>CM077346.1:40956458-41628958 GCA_039655645.1 Ammopiptanthus mongolicus
TTTATAGATTAATTGGCATGAATTCTCAGCAAGTAAAAGGAGGGACGGATTGGTTCAGGGACTTAATAGCTCTAACATGTCAGCGGGGTAGCTAACCAGGCATATCGAGATTGGCCTAAACCCCCTCTCTCCTACCAAAGCTCTGTATTTCCAAAACTCAAGTATGATAAATGCAAAGAAAACTCCAGCATTCTTTTGGGAAAAGGTTTCTGAAAAACAATCCCATTTCACTATAATAAGTACTTAAAATTCTGTTCAATGAAACACATGCAATGAAATATGGAGATTCTAACAGACAAGTAAACATAATCCTACACTTACAAATTACGTAGGCATATAACCGATACGACTAGCATCAACTTCTATACCTCTGAAATGAAAGTATAGTTACCAATGACTATTATATGTAGCATTGATATTGATATGAGACAAATAATTCAGAGTAGAGAATTTGAAACAAATCTGGAAGGGGAGTGATGGCAACTACAATAGAGGGTTGGTTAACAAGACTATACAGAAAACTAGAAAAAAGATTACAAACTATGGAGCTACAATAAAAGGAATCCTACTACCAAAAATATAATTAACAGAATAATGGATGACCAGATGAATTAACATTCTGGTTACCTCCTAAAGCAGCCACCTAGTAAAGATTTGCTTCAGCAGTTCATTCAGTTAAATTTATGCCTCCACATGATTGTCTCCAATCCCTAAAATGATAATCACAAATGTCATTCACTGTTCATAGAATATTGCATTAAAATTAAATGTCAATTTAAAGTAAATGTAAAAAAGGCACCAGACCAAACAAAAGATGTGTTGGTGCAACATTAAAACACAAAAAAAATATTTATAGTTAAAGTACTCCAAAACTTTACAGTCAAAATTTGTTAGAAAGCCTATACTAGCTAAACAAAGGAATTCAAATCCCTGTTTCTACCAGGGAAACCAGATGATTTACTTATCAACTTATTCAAGGTAACAAACAATTGCACATTAAGATAGGTCTATACAAAATTCTGAGTGCCTGCTCCCAAAAGAAACTTTCGTTTTGCAATGCACATATCTAAGAAAGTAAATAGAACTTATATGGGATGCACTGGCATCATGAAAGCCAAATACTTATAATTCAAATTGTCCAAGCAAATAATACCCTTGTTGTTTATATGACAAAACTCTTTCATTACTAATCTCAAATTGTTGCTAGACAACCACTTTTCAGGATGTTAAATCTTATGTTCCTGAACATCCTCTACCTAATAGTGCTCTAGAATACTGGTAGGTTGACATATTTCTTTAAAAACTTCTACTGGCCCTAAATATTTGTGACCGGCCAGGATTATGAAATAAGTCAATTAAGCTCCAAATCAAAACTAAACCACATCAAAACTAAAGCATCCCCCATCAGAATAACTAAGATGATTAAATTTTCAAGCATATTTTTTTCTTGAAGCCAGTGCATCTCCAATTGGAATAGTATAAATTTAATATCACATCAACCATGGCCCATGGGACACAGCTTATCCATCAAAGTGAACCAACTAAAATATTGTGTATAAAATAGCAATTCAAAGTTACTTACCAAACAATTTAGACCATATTAACTTCAAAATTGGAAAGATCAAGATGCATCTCCTGGTCCTGTGTTGTGGCAACAGATGAAGCTTTGAACAATGCACTTGGAGTATAATTAAGCTCGTAATTTACAAGTGTTGGTCCAAATATATTGAACTTTTTAGCACTACCGCAAGCAACCTCTGCATCAGCACACTTCTTAAAAACCACTCTAGCCCGGCTGCTTACTCTATCAACTTCTGTTTCAGATTCCTTTAGTGGTCCAAAACGCCTAAACATTTTATTAAGGCTTGTTTCTGAGGGAACAGAATCCAACTCAGCAAAGTTCATGACAAGCTCAGCAGGGGCATTCTCATCTATATAACCAGAAGGTTTTTCAGGAGCCTCAGCATGATTGCTGTCAGAATATCGTTTCCTGGAATAGGACCTACGACTAACTTGAATAGGCTTCCCTTGCTCAGCACGGACAAGTTGATAATCTTTTTTCTTGTTTCTTCGTGGTGGTTTCTCTTCAGGTGGTTTCTCTTCAGAACCATTGTCGATGACTCTGTCTGTCCAATATGTGTCACTCATATCCTCAAATTCAAATGTTCCTGGCGATCCTGCTATGGGTGGTTTCTTCCTTTTAGTACCAACTTTATCTGTACAAAAGATATCTTTTCCAGAATGATCAGCCACAATTATCGAATTCCTGAAATCAGAGAAGAAGCTCACAATAGCAGCTGGGAAACTATAATCTCCCAGGGGATCTTGTGCTACCCTGTGAAGCGAAGATAGCAAATCGTCTAGAGATGAATATTGCGTTGGAAAAATCACACTTGACCTCTGAACCTCCTCAAAATTTTGGAAGAGAACATCAGATCCATTCCCAGAAAAACCATCGGTGCTTCCATCTGTCTTGTGAGACCTGTCACCAGAAATCTTCAACATAGAGGGTGACCCAGTAAGTTGGCTAGCAACCCTACGAATACATTCACCAATTTTAAATGACGGCTTTGTGGTATTTGAAACTTTTGCAAGGGAAATTGTTTTTCTCCCATCTTGCATCCCCGAGTCATCAGCAAAGTGATCAATAGTCCTCCTTTTCTTGGAGAGGGCAGGTAAAACCAGATTGTCAGTTACCTTCTCATCAGACCCATAATCACAATCCGGAGAATCTGGAGTGCCCCCCATTAATTCGGACATGCTTCTTTCCTTCTTTGTTGGATGCATACTATCTTTCAAATTATGTTTACGTTTGTGACGAGAGCGGTTTTGGCTTTTTAAATTTCCAGGGCCAGCTTGGCTATCATTCTTACTCAGAGGAGTTACATGCTCAATAACTTCACTCAAACTTTTGTCACCGTTGTGAATTGAGGTGTCCATGTCATTGTCCAAACTTCCACCATACTCTAATTCCGGCAAGCTACAGTAACCCTTAAAACGATAGAATGCAAGCATTTGCGCCTTAGCAATCACAAGCTCCAAGCGATCAAAGCCACCAGTTGGCAACACAGATAATGTTTTCAAGTATTCTATAAGTTTACCAGGTGAAAAGGATCTGACGTTTAGAGATTCATCCACCCCATGTCTGGAACTTAGTTCCGGACGAATCCCAGTGTTTTCAACAATCTGGTACTTAATTGTGTCATAGGTATCTTTAGGTATGCAAGGGCATGCTAGGCTAAATTCTACTCGTCTTGTGACTTCATCCAAAGCAGAATCTACAGCATTCTGGAATGATTCTGAAGTACTATGCCTTTCAATAGCGGAGAAATGTTTCCTAAAAGGCTTTAGCTGAGATGCTTCGTTCCAAGCAAATGTTCTATCCCCAAAATATGCTACCAAATAGTAGTCTTTTTTATAATGCTTCATTGCCTTCTCAGATGAATCTGAAGGATCAAATATCTGTCCAGGCCACCATGGATGGCTTCTAACCTTGCCCCAAACCATATCAGACACAGAAAACTCACCTTCCTTTTCTGTTGGCAGCAAGTAACTTGCCTGATGAAATACTTCTGAACTCGCAAGCTTCATGGATGCACGTTTTGTGACTTTTCCATCTGTTCTTCTCTGTTCAGCATCATTAAGTTCTCCAACGTCAATTTCCTGACCTCCATTTGAACCAACCTGCTCAGAAATGCCAACTTGTACTTCAACACTTTCCAATGTACCTGCATCCACAGAATTACAAGCATCACTAACTGGAACCAAAAGAACATCTTCATTTACTGCTACAATTCATTTTCAACCACTTGAGCAGGAAAATAAGATTTTACCAAATCAGTACAGATCTTACCTTTAACCTCCGCAGAGTGGTTCATTATTTCAATCCTTGCTGTTTCTGGTTGATCATCAACTTCCAATTCCATTCCTTTATCCATGCTACATTGCTCAGCGTCAGAAACATTCTTGTTTAATTCCACTTCTTTTGTTGAACAAGACTCATCTAAAGCAAAAACACCACCCATATCCTTCTCAACTTCCATTTCCTGCCCTGTATCTGAACTAACCTGTGAAACATCAATCTGTTCCTTTTCGACGCACTTTTCAAGCCTAAAGCACTGCTTTTCTTCAGAGTTCAAAAAAGCCTTGTCTACTGCAACTTCAGCTCCACTAACTACTTCCTCCAGTATGCTTTTGAAGTTGTCAACAACTTTATCAATCTCCATTGGCTGTTCTCCAACTGAATTTAACTTTTCCTCAAATTCTACTTTGTCACAAATACATGCTTCTTTCTCCAATATTTTATCACTCTTACAGTTAGCAATGTTTTTTTGTTCATCCAATGTTTTCATGGTCACACCATTTCCATCTTCTGTAGCTCCGTCATCGGCCAAGTTCCTGTCTTCCTGGTTATCATTGTCAGTGCATTTGCCGTGAACATTTTCTCCCCCTACAGAACTAACCGTTAATGAAGATTCAAAAGCTTTATCATATCTAGTATTTGTCACCTTGTGATCTGGGACCCCAGCATCCTGTGCATTCACGCAATCAACCCCAACATGCTCACGTCCAGTATTTGTCATCTTTTGATCTGGGACCACAGCATCCAATGCATTCACGCCTTCAATCCCAACATCCTCCACTGTGGGAACTTCAATTTCGCCGGATGTGGTATTGCCAACTGAGAAAGAGTCACTAACCCCAGTTCCCACTTCTTCTCGAGCTCTATTATCCAAAAGAGATTCCCCGTTTATAGATGCAACATCAAATTCATCACTACCAACAACTGCTTGTTGACCGCTCGCTTCCCTCTCCAACACCCCACCATCCAACTCAGCCCCCGCATTCTCACTCCTAGCTTCTTCGGGTCCCACAGCTTGCGAACCCTCAACCCCACTACCTACCTCTGCATGTTTCACATCTTTACCCAAATCCTCAACACCCTCTATTGATCCACCACAACCCAATTCCTCATTCAGCTCAGCACCACTTCCACTAGTGCAAACACCATCTATGTACACATCTGAACCCAACACTTCCACCATTACATCCTTCCCATTATAATCTCCACCCTCTCCATCCAGCTCCTCTGAGAAAGTACCCTCAATCTGAACCTGACCCCCACAGTCCATAGACTCCTCGTTTTCATCACCCACTTTCTCATCATGGGTCAATGTGGATACTAAAGTTCCACCAGTACATAACCCCTTCTTCTCTGGTTCCTCCATGGAAACGGTTTCTAAACAAGAAAATAATAAAATAAAAATTCAAGCCTTAAATAAATACACAAAATAATCTCTTTTCACACAACAATTTAGCAATAAGTAAAAGAACCGATGAAAAAACTGCAAAGATTTGTTCATGGCGTAAAAGAAAAAAAAACAGAATTGCTGAAAACCCAGAATAGAAAGCAGCAGAAAGATTCAAACTTCGATACCTAACAAGGAAAAACGAACTAAGAAAAAGGAAATTGAGAAAGAGTACAGTACCAGGGTTAGATCTTGTTGATGTGAGAAGCAAGCTGAGGGTTTGGGTTGGGGGGTTTTAGAGAGAGAGAGAGTTTAGAGAGAGAAAAGAAAGTCGCAATTCTCAAATGCGGATATAATGCATTGTTGTCCTTTTTCGCTTTCCTTGGATCGGTTTCTTTAAGTTTACATGCTGGTGTTGGGGTGTTTGTGACAATCAATAGAAGTTGATGGCTTCTTCGAATTCTTTTGGCTACGTGGCACTTGTTTGTTGGAATGCAACTAAGCCTTTGTTTTGTGAAAATAGGAAGAAAGAAATTAAGAGGAGAGAAAAAGATAGAGAATACTAATTTTCTCTAGTTCGGAATTGGAGAGAAAATGGAAAAAAATGAGGTTTGTGAGATTCACCTAAAACTTTCTTTGCTAAAGTGGAAAGAAAATGAGAAGAAAGATATTAAACTTCCATCTCTCCCAGATGCTTTGAACGGTAGAGATGTAGAAAAGTTGTAAAGCTTTTTTTCGTCACCAATTCTTACATGACATCACGTGTTCTCATGTATTTTTTTACTTTTCATTTTCTTTCATGTTTCTCTCGTACCAAACAATCCTTAAAATCCACTATTTTTCTCACCATTTTCTTTCTACCCAAAATCTTTCTTTTTGTCTTCTCTCTTTTTATTTTTCTCAAATCAAACAAAGCATAAATGAAGCTAATAGTTGTTATTTGTGCAAAATTAAACAACTATTTTAGTTATTAAAGATATAGGTGACTAAAGGCTTGTTATGCTATTCACAAAAAAAAAAAAAAAAAAAAAAAAAAAAAAAACTTGTTATGTTATTACACATGTTATGTTTTTATTAATGAGTTGTTATATATATATATATATATATATATATATATATATATATATATATATATATATATATATATATTATTACAGAATAACATCACCGACACCTAAAAAATTATGCCTAAGTTTTGCCCTTTCTAATTTAGGGACTGAATTGATGTCATTTTCTATTATTAAGAGACTAAATTAAATTAAATTCAAACAATGGCAAGTAGAATGGACATGGATCAATTTCAATAACCTTGTTGTCATGTTTTTCCCTTACAATAGCCAATGTTGATATGTGTTGTTTTTTCATGGAATGTGAGATTAGAGCAAATATGAGCTGGATTGTCGCAAAAGAATAATTAGAGTAGTGGAGACTACAGTATCTATTAAAAGGTTGTGGATCTATAAGATTTCACTAACACAACTAAGGACCAATATTGAGCTTTAGCATATAGCTAGAAATAGTTTGCTAGCGCGCATTGTAATCTCCATGATACTAGAGAATCTCTAATGAATACATAATAGGCAACGGTGGAATGCTAGTATCAATGCATATTCCTCACTCAGCACCAGTATAACCTTTAGGTTGAGAGAAGACTAAGAGGAAAATAGCAAAACAAATTATGCAAAAGATATAAGTGAGGTTCTCTAAACTTAGACATATACTGACTGAATTTGTTTATTATACAGGTAATGTTTGCTCTGGAAATTGTGAGATAAAGTAATTGGCCAATTATCCCCTTCTATACTATAAAGAATCACCATTAATTAAGTGCTTTCCTTCATCAACACTCAATTTCATGTTTGGGACCCATGGGTAAGGATCAAATTTTGATCCAAGGAAACTTGTATGTTTATGGGGAGATAAGATATATTTTCTTTTGACATAAGAAAATGCCTTACTTAGATTGAGCAAATTCTAATCCTAGAAATTAATTCAAGTTGTATAGGACTTTCAACTTGAACATAGCTAGTTAGAAAGCTTTGACTTGATAAATAACACTTGTGTTTGAACCAGTCACTATTATGCCTTCAAGACTTACAAATAATGCTATAAAATCATAACCATCTCCTTTTGGCTGTAGTGAACAGTGGATGATCGATCACTTTTTGATTACTAGACGCCACGCCTAAGAAGTGTAAAGGAAAATTCTGAGAACTGATATCTGAATTCCTAATCCAAGCCATGCATGGATTTGTTTAACTTGTCTCCAAGTTTCTCACCTTGACTTGGATAATCTTAGGATCCAATTACAAGTTATGGCACTAGAGTTTCATATTGGAAGTATGAGATTCCAGTATGGAATTAATATGCCCTTCGGCTCTATAATCACAATGGCCAGCTTTTATGATGTAGTTATTCGAAGGTTTGTAAAAATTGGTATCAAAGCTTTCCACTATGTCTCTCGGTTGCAAACAAGCAGTGCTGCTGGTGATGTTTGTACGGCCCGAACTGCTTTCAGGATTTTCAACTGTCCCTACAAACCAACATGGGGTCTTTTCAGCATGCTTTGTCCTCATCACACGCTTTTTGGAAAAATTCCCAGAAGGTCACCCATCCCACAATTACTCCAAGTCAAGCATGCTTAACTATGGAGTTCTTATGTTTTGGACTCCCGAAAAAAAAAAAATGCATCTTGTTGGTATAGGTAATACGAATCAATTCCTTTTAAGCCTCCTCAACTGTATAGTCCCATACCTGTACAGTCTCAGGATCCCTCTCATTCCAATGTGAATCGGTTCATTTATGTGTCCCTCCGCCAAGAAGCCTTGCCAGGAGCCGCTCCTTATCAGTGCCTCATGCACCGGCGATCACTCCCCGCCCTCGTCGGCCCCGGGTATTACATGCCCACCAGTTTCCGCCTGGTTCTTCCCTGAACCACACCGTACTGAGAGGTCTGCTCCGATACCATTTGTAACGGCCCAAACTGCTTTTAGGATTGCCGACTGTCCCCACAAAATAACACGGGTCTTTTCAACATGCTTTGTCCTCACTCACACGTTTTCTGGGAAACTTCCCAGAAGGCCACTCATCCCACAATTACTCCAAGTCAAGCATGCTTAACTATGAAGCTCTTATGTTTTGGGTTCCCGAAAAGAAGATGCATCTTGTTGGTATAAGTAGTACAAATCAATTCCTTTTAAGTCTTCCTCAACTGTACAGTCTCATACTTGTACAGTCTCAGGATCCCTCTCATTCCGATGTGAATCGGTTCATTCATGTGTCCCTCCGCCTAGATGCCTTGCCAGGAGCCGCTCCTTGTCCGTGCCTCATGCACCGACGATCACTCCCCGCCCTCGTCGATCCCGGGTGTTACAATGTTGGCATTATCATGTTCACGCAGGACTAGTTAAAGGGCTAGTGCACAGCCAGCCCGTTTAGGCGTTGGGGCTGCAAAGCATGGTAGGATGTTAGGGTCAAATTACTAGGTGTGAGACTTAAGTCCCACATTGAAGGTATGAGAATGTGGTGCGGGATTTATATGACATTGGGCTCTCCAACCATAATGAGTATCTTTTATGGTGTAAATCTCTCAAGATTTGGATCAAATAACCAAGTGGTAAGTCTATACACACCTCCTCAAACAAATCTCTATTGAAAATTGCATTATTGATTTCCAATTAGTAACTAAGTCTTTAATAGAAGCATAAGACAATAGAATTTCGACAATGGAGAGTTTTGCAACAGGGAAAAAGGTCTCTACAAAGATCAATGTCAGGCTATTGGTATAATAGTTAGTATCAACAATACCATTTGGGTCATTTGGGTTATATTTGACCTTACAAACCCACTTATATAGCATATGGAATGTTTACTAGGGGAAGATGAACTAGTGTTTATGCATTCTTTGATTCCATGGGATCTAATTTTTCATTCATGGCTGCTTGTCACTCTCGATACTTTTCAGCTTAGTGATATAATTGAGGATCATAAATTGAGAATAGTTTCAAGTGAAGTTTATGTAGAAGGGTGATAAGTTAGAGTAGGTGAAATGGTTGGAGATTGGACGTTGAACTGTTGGAACCAAAATACATATATAATCTTGGAGATAAGAAAGATCTTTAAAAACTCCAGTAGATTTTCTTATTGGTATTAGGGGCAAGGAGTAAAACACTATTAATTGTTAGGAAATAGTAGACTCAAGTATAAAATCAAGTGTAGGGTTAGTTGTAGTTACAAGATAGTGAGGATCTGGAATGGACTTAATAAGAGGGGCGAGAATGATTTGGTTGGGAAAAAGGTCTAAGGTATCAAGTGAGTTACAATTGCATGGAAAGGGAATGACTCTTTGTGAAAAACTATATTTCTAGAAGCGAAGAACTTTATGGATTGAAGATCATAGAGCTTATAGCCTTTGTGAGAAGGAAATGTTTAAGCAAAAGCTAAACAACCAAAGAATCTTAGGGAATGTCAATCAGGGTCTCTCTATTATAACATAAAGAATTGTGAATGACCCTTAAGAACAGGTAAAGCAAACATATTAACAAGAAGGTGGTAATGGAAAGACAGTCTCCCCAAAAAGTCAATGTGACCTAGCATTAGAAATACAAGGCTTGTCAACATTTAGCAGATGTTGATGTTTTCTTTCTACTACTCAATTTTGTTTGAAGTCTCTTAGTTTAAGAATAATGGTGTAATGTGCTATTTTGCTTTAGAAATTTAGAGTGTCAATTCCTTAGCATTATTGGATCTGATGTATTTAATAGTAACATAAAATCGAGTCTGAAACAACTTGGGAAACTATTTAATGAGTTTTGGAGCTTCGAAATTATGTCTCATACGACAAGCCAAGTAAAATGGGTGTAATCTTCCACCACAATAAGGAAATATTGATGGAAAACATAAGTTGGGGCATAATGGTCCCCTGATATTGAATTGAATCAAGCTAAATGGCGCAAAGGTTAGGTGATTATGAGAAGCAGAGGGTAGACAGTTACATTTAGCTAAAGGGCATATATCACAAATTACATATATAAAGGATTTGGAACATGCAATAGAGGCCTTGAAGTAACAGAGAGTAAGCTTTTAAGACATAGAGACCTTCATGCACACTATTTTTTCAAATCATCATTAAAATGACAGAGTCCTAAATGAAGAAAATGCTGGGATTGGGGAGCGCAAACCACCAGGATATCTTCTTCCATGAGCTGCGATATTCTTCCATTGCATTAGGTCTATAGGTCATTTCCACCTATTTAGCATTCAACTTGTCAAGTTCTTTCCAATGTGAGATTTCTTCATCCACATCTTACTCACACTTGGAATTCCTAACAATCTCCCCCTCATGTGTGAGTCCTTCACAAAGTGCCACTCCCCCATGAGCACGAAGCATTTCAAGTATTTGACGTTGTCATTAAGAGCCCACTCCACCTACAAATCGGGCCACACACGCTCTTCTTCATACTTGTACCGTCTTCGTTCGTCATGCACAATGAAACAAGCCGCCTAGCCTCCACATTGATAGGAAGACTTTCAACACAAGAGATCCCGTACATAGGTCCACTAGCAACTGACTTTTTCTCCAATACTCGTCCCATTCAAACCATCGACTTTGATACCACTTGCTGGGATTAGGGGAGTGCAAACTACCAGAAGATTTACTTCCATGGGCTGCGATATTCTTCCATAGGCTAAGTAAAGAACAACATAAGTGAGATTGACACCATATCTTGACCTAAAACCTTAAGGCATTAGGTTTATGGGTCTTTTTCACTTATAAGCCTTCTACTTGTCAAGTTCTTTGCAATGTGAGACTTCTTCATCCACATCTTATTCACATTTAGAATTCCTAATAGAAAGACTCAGAAGTAAAGTAAGTAGAAAGATTGGATAAATTAGTTAAATAATTAACTAACACTAGATTGAATTTGAAACTAGGAATGTGTAGGACATTATGTAAGCTAAGAGTTGGCAAAACCTAAAAACCAATGGGAGAATAGGAACTCTAGTTTTTATTGGGATGAATAGGAATTTTAGTTCTGTTAGGCAATATAACAAACACTTTAGTAACAGGTTGAGATTAAATGAAACTAGATAAGGCATAAAAATTTGACTCACCATGCCAGAATCTAGATTCACATATATGAATTAAAAATTGAAAATAGTTATGTGCAAAGGGCAATAACTTATAGGAGAAGAACTAGGCTTAGAGAGCTTTATATTTGGTTTGGCGGCTTGAGATATTTGAGAAGTCAGCATGGCCAACAGATGTTGGTATTAGGAAGGTGTCAGTAGCAGATTTGGTCTAGCAACTGGAAAGGCTACACGATTAGAGAATTGATTGATAGAATAACTGTCTATTAGGCTAAGGACGAGCTTATAGCCTGGTGGATGATCATGAATCTTGAAACAAGTTTCAATGGTGTGGCCCTTGATGTTAGAGTGAATGCAGAAGGGTTGTTCTCTTTTTTGTTGTTTGGACTTAGTTTGTTTGGAATCATCAAAATTGTCTACATGCAGAGGCTAGTAGATTTTGGATTGAAAGAGCCAATCTCTGATATTTTGGATTAGAGAAGCCAATCTAACATTGTTTCCTCTTGACGAACGAGAGGGTATACTCTAGCTATAGGGAGATAGGGTCCATTGGCAAACATTGACCTCAAATTGCAGCATAAGAATCATTTAGACCCAACAAGAATGATGGGACATATTAAGCTTGAGCATGATCGAGGAATAGTCAACTTCTACCACAAAATCAAGTGCATATAAGCTTGTTCTCATTCAATTCCTCTTAAACAACCTTCAAGTTGGTGTTTCGCTAAGTAACAATGAGGATGCCTTGCTGCAGCCTACCCAATTCTTTCTTGAGCTAGTAGATTCATGACTCATTCTTTTGCTATAAACACTCATGTAGATCATCCTATATCCCCAGTTGATTCATAGTATATGATGCAGCTAATGAGATATTTGGACACAAAATTTAAAGTCCAAGATATCACACTATATTGTTATGTGTTCCCATGTAAGAGTAGAGAAGGATCAACGAGTTTGGGGAATGAAGCATCAACAAAGTTTGTTGTTCTTGATAAGTTTTCTGTAAAGTGGACTGATTTTGGTCGAAAAATATAATTTTCGTATTATGAAATTTGTTACAAGTTTAAGGGTGTCTTTAAATTAACTTTTAAAATAAGCTTATATTTCGTATTAAGCACTCAAATTCTAGGAATACCTAAAATAATTATCAAAATATGCTAAAATTTAGTATGTTTAGATGTCATTCTTTTTAGCAAAAAGACATGGCATTCTTCTCACTAATTCTATGTTCACAAGAAATATAAATACCATAACAAAAAGTTACATTATCAATTTAATTCACAGCTATAAAAAAAATAATGACAACATAATTAAAGGTAGAGTTGTGAACCCAATTAAAGAGCTCCTAAAGATTACATAGGTTCATACTATCACATTCACAGTACTAATAGATATTGAAATTACTAAACACTATTGTTGAGTAGAAAATTCTTTGCACTAGAAAATCCACACCAACAATGCACTAGAAAACTCTTTTATATGTGCTAAGATAGAAATAACTTGATTCCTCCTTATAATTATCCGTTTCATATACAAAAGTTAAAGGTGTGCGCTTGATATTCTTTATAGTTATTTTGGGAATTTCTATGACAATTTGATAGATACAACACTCGGGATAAGTTGTCAAAAAAAGTGTAGACCATTTCATAATAAATATTTAAAAATCATTAATAACTAATAAAATACTTGACAACTCAATCAAGATACTATACCCTATAAAAAGACGAGTACCATAGAATTCCACCTATAATTCCTCTTAAAACTTTCTCCAATTTGTGCAATGAAGTTGCTTGCCAACCAAAAGCATCATACTTGAAAATTGACGATTAAAGCTCAAAATACAAATTATGATACAAGTACTCTTAGGTAAAGGTTGTTCAGCAAAAATTTACTTAAAAATTGATTATTGCATCTCAAAATAAAAAAATAAAAAAATGCAATACAAGCAATATAAGATAAAAGTTGTTCAATGGTTTTTATGGACCAATGGACCAATACAAACTAATCCAATCCAACTCGCAACTAGTAGGTTAATTCAATTTTGAGGAATGGGTTGGGTTTGAAATCATCATACTCTTAAGCTTGGTCAAGTTGTAGGTTTTGACTCTCTAAACCAACCCAACTCACATACCCATTTTTTCATTTCTATTAGAGAAATGATGTGTTAAAAGATCATACAACATTATTCTACTTAAGTTTATAAAAGATGGACTCCTTTACACACACACACACACACACACAAAATCCTTGCATAAGTCTCAGATTAAAAGTGTAAACATCAATAAAGACAAAGTATTTCTTAATGAAAATAACTTTTGCACTGGAATCTACTCACCGTTTTGACACCTCACCAGGTTAACTCGATTACCAAATCGTCGTTGGATTCTGCTCCTGAAAAACTTTTAACTACTCCTCTTATTCGGTTGCGAAGAGCCCAGAGGGAATAAGCAATGCTTACTCTTGATGTTTTACATAATTTTTATATATAGCCAATCTTAGGGAAGGGAATATCCTGACTTCTTCGATGTGAGACTTTAAAATAAAACATAAAAATTCATAATTGTGCCTAGGATCATTAAATAACAATTGAAAAAAAGAAAAAGTTGTAGTGTTCAGCTAGACATTTGAAAAGTTAGGGTATTACGAGAAAAACAAATGCAACAATATGAGACTCTTTATATTAACAAAATTAATATCAAACTTAATATGAAAGAAATAACAAATAACCATTTCACAATCATTGACATTTTTAATGCAAATACCCCTCATTAATCTCCTTTTTTTTTTGTTTGCTAGAGAAAATTCTAGAATTTGGAAAAATGCCAAAGTTCAATGGGATATACTCAAACATTGAGTTATTGGATTCGGGATATGGATGTTCTGTTAAATTATGGACTGATAAGTGGTTATATAAGGACATCTTCCTTGCTGATCATGCTCAAAATTCTACCTCTGAATTGTGGGCTTGGCCTTTGATGGAATTGATTGGATGGAGACTATAATTGGGAATTTACCCATGATTGGTCCTTTGAGGATATTGTTACTAAACTACTTGTTGTTTTGTCCCAAAAATAGGAGTGATGAAGATAAATTTGTTTGTCATGAAAAGGAAGTAGTATTTTTAGAGAAAATAATGACTATAAGCTTTTTCAAAGTAATGATGAGATTAGATTATATATTGTTTTGGAGAAATTTCGAAAGACTCAAGATCTTGAGAGACTAAAATGGTAGAAGATTCAAATGAGTCCAAGAAAATCCTAATTCGATCAAAGACTATGAATACTCTAAGATTATCTTGCATGTTCTTGAGATTGTAGCATGTCCTTCTGAAGTTATTGGTTAAGCTAGAGAGAATTCTTATATGGTTTTCCTACTATTTGACAGATTAGGTAACATAAGCATAAGCTTTGGCGTCTGATATGAAAATCAGTAATGCACCAAAGCCACCACCATGTGGCTTATGTGGAATTGGAGAAACAAGGAGATCTTTGAACTTCTTTTTCTAAAAGCCATGCTACACCTATTAAACTTGATCATTTTGAGATTGATAATTTTGTAAATGCAAAAGACATGATCGTGTTAACTTAGATATTGCAAATTCTAGAAATTTTAATATAAATTATTGTCATATTAAACTCTGAATGGATTCGCCAATTTGGCCAATAAAAAGCGGCTAATTATCTTTTGGATCAAACATACATTCAACTTGATAAAAATCAGTTTGAATTGTTCGACGTTGGATAAACTGAATGACTTGATCATCTTTTCTTAAGCCAGATATGCTAGTTAAACCAGATTTGATAAAACAAATTTAAACTAATTCTAATGGATTGTATGTAGCTTCACGTGTTCAAAAAGTAAGGCACCATAGAAACATCAACCAGGTTATTGAATAATAATACCTATCATATTTTTTTATTTTATTTTTTCAAATTTCTCCCTTCTTAGTGGTGGAAATCATAGGGGAATGGTGGTAGTAGCTTGTGGTTGCGGCTGATGGTTTTGCTGGTTTGCGAGTTCAAGCAGTGGAGTAGAGAGATACAACAATTTTGGGATGCGGCGTGGCAGTTAGACCATTGAAGGGAGGTGGATTTGAGCTTGGAGCATCAAGGTCGATGTGAGTCATTCGTAGTGGCGGATAGGAGTGGCTTGTACTTATGGCACCTAGGGGTTGGATTTAATGGTTGAGGGTGGACGAGGAGTGGTGTCTAGGTCGACCTAGGTAGTTGCAAGGTGGTTCAGTGGTGGTGATGGTGGTGAGTGGCAAAGGGTAGTGGTGGTTTCATTTGGAAACAATGGTTGGTTGTACTGGTAATAACTTCAAATTCAATAGTTGATAACTTTTTGTAATCAATTGGTAACATAATAATAAAGGAGAAAAACTCATGGTGGTCGATGGGTTATGGTGGCGGTGACAGTTTGTAATAATGAGTATATTATTATTGTAACACCCCGATTTTCACTGCTTTTTAAGATTGTTAAATTATATAAATGAGTTTATGTTTTAGTCGAGGTTTAGAAAATTTTCAAAATAAATAAGTTATTATTACTTCATTCGGGCATAAAAACTTAAATCGGGTGAATAACGGAGCTGAATACGGGATTACCGGAACCCGCTAATGGATAAGCATCAAGTCCCCTCAAGGACAACTCACCTAGGTGAGTCATTTAGGTGACTCACCAAGGTAATGATGGGTGAGTAACTCACCTAGGTGAGTCATGCATGTGACTCACCATGGTAATGATGACTTAGAGGTGGTGGGGGTATTATGTCCTTCGTTCTTTGGTTCATTGTTCTTCGACCGTTTATCATCGATTCTATGGTCATTTATGAGTTTTTGGTTGTTTTTGGACCCCGTGCGTGTACTCGGGGCGATTGTTGGCCCAACGTACGTGCCGGGGGTATCTTAATTTGGCAGTGGTTTAGAGCTGAGTGTTGTGCTCGTTGGGAAGCGTGTACAGTTGCCGATTGCGGAGCCGCAGTCAGTGTTGCACGGGAAAGCGCGCAGGAAGCTGTTCAGGTGGGGGAAAGAATCACACTCGTTGAGGAGGCAAGAGTAGAGTAGAATACATTGATATGCGTAGGGGATCCCAAACCCTACTAGTGGTGAGTAACTGTCAACACCTAAGTCCACATTGGCAAATATCAGAAACAGGTACCATTGTAAGCTTAGGCATTATAGGTTTATCACCGTAGGTTGATATTATGTTGATTGAGGTCGTATGCTTAATATGTTAATATGTTTTCCATGATGTGTTTGTGAATATGTGTTTTATCATGATTGTGATAAGGTGTTCTATTGTCTTAATGGGTGATATTATAATAATATGCTTATTTGCCTCATTTGATGATATGATGACAACATGTTGTGAGAAGTATGATAATGCATATGTGATTGTTGGTATGCCTAGAGCTAAGCGATGATCATTGTGAATTGGGTGATGTGTGAGATAAGATCATTTGGTGGTAATAAGCTACTGCACTCAACCGAGTGAAATGATTAAGGACTATGGATAGTAGTGAACACTCTGCTTGATAGGGAGTGTTAGTGTTCAGTGTGTCAGGTGATGAGGTTGAGACGCTAAGTTATTGATCAGAATGAGTCGTGAGGATTCATGTTAGTTTGCATCGTGTGGTGATGTCACAGCCGCGTAGATCTGGGATTACTCGAGGTTAAACCGGAACTACAGATAGATGCTTGGTAGATCTATTGTGAGCTTCTGAGATCTCCGATGCGCCTTCCGACACCGGGACAACTATTCCTATCGAGAATGGGGAATAGTGTCACCCTGCTTGGTAGGGGGTGAGCATCCTGCTTGGTAGGGGATGTAATGTACTCGTGAGTGTAACGGAACCTGCTACTTGGATGACGTTTGACTTTCATCCTGCTTGGTAGGGGACGCGTATCCTGCTTGGTAGGGGATACGTTGTGACATAGGAATGTGGCAGCGTCTTCATGTCAGGTCTAGGTGCATGAGAGTGTGAGATGAGTAGTTAAGTCCAATGAACCCGGAGGAGGGTTATTGTGATGATTGTGTGTGGTTGTGCTATCAATGCTATCTGCTTTACCTTCATCCCTATTTATGGTGAGATGTAGTTCTTATCCCCTATTTTCTCTATATTGTACGTTCCCTTATATTGGGAGAAGACCCGGTGGTGGAACCAGATGATGAAGGGCTGGATGGCACTCCGGACGAGCTCGACGCCGGTGGGAGAGCCATAGACCCCGATCTTGGGAGGTTCTAAATGGCTGTACAACGAGCACAAGCAAGGAGTACCCGCTCTCCAGACTGAAGAGGAGCGTGTTAGTGCACTAAGTGTATATAGCTAGTGAGTCTTTATCTTTTGCTGTATTTTGGGCGGGGAGATTTAGACGTCTGTACTTTTTTTATACCATGCTTTCTTCTTGAGGTTTGTGCACTCTGATAATGATATATATATATATATATATATATATATATATATATATATATATATATATATATATAGTGTGTGTGTGTGTATGTTTAAAGTCTTAAATACCCTCTATGTGTAATAAGCGCGCTAACAGTTATAACGTCATCAGGAGTAGTTAACTAGGTTTTTTAATGAGGCAAGGGGACGTCTCATTTTGGTGGTATCAGAACGTTGAGAATGTTCTGAAGTTAACGGGATTTCCTCGAGTGGAACTTGGGGATGTCTCAATTATTAACTACAGATACAATAGTTGATAATTTTGAGATCAATTGATAGCTGATAATAAAGAGAAAAAAATAAAGAGCATTGTATAAATATATAGTGTCCATTAATGTCTCATTTAGTTGTTCGAAACCGAGGAAGAGTGCTGGTTGTAGAAGCAACTCATTTTATAAGCAAAGCACTTTGTATGTGCTCCCTACACTACTCGATGTGAGATTTCGTGGCAAGGCAAAATGACTAAACAACGCAACAAGAAACCTTTATTCGATGTAAATTACCTAGAATAACGATTAAAGTCCATATTATCATGCCTTTAGTTTACACCTCAGAGATCTTATAGATACGTCACCCAATGAATTTCACATATAGAGCATTTAATGTGATAGAAAATATTTTCATACCCGTAGATATAGAAAAAAAAGGATCGTAATCATATGGGAATTTAAAGTATTTATAAGCTTGCATGTTGCATTTTAATTCTTAATCACAATTGGTATTGAATGCACAACGCCTTATACTAAACTGACAACAAGTTGAACCAATGACATATTAACTCAATGTTTCGGGTAAGTTGATGACCGATTCGAGTTTAATGGCTATGCTTGGTGCTCTTCTAGAGGGGGATGGATTAAAGTAAATTTTGATTGAACCTATAGAAGTAGTAATGGATATGCCGGTGTGGAGGACTTGTTCGTGATCCTTTGGGGCATGGACTAAAGGATTCTAACACTTGCTAGGAATGACAATTGCTCTTATTGCTTAAGGTTGGAGGCCTTGGGAAGGATTAAACCTAACTTGGAAGTTGTGCTATAGGAAAGTGTAGCATGATAAATGTGATGATAATTAATATATAAATGTGTGTGATCGTACTTGAACATATATTGAATATCAACGAAAGTAAACTGGGTGTGTCATTCAATAACTAGTATTGAGAATAAAATTGAACTTGAAAGGTACACTTACAATGACATTCCAAGCATAAGATTGTATTAAGCTATTTACTCCTGAAATTGAAAATAAATTTAAGCAAAAGTAGTATAATCTAGATATGAAAATAAAAAGGTTGGTCAGTGATAGCTCGTCTTCCTAGTACGGGTGGGGAGTGTCGTGTGTTCGGAACAGTTTGCAATAATACTAGGACTCCCCACTTATAGATAGAATTGTGAAAATATGGTTGCTCCAAAGGTATGCTTTGACGATGACAAATATCAGTTAAAGGTACATTTTGATAATGACAAAAATAGTGAAAATGTGAAAATATGATTGCATAAATGCTTCATTGTATTAAGGTTTGATGGCAAATACTAGTTTTGATGTTTGACACAATAAATCTTCTCATGATGACGAATATTATTGTGTGAACTTTGCTAATAAATTTGCTAAGTTTGTAGATATTTCAAGATTAGCATTCCAGGACTAAACTTAGAAGTAAGACAATGCCATGTGAAAAAAGAGTTAGGACGAGTCAATGAAAGGGATCAGATGATTGAAATCATCTGAAGATAAGATGACTCATACAAAGTGACCAAACAAATCAAATCAATGCCCAAATCAATGCCCAGAAGACTCAAGCTTAGTGCAAAATCAAAGTCAGACGACTAGTGTTATAATGCCTAGATCAGACATGTGACACCTTCAATCCGGAATCACATTTGTTATCCAAAAACATACCAAAACGCGAAAATAAATTTTTGCTGGTTTACTTTTGGAAAACAAGTTACGTTTAATTATATCTTATTAAGTCCCGAAAGTTGTGATAAATTTTTTTCTTATTATAACTATAAATAACAACTCCAAGTATAACAATATGACTCGTATAAATATATATATATATATATATATATATATATATATATATATATATATATATATATGCATCATCAGTTAGGATATACAAAAGAACAGTGGACAATATGTCCCTTCAAAAGAAAGATAGTAGAAGCAAAATGCTAAAACTCTAAAAACTAGGTAGCGATAGTCTGGAAACCATATCACTAAAACTCATGACCATCAGTAGCCGACAACAAACTATCCAAAAATCGCTACCTCAAAAAGTAAGTCTACATTCTACGCTGGTCAAAGACTAGTGGAACCCGTTGGACAGTCCTCCAAAGGAAGGCCCAACGTTTCCATCAGAAGAGTGATCAGGGGAAACTACATTCCCATCGATCATCCCTACACCTCCGGCTCCTCCAGCCGGAGCATCCCCATTCTCTAGAGGATGATACTTTGGTGTCTCCAGAAACTCCTCCTCCTCGGGATCCTCCTCATGTTCCTTCCCCGGCCCCCACTGGCACCAAGACGAAGGGAGGGGAAGGGGTGTAAGGCGGCTGCTGCTGCAGGGGCTGAGCTGCTGGGATATCGTGCTGTAGATCTCCCTGATCCACCAGGTACTGTAAGATCATCCAGATGGGTGGCAGCGGGACCTGGATGGTCTCCACAGTGTGTACTTACTCCTGAGGTCCCACCCCCGTATTCCCGCGCAGGGTACAAACGGGTCCAGTATAGGCCGCTCTGTTGGCACCCGGGTGGATGACCCACGCCCCTGGGTCCTCACTATGCTCAAAGGTGAGGGAGCGGACTCCTGAGTGAGCCAATCCCTCGCTCCCCAAGCCCATCTGTACATATAATATATACATATATCCAACAGGAAACAGGAAAAATAGCAAGGGTGAGAAACCAATATATGAATCCAAAAACGACAGCTATATACTCAAACACATACAGCAGATTCATATAAGCATATCTCATATATCATCATCATGCATAATATAATACAATATATCAGGATACTAACAATAAAACACAAGGGCCTCGTACCCAACAATCAACGTTATTTTTAAAACGTATGCATGAGCACTTCTATATAATCCAATTAACGTTCAGTTCTTAATTTCCAAAAATCTCATCGCCATTCAAAACGAGCTGATCAGGCTCCAAGTTCATTGGCCCGCAGGCAACAATGACTAACACCAAAATTGGTAAAAACATAAGTACATGACTCCCAGGAAATAGCACACGGGCGTGCATGTCAGTGGTACTTACGATGTAATCAGTCATAATATATTGTCCACTCATGGCACAATACGAACACACAGCACATATGCCATCATTGTCCATCAAGGCACAATGTTGCATGATGACACAAGTCATCCCCAGGTTTCCTTGCCATCAAGGTCCCCTCATTTCACGGCACGTCTGCCAAAAACATATATGCATGAGAAAACCATTTGTTTCTGTCAGTTTATCTTTGTCGTATCAATATTTCCTTGTTGAAGCATCAACGCTATCAACCACCATAATGTCTTAGACTCTTTAAGCCTTTACAACATTTTTCTCAAAACAGGACACTCAATCCAAAACAGCTCGAACCCAAAAATCCCTAACCGATGCACCATTCTCGGACTTTGGATTCAAAAGCATAAAAACGTCTACAAGCCCATTGGACCACAAAGAATGTCCACCAGCTTTACGAGACTAACACACTAACACAGATCCTTGATCCTCGTGTTCTACAAAACCCTAGAATCCCGACGTCTCGGTTTCTAGGTTCCAAACCAAGAACCATATTTCTTTTTTTTAAAAACTCAAAAACCAAAAACCCAAATCTCCGAAACTTACACAAAGCCTTCGGGATCGATTTTTCCACAAAAACAAAACTTGGTCTAAAGACCACCTTTTTTCTTTTGTAGTTTTTCGGTAAAACACAAAATTTGAAATATGGTTCGTAAAAACCCTTTTTCTTGGATAAAACAACTTGTTTTAAAACAACATTTCCAAAAAGCACTTTTGCTCAAAAAGATACCCTTTATCACTTTAAAAACCTATCAAAGTCTCCAAAAACACACTTTTCACCTCAAAACTTTATTTTTCTCCATTTTACCCCTTTAAGTCAACTTATCCTTAATAAAGGTAAATGTTTATTTTTATTTATTCACAAAAGCCAA
This sequence comes from Ammopiptanthus mongolicus, assembly GCA_039655645.1. Lineage (NCBI taxonomy): Eukaryota > Viridiplantae > Streptophyta > Magnoliopsida > Fabales > Fabaceae > Ammopiptanthus > Ammopiptanthus mongolicus. The sequence goes on from CM077346.1 coordinate 40,978,424, forward strand.
TTATTTCTTTTTCTTTCAAAGTTCCTTGAAAAACACTTTAATATTATTATTTTTCTTTATTCAACGTCTCAAGTTTTTTGAAGCTTTTATGTTACATAATATCGGATCCTAACCGGTGTTAAGTCCTTTAATGCCATAATCACCACTACAGGCATATAATACATCCATAAACAATTTTTTTATGCTATACCACATAATGAAATACAAGCAGGTAGTTCAGGAATAAACATGCAATTTCAAATATAAGCAAACTATCAGCAGATAAATGAAATCACTCCACAAACAATCAAACACTGATAAATAATTACAATCCAAACACACAATTACAGCACATAGCTGTCGGAATTAGAATTCCTCAGGTTTGTCCCCTTACCTCTTGGAGTTCCTCGTGTAGCAACAAATCTCCCGATCGATCTGAACTTCGTCTGATTTCTCGCTCGATTATCCGATAATCACTACACACATACAATCAAGCAATGTATTAACACAAAACACAAAAATTCTCCCTAATCCTCAACCTCTAGGGCTCGGCCTTATGCCACTAAAAATAGCTAGGGAGCTTCAAAAATTCCCATCTCTTGGATATACCCTAACTAAGTGAGATAACCCTAGATTCAAGCTTAAAACACCAAAAACCAACAAAATCCTACCCTCCCACAAAGGGGTAGGTTCGGTTCCTATATACCCATAAGGGTTAGAGGAATTTCTTGGTTCTAAGCTCTTGGATTATGAAAGGATACTATGAATCTAGATCAAAGAAATTGGTTTGGGATTAAAAGGATTTTTCTACAATTTTTCATGGATTTTTGAAGTTTATGGGTCAAAACCCTAACTTCCATGGATCTTGAGATTTAAGAGATGAAAAGAGAGACTGAGAGAGCTAGAGGAGAGTATTTACCTCCTAGATGCAATTCCTTAAGAGAAAAACACTTGATTTCACCAAAAATCACAAAGTTTCAAGTCTCCAAGTTGAAGAACTATGAAGAACACTTTGAAGAAGTGAAGAGAAAAGTGAGAAGGGAGAAAGAAATGAAATGGCCGAATGTCCTAAGGGGTGAGAGTGAAGTGAGATATTTTTTTACTTAAGGTAAACTTATAATTAACCAAATGGGTAATTAGGTAATTTTGCTAAAAGACCAAGGATATTTTGGTCATTTTGCGTCCAGATATTTTGAAAATCATCATGACAATGGCACGAGTCCTTAGGTGACTTGACATAGACGTGACATCAAGATTATCCGTCCGTGGGTCCCGTTAAATTCTTCTATGGCTCCAATCGTCTCCCAGTTCGAGTATTCGCCCGAATATTTTATATGATTTTCACTTTTTAACGTCAAGACTGATTTTAGAAAATCTATAGAGGATCGAATTCTAAGACTAATGGTCCTGTCCGTTAGTCAAAATTATGTTTTTATAGTAGTAAAACGCTACTATCCGTGAAAACGTAGACCGGGCTCCGTTTGAGTTTTCGGCCCAAAATTTAACCGTTACTTCCGACGATTGTATGGATCATGAATATGATTTTAGTTTTCCCAAAATCATTTTCTAAAATATAGATAAAAATATAAACTCATTAATCGAGTTTATTGTCCTTAGAAGGCACAAAAAATCGGGGTGTTACAAGACAAGTCATTATCATAAGAAGACTAGACATGCCAAGACTAACTGTGAACCATATTACCATATAGGTTTTGATGTTGATAAATAGAGTAATAAGGGGAGAACATGTTTTAATGTTGACAAATAATATATACTTGTATTGCTTAAATGGATTATATACATTTGTTATATGATTAATATAATTTATTAATAAATACACATGCGACAAATATTTGATATATGTTTGAGACTAAATGGCATAGAAATTATATTGGATATTATCTTTATATGCCTAAGTTCATCATACTCAATGGTTATTACAATGATCAAAATGCACAAATAAGGAATTTTATTTTAATTATACTATCAATATATTGGATCATATATGAATAAAGACATAAAGAATATTAAATTTTATATTATATTAAAATATGTCTTTATGAAATGCAACATGGCTTTGTGCATGAAATTAAGCTTGAAATATATTGTATCTTGAACTAATATGCTTTATGAGAAATATGATAGAGAAGTTCAGGTCAAGCAAAGCTATGAAGTAAAGAGCCAAGATACAAGATCAATCAGAATCACCAAAGATTGATAGAAGAAATGTCAAGATTTTGAAGAGCAAATATTTGCAAGACATTTCCTGAAAGAATCTCAAGAATTCAAGACCAAGAGTTATGGGCTTCAAAGATAGTCATAGAAGGGTCTTAGAATTTAATGTAAGGTATGAGATGGTAATAGTGGCTCAAGTTTTCTAAAAAGATCTTTTTCAAAATTTTTTTTAAAATTGTTTTTATCAAAAATGTTTTTGAAAAATATCTATGGTTTCCCTTTTAATTGAAAAAGGTTTTATCTTTGAAAAGTAATTTTGGGAAACAATAATCGATTAGGATAATCGATTATGGTCAGTTTGTATTTCAATGTGAAAAATGTTTTTGACTGACAGCAAAGGTATAATCGATTAGGATAATTGATTATGACCATTTACGAAATTGGGTGATTTTTTACAGAGAAGCCTTAATCAATTAGGATAATCGATTATGCAAGTTTTATTGAAAATCGTAATTATGGCAGAAAAGCCATAATCGATTATGGATATATAATAATCGATTATGATGCGCTTAAATGAGAATATTTCATTTTTTTATCTGCTATATTTATGGCTCCAACGACTAGTTTTTCAAATTGATTTTCAGAAAAGGAATTTGTTTTTAATTAATGAAATATCTTTTATAATTCCTAACGGCCATATTTCAAAAGTCTATAAATACATTTTGAGGGCCCTTGAAAGATGAAGAGACGTTAAGAGAGAATGCGCTATTATTTTTATTAAATCTTTTTCTACTCTTTTCTCTTCTATTTTGAAAAACACTCGAGTCGTTGTTACACTTTGATTATCATAAATTCTTGAGTGTATTTGCTGTTCTTCAAGTTGTTTATCCGCACTATTGTGAGTGAATTATATTGGTTGAGGCTTTGTCACTGGGGAGTTTATATCCTGGTCTGTGAGGAGTGCTCGGAAGGTTGTCAGCACCGGTTAAGCTTGGTTGAGGCTCTATCAGTGGGGGAGGTTATATCCCTGGTCTGTGAGGAGTGCTCGGAAGCTTATCAGCACCTGTTAAGCTTGGTTGAGGCTCTATCACTAGGGGAGGTTATATCCCTGGTCTGTGAGCAGTGCTCGGAAGGTTACAAGCACTTGTTAAGCTTGGGGTTATTTGAGGCTTTTTCACTGGGGGAGGTGATATCCCTGGTCAGTGAGAAGTGCTATGTTATTGTGAAGGTTACAAGCACTTGTTAAGCTTGGTTTTGTAAAACGGTTGCAAGCACCAGTTAAGCGTCTTTATAGTGGAACAAAGTCCCACAGGTGAAGTGGGGACTGGATTGGGCTACTGGCGGTGTGTGTTTGAACCAGGATAAAAATACTTGTATCCTGCTATTCTTCTTTTATCTCTTTATATTTGTTTAAACAAATTGTTTTCCACTGCAAATTCTGCTTTTTTTTATAAAAGGTTTTTGATTATGCAAAAAGTTTTCATTTTTTATTTCATACCCCAATTCACGCCCTCTTGGATATTGGTTGTCACGGCCAACACTAACAACAGAAGATACAACATAAACCAATTTCATTCATATTAGAAAATCAAATACAAGACTAGACATACAAAGAAAGCTCGCTCAAACCAGAAGATCAATCATTTCAAGACAATCATTAGAAGATCCAAACACCTCTATATCAAGTTTCAGAACACTTGAGATCAAACATTTCAAAAGAATCATCAGAAGATAAAACAATAACAAACATACAAAGGAGATCAATAGACTGAAGATTGAAAATCTATAAAGGGAATAACATTGATGATAGAGGAATAAGCAGAAGAAAAGGAGAAAAAAGAAGAAAGAAAAAGAAAAAGGTAATCTCGTTAAAGAAAAGGTTGCATCTAAAAGAGAGCACCAGGAAATCAAAACACAATCTGCTATAAGACAAGAGAGCTAATTAAGAATCGAGAATGTTGCAAGGAAGTAGAAGATTGTTGGAGACTATAGTTAAGACTGTAACACCCCGATTTTTCAAGCTTTCTAATATTAATTGAACAGTATTTATCTGTTTGTATTTTATTGGAGGGTCTAGAGAGTGAAATAAAATAATATGAGACCATAGTCACGCTCTACGCTATCGTAGAAAACTATGGTTATATTTTGGGTCGAAAACTCAGACGGAGTCTGTTCTGCATTTTCACTGACCGCAATGTTTTACTACTATCAAGGCCTAATTTTGACTCGTGAATGAGACAGTTAGTCTTAGAATTCAATTCTTAACAATTTTGTTAAAATGCGTTCTTGACGTTAAAAAGTGAAAATAATATAAACTATTCGGGCGAAAACTCGAACCAGGAGACAATTGGAGTTGTAGATGGATTTAACGGGATCCGCTAACGGATAATCTTGAAGTCATATCAGGTCAAGTCACCTAGGAAAGCATGCCAGTGTCGTGATGGTTTTCAGAAAATATATGGACGCGAAATGACCAAAACATCCTTGAGTTTCCATGAAATTACCATTTAACCATGGTAAAAAGACCATAATACCCTTAATGAGAAAACTTAGGCGGATTTGCTTCCACCACACTAGGTCATTCGGCCATCTTCTTCATTTCTCCCTTCTCACCATTGTTCTTCATTTTTCTTCACTTTCTCCTTACTTTCTGATATGATCCAAATATGAATCATTGTTTGTTTGGATCTTTCCTTGAGCTTAATCACTTGAAGTTTATGACCAATGGATGAGAAGAAAGGGGGAAAGAGAAAGGTGAGATGTCTCCCGAGATGATGATGATGAAAATAACAAGAAATGGAAGAAATATGACAAATTAAAGACAAGAATTAAACTAAGATAGCAAATTAAAATAAAAGTGCCGAATTGAAACTAGACAAGAAGGGAAAAACGAAAATTAAATGAATAAATGGAAAAGATAAGAGATGAAAGAAGGCGCCACAATTGCTTCCAAGAAATTGGAAGATTGATAAGCCAAAAGAGGATTCGCCACAAGGAGTAGCACTCCTTGATAAGAATCAAATAAGTTCTATGCAAGAACTTGAGAGAAGAGAATAACATTCTCCAAGAATTCCAATAGGAAAACTCTAATTTCATTCAAAGGTTGGAAAAAGATAGGTATTACATCCCTATTTATAGAATTTTATTCTAAGGAGGTGACGGCTAACTCTAATCCTCTCCTAAGTAATTCTTACTTCAGCATAAGGAGTCTAAAAACATAAGCCCAATACAAAGGAAGCCCAAATACAGGAAAAATCCCGTCTAGAATTTCGTCCTAATCTTGTAGCCCGGTTTTCACCATCATAGAAGCCGAATTCGGTCTTGACACTAGAAATACGAATTTTAGATAACCCTCTTATCTTTCCAACGCCACCAACAAAACCTCAATAAGATAACCATAGCTCAAGTTACATTGGAAACAAAGATGAAAGGTCATCACCAACGAAAATGAGTGTTTCAACAATTTCCAAATTGGTTCTTCTTGTTCCATAATTGGCTTGGTTCTTCTTGTCAAAGGTGGCCATCCTAGGTTTGCATCACGCCTCTTCTAGGTCAATAATGAGGAGTTGACTTTCATTTGGGCCTTCTTCCAAGTTGGACTTTGTATTAATCAAATATGCCACTTCCTTCTCTAATGCTTCTTGCATCCTTTTAGCCCTTGTTCTAGTCATAGGTCCTTCCATTTCTATCAAACTTCCTTCAAGTTGACTTTGAACTTCTTGAACTTGGACTCCATCATCCCCTCCCTCTTCAAGAGAATTCGACCTCGAATTTGTAAATTCATCATCCCCTACATCAAAAGGACATAAGTCAGCAACATTAAAGGTAGCACTTACTCCATACTCACCTGGCAAGTCAATTTTGTAAGCATTATCATTGATTCTTTCCACCACTTGGAAAGGTCCATCACCCCTAGGTTGAAGTTTGGATTTTCTTTGTAGTGGAAATCTTTCTTTTCGTAAATGGATCCAAACCCAATCTCTCGGTTCAAAAACCACTTGTTTTCTATGCTTGTTGGCTTGCCTAGCATATTTATCCATTTTCTTTTCAATTTGTGATTTCACTTTGTATGCATTTTCTTAACAAATTCAGCCTTAGCATCGCTATCTTTATGGATTAAAGAAGAGTTGTTAGGCAATGGAAGTAAGTCTAGAGGAGTTAAAGGGTTAAACCCATAAACAACCTCAAAAGGAGAAGAGTTGGTGGTAGAAGGAGGGACTCTATTGTATGCAAACTCCACAAAAGGCAAACATTCCTCACAAGACTTGATATTCTTTTTAATGATAAACCTCTGGAGGGTTCCAAGAGTTCTATTTACTACCTCAGTTTGTCCATCAGTTTGAGGATGACAAGTAGTAGAAAAAAGGAGTTTTGTTCCAAGCTTATTCCAAAGAGTCCTCCAAAAGTGGCTCAAAAATTTAGTGTCTCTATCCGAGATAATGCTTTTTGGAATACCATGGAGTCTCACAATTTCTTTAAAGAATAATTCAGCCCCTACACATACATCATCCACTTTGTGGCAATGAAATCCATGGATAAATCAACCCAAGGAGAAGGAATAGGCAAAGGAGTGTAGAGTCCATGAGGCATACCCTTTGATTTAGCCTTTTTACAAACAATGCAATTTGTACAAAGCTTATGCACATCATGTTTCATTTTTGGCCAAAAGAAGTGCTCATGCAAAATTTCCAAGGTCTTTTGCACTCCAAAATGGCCCATCAAACCTCCCATATGAGCTTCTCTCACAAGTAATTTCCTCATGGATCCTCTAGGCACACAAAGTCTTTTTTCTTTAAAAAAGTATCCATTATGCCTATAGTATCCATTTTGAGAAGTTTTCTCGCAATAAGCAAAGATTTGAGAGAAATTCGCATATGTTTCATACAATTCCCTTATGTGCTTAAGACCAAGAAGTTTAGTTTCAAGAGTAGACAACAAAGTGTGTCTTCTTGACAAAGCATCCGCCACAATATTGGACTTCCCTTGCTTATGTTTGATCACATATGGAAATTGCTCAATAAACTCTACCCACTTAGCATGCCTCTTGTTAAGTTTTCCTTGGCCTTTCAAATGTTTTAAGGATTCATGATCACTGTGAATTACAAAATCCTTTGGTAAAAGATAGTGTTGCCAAGTTTGTAAAGCTCTAACAGGTGCATATAACTCTTTGTCATAAGTAGAGTAATTCAAAACTGCCCCATTGAGCTTTTCACTAAAATAAGCAATTGGATGACCATTTTGCAACAAAATGGCCCCAATTCCCACATTTGAAGCATCACACTCCATTTCAGAAGATGTAGAGAAGTTTGGCAAAGCAAGTATTGGAGCATGAGTGAGTTTTTCTTTAAGGGTTTGGAAAGCATTTTCTTGAGCCTCTCCCCGTTTGAAAACAACATTCTTTTTCACAAGTTCATTGAGAGGGGCGGCTATGGTGCTAAAATCCTTTACAAACCTCCTATAAAATTCGGCCAATCCATGAAAACTTCTTATATCACTCATAGATTTAGGAGTTGGCCACTCACTAATTGCCTTAATCTTCTCTTTATCTACTTGAACACCCTTAGCACTAACAACAAATCCAAGGAACACCACTTCATTGGTGCAAAATGAGCACTTTTCCAAATTGGCATACAATTGTTCTTGTCTTAAAATCTCCAAAATAGATTTGAGATGTTCAAGATGTTCCTCAAGATTCATGCTATAGATAAGGATATCATCAAAATAAACAACAAAAAATTTTCCAAGGAATTTTCTCAAAACATGGTTCATTAATCTCATAAAAGTACTTGGGGCATTAGTTAGCCCAAATGGCATAACCATCCATTCATATAAACCAAATTTTGTTTTGAAAGCTGTTTTCCATTCATCCCCTTCCTTGATTCTAATTTGATGGTAGCCACTCTTTAAATCAATTTTGGAAAAGAATGTGGCACCATGCAACTCATCAAGCATATCATCGAGTCTAGGAATGGGGTGTCTATACTTTATCATGATATTGTTTATGGCCCTACAATCGGTGCATATCCTCCAAGTACCATCCTTTTTGGGTACTAAAATCACGGGCATTGCACAAGGGCTTAAACTTTCCCTCACCCAACCTTTAGCCATCAATTCCTCAACTTGATTTTGAATTTCTTTTGTTTCTTGAGGATTGGCTCTATAGGCCGGCCTATTAGGTATTGAAGCACTTGGAATGAGATCCATTTGGTGCTCAATTCCTCTCGAAGGAGGGAGGCCGCGGGGTATGTCGTTGGGAAAAACATCACTAAATTCTTTTAAAAGAGATGCAACACAAGTAGGAGTAGAAAAAGATTTGTGAACATTTAAGCAAGCATCATTATAAAACATCAAGTACATAGGCTTCTTTGCCAAGAAAGCCTTCCTCACTTCACTCACTCTCATGAATAGGCTCTCGACTTTTCTCTCAATTTTTCCCTCCTTTTCTTTCTTCTTTGCTCTTAGTTCTTCTCTCTTATTTTCACTCTTGTTCTCAAAATTGTTTTGCATAATCTCTTTTTCCTCTTGTTCTCTTTTCATTCTCAATTTAACTTGATCCTCACAAACTTCCTTTGGGGAGAGAGGGACAAGGGTGATATTGAGATTGTTATGTTTCAAAACATACTTGTTTGTCAGGCCATTGTGAGTCACATTCCTATCATATTGCCAAGGCCTTCCTAAAAGGATATGTCCGGCCTCCATAAGGACAACATCACATAGCACATCATCTTTGTATTTTCCAATGGAGAAGTTAATCAAAACTTGTTGATTAACCAACAACTCACCGTCTTCACTCAACCATTGAAGCTTGTAAGGCCTCGGATGAGGAATAGTTTTTAAAGCAAGTTTGTTGACTAATCTTTCACTAGCCACATTGGTGCAACTTCCTCCATCAATAATCAAAGAGCAAACTTTATTTTGTATTAAACATCTTGTGTGAAAAATGTTTTCTCTTTGAGTATTGTTTTCTTTCCAATGCACTCCCAATAGTCTCCTTACCACTAGTAAATCACCTTCTTGAGGAGTGATTTCAAGATCACTATCATCCTCTTGAGAAGACGCTTCACTAGATAAGTAGCCATCTTTTAAAACCATAGTTCTTTTGTTTGGGCACTGGGAGGCAATATGGCCATTTCCTAAACATTTAAAGCATTTAATATTCCTACTCCTTTAACTAGTTGAAGAGGAAAGAGTAGTAACATCCTTTTTTCAAAAAAAATTTGTGAAGCCGAAGCCTCATTGTACCTTTGGGAGGCTCCTTCCCTCTTTTTTTTGTCTTTCCAGGTTGTGCTTTGGTAGTTGGAGGAAGGAGTTTTGTGCTTCTTTCTTTTGAGTTGTTGCTCCACTTTAGTTGCTTGATGGACTATGTCATCCATTTCAACATAGCTTTGGAGCTCAACAATGTCTTGAATGTCTTGATTGAGGCCACTCAAAAATCGTGCCATAGTAGCCTCTCTCCCTTCATTGATGTTAGCTCTAATTAAAGCTACCTCCATCTCCTTAAAGTACTCATCCACACTTTTAGAACCTTGAGACATCCTTTGCAATTTATTGTGAAGGTCTCGATGGTAATGTGAGGAAATGAACCTCTTTCTCATGATGGCCTTCATCTCCCTCCAAGTATCGAAAGGATCTTCATCATACCTTCTCCTCTCCTTTTGTAATTGATCCCACCAAATCAAGGCATAGTCGATAAATTCTAAGGAGGCTATCTTAACCTTCTTTGTCTCACTATAATTATGGCATGCAAAGACTTGCTCTATCTTCATCTCCCATTCTAAGTAGGCTTCGGGATCATTCTTTCCCTGAAAGGTTGGTATTTTGATTTTTACTCTCTCGATCCTATCTTCTCTATCATTTTGTCTCTCTCTCTCTATGTCTAGGCCAACCTCCTCCTCTTGGCCTCACCATTTCACTTTCATACCCACTTCCGTGATGAGAATCGTTTTGAGTGACAAAGGGTCTCTCTCGCTCCATGTTATTGAACCTCTCGTTCATCCTCTCCAATTGCCTTGTTATGGCTTGAAATTGATTATCCATTCTTGCTTGAAGATTAATGGTTCTAGGTGAGGGAGGAGGAGTATCCTCTTGTTCAATTGATCTCACCATCCTCACAAAGTATTTGTCTCACTCAAAATAGGCTTTTTCTACTCAAGATGCATTTTTACTCTTGCCTTTTTCTACTCAAATTCTCCCTCAATGTCCTTGGAAAGAACTTGCAAGAGTCAAGAATAATGCACAAATGCTATAACTTGTGTAAAAATCCTAATTTAGCATCAATCAAGAGTTCAAAGAAAGGAGAACTGCAAAGACAAAACTATGAGTATTTTAGTGACCAAGTATTTAGGAAAGGATTTTGAAAACTGAGCCAGAGTTATTATTGTCCCAAGGCAACAAGTATATCCAATTTTTAAGAGGCTAGCATAAACAAAAATGAGTTTGTGGCCTTCTCCTAGAATTCTGCGATTTTATTTTTTAAACTTATAATATTTGCAGAATAGTCCCTGTATTTTTTTATTTTATTTTTTTCTTCTTTTGGGACACTTACTTTTGTCTATTTTTTTTATTTTGGCCACAAAACTTTTAAAATTTGCAATAACACCCAAAACAGTTTTGGGTGTTGTCAACTAGATGAAAAGCCTCTTGAAGCATGAAAATGATGAACAAAGAAGTGTTGTTGGGTAAGTGTGCCCAAATTTTATTTTCCCCCAAAATAATGTCTATTTCATGCTTCAAACTCTAAAAATAATTAGTATACTTGATTCCACTTGTAAGGACCTTTCAATCAAGGTGTAGATTAACAATCTAACACCAATTTTTGAAATTCATAAAGATCAAAGTGGCTTAACTCTCAAGAACATGATGAACATTTTGAAAATTTTCAAAATTCAAAATCAAGGAACTAAACTCAAGGAAGCTAGCTTTTGATACCACATGATATGATCCAAATATGAATTATTGTTTGTTTGGATCTTTCCTTGAGCTTAATCACTTGAAGTTTATGACCAATGGATGAGAAGAAAGGGGGAAAGAGAAAGGTGAGATGTCACCCGAGATGATGATGATGAAAATAACAAGAAATGGAAGAAATATGACAAATTAAAGACAAGAATTAAACTAAGATAGCAAATTAAAATAAAAGTGCCGAATTGAAACTAGACAAGAAGGGAAAAACGAAAATTAAATGAACAAATGGAAAAGATAAGAGATGAAAGAAGGCGCCACAATTGCTTCCAAGAAATTGGAAGATTGATAAGCCAAAAGAGGATTCGCCACAAGGAGTAGCACTCCTTGATAAGAATCAAACAAGTTCTATGCAAGAACCTGAGAAAAGAGAATAACACTCTTCAAGAATTCCAATAGGAAAACTCTAATTTTATTCAAAGGTTGGAAAAAGATAGGTATTACATCCCTATTTATAGAATTTTATTCTAAGGAGGTGACGGCTAACCCTAATCCTCTCTTAAGTAATTCTTACTTCATCATAAGGAGTCTAAAAACATAAGCCCAATACAAAGGAAGCCCAAAATACAGGAAAAATCCCGTCTAGAATTTCGTCCTAATCTTGTAGCCAGGTTTTCACCATCATAGAAGCCGAATTCGGTCTTGACACTAGAAATACGAATTTTAGATAATCCTCTTATCTTTCCAACGCCACCAAGAACACCTCAATCAGATAATCATAGCTCAAGTTACATTGGAAACAAATATGAAAGGTCATCACCAACGAAAATGAGTGTTTCAACAATTTCCAAATTGGTTCTTCTTGTTCCATAATTGGCTTGGTTATTCTTGTCAAAGGTGGCCATCCTAGGTTTGCATCACGCCTCTTCTAGGTCAATAATGAGGAGTTGACTTTCATTTGGGCCTTCTTCCAAGTTGGGCTTTGTATTAATCAAATATGCCACTTCCTTCTCTAATGCTTCTTGCATCCTTTTAGCCCTTGTTCTAGTCATAGGTCCTTCCATTTCTATCAAGCTTCCTTCAAGTTGACTTTGAACTTCTTGAACTTGGACTCCATCACTTTCTCTTCATTTCTCTTCAAGAAATCTTCCAGTTTTGGTGAAACAAAGTTGATTGCTTGCTCATATCCATCATCTAGGAGGTATAAACTCCATTATTCACCTTTTAATCTCTCTATTTCTCCATTCAAGTTCATGATTCATGGAAGGTTAGGTTTTGAAGCTTAAACTTCAAAAATCCATGAAAAATTGTAGAAAAATCCTTTTAATGTCAAATCAATTTCTTTGAGCTAGATTCATTGCTTCTTTCATAATCCAAGAGCTTGAAAGCAAAAAAGCTCTCTAGCTCAAATGGGTAAACATGTTCGAACCCTCCATGGTTGGGTGAATAGGGTTTTGGTTCAAGTTTTAGTGTAATAAGCTTTGATTTAGTCTTATCACACCTAGTTAGTGTTGAATCCAAGATATAGGAATTTTTGCACTTCCCTAGCTATTTTTCCTAGCTATGGCCGAACCCTGGGTGAAAAAAATTAGGGGAAATGTTGTAACTTAAAATTGATATCTTGATTGGTATGTGTGTAATTGTCGTCGAGTAATCGAACGGGAGACCGAGCGACTTTCGAATCGGTCGAGCGACTTTTCGCTAAACGGGAAACTCCAAGACGTATGGGGAGAATTGCCTTAGGGAATCTCTCGATAATTATGTGTTGTCTGTGTTGGTCTGTATATATTTATTTGAGCTGTGCGATGCTTGGTTGATTTACTTTCAGAGATTGTTTTATCTGTTGATAATTATATGCCGTTATGTGTTATAGTATTTTAATACGTGTTTTAACTGTATTATCTGCTATAATCATGTGGTATCAATATTGTGGATGTTGATTGTTGATTGAGAAGCCTGACAGTGTCAATGCTCAATCAATTAACGGGGATAAAAGTCTTGAAAAAGCTTTGTAAGAAACACCATATAATTATTTGGGAAACGTTGAAAAATTTTCAATGACGCAAGCTTTACAAAAAGGGATCATGAAGTAAATTATAAAGTTAGTAGAAAAGTTGAGATTTTCAAGAATGGATTAATCATTAAGTGGAGAAATTAACCTACGGAAAAGTCAAGATTTTAACTTATGACGTTTTTGCGCTAAGCAATGTTTAATTCCGAAAAGATTTACGGAAAACGTTTTCGAAAAATAGTAATCCTATTTTGGGACAACGTTTTGGTTCTTAGCTGTTTCTTTTCAGAAACATTTGTTTTGGAAAGGGACTTTCGAGTAAAAGATAAGTTTTATCAGTAATTCGATGGTTTCCAAATAAGTTTTCAAACAGAAAAGTTTTTCTGTAAACGAGTTTTTTCCAACGGTGTAAAATCCGACAACTTGGATGAATTGCAGAGATTTTGTTTTGGATTTGTGTTTCACAGAACGAAAAACTATGGAAACGTTGAAACGTGAACCTAGTGTACGAGACGTCGGGATTCTAGTGTTCTGTGGAAATAACACGTAGATCTGTGAATCCGTGTTATGGTGTTATGGACTGTGTGTCCTCCTCTCGTTATGAGGAAACGTGATTAAAGGTGAATATTGTTTTTCTATCACCATGGACCTTGGGCTGGCGCATCGGTCTAGGGCTCCACTATTGATCATTCGGACGTTTCGTCCTGTGTTAACAATGAAAAGTTTTAAAACGGTGTAAATTACAAATGGTCGAGAGCCTTTGAGCTACAACATGGAAAGAAAGAACACAAAGAAAAGTGACAAGACATGAAACGTTTTTACATGCATTAAATCGGCAGACGTGCCAACGGTGTTTATCTGGATATCTTGGTGGTCAGGATATTCAAACGGTGTATATATCATTGTGCCTTGATGGACAATGAAAACCATAAATGGTGATCACTTGTGTCTTGTGTAGGACAGCGTGCAATGATTTTAACAACGGTGTGCCTTTCCGGTGATCGAGTTTGATCAACTCATTTTATACGGTGTTGGGATCTCCAGAGATTAAGTAAATAAATAGATGTTGAACATTAAAGTGTCATGCATTTTTATAAATGACGATGACTGTCGGGTATGAAACACTATGATAAACTACTTGTTTATTCAGTCGAATTTTATACATCATGATTATATATATATATATATATATATATATATATATATATATATATATATATATATATATATATATATATATCTGTGTGTGTGTGTGTGTGTGTTGTTGGTGTGTCGCACATGTAGTTATCGTGCTTTAATCCATATATTGGTATCTCACCCTTGCACCATCAAATGACTTCCAAGATGCCACTGGAACGTTCGGGGATCCATTCCCTAATGTTTGAACGCATGGAGAATGATGGTATACGGGAAGTCACGGATACGTTAGACGTGGGACCAGCTATAGGATAAGTCTTGTTATTTTGGATAACAATTTTGTCAGTTTGCTCTGGCTACTGAAAGCCATAATTTTTGTGAATGGCCGTCTATATAAAGGCCCTATGTATGAACTTATAATGACTTAGTGTGTTTGAATTACTTGATGCATCTATTAATGTATGTTCAACTATGTAGATGGTATTGTAAAGTTAAGAAAAATTTTATCACGGATTTTCAAATTAAGTAAATACTTAGAAAATCTTATTTTCTGAAAGTAACCAGCAAGTTTAATAAAGTTTTATTTTTCCACGACGGGTCCTCATATGGTGCCCAGAAGGGGGTGTCACAAAGACCGTACAACAAAAGAAGACTGGTGATAAGATTATACATCAGTTTGATGTTGAAGCTTCAATATCCAAGACAGTAATATGATAAAATCATATGACCTAAGCTATGAAGATTCAAATCTAAGAGCTTATTCAATCGTATGATCTGTTCTAAGAGAAGCATGTTGTACTCGACTATCATTGTTACGCAAACATTTTAGTCTTTTTAGGTAGCCCAAACTCTTGGGTCCAATGCCTCATTGGACTACCATCGTTATGCAAACATTTTAATCTTTTTAGGTAGTCCAAACTTTTGAATCCAACACCTCATTGGACTACCAACGTTACGAAAACCTTTCAATTTTGTGTTCATGTCTTATGAAGGATTCAAATCCTAAATATATTATGAAGGAGTATTCATAATCCTTCCTTTAGTCAATCTTTGATCATTACTAAGTTACGATTACTAGTTAGACAAGTAATTGAAATACTCTTTGTTTAATTAAGTATTATGGATCTATTGTTGATATAAATCATCAAGGGTATGTAATGTAGTCTTGTTCCACTACATCACACACTTAATTGTTCGTGTCTTAAGTTCTAAGTCTTTTCTTGGCTTAGGTCTTTACTTAGTAAAATACTTAGTCTCTTTAAACATAAGTTCCTTGGGTTTTCTAAAGACAAAATAGAAATTCTTTTTCATGGAAACATATTAATTGAGGTACACTGGTGCTACTTTCATAAACTTAAAACTCATTTGAAAAGCTTGAAGAGTTCTAAAGGTATACAATCCTTTATCATAACTCAAAGACCTCAAAATGATTGAGTAATAGTGAACACAAGTCAACCAATGAATGGACAAAATGGAGCAAGTACAAGCAAACTCTTTGGATGCCATCCAAGCCTAAATCGTGTTTGCACATCTCAAATCATTTCGAGATTGAAAACATTTTGAAGTGGTAAAACTCTTAAATAAAGTTTGAGAATCATTTCGAGATTGAAAACATTTTGAAGTGGTAAAACTCTTAAATAAAGTTTGAGAATCGTAAATCCTTCTAAGTCTTTCCTTTTCAAAATCCTTTGGATTTACTTAATTAATGACTTATTTTGAAATCACAAAGAAGTAAGCTAAGTATTGAAAACATTTTCATCTCCTCATTACAGACTAAAACCGAATCCTCACCCATTCTTTGGAATGAGCTTGGTTCTTGAAAAACTTACTTTCCTTGATTCTTAAACATCATTAACACATGGATTTAAAATCAAAACATTTTCTAAGTGGGATTAGTAGTAAAACCCGAATCCTTTGTCCCAACTTAGGCTAGAAGTTGTTCAAAGTTTTTCTTTATTTCAATCATCATTAAATCTTTTATTAATTACTTAAAACACATTAGTTTTCAAAAAGAGAATTCCTCTCCCTTTCATCCTCTCAAAGGCTGAATGTACAACGTAACATCTCGTTTTCTTGAATAAGGTTTTGTGAACACTCCATTTTGACCGGGTACCTTTTGATTTTCACTTAAATTTACCAAAAATACAAAAAAAAATGAAAAAGAGTCAAAATCATAAAAATGTCTTTTTTGGAGAAAAAAATAAAATAAAAAAGACTGCAGTTTGTTTTAGTTTTATAAAAATAAAAAAAATTTGTTTTTGTTTTAAAAATGAAAACAACAAAAATATCTTTACACCTTGTCTTAAAAAAAATAAAAATAGAGACATTTTTTT
Organism: Ammopiptanthus mongolicus; assembly: GCA_039655645.1. Taxonomy (NCBI): domain Eukaryota; kingdom Viridiplantae; phylum Streptophyta; class Magnoliopsida; order Fabales; family Fabaceae; genus Ammopiptanthus; species Ammopiptanthus mongolicus. Next base: position 40,994,960 of record CM077346.1, read on the forward strand.
AGTTAGGTCTTATTAGTAAAGAAAAAAAAAAGAAGAGAAAAGAGTCATTGGGCCAAAAATTAGTGACACACCTCCAAACCCATATCCATTCTTCCTGCCCACGACCCATACCCATTTTTTATCCCAAACCCAACTCCCTCTCTATCAGACTCTCTCCCTCACCCCATTGGAACCCTAGCCACAGAAGCAACTCTCCCCAGCGCCAATCTCGTGCACAATCCAAGATGAGATTTTCGCTCGCATTGATCAAATCACGTTCAATCTCGATCTTTCCCTTCCTTTTCCATCCGCGTTCAATCACGCGAGGTATGCATCATTCTTTTCTTTTTTCGTTTCAAATCAAGAACTGATTGCATTTATTTTGATTTGCAGGGAAGACACGAAATGAGGGAATAAAGGTTCGAATTCTATAAATAGAGAGGAAGGGGGGGGACCAAAAACAAAAGGGGGGAGAGACGAACTGCTATAGGAAAGGAGTGAGGGAGAGCGCGATTTTGAGAGTTCTGCAAGAGGAAGCAAAGCGCAGCTAAGCAAACAAACCGGAGGAGGTCGTCGTGGTTACGATTTGAGGCTGAGATTGGAAAAGGGGAAAGCAGACGTCGCTGCCAGTCCTTCTTGAGACTCTTCTGTTCTTTTTTTTTTTTTTGCTTAATTAATTAGTGAGTGATTTTTCTTTTGTGTGATGAACAATTTTCTCCATCTTTCTCTAATTGATTTATTTTTGGCCTTTTTTTCTTTTTATTTTTTTAATTAAAAAATAAAATAAATAGAGGAGCCTAACCTTGGTGGAGTCCTAATTGCTTGTTTTAAGGGGTACAATAAACATTTTAAAATCAATTAATCATTTGCACAATTAATTTGGGTAACCGTTTTTTTAAAGGGGGCATCAGGGGTGCTGTGGGGTTAAGTCCTCGTCCTTCCCTATGCGCGATCAGCTTCCGAACTCGACTTGGTTCTAAACACCAATCTTTCTTCAAAAAATAAAGGTTTTCCAATTTTTACCAAGTTAAATAAAATTGGTGGCGACTCTACATGTTTTTTTTCTTAAATCTCTTTTTCTCGCTGCCTCCTTCGCGATCTCGGTCGCGACAGATGGCGACTCCACTGGAGATGTTTTTAGTGAGTCAAGCCCGTTAAAATGAATTGTGCAAATCTTTAATAAATTTTAACTTATTTGTTTTACCCCCTTTTTTTTTTGCTATGTTTTGTTTCTCTATCCTTTATGAAAAAAAAATTGAAAAAAGAGCAAAAAATGAAAAAAAGGTCATTTGTGTTCTTTTTTTATATATGTTTTACTCTTTTTTTTTTGTATGTTTTGATTTTTTTTCCTCTCTCAAAATTTATAAAAAAAACAAAAAATGCAAAAGATTGAAAAATAGCATGCTTTTTGTGAATATACCCCGTTTTGATTTGTTTTTATTGTGTGAATATACTTTGTTTTGTCTTTATTTGTTTTATTTTGTTTTCCTTATTTCTCTCTTTGTGTGTTTTGTTAATGAATTTTTATGGTTGCTTTTTCAACCTTAGGGTAGACGACATTTTTTTCTTGCAATATATTGCTTGAACTCTAGGATAGATGACCTTTGATTTTGTATACATGTGTGACTTTGTTTTGCAGGATTTTTTTCTCTCTCTAGTTTTAGGATTTTTACAGGTTTGTATGCTCCCTTCACACACTCCACAAACACTTACCTCGCACACCATATGGGCTCTATACCCGGGCCTGAGTGACGCCGTAGGATTTAGAAGGGGTTTTAGCGATGTTTTTGTGTAGCTTTATGCTTCCTTGACTTGTGCTAATTCTCCCGCTCAGATTGTACCTAGTGTCTTGAGTATGGCTATATTGTGGGGGTTCATCCCTCCTTATGGTCTATTCATGGTGCTAGATCCTGACCCGCTGGGTAAGGGCAATCTGGGGACCATTTTCCTTTAGGAGTCTAGAACTGTCCATGAGAACCATGCACTGATAAATGGAACCTAGTCATACTTAATCCTTAGGTTTCACCTTATTAGGACACAAAGGGAGCGTACTTCCTCTTTATCTTCTCTTCTCTTCTATTCTCTTTTTTTTTCTTTTCTAACTACTTTCATCTTTATTTTATTTCTTTTATAGGTGTGGATTCGACACACAAGGAAAGTTTAGTGCGAACTGATAGCAAGGTATGGAAAGCCCCTAAAATGCAGATAACATTAGCAAAGCCTTAAGCGAAAAGAATCTCAAGATATCAGCAACCATCAATGAGGTTGGAAGTCTGCAAGAAATTAGCAAAAAGATGACCATAGAAGCCCGACAAGATTTTATGAGTCGATATGCAAGGATACTAGACCTATTGCTCATTCCCGTTCAAGCCCCTGCATTGAGTACTTTGGCCCAATTTTGGAACTCTGCATTGAGGTGCTTCGAGCTACCACATTTAGACATAACTCCTACAATTGAGGAGTATGCCTACATGTTGAGGTTACCCCTGGGGAAGGACACTCGAATATATACTTATACAGGACATTATCTGTCAAGCAGGAAGATAGCTTCTTTATTAGAAATGTCACCTGAAGAAATCAAGTTGACAGGAAGTGGGTCTGTGCGAGCATTGAAGAGGACATGCCTAGAGTCTCGGTTACAAGGATTAGCACGACAAGGAAATTGGAAAGCTTTCAACAGGGTGCTAGCAGTGACCATCTTTGGACTGGTTTTATTTCCATCTACTGTTGATATGATAGACCAAACAGCAATGGATGTATTCATCTGGTTCGAGGATCACAAGAGAAATCTAGTACCCGCAGTCTTGGCAGAGACATTCTTGTCCTTGGAAGTTTGTAAAAGGAAAAATGGAGGAAAATTCAGAGGTTGTCCTCAGTTACTGTATGTTTGGATTATGACACATGTGTGTGCAGGGAAACATGTAAATCGTTTGGATGATCCTTTGAAGTCATTCAAAAGGATACCCATAAAGAAGCAGACGTCCTATGAATGGAAAGAGGAATTCACTCAGATGGACCCGACAACATTCGAATGGGTCTGCCCGTGGTACGACGATGAAGAAGTTATCATGAGCTGCAGGAATCTTGATAATGTACCTTTAATGGGGCCGAGGGGATGCATGTCATATACACCTGCCTTGGCACTCAGACAGCTCAGATGGACCTAGGATATACCGCGAGAGGAACAACTTGGAGGATACTGTTTCTGGTTTGATGGTAGTAGCAATGTGCAAATAGCAGAAATTGTGACAGCCTGGGAAGATATTCACATGGCAGGAAAAAGGCAGTTGGGCCCACAGTTTGTAGTCTCCACCAATCGTTATCAAAAATGGAGAGAAGCCAGAAGAGAACATCGCAAGATGCCTAAAGTTATGCTAAGAGCCGAATGCAATCTTCAAGAGAAATCTCACCAAGATTATCATATTGAAATTTTAGAGGCACAGATCGGTTCACTAAGGCAAGAGAAGGAGACGGCTAAAATTCAAATCGCGGCCCTCCAAAGTGAATGTGAAAAGATGGGCCGAAAAATAGTGCACTTAGAAAATGAATGTGCAGATGCTTGGGAAGCTTCAAGACAACCAAAAAGAGCAAGAAAAGGGAAGGAAAAAGAATTTGAGGAGATCTCCAAGTTGCAAGCAAGAGTGGAGGCTCAGGAAGAGTTCATAGGTAAGATCTTAACGAAAAAAGAGGGGCTAGAGGCAAGCGCTAAGGCACATGAACAAGAAGTAAAGGTCCTTGAAGCAAGGATGGAATCTCTATACGAGACTCTAACTCAAGCGCGACGCCGCTCAGATCAAGGATGGGAATCAGCAAGAGAATACTATGACCTACTCAAAACGGCAAGCAAGACAGAAGAGCAATTACGCCTAAGGATTGAAGAGCTTGAAATCGAAGAGAAGCGATGGAGACTCGAAGCCCAAAAGCAGGCCAAAGAAAAGAAAGAATGGGTAAATGGATGGATCACAATGGCCGAAAATCAGAAGATCTTGAAAGAAAAATGGCAGAAAGAATATAAGCACATGTATGACACGGTCCAGTATCATGCTGCAAACTTCATTCATCATTTTGGAGAAGCAAATGCTCAGATTCATGCAAATCCCTGGATGAAGCTACCTCCTATAGTGTTCGAATTCATAAAGTATTGTGGAAGCGTGGTCAAAGGTTTTAGGAAAAGGAAGATGAAATTGCTCATGTAACTCATTTATGTTCTTTGTATTGAGATCTAAAAGTTTGTACTCCTTCACTTTAATAAATGAAAATGAGACTTTGTCATATCTTGTGGGTCTATGAATCTCCCTCGCTAATGTCGCATTTAGATCATCACTAACTACATATATCACCTTAAGGGTATACGTCTTCTACAATAGTTGTATCATAACCGTATTTATTGTGGAGTGAATGCTCCCTTGGATACGATGATAAGGTGGGATCTATTGTGGAAAAGATTTTCCCTTAGATTGTTATCAACCATATTCACCATCTTAAAGATTTATGCTTTACTCATGGTTTCTGGGCCTTTCCCTATTACAAGCAAAGAGTGAGGCTTTCTAATGTTACAATCTTGTCCATTGTGGAATACATGTTCCCTTGGATACGATGACAACTATTTCTGCTAAAAGGGGGCATGTTTTAAGCGGGATCAGTTACCTTGCTATTGGATGAACTAATCTTTCCTTGCACGTCGGACCTATTCAAGGTAGATACTAACCCTCTTTTGCCTTTGGTGTTTGGTGTCTGTACAGGTCCCAGCAGATTCAGGAACCATTGCGCGACCCAGGAAAGACGACACCAATCAAACCCGAGTTCACAACACTAGATCTTGGACCAGAATGGCTGATAACAATCTCGAGGTGGGAAGGAATTTGAGCTTAGAAATAGATGAAGTGAGGGGAAGAGCAACTGAGATGACTGAAACCCAAGCAAGGCTAGAGGCGATACTGCAAGATATGAGAGAATCTCTTAACAGGCTTGGCGCAAATAGAGGTGCAAATGAAGATGATCCCTATGTGAGTGTACAGCCAGCCCTTTCCACAGTATCGTCACCAATGTTTTCAAGCATCAGCACAGGTCTTACTCAGGGAATGCGTGCTCATGAGCAGCGGCAACACACATCACTAATAATACTTCCCATTGGAGAAGGGTATCGCCGTTTCGAGAATGCCTATCATGAAGCCCCAGGCTATGCAGGACCCACATGGGAGCAACCCCATATATCCATCCCCGGACCGTTCATGGGAGCTCAAGCAGAGAAGGATAAGGTGAAAGATGAGTGGATGGAAAAGACGGAAGAGCAGATAAAGGTGATAAAAGGATCAAGTACCTATGGCCCTCTAAAAATAGAAAAACTTTGTCCTGCCACGGATGTGGTTATACCTGAGGATTTCAAGATCCCTAATTTTTCAAAGTATGATGGAAGCGGGAATCCTCGATTTCACCTTATCAGCTATGCCACCAAAATGGCCATCTGGTCAAAGGAAGACAAATTCCTCATTAGCTTCTTTCATGAGAGTTTGACAGGTAATGCGTTAGAATGGTACCTTCAGCTAGACCACTCTAAGATTTTGCGATGGACGGAATTGGCTGACTTGTTCATGGACCAGTATAAGTTCAATTTGGATGCAACTCCCACCTGTGAACAACTGACTGCAATGCAGAAAAGAAGTGAGGAATCCTTTAAAGTATATGTGCAAAGATGGAGAAGTTTGGCGGCACAAGTTCAACCCCCATTGACATTATCAGAAATGTGCTCATACTTTTTGGGAACCCTCGGGGCCCCTTTTATAGGGGCAATGGCAGGAGCAGCTTACAAAGATTTCTCTGACTTAATTGCTGCAGGAGAAAGAATTGAATTTTTAGCTAGAGCAGGGAAACTATCGGTTGATGCAGAAAGCAGTGCACCTAAGAAGGGATTCCAGCCAAGGAAGAAGGAAGCTGAGATGAATTATGTACAACACCAACCGAATTTTGGACCTCGACATGTTCCCTCATACCCGACGTATCAAGCACCATATAACCCGAACCTTCACATCCCATACCAGATCCAAACACCACTTTACCCACCTCAACAAGCCTTGCCAAGCACCACTTAACCACAAAACCAGATAAATAATGTCTCCACACCTCAGCCATATAACCCTACACGCCCCGCATATGCCAGTTATCCCCCTGCATTCCAACCATATCGCCCGACCTATAATCGACCAAATTTCCAGAACCAGGGACGCTATTCCACTCCAAACCCGCCATCCCAAAACTGTCAGTTTGCAATGCAGAATTATTCCAACAACTGTTCGATCGCCATTTGATTGCTGGGAACCCTGTACGTCCCCTTGAACCGCCTTTCCCTACTTGGTACAATCCAAACCTAACCTGCAAGTATCACATGGATGTCTCGGGGCACTCCATTGAAGATTGTGAATCCTTTAAGACAGCAGTGAGAAAACAAATCGCCTGTGGAAAATTGGGGTTTGAGGAAGAATCAGGGCCTAGTATTGTTAACAATCCAATCCCAAGCCATAATGTGGAAAACAGGGTGAATAGCTTGGAAGTAGAGGGGTATCAAGTCAAGAAGGTCCTCCACTTACGAACGCCTATGCAAGAGGTGTTTGATGGACTAAAGAAAGCAGGGTATGACATCGTCGCGCTGGGGGTGCCAATAGAAGACGAAGAAAATGATGATGGAATTTTGAATTGTGTTTATCACCATGGGCAGGCAGGACATGACATTGAGAGCTGTTGGGACTTTAAGGTCCGAGTTCAGGGACTACTAACCCTGGGAGTGATACAAGCCAGGCGAGGTACGTTTGAGGGAATCAATGTAGTCGAAAAGGTTGTACTCCGGGTGTCACCCTTTAATAAGGCCCCGACACAAGAAAAAGTGATCTTAAGGGTAAAAAAGCCAGTTCCTTTTGCTTATGACGACACTCATGCTGTTCCATGGAACTGTGAAACAAAAGTTGAGCTGATGGCTGCAGGAGAGACTTCGACGGCCCAAGTTGCTAATGTGATAAGAATCGGGGGTATTACCAGGAGTGGGCGATGTTATGGCCCTGAAGAAGAAGAAATAAAGAAGAATTCCAAAGATAAAAAGGAGAAGGAAGCCGTGGAGGAAGAGGAAGCAGAATTCCTAAAAATCATGAAGCAAAGTGATTTTGATGTGATGGAATAGTTAAAGAAGACTCCGGCCAGGATTTCTCTCTTATCACTTATTCTAACATCAGAATTGCACCGTAAGGCGTTGTTGAAGGTGTTGGGTGAAGCTTATGTCAAGCCTGATGTCACTCCCGAAAATGGGGTAAACATGGTAGATCCGGTGAAGCGCATCAACATGATTACCTTTTCGGAAGATGAAGTGGTACCAAGGCAGGGTAGTGGGCCCAAAGCCCTGCACATTACTTTAAAGTGTAGGGGTTTTGTGATTGCGAAGGTACTCATAGATGGCGGCTCGGCGTTGAATGTGATTCCAATGTCTACTCTGGAGCAACTGAACATGGGTATAACAAAATTAACACCACAAGAGATGATTGTGCGGGCCTTTGATGGAACAACAAGAGGGATTTTAGGGGAAATAACTCTGCCCCTTGAAATAGGGCCTAGTTGTTTCCCTGTCCTATTCCAAGTCATGGAAATTCAACCGGCATATACTATGCTTCTAGGGAGGCCTTGGATTCATAACGCCGAAGTTGTTCCCTCAACATTGCATCAATGCTTGAAGTACATCCACAATGGGGCGGTAATTACCATTCATGGTGAAGAGGAAATCATGCTAACAAAGCCCGTTTCAGTACCTTACATAGAGAATACAGAGCGAATTGAAGATAACTCTTTGCACAATTTTGAAGTTTTGAGGTCAGAGATCCGGAGGAAAGAGGCACCAATAAAGAATGTGAATGAAGTGATATTTCATATTATGGAGAAGAGTAGATACTAGAAGGGAAGAGGCTTGGGGTCTAAGCTTCAAGGGATCCCACAACCGATTGAAGCCATTTCCAGAGATGGAAAGTATGGACTGGGGTATGAGCCTTCTCTGAAAGAAAAGGTGAAGATCATGACTCTCAGAGGAAGAAAAGAAGGAGAGGAAGAAAACAAGTGTGTTCCCCATCTGAAGGAGACTTTCCCAACACTACCTGAAGTGATCAAGCCAGAAAAGTTGACCTCCCCTCATTTCACCATCAGTGCACTTGAAGAAGAGCAAGAAGGAAACCATGTTATCTATCTCTATGGTGACACTGAAGTTCTTGGCAATTGGCGGTTTGAACCATTTGTTGATGTTATTTCCATAAAGTAATTATCTCTTTGTACAAGAAATGAACTGATGTTACTTTAATTGAGACATGAATAAAATGTGTTAGCATGGTTTTCCAGCATGTTTTCTCGTTGTTCCATTCTTTTACTTCCTCTATTCATTGCTTTATATTGCTTGCACCTTCTTCCACAAATAAAACTCTTGTCTATATTGTTCCTATTGCAAAAATTTTCTTTTAGGAATCTCTCTCCCACTGAAAGTTTGCTTCATAAAAGGAACCCTGAAGCCTTATTTATTGATTCCCTCGTGGCTGTGGACGAAGATCGTGGGTCTGATGATGAAGAAGAATCAATTGAGGAGTTCTCCAAGTTGATGGAACACTCTGAAAAAGGGTTCAGTTTGAATGATGAGGTCATAGAAGTGGTTAATATGGGGACCGAGGAAGATAAGAAGGAGTTGAAGGTAGTGGATAACCCAGAGTGTGTAGAAATGGTTGCACTATTCAAAGAGTATCTTGATGTGTTTGCATGGTCCTACAGAAATATGCCAGGTTTAGATCCAGAGATAGCATCACATAAAATCCCATTGTACCCAGATATGGCGGCCAAGAAACAAAAATTGAGGAGGATGCATCCAGAAATGTCGCTTAAGATCAAAGAAGAGGTAACCAAACAACTGGAAGCTGGTTTTCTGGAAGTGTCAAGACATCCGGAGTGGGTAGCTAATATTATGCCGGTACCAAAAAAGGATGGGAAGGTCAGGATGTGTGTGGATTACAGAGATCTGAATAAAGCCAGTCCAAAAGATGATTTCGCGCTCCCTCATATCGATATCCTCGTAGACAGTACAGCAAGGAACCACAGGTTCTCTTTCATGGATGGGTATTCTGGATACAATCAGATCCTCATGGACGTCGATGACAAGGAGAAGAAAACTTTTACCACTCCTTGGGGAACTTTCTGTTACAAAGTAATGCCTTTTGGTTTGAAGAATGCCGGGGCCACCTACCAACGTGCTATGGTAGCATTGTTCCACGATATGATGCATAAAGAAATAGAGGTGTACGTGGATGACATAGTGGCCAAATCCAAGGAAGGAGAAAGTCATGTAGCAGTTCTGCGGAGGCTATTCGAGAGACTGAGAAAATACAAGTTGAGACTCAACCCTACAAAATGTGTGTTTGGGGCATCAATTGGGAAGTTGCTTGGTTTTGTTGTTAGCAAAGAAGGAATAAAAGTGGACCCGGACAAGGTAAAGGCGATAAGGGACATGCCAGTTCCCAAGAATGAGAAGGAAGTAAGAGGTTTTTTGGAAAGGTTGAATTACATTGCACGGTTTATTGCTAACCTGACTAGCACGTGTGAGCCGATCTTCAAGCTCCTGAAGAAGAATAATCCTGGAAGTTGGAATGAGGAGTGCCAAGAAGCCTTTGACAAGATAAAAGCATATCTGCTTAGTCCTCCGATGTTGTTGCCACCGATTCGAGGACGTCCACTGATATTGTATCTCACTATATTACCGACCTCAATGGAGGCAATGCTAGGGCAATATGGTGAATCTGGCAAGAAAGAACAGGCGATTTATTATCTGAGCAAAAAGTTTAATGACTGCGAAGTCCGATATATGGCAATTGAGAAGACTTGTTGTGCATTGGTGTGGACGTCCAAGAGGCTCAGGCAGTATATGTTGTATCACACTACCTGGTTAATCTCTCGAATTGACCCGTTGAAGTATATCTTCGAAAGTCCTCACATCTCCTTAAGGGTTTCAAAGTGGCAAGTAATATTATCAGAGTTTGGTATTAAATACATGACTCGAAAGTCCATCAAGGGAAGTGCGATTGCTGACCATTTAGCTGAAAATCCTCTCGAGGGTGGACAACAGTTACATACAAGTTCCCAGATAGAGAGATATTGTCACTAGAGGAAGATGAAGCCGAAAATGAGAACGTGTGGAAGATGTATTTCGATGGAGCAGTTAATATGCACGGGAGAGGTATAGGAGCAGTAGTGGTTTTGCCAAATGGCAAGCAGTACCCAGTGGCCATTAAGCTTGAATTTGAATGCACCAATAACATCGCGGAATACGAAGCATGTGCAAGTGGATTACAAGCAGCAATTGACCTCAGAATAAAACAATTGAAGTTCTTTGGGGATGCGGCTCTAATTATTTATCAAGTCAATGACGAATGGCAAACCAAAGACTCCAAGTTGGTTCCATATCAGAAGTACTTGACTCAGTTGATTGCGAAATTTGATGATATTACCTTTTCGCATTTAACTCGAGACAAGAATCAGTTCGCAGATGCTTTAGCCACATTAGCTGCTATGACCAAGCTGGACATCTGTACCACCGTCCAACCTATCCAAGTGAAGGTCCAGGGCGAACCGGCGTATTGTGCCCATGTGGAAGAGGAGCCCGATGGTAAACCTTGGTATCATGACATCAAACAGTATACGCAGAGTGGGGCATACCCAGCTGAAGCAAATGAAGTGAACAAGAAGACTATTTGTAGGTTATCCATGGCCTTTTTTCTGGACGAAAAAGTTCTATATAAAAGAAACCATGATGGGGTCCTCTTAAGATGTGTTGATGCTCGTGAAGCCCGAACTGTCATGACAGAAGTACATGAAGGGATATGTGGAACACATGCCAATGGTCATATGATGGCACGCAAGATTTTACGGAGTGGTTACTATTGGTCAACCATAGAAACTGATTGCTTGGTGTGTGTCAGGAGATGCCATAAATGCCAGATATATGCAGATCGAATCAAAGCTCCACCATTCCAACTGCACAATTTGGTGTCTCCTTGGCCCTTCTCTATGTGGGGAATAGATGTCATCGGGCCAATCAATCCTAAGGCTTCAAACGGGCACCGTTTCATCTTGGTGGCACTAGATTACTTCACAAAGTGGGTGGAAGTGGCATCATATGCCAATATTTCTCAAAAGGTGTTCACAAAGTTCCTCAAAAGAGATGTCATTTATCGGTACGGAATACCTGAAAGGATCATTACGGATAATGCTTCTAATCTCAATGGGGTAGAGGTACAGAAGTTGCTCGAGACCTTCAAAATCAAGCACCATAATTCTGCTCCATATAGGCCCCAAATGAATGGTGCGGTAGAAGCGGCCAACAAGAATATTAAGAAGATTGTCGCTAAAATGGTAGTGAATTATAAAGATTGGCATGAAATGTTACCCTATGCTTTGCATGCGTATCGCACCAATATACGATCAAGTACCGAGGCAACACCCTTCTCATTGGTGTATGGAATGGAGGTTATCTCCCCCATAGAAGTTGAAATCCCTTCATTAAGAGTGTTGATGGAAGCAGACTTGGAAGAATCTGAGTGGATGAAAGCTCGGTATGATCAATTGAACATGATTGAAGAAAAAAGATTGGTGGCCCTTTGTCACGGACAATTATATCAAAGAAGAATGGCTAAAGCCTTTAATAAGAAAGTTCGTCCTAGGGAGTTTCAACCAGGCGATTTGGTACTAAAGAAGATACTCCCCAATCAAGAAGACTTTTGAGGAAAATGGGCGCCCAATTATGAAGGGCCATATGTTGTAAAGCAGGCATACTCAGGCGGAGCCTTGATCTTAACAGATGAAGACGGGCAAGAGTTACCAAGGCCCATAAAGTCTGATGCTGTGAAAAACTTTTATGCCTGATAAAAAAAAAGTTAAAAAAAAAACTCGCTAGGTCGAAAACCCGTAAGGGCGGCTTAGGCAAAAGTTAGGGCAAGAAAAAAAAAAAAAGCTCGCTAGGTCGAAAACCCGTAAGGGCGGCCTAGGCAAAAATTAGGGTAGAAAAATGTCCGTTAGGTCGAAAACCCGTAAAGGGCAACCTAAGCAAAAATTAGGGCAAAGAAAAAAAATCTTGGGCTGAAAACCTGCAAGGACAGCTTAAGTGAAGAAAATAGCACAAAGATCACCACACTGGGGCAATTTTGCTTATGACTGGGTACATGGGTACGAATAAAATTGTTGGAGGGTTAAAGGAGGAATGCATGTCAAGAGAAGTTGAGACTAAGGCCAGGGCTTGCGTCGTCAGTGGTCGATGGGAATCAATTGAATGAGGATCAAGGAACCGATACTGGGGCAAATTTTTATGTGGTTATCATATTTTATTCCTTTCCTCTTATTCGTTTTTATCCTTTGTGTTCCCCTTGTACTTCCCCTCCCCATGGTATTCTTTCTGATTCCTTTATGTATAATCCAAAGTCACATATGAATGCAAAGGTTTATTCATGACCCTTTTGTGCTCAAATCATGTTTATGCATTAAAATTATGTCTCAATTAAAGTAAATATGAGTTTGATAGTATGATTTGATGATTTTAATGGTGACTTTAATGAATGGTTTAAACCAACAAAGACTTAGCACTTCAAAGTCAATAAGTGAGACAACAGTGCATGCCTAAGGGAGAACTTAAAAGAGTAAGGAAAGTCTCCATAGGTCACAGTCCAGAAATAAATCTCTTCAAGACCACACCTCTAGCAAAAGAAACCATGTTGTCAAAGGGAATAAATGGTGCCTCGACTCAAAGTTGTTAGTGAACAAGGGTATGATGGGTCGAGGTTTTCCTAAGAAGCGTCTGGTTCCAGTTTGTCTAAAGAAAAGGTAAAATAGAAATAAAGAGAAAGTTTGATTTTCGAGCTCAGAGGCTCATTGCAATTTAATTTTTGGGATCAGAGGCCCACTGTCATTTAATTTTCGAGCTCATAGGCTCTTGTCTTTTAATTTTTGGGATCAGAGGCCCACTGTCATTTAATTTTCGAGCTCAGAGGCTCATCGCAATTTAATTTTTTGGGATCAGAGGCCCACTATCATTTATTTTTTCGAGCTCAGAGGCTCATTGTCATTTAATTTTTGGGATCAGAGGCCCACTGTCATTTAATTTTGAGCTCAGAGGCTCATTGCAATTTAATTTTTGGGATCAAAGGTCCATTACCATTTAATTTTCGAGTTCAGAGGCTCATTTTCATTTTTGGGATCAGAGGCCCATTGTTATTTAATTTTCGAGCTCAGAGGCTCATTATCATTTAAATTTTAATTTTTTTGGGATCACAGGCCCACTATCATTTTATTTTTCGAGCTCAGAGGCTCATTGTCATTTAATTTTGGGATCGGAGGTCCACTATCATTTAATTTTCAAGCTCAAAGGCTCATTGTCATTTATTTTTTGGGATCAAAGGCCCACTGTCATTTAATTTTCGAGCTCAGAGGCTCATTGTCATTTAATTTTTGGATCGGAGGCCCACTATCATTTAATTTTTTTGAGCTCAGAGGCTCATTGTCATTTAATTTTTGTGATCAAAGGCCCACTGTCATTTAATTTTCGAGCTCAAAGGCTCATTGTCATTTAAATTTCGAGATCAGAGGCCCATTGCACTTTTATGTTTCTGTCATTTATTGTTGCATGCATTCCCGGACAAACTGCGTGTTCTTTTTCTTTACTCGTTCTTATTATGATCACATGAAGAATCACGACTCTTCGTGTCTCCTAGTAAGTTACAAGTAAAGAGGGACAACTGTGAACACTCCATTTTGACCAGGTACCTTTTGATTTTCACTTAAATTTACCAAAAATACAAAAAAAATGAAAAAGAGTCAAAATCATAAAAATGTCTTTTTTGGAAAAAAAAATAAAATAAAAAGAGTGCAGTTTGTTTTAGTTTTATAAAAATTAAAAAAAAAAATTGTTTTTGTTTTAAAAATGAAAATCACAAAAATATATTTACACCTTGTCTTAAAAAAATAAAAATAGATACATTTTTTTAGTTAGGTCTTATCAGTAAAGAAAAAAAGAAAAAAAAAAAAAAGAAAGAAGAAGAGAAAAGAGTCATTGGGCCAAAAATTAGTGACACACCTCCAAACCCATATCCATTCTTCCTGCCCACGACCCATACCCATTTTTTATCCCAATCCCAACTCCCTCTCTATCAGACTTTCTCCCTCACCCCATTGGAACCCTATCCGCACAAGCAACTCTCCCCAGCGCCAATCTCGTGCTCAATCCAAGATGAGATTTTCGCTCGCATTGATCAAATCACATTCAATCTCGATCTTTCCCTTCCTTTTCCATCCGCGCTCAATCACGCGAGGTATGCATCATTCTTTTCTTTTTTCGTTTCAAATCAAGAACTGATTGCATTTATTTTGATTTGCAAGGAAGACACAAAATGAGGGAATAAAGGTTCGAATTCTATAAATAGAGAGGAAGGGGGGACCAAAAACAAAAGGGGGGAGAGACGAACTGCTATAGGAAAGGAGTGAGGGAGAGCGTGACTTTGGGAGTTCTGCAAGAGGAAGCAAAGCGTAGCCAAGCAAACAAATCGGACGAGGTCGTCGTGGTTACGATTTGAGGCTGAGATTGGAAAAGGGGAAAGCAGACATCGCTGCCAGTCTTTCTTGAGACTCTTTTGTTCTTCTTTTTTTTGCTTAATTAATTAGTGAGTGATTTTTCTTTTGTTTGTGTGCTATAGTCAATAAAAAGAATGTTTATGTTGTTGGAATGATTTATTTTTAATTTTTGGGAATTCTGTAATTTGAGGATAGTAGTTATTTTGGTGAATGATTAATTTGTTCTTTTGCCCATGACCTGTTTGTTGAAGTACCTGAATGTTTACCTATTGGCTATGTTTCTTCTCTGTCAATATTGTTGAAATGAAGTTAAGCTATATTATGTACTAGTCTTTGTGCAAAGTTCCAAGTCTAATGCTGGTGTGGCCTGCGAAACTTTATGTGGTGTGTATTGGAATAAAGCTCACTTTTGGTTGGATGGATCTTAAGTCTCAAGGTTTTATGCTCTGGTTGGAACGCATATTGTGCTCATCTTCTTGAACTAAATGGTTGCTTTAATGGGTTCTGAGAACTAAATGCGCCTGCAATACTTTGCTTTCTAATAATCTTTGTCATTTAATTTTGGTCTCATGTTCTTGTCCATTGCTTTTATCTGAATAAAGGTGCTTTAAGGTTTGAATGCTTAAGAACACGTATAAAAGGCCATTCATTGCTTGATAATTTTGATCTTGATGACTGCATAAAGTATTAGGAAGCATTGGTTCTGAATGTGAGAGGTTGCTTGAGATGTTCAAATATGGGTGTTTGCGGAGTTTTCTTTTTTTCTGAAAAGATGAGTGAGTTTCAATGATTTAACATGCCTCGCTTGAGAAGGAAAGGTTCATGATGGCAGATTGCTACCTTTTTTTAGCTTGTGAATGTGAGCATAATTGTAATGACCTTTGCATTAATAGATATAAATTGGTCAGGTCTCGGAAAGCAGGTTGGTACAAATTGTTAAATTGGCTTCTTTTGCAAAATTCATGCTTGCTAGCGTGACAACATGCTTCATAAGGCCATGTGCTGTTTTGCCCTTCTCCTTTTGTTTTGTGATGAACAATTTTCTCCATCTTTCTCTAATTGATTTATTTTTTGCCTTTTTTCTTTTCTTTTTTTTAATTAAAAAATAAAATAAATAGAGGAGCCTAACCTTGGTGGAGTCCTAATTGCTTGTTTTAAGGGGTAAAATAAACATTTTAAAATCAATTAATCATTTGCACAATTAATTTGGGTAACCGTTTTTTTAACGGGGGCATCAGGGGTGCTGTGGGGTTAAGTCCTCGTCCTTCCCTATGCGCAATCGGCTTCCGAACTCGACTTGGTTCTAAACACCAATCTCTCTTAAAAAAAAAATAAAGGTTTTCCAATTTTTACCAAGTTAAATAAAATTGGTGGCGACTCTACATGTTTTTTTTCCTTAAATCTCTTTTTCTCGCCGCCTCCTTCGCGATCTCGGTCGCGACAGGTTTAAGACCTAAGTTAAGCATATTTGAAGGTTGGATAATGTTCCTTATGGCTTGAGGAAGCTATGGTCCAAATTTGAGACAATTTGGCCTTGATCCGAAAGTACAAAAACGTGGAAGAACGGGTCCAGAACAGGAAGAAACGCTAATCAAGGGATTAAATAATCAATTAATTAATGGAGGGTTAGCATATTAAAATTAGACGGGGACTTGAGTACAATAGACTTTTAGGGATAGCCTAAAAATATTACAGAAAATATTCTGATAGTGGGTTATGTAGGGAAAATGCAGAAGAAAACACTCAGGCATGCTAATGGGGCATCACGCAGAGACACGTGTTGCGACACCAAGGTGACACATGGACTCCACTAGCCTAACCTAGTGACACATGTAATCCACTAATTTTCCTAACTAACCTAGAATTGTGACACCTAGCCTAAGGCAACCTAAAACATGACACCTAATACTAACTAATCTATTGAAACCAAAGGCATTTGTTTTCATCTCTTTTACATGAAACAAGAAGAATGGAGGGAAGGTGAAGCCATAGAATCCATTGTTGAGTTTTGTAATGCTTGGGTTAAGGTGGTTTCGATCACCGTAATTTTAAACCGATCGCGTATTCGGGTTCGTAGTTGCGACACCTTTGTACTGCTGTCATTGCATGTGAGTATCGTCAAGGTAAGTCGGTGCCAACATTGTCGACATTTAACTTGTTTTAGTCATTCAATTCCATTTCTTCTTCTTTCTCCTTCCTAATATCGGTTTCGGTGCATTTTATGCTTTTACGGGTTTTTCTGCCAAATCAATCGATCGGAAAATCGACCGCGGGTTCAGAAGCAAATCTAACTTCGCAGGATAGTGGCTAAAACGTGAGTTGCTACTATGTTATTTTCGTTTTAATTCAAGTTGCTTAGTAGTTTTGATCCCTAAATTGGTTCTGTTGTCGATTCTGAATTTCTGGCTGTTTTTTTGACCCGTGTGTGTGCTCGGGGCTATTTTCGGTCCAATGCACATGTCAGGGGTGTCAATATCAGATTCGAGGTCGTTATTTGGAGAGAGTTCCAAGGTTCGTGCTTGTAGCGCGGACTTGTTTGGGAGCTATATGGGAAAGATGCATTGTCAGGTGAAGAGGAAGAAACCTCAAAAATCAGGGAAAAGTTGGCGTAAAGCATAACTGTTTACATGTGTAGGGATCCTCAAACCCTACTAGTGGTTGAGTAACCGACAACACCTAACTCACATTGGGGACTACTAGATTGTGGTACGAATGTAGTTTTAGGCATTGTAGGTTTATCGTCATGAGGTTGATCTATGATAAATTGAGGTTGTATGCTTGCTATGCTTATATGCCCGCTATGAGATATGTGTATTGATGTTAGTAACATGCTCTACGGTTACATGGATATGTGCCTACATGCTGTAATTTCTAACATGCTTAGTTGATATTTTAGTATGCTTGAGATAAAGAGATGTTTGATTCTATGTGTTGTTGATGTGATTGTGATTGCTCTGATCTTGGTTGAATTTGGAGATGATTGGTGTGTTGTTAGACTGATATAACAATTGATGGCATCTGACTAGTAGAATTAGTAAGTTGATCAAAGTCGAAGGTGGCTCTCCTAGTTGGAGAGTGACATCCTCGCAGTTGGAGGATGTGGACCTTTAAGATGTTGGTTAAGCTGTTGTTAGGACGTTGTTAAGGTGATAGATGCATAATCATAACATTTGCATTATTGTGGGGAAAAGCCGTGTGCACAACTGCAACAGCAGTTTGAGTGGTTGTCACACAAGGATGGTGTTCGAGGTGGACACTCCGGGGCGACCAAGATGACTGAACTCACAGTTGGAGGGATGTAGGTGCTTTCTTGCAGTTGGAGAATTTCTCGGGTCTACTCACATTTGGAGGGGCTCGGGGAGGCAATGCTCCTCACAGTTAGAGAAACCACTGGTGTGCACTGTCTTGGAAACTCATGAGGCGGTTACCTGAACGTTTGACTCGAAGTCCTCACAGTTGGAGGCAACATTCTTACCTTGGAGAATGGGCACTCTCACAATTGGAGACTGGTTTGTCATTCCTTGCAGTTGGAGGTTGACCGTTGCATTCCCATTGCTAAGAGTGTACGTTGTAGAATTGGTTAATCAGGTAGACTCAGTTGTGCATGTAGAGTAGGCGGCGATCCCTAGTTGTAATAATATGAAGGTTGACTGTTATGGTGATCTCGAGAGATGGTTGTGAGTGTTGACATGTTATATTCTATATTTTTTTCCTTATGCATGATAGTTGTAGAGTGTCTTACCTCTCGTGCATTTTTTTCCTCTTTTATTTATATGTGTTGTTCGGGCCATGATCCGAAGTCGGAGGTTCTAGCTGGCTAACGGGGTGCTGCAGTGGGTGAATGCAAAGTGAAGTGAGATCCTTATTCCACAACAAGGTTGACAGTGGTCTTCTTCTATTATACCACTTAGAAAAGCACTTTTAACATTCATTTGAAACAAGGTTATGTTATGTTGTGCAGCATATGACATTAAAATACTTATAGCTTCTAGTCTAGCTACAAGTGCAAAGGTTTCAGTGAAGTCAATACCTTTTTCTTGATTATAACCTTGAGCTACCAACCTTGCCTTGTTTCTGATCACTTTACCTTCCTCATCTAGCTTCTTTCTGAAAACCCATCTTGTTCCAATAAAAGATTGGTTTTCTTGTCTTGGTACAAGAGACCAAATATCATTCCTTTTGAACTGATTTAGTTCCTCTGGCATGGCTAGAATCCAGCTTTCATACTCAAGAACTTCTTTGATGTTTTTCGACTCTAACTCAAATAAGAAGGCCATATTGTTGCTCTCTCTAAAAGTTTATCTGGTTCTTACACCTTGAGAAGGATTTCCAAGAATCGGTTCTTCAGGGTGATGTGTTTTGAATCTCCAATCTCTTTTGAGATTGTTATTATCTGACGTCTGAGGTTGCGTCTCGCTATCCATTTATATCCAAACCTGCAAGATCATCTTCTAGATCTGATAGTTTGCTATCAGTCTTTAGTCCATCATTGAATTTTAAATGAATAGATTCTTCAACAAAAGTAGTTCTAGAGTTATAAACTCCAAAAGCTTTTGAAGTCTCTGAGTATCCAATCAAGATAGCTTTGCCCACTTTGGAATCAAACTTTCCAAGCTGTTCCTTAGTGTTTAAGATGAAACATTCACATCCAAAAGCATGAAAGTAAGATATGTTGGGTTTTCTGCCCTTCAACAATTCATAGGGAGTTTTCTTCAGAAATGGTCTTCCCATAATTCTGTTTTGCACATAGAAAGCAGTGTTTACTGCCTCTGCTCAGAAGTACTTAGGGAGATTATTCTCGTTGAGCATTGTTCTAGCCATCTCTTGAAGAGATCTGTTTTTTCTCTCCACTATTCCATTTTGCTGTGGAGTTCTTGGAGCAGAGAAATTGTGAGAAATACCATTCTCATCACAGAACATTTTAATGATCACGGAACATTTTAAATTGCTCATTATCGAATTCTTCCCATGATCACTTCTAATGGCAGAGATATAACCTTCCTCATTCTGTACTCTTTTGCAGAAGACTAAGAACATTCTAAATGACTCATCCTTATGGGTTAGGAAGATTACCCATCTAAATTTGTAATAGTCATCAATTATGACAAAACCATATTTCTTTTCACCTAGAATAGCAACACTAACTGGTCCAAACAGATCCATATGCAACATTTGCAAAGGTCTTGAGGAAGAGACTAGGTTCTTTGATTTGAAACTTGATTTTATTTGTTGACCTGTCTGACATATATGCATCACATAAGTTATCTTTCTTAAAAGAGATTTCAGGCAATCCTCTCACAAGGTTATTTTTCTTTAATTATGAAATCAACTTCATACTAGCATGTACTAGTTTTCTATGTCATAACCATCTTTCATCTTCCTTAGACAAAACATTTTACACCTTGATCTGATAGTTCAGTCACTTCAATTTTATAAAGATTTTGTTGCCTTTGAGCAGAAAAGAGGCATTTGCCATTATTGTCTTTGACTATGCAAACATCTTTGGTAAAGGAGACAATAAATCCACTATCACATAATTGACTTATGCTAAGAAAATTATGTCTTAGTCCTTCAACCAATAAAACATTAGAAATAAATGGTCGATGAGGTTTACCACCAATCTTACCTACTCCAACCACTTTTCCTTTCTGGTTAGCTCCAAAGGTAACATGTCCACCATCTTTATTTTGGAGGTCTAGAAATAGCCATTTTCGCCTATCATGTGTCGTGAGCAGCCACTAAGACGACCCGCCCTCCTATTGGAGAACCTAAGATATTAACTAAACTTAATCGTTTTATAATCGTTAGCGCGCCTTATTAATACGAAACAAAGTGGGAAATCAAAGGCGAAAGCGAACAAATTTAAGGCACGCAACGTCTCAGAGTGTACAACTTTTAAAATATCAATAAATACGTACATACCTCATCGCCCCATCAGTAGGGCTACAGTATTAACGTAATACATACAGAGTATCTTAATACAGACCAAAAAAAAAAATATGAAAATAGGCCAAGAGATATTTCCCTGGCTAACCGCGATCACTTCCTAACCCCTCGAGGTTAGGATCCTGGGCTCGTCTATCGGCATCAGGCTCATACGGAATGTCGTCCAGCTCTTTAGCAAGCGGTTGCTCCATGCGGTCTTCCCATAAAATAAAAGTAACACATACAGAAAATAACAGGAGATAAGAAACATATATCATCAATATGGGAGAAGGACATCAGTACAACATATGTACATGCATCACACAACACAGATAAAATATAAAACACAACATCACCCATCTCTTAAGTCATATAGTACAACTATCTCAAAAGTCATTCTCTCAGATAAGCCTACAAGATGGATATCAGTCCTTATATATATGCTGACTTCCCTATATGCACGTCGGCTGATACATCACGTCCCCAGTTGGACATCCCCGTCGGGATAACATCACATCACATCCCCCATTGGACATCCCGCATCGGGATTAAAAATATCACGTCCCCAATTGGACATCCCCTTTTGGGACAAATATGTTGTGGTATGAAATGATATGATATGCAACAAACATCCATCGCAGGTTGATACCGGGACCTCACTCCTACGCATTCGACCACGACCACGACGCACCGCATCCACATCAACATCAACAGCAACATCAGCATCACGACGTCTTGCGTCTACGAGCCACAGCTCCATGGTCGGGACCATAACGGTATCAACCCGAACAACATCAACACTCACCATACTCTCATCAACACTCAACCAGCCAATCACAATCAGATATCACAACAGAAATTGTTTCCAGTACAGATATCATCACAACGCCAGACAATAGTAAATCACACAAACAGTTCAACACAATAAACCAACAGATAATCAAATAAACAAATCGACACATCAACCTCAATTAATCACATCATCCATATTATCAACTTAGTGGTGATAGCCCAAAAGTACCTACACCTAGGGTCCAGGTACTTTATCCAGGGCTCAACCTGTAGTAGGGTTTTAGGGTTCCCCTACACACATATATATATATCTATACTAAGCTTGCCTTCTCGAAGATATTAGTTCTTTCTTCCCACCTTAGTAAAGTTCCCGTGAGACTCCGGATGTGGCTCGGCAACTATCAATCGGGTGCGCGGTCGAACATCCGAGTCCTGTCCAATTCTATACCACAAAACACAACCAGAAATCAATACAGTTTAATTAAAAACTTTCCTAATCCATATGGTTAGGGTACTGCCCCTATTTAATTAAATAGGTTAGGGGTGTCGGAATTCTACCAACTCTTGGATGAATGATCCTCAAGTATGTACAACACTAGGGTAAGTCTTATTACACAAAAACTTGAAGCAAAACTCATAGCTCACACACAAGCTAGGTTCGGCCCCTATTTTTAAAATAGGCTAGAATTGTCTAAAAATTCCTAACTCTTGGATCAATGATCCTTAAGTATACACAACACTAGCGTAAGTCTTTTTACTCAAAAATGGAATCAAAAACCTAGGATTTCAACATACATAGGGTTCGGCCCTTTTTACCCATTTGAGCTAGAGAGCTCTTTTGGTTTCAATCTCTTGGATTATGATAGAAGACAATGAATCTAGCTCAAAGAATTTGGTTTGACATTAAAAGGATTTTCCTACAATTTTTTAGAGATTTTTGAAGTTTGAAGAATAACTTTGAAACTATGAAATTTCAATGAAGAAAAATGAAGATTGAGAGCTCAAGAGAGAAGTCTATACCTCTTAGATGATAGAGGAGGATGAGTTGATCAACTTTGCTTCACAAAGTTTCTTGAAAATCCTTATGGAAGCTTAAGAAAAATGGAGGAAAAGTGATGGTGGAAAAATGAGAAGATGGAGGAAGAAGAGAAAGAAAGGAAGAAGAAGAAGAAAGTGAAGCGGAGAGAGAGAAAGGGAGAACCGAACTTGAAGAGAGAGAGAGAGAGAGAGAGTGAGGTCACTCTTTAGATATTTTAAGGACATAGATGTCCTTTAGGAAAAGACCAAGGACATTTTGATCTTTTCGTGTCCAGATATTTTCGTTTGTCATTATGACAGTGGCGAGTCATGGCATGCTTCCTGAGGTGATGTGACTTAATGTGACATCAAGTTTATCCGTTAACGGGTCTCGGTAAATCCCTTCACAGTTTCAATCGTCTTCCGGTTCGAGTATTCGCCTGAATAATTTATATTATTTTTATTTTTGAAGGTCAAGACTAGTTTTTTCAAAAATGTAAGAAACGTGATTCTAAGACTAACTGTCTCATTCACGGGTCCAAATTAGGTCTTTATAGTAGTAAAACACTACTGTTAATGAAAAACGCAGACCGGGCTCCGTCTGAGTTTTCGACCCAAAACTTAACCATAACTTCCTACGATATCGTAGAGCTTGACTACGGTCTTAGTTTATTTTATTTCACTCTTTACACCCTTCAATAAATACAAACACAAAAATACTGTTTAATTAATATAGAAAGCTTTTAAAAAAAAAATGGGATGTTACAACCACTATCCAGGTACCATGATGGATATTTCCTTTGCTCTATTAAGGATATATGCAATAGGAATAATCAATATTTTAGGTACTCATATTTTTCTGGATCTTTATCTCTTAGTTATACTCGTCTGTGGAAAATTTTTCTTTGAATAAAAGCATTTGGACGTCATAATACATGAATCTTTGTGGAATGGAAATTTGAATTAAGTCAAAATTATAATAGTCATTACTGATAATGTAAAGATATTTTATATTGTCAACTAATTATAAATTGCCACATTAGTAAAATTGTTTGCCTCCTATTTTAACTACTTTAAAAGTCATCCAAATCATGATTTGTGATTGGTTGACATTGTAAAATTTTTTCACCGACGATGCATAACAATTAAACTCTGACATTAATACGTGTGTATTTGACAAACTGAATAAAAAATATATTTAAAAAAGTTTTTATTGAAAAAAAAAAAAACGCAAACTAAAACCATTATAATCAACTTTCTTAAGTGTTTGATTTTCAAAATACGAAATTTATATTTAAATATCTCAACTTTTAGATAACATATCTTTTTTAAGGCTAATTGGCCAAACTAATCCATTTTTAGAAATTATTTATCAATATAACCTTATTTTGAAACTATTTACCAAACTAACCCACTTTTTGCCAACCTGACATTTTTTATTATTTTTTTCCTGACACCAAAGATGCTACTTTGACTAGTGTTTTTGGAAAACGCTACTGTCAGTAGCGTTTTTACCAGATTGTGTCACGTGGCAAAATCTGGTAAAAATGTAAAAAAAAATTACAAATTTTACGTTTAGCGTGTGTCACCCGTCTGATGTCTATCAAACGGGTGAAGAAATGTTCACCCATATGATATATTTCGTCATCCGTCTGAAACTGAAGATCTTCATCAGATCAGACGGGTATCAGACGGGTGAAGATATGTTCACCCATCTGATACATTTCTTCACCCGTCTGAGGACAATCAGACGGGTTCACCCGTCTGAGGGTGAAGATCTTCAGCCGTCTGATGACTGTCAGACGGGTGAAGAAATGTTCGCTCGTCTGATACATTTCTTCACCCGTCTGAGGCTGAAGATCTTCAGCTTCAGACGGGTGAAGAAATGTGTCAGATCTGATCTGATGAAGATCTTCAGCTTCAGATGGATGAAGAATCTAATAGACATCAGACGGGTGACACCTCTAGCGTCCTCCTTTAGCATCGGCCTAATGTAATTTTTTTTAATTTTTTTACATTTTTACCAGATTTTGCCACGTGGCATAATCTGGTAAAAACGCTACTGACAGTAGCATTTTCTAAAAACGCTAGTCAAAATAACGTCTTTGGTGTCAGAAAAAAATACTAAAAAATGCCAGGTTGGCGAAAAGTGGGTTAGTTTGATAAATAGTTTCAAAACAAGATTATATTGATAAATAGTTTTTAAAAATGAATTAGTTTGATCAATTATCCCTCTTTTGATTTTTTTACTTATATAATATAATAATTGACATTACATTGATTCTCTATTTATTTCCAATATTAAAATGGACATTTAATTCAATCTGAATGAAGGTCATTGATGTGATCCTTCGTATTCAACCACATAAATTGTCAGTAGATGAAATTAATAATATTAATTATGATTTATACTTTATTTGGTTGGAGTTAAGAACGTGAGAAGAAAGAAAAAGGAGAAAAAAAAAGAGGTAAGAAAGAGAGTGAATTTTTGTATTATTTGATATGAAATAAATATGAGAGAAAAAAGGTGTGATTTTTCTCTTTTCCTTTGATTTGTTGGATAGAAAATAAAAAAAAAATTTTTTGAACAAAAAATTATGTCCGTGGTAACATTAATAATAATTTTTATTTTAAATTTAAATTATATATTGATTTAAAAAATCAAGAATTATTTTTTAACAATAAATTTATTTTTAAAATCAATAAATAAAGATAATTTTTAATTAAATTATTTAAAAAAATTAATTTTAGAAAATATTAGTATTTCTTCACCTCCGATTTTCCAATCCTTATTTTTTTTTTCTTCAAATCTCTCTAGGTGTTTGACGGGTTCATATAGGTGCAACCACCAAAGGTTTTGCAATGTGCAATGTATATAGCAGTTCGTATGATAGCAGCCACAGCAGCTGTATGACCAACACTCCAGCTAGATTTGCCCTCCACTGCCACGGAATGCCGAAAAGCCGCTCCAAATCCGTCCCACCTTCACACCAGCTACATCCCCGCCCCAACCAAAACACGCACAACTACACGCGCCACCATCACAATTCCGCGACAACCACCCACCGCGATAACACTACATTAGCCGGCGATGACGTTTGATAGAAGAGGAGGTGAATGGGTTTGAGAGGGCGGGTAAGAACGGCATACGGGAAATGATAAAAGCAAGATACATTTCGCCCCTCTATCCTTGTGGTTGTGTAGAGAAAAAATTTGGGGTGGGGTCTACCAATTTTATTTATCTTCTCTTTATTTCTCTGCTTAACTAAACAAAGGAAAATGATAATTTCCCTTCTACTTCTCTCCTCCCTCTTTCTTTACTCTCTAAATCACCCAATGTCAAACAAGCTCTTGGAGACCAATTTCTATGAAAAAATAATAATAATAATTATAAAAGTTTAATTGATATATATTGTCAATGTAAAATATTTTACAAGCTAATCACAAATCATGATATAAATGATTTTGTGAATTTTAAAGTAGTTAAGATAAGAGTAAAATATTTTTACTGATATGACAATTTATGATTGATTAACAGTATAAAAATCTTAATTATTATAATGTAAAAGCTAAAATCAAATAATCAATGTCAAGAATTAGTTGTCAGACTTTCATTCAGATCTCCACGTAATTTCTATATATTAGATTAGATTAGATTGTTGCGAAGAGAAGACGGAGCAGGAAGAGAATGAGATTGAGTACGGTGCTGACATTCCACCAGATTCGGTCGACATGTCTTCTAGTTCCACTAGGGTTGGCGACTGGCGAGGAACAGCAACAAAACCCTCAACCCAAACAAGGTTGTATCCTCAATTCTTGTCTCTATTTCTTTGTTAATTTGCCTATTTGGGGCATATGGTCAGAGTTCAATGTTAGAAGCTTAAACCTAGATTTGTTGTC
Organism: Ammopiptanthus mongolicus; assembly: GCA_039655645.1. NCBI lineage: Eukaryota > Viridiplantae > Streptophyta > Magnoliopsida > Fabales > Fabaceae > Ammopiptanthus > Ammopiptanthus mongolicus. The sequence continues at coordinate 41,021,192 of CM077346.1, forward strand.
TCTGCTTTCCGTGGGAATGGGTTGCGCTTACGGTATTTCTTTGAGGACTTCGTTCTCTCTTCTGTTGTAAGTCTCTTAAGCTGTCATGATTTTTTCTTAGTTGTCATTTGTTCAAGAGAGGCTAAGTAATTAGATCTACCTGGGATAAGATAAAGATGTTAAGAATTCAGACATCCGAAAGGTCCCCTCAAAAACCGACTTATGAGGGTGGTCTACCTAGCTATATAAGCAATGGTCAGGCTCGTTAACTATCTAATGTGGGACTCGCAACACATCCCCTCGAGCCTGGGCTCGTCACCACAAGCGAGGGCTAGCGGCACTATCGACACCACTGGACAGAACGTGGCTCTGATACCATGTTAAAATCTTGGCATCCAAATGGTCCCCTCAAAAACCGGCTTTCAGATCGCGGAACCGGAAACCGCCTTCACTAATTGATTCCCAAATCGCGACACCGGAAAGCATGCCTAAACCGCCTTCGCTGCGTGTATGGCACAGATCAAAGCGAATCAAAGAATCTTCTCCAAAGTGAAGTGAAACCAAATCATAATCAGATTCTAGATTTCCAGATCTGAAACCAAAGGATGTAGAGAAAAATGCAGAAAATATGAAGCAACAAGGTTTCAAAGAAGAACCGTATTTTAGGATTTTCTCTGGAAACTAATGAAAGAAAACCAAAATTGAAAATGAAGAATCAAAGTTCTGAATGAGGAGAATAATTTGCTAGGCCAGGGAGATGACGCTGAAAATGAAGAATCTATTTTGGACAGAGAGAGAAAACAAAAAACATATGAAAAGGTAGAGAAAATGAAAATGAAAAATAACAAAGAAAACAATGCAGCAGAAAATTTCTACGGTGGATGATATCTCTCTGATACCATGTTAAGAATTCAGGCATCCGAAAGGTCCCCTCAAAAATCGGCTTATGAGGGGGTGGTCTACCTAGCTATATATGCAATAGCCAGGCTCGTTAACCACCCGATGTGGGAATCGCAACAGTAACAGATGTGTTCTGATCTTAAGCTGATGATTTTTATCAGTGATATTTTACTTGTGGCTTCTAAATCATTTCATATTTCGGTCATGTTCACTTTGTAACGCCCTATTTAATTGACTTTGCAGGTACGCTTCTCGGAATTCCATCTTGGAGTGGTCTATCCTTCTGATTGATAATTCAAGCTGTAGGTATACTAATTCGGAGTGATATTTTTGCAGAGCTAACTTAGTAATTACTCTTTGTAATTAACTTTGTACTTTTGAATTTTTTTTCTTTCTAACTTTATTGAGTTTGTTGTTCCACAAGCAGATTCATCTGCATTCTTCCCCATTTCAGTCAGTTTTATGGCAAATGAGACATTTAGTGACTTGATGGTGTGTTTTTGGATTTTCTATTTTTTGCATTCAACTTTTATTCTGTCTTGGATGTATTGTGCTGTTATGATGAAATGTCAATATGAGCTAGTAGTTGAAGCTGACATTGAACAGAAGGTTTGTTTGTTGGGAAGTACTGTATCAAGTATGAATACTGAGTATCATTTCATTCTAGTTCTTCACAATCACATGACAAAATTGATTTAAGCTGATATAGCTAGTCTGAATATGGATTTAATGGGAGCTAAAACTTGTTTGGCTCATCTTTGTTTTACATCTCTTGCAGATTACCAACATCATACCATCAAGGGGTGGTAATCCTCCCAAATATTCTCAGGGAACACAGTTCATCACAGAAAACTACCAAATTTTGTAATTGGTCTTCCTCTTAACTGAGCTTACTATAACAATTTTGCTTTTGCAGTTCTTTTGTCTGCTGGCTTTTCTTTGCTAAGTTACATATTTTGTTATTAATCATGAAGTTAATTCCTTAGTTTTACGTGGCAAGACAGCACAAAGTATAATTTACCATAATTAATGCGAACCTTAAAGTGTCTATTTACTCTATAGCCTGTTACTGTTTCTATGAAAGGATGCTTCTCCATCACTCCCTGCCCATTTTCCTCTCATATAATTGAGATTTCTTTGCCTCCGACGACGACATCAAGTGCATTCCAAATTTCAAAACATGGGAGGAAACAAAGTCGACAGTGGTAAGCAACTTATCATTTGAAATCATTATATAAAATATATTTCTATGATGCATGCATCTTCCATAATTTTTTCATTCATATTTTATCATTATTGTTCTACCAATAAATCTTTACACTTCCTAGTAAAATAAGTTAAAAAGTTATGGTGTCCGATAAAGCTATCTTTTCCCAAGGAGAACTAGATTACGAGAATGAGAGATGTTTCTGTTCAAGGTCTCTGTCTCTCTCTTTCTCTCTATCAATGTAAATAACCCATCATTTTTTTTTTCAATTCCTACCTATTTATTGTTTTTCTTCTGAAAATCATTCATTGATTATTATTTTTTTGGGCAGAACCTAGTTTGCTGACATGGGTATTATGTACCGATGCTACTTGAATTCTCTTGGCCATAAGTGCGCCAGAACCATCGACCCTTGTCTTCTTCTTGTATTGGTAACTGTTAATTTGTATTTGTTTGCTTGCAATGTTAACTATATGTTCTTTGGTTTAGATATATAGCTTACTTTGTTATTTCAGTTGCAGCTGATACCCTTTTGATTTTGACTCAATTGCTTTAGCATAAAATAATAACCAGTCAGTGTTAATAGGATTTGGTATCCATTAAACTTTGGCTGCATTCCTCTTTTGAAGGCCTGAAAATGATGTTTTCTTGATATGGAGATAGCTACTTGTTTAATTTATGTTTTTGGCTTTCTTAGAGTGCAATTGAGTAGGTAATTTGTATGTGTTATTATTTCATGGTTTTAGGTAAATAAGAAGATAACTCTTGAGAAAAAGAATAATAATTAAAATACATTATGTTGTTTATCTAAATTTAAATTGGATTAGAGTTACACAGTTTAATTACTTTATAAAACAGAGAGGAATAATTAGGATTGTGTTGGAAATTCAAGTGAGTGTTGGAAGTCCCACATTCGTAAAGAATGGATAGAATGAAGATTATATAAGTGTGAAGACCCATAGACTTATTGTCTAGTTTTGGGTGAAGATGTGGTTTCAATCCCACTTGTGTGGTTCTTCGTTTAATCCATAGATGGAGATTTCCCTGGCTTTTGGGTTCCCCTATGGTCCAACAAGTGGTATCAGTGCCAATGGTTCAGATAGCCCCTGAGTAATTGGATACGGTGGTTAGTGCTTGGATTCGGTCCCGACCCATGTTGTGAAGCACAATGAACGACAAGACTTGGGTCTTGGTTACCTCATGAATACTCAGAATTACTTTCGCTCGAGGGGGAGCACACTAATATTGGGGCTCACACTTGAGGGAGAGAATGTTGAAAATTTAAGTTTGAGAATTGATACAAGTTCGAAAACATGGACTACGAAACACAGACATGGACAAGGACACTCATACATGGACAATGTCCAAATATAGGATATCAGGACACGACAATATATATGTGTGTGTGTAAGCAAATAAAATAAAATTAAATGAACAACATGACAAAAGATATAAATTGACAATTATATATATAAGCAAATCAAATGAAATTAAATATGAGCAATGTGATAATAGATCTAAATTAAGAATCGAGATTTATATTTTCACCTTCTCAAATTAGCTAAGCTTTGCATTTTCTCTTTGGTAATGAGGCTTAAAAAAAATACTAAGAGGCATCATTTTACAAAGTATATACACTTTGTCTCTTTACCAAAAATATTCCAAAACGATGAGTTATATCTTTCATCTTCAATTTATTCATGTACAACCAAAAAAATTAAGAAAATATCTAATCTATCTAAGACCTTTCCGTAAGTTATTTGAAAAAAGAGATTTTTGAATTTTTTTCAAGAGTCATGCCTTTCAAGTGTCAAGCTATTTTAGGGTGTTAGTTAATTGTCCAAGTTATGTCTCAGAGGTGTTTGACGCGTGTTCGAACCGAAAACAAATAATTTTATAATTGGACACCCAGTGAACAATGTCTGACACATTTCGTAAAGGTGTCAGAGAAGTGTTGATGTTGGAAGTGTGCCCGACACTTTGATACCTCAAGAAGGAGGAATGTCTGTGCTTCATAGCCGATAGACTCATTGCCTTATGGTTTGAGGTTAAGATGTGGTTTCAAGTCTGCGTATGTGGTTCTTCGCTTAACCCATTGATGGAGATTTCACCGGCTTTTGGGTGCTCCTTGTGGTCCAACAGATTGATCTTATCTTCGTTGCGTGGACCAAACCGGGCTGCTAGTTTGGTTAAACATTATACTTTTTTACTCAAAATAATTGTTCAAGACCTTGTTAACACGATATAAATTGGACAATTTGGCTAGTCCTCTATAAACCCCTTTTGATAGTGTTATTATTTCAATGACAATGGTTCTTCATCTTCCATACTCCCCTACCCTTTGTTAGTGCTTCACCACATCATTATCGCTGGTGATCTAGGTGCTTAACCAGAGTGAAGAGAGAGATTGACCAAGACAAAAGGTAAGGTAGTAGGGAAGATAAAGAACAACCCTCATTGAAATAATAACACTATCTTAAGGAGTTTTATAGAGAACTAGCTATGTTGCTCAATCTATATCATTTGCTAGCTCATCCTTTAGAGTGCCCTTTGACTGATCTCCTTTGCAACTCTTGATTAGCCAATGATTTATTCACCAAAGCTCATCATCCTAGTCATTTTCGTACTTTGGTTTTCAAACTCGATTGCTTCTGCACCCACATGAGTTTGAGGCGATGTTAAATCCGTGAAATATGAAAAGCCCTCGATATGTGCGGTGTATATTTATTGCTGCCCTTGGTCCTAGGCCTAGAAACAGATGTAAAGACCCATGCATAGTAGTTAGTCCTAAATAGAGGCACGGAGCATCAAACTCAAAAATGCTATAATGGTATAGCACATTGCGGGATGGCCGCTACATGAATATAGTTATTATACATAATTGTAAATCAATAATTGTATAATGATAATAATATGATAAATATATTGTTTGAAATAATGACATTACACTAATAGATAATTGTTTGAAAAAAACATAGGAGAACATTAAAAAATAGAATAACAAGTAATTAATGTAATACATGAGAATAAATGTGATAACCAAGAGCCTACCTCTTGGAAACTAGTAATTAATGTCATAACCAACTATAAACGTCTCACATGAAAATTCTAATAACTTCTGCATAACTCATAATCAAGAGTCAATAAAATAGTTGATTATGCTGTCAACCACTTGCGTGCAACTTTTAAGCTTGTGGAAGATAAAGGTGTAGAAACTATTAAAAAAAAATAATAAAAGAAAAGAAAGATAGAGAGGTGTAAAGAAAGTGTACAGCCAAAACACAATCGAAAGTGCGAAAGAGGGTGGACTGTCGGAAAAAAGGCTAGGATGTGACTGAGAAAGGGGTGGGCTGGCAAGAAATTAAGTAGATTTGCTGGAAAATGTAGTGGGATGGCTGGAAATGGTATGGGCAAACAAGATTGTGGTGTTGGAGAGGGGACGGTAAAAAAATAGGTACCGAAACGGAATTTCAACCCCACATGAAGGTAGCGGCCATGATGGGCCACAAAAAATGGTGCGATTGGCTACGGCAGAAAAATGATGCGTGATGCACTACACTTTACGACTGGTCTAATTATATCAAACTCATACTACAGGTTAATGGTTATTTTCTTTTTTAAGTTTTTCTTGATCCTGTCAATGCTCTCGTCATGTTTACTTGCATGTATTTGATAACTTGACTGTGGTAAGATCTTGTGCATCATATAGTCACATTTTTAATACATGTTCAATTACTTTTCTGGCAGTTGTTCACTTCATTGTAACTTTTTAATTTTTCAAATGAATGTTGTGATATATTAAAATGAGTTCCAAATTATGATTCGAGTTGATTCTGCATGTATAGCTGAAGAAATCCGACAACATTATCAAGCATGTGGAATAGTGAATAGAGTGACAATTCTGACAGAGAAATTTAGTCAACCGAAAGTATTTGCTTTTGTTGACATTGATGTTGTTCAGAATGCTCTCTTGTTAAATGAATTAGAATTGCATGGTTGAAAGATGAAGGTCTGTATCAGATTATCTGTTTGAACTCAATTAGTCACTCCGTTACTTTTCCATTTGAGTTATACTTGAATTCAGGTTTGCCCTATAGGTCTCTGCTAAGCTACAAACATTTCTGAAATGAAACAATATCGTGAAAGAAGAACTGTTGGTTTAAGATAAGCAAGGATGCCTTCTCCATTCTATCCTCCATATGGTCTTGGGTAAGCAAATGTTAGAAACTGAAGGGGAAAACCAACAATTCATCTTCCACGATCTTGTTTTATTCCAGGAATGTTTGTAGCTTAGTAGAGACCTGTAGGGAAAACCAGAATTCAAGTATGATACAAATGGAAAATTAATGGAATGACTAATTGAATTCACACAGATAATATGATAAAGACCTCCAACTTTTTACCATACAATTTTGATTCATTTAACAAGAGAGCATTCTGCACAACATCAATGTCAACAAACTCAACATAGGCAAATACTTACGGTTGACCAAACTTATTTGTCAGAATTGTCACTCTATTCACTGTTCCACATGTTTGAAAATGATGTCGGATTTCTTCAGCTATACATGCATAGTCAACCTGAATCATAATTTGGAACCCATTTTAATAAATCACAACATTCATTTGTGTCATGACAAACTTAGGCATACCTGACCGGCCAGAATGAGACTCCATTGTCCATTCCCAAGGCCTTTCAAACACACATAAATTACGTCATAACAGAGAGTAATAAAATACCTCAAACAAATATCAGAGTAAAAGTCTATTCTGAACATAAATCAAAGTGGTCCCGAGTCATCACCAAAGATTAAAAACAAACTAAAAAGGCTTACAAATCCAAAAGATAACGAAACAAAAAAACTATAAAATGGGAGATGTCTCATATTACTAAAGCAAACTAAACTATAAGAATCGTAGCAGCTGCCCGCATTACTCGTGTGCATGGGCTCCCCGAGATTGCTCTCCTCTTGGATTACCTGAAGCTGAACCAAAAAGGGCGGGGTAAGTCCCAAACTCAATAAGGGAAAACACAATACAAATAATGCAACAATTACATTTATACATATTAATAATCATACCAAGTAATTCTTATCAATAAGAAAATTAAATCGTCACGATATCAAATCGCCATAATCTCATATCACCAGTGAGCAAGATGCTTGTGTATCCCTTTGGAGTTTCTCACTGAAGTCTCCCGTTCCGACGGTGGCATTTATTCCCCGATAACCCTGCTGACCGACAAGTGACTTAGGTCACTATCCAAACATCCTTCCAAACTCTGAGATTTCTCATTAGAGGCCCTAACTCTGACGGTGACATTTATATCCCGCTAATCCCACTGACCAGTCGGATACACCAAGTCTTGCACAAAGTCCAAACCCCATACCAAGTACCTCAAGTACAATAAATCAACCAGTTTCAAAACAGTTCATCATCAACTCACATTCCATATTTATAAGCTCTGGGTCTATCACAATAAATATGCTACATGATATTCCAATACCATAACGGATTGCACACTACCACACAACGTATTTATAATCATCATTACAATCAATACGATCTTTAAACATAATATAAACATGTAATAACTCACCATAATACAAGATATCTTATTACACTAGCTTACCTCATATAATTAAAGATCAGAAAGTAATACACTTCAACCAAACATTCAAGATAATAACAATATATAAAAATAGAAGATCAATCTTGTATTTTAATTCCACAACATTATCACTACTACCCTTTCAACCCCATTACCATCAATCATATCATCACACACTTTCTTTTCTCATTACAAATACCATAACACAATACATACTATATACTATAAGATAATATATATCTATATATGTCAAATACACATTTTTGTTTGCAATTTGGAAACTGTGCCAATATGCCAATCTAGTATATAAGTATTTCTCAAACATTCCTATATGTTTGTGTATTACCTCAACTTGTTATTTGAATACAGGGGGCGCAGCTCTCTAAGATCACCACTAACAGGGCAATAAAAAAAAGTTTAATCTCACTCCATACTCACGAAATCGGTGGGTATAGCAGCTGCCTTGCTGATCTATTTCTTAAATTGAATCCCACCATCCACAGTGAAACTTAACTTTCCCAATCTTTCTTTCTTTCTAAAAGCATATGGGCTAGAACACCACCGACAGCCCACAAATGTGAAAATTTACTAGAAAGGATCAGTACCTAACAAACTTACTAGACTTGCTTCCCGCAACACTTAATATCTATCACCATTGAAGAAAATACAAAAACACACGAAACACAATCTCTTCAAAGACAAAAGTTACCCAATGTCAATGTGTTTTATCTTCCATATGTTATTAATTTAACAATAACATAGATTTTCATATGCTTGACAGTACCCAAATCAAAACCCACGAAAAATCACATACAAACACATGAGATCCCTCACCCGATCTAGATGCCAAAGAAAGAGAAAGAGTGACACACAAGTGGTTCTTTACGTCAAGAATACGTTCTTACGGCCTTGGCTTGATGCGCTTTCTTTTCACTTTCTCCAAAGATTCACAATTTCTGCATTAGGGTTCTAAAGGGCTATTGAACCCTCACACTTTCTATTTAAACCCTCATGTTGCTCTTAACTTGAAGCTAGGGGCAAAAAGGATAAAGTCCTTTTTAATTAATTAAAACATATATTATTTTAAATTTCAATCTCTACGTCACAAAACCAAAAATTATTTATCATTTAACACAACTAACAACCTTATTTTTTTTTATAATATTTATAATTTATAATATGCCAAATGCCAAATAAATTTGATATTTACCCTATTTTTAATGATTATACCTTATGTCGTTTTATAATTAAATTAGTCATTTTTTAGCGGGTATTACAATTTGATGATTTAAAAAGTTATAATGAAGTAAGCAATTGCCATAAAAGAAATTGAACATGAATTAAAAATGGAGTTCCCAATTTAAAGGAAAATGGAGGCAGAAGGGTTTCAAGGAAAGAGATGATGGACAAAAATGAAGAAGGTGATGGAGTAGAAATATGTTTACCCGTGAAGTGAGAGTGAGGAGATTGCCTAAGCTCTCCTTTCACCTTTTCCTTCACTTCTCCTCCTCTCTTCATTTTTATGATTTCTCTCCATACTCTTCCCTTCTCTCAAAGAAAATTGTGTATTTAAAGAGAACAAGGTCGTCGCTAGCATTAGGTGCCAATTAACCTACGCCCAGGTTGGGAACACCACGCATGTGAAAATTTGCAAAAGCAACGTTCCCATGCTCCATGTTTTCCATGTGCTGGAGAAGTGGCACTCGATGCTCGGTATCCAACAGCTCTTCCACTCTTTTCTTGTCCTTTTTTCTTCAATCCTTAGTCTCTAGTGCCTTAATGGAGTGTAATAAAAGAAAGCAACTGCACAAGGCATGTAATATTTGTTCACCTAACAATCTACATATTTTGTCAATTAAAAATGCTGATTCTTAGCCTATCTCAAAGGGTAACTCTCTAGGTTGCATGGATATTGTTTTGTGTATGCTAAATTTCTAAAAACAAGGGTTATACCCGCAAGTTTATTGCCAGAAAGTGACGAGGATCCTGCGTGGTCTAATTATATCAAATCCATACTACATGTTAATGCTTACTTTCTTTTTAAAATTTTTCTTGATCCTGTCAGTGCTCTCGTCATGTCTGCATGCATGTATTTGATAACTTGACTGTGACAAGATCTAGTGCGTCGTATAGTCACATTTTTAATACATGTTCAATTACTTTTCTGGTTGTTGCTCACTTAATTGTAGCTTTTTAAATCTTCAAATGAATGTTGTGATATATTAAAATAAGTTCCAAATTATGATTTGGGTTGATTATGCATGTACAGTTGACGAAATCTGACAACATTTTCACGCATGTGGAATAGTGAGTAGAGTGAAAATTCTGGCAGACAAATTTGGTCAACCGAAAGTATTTGCTTATGTTGAGTTTGTTGACATTGATGTCGTTCAGAATGCTCTCTTGTTAAATGAATCAGAATTGCATGGTAGAAAGTTGGAGGTCTTTATTAGATTATCTGTGTGAATTCAATTAATCACTCTATTAGTTTTCCATTTGTATCATGCTTGAATTCAGGTTTGCGCTACAGGCCTCTGCTAAGCTACAAACATTCCTGGAATGGAACAGTATCGTTGTAGATGAACTGTTGATTTAAGATAAACAAGGATGCCTTATCCATTCTATCCTCCATATGGCCTTGGGTAAGCAAATGTCGGAAACTGAAGGGAAAAAAAACCAAAAAATCATCTTCCACGATACTGTTTCAATCCGGGAATGTTTATAGCTTAGCAAAGACCTTTAGGGAAAATTGGAATTCAAGTATGATACGAATGGAAAACTAATGGAGCCACTAATTGAATTCAGACAGATAATCTGATAAAGACCTCCAACTTTCTACCATTCAATTCTGATTCATTTAACAAGAGAGCATTCTGCACAACATCAATGTCAACAAACTCAACATAAGCAAATACTTTCGATTAACCAAATTTGTCTGTCATAATTGTCACTCTTTTCAAAGTTCCACATGTTTGAAAATGATGTCGGATTTCTTTAGCTGTACATTCATAGTCAACCTGAATTATAATTTGGAACCCATTTTGATAAATCACAACGTTCATTTGAAGATTTAAAAAGTTACAATGAAGTAAGCAGTTGTCAGAAAAGAAATTGAACATGAATTAAAAATGGAGTTCCCAATTTAAACGAAAATGGAGGAAGAAGGGTTTCAAGGAAAGAGATGATGGACCAAAATGAAGAAGGTGATGGAGTAGAAATATGTTTACCTGTGAAGTGAGGGTGAGGTGATTGCCCAAGCTCTCCTTTCACCTCTTCCATCACTTCTCCTCCTCTTTTCATTTTTATGATTTCTCTCCATACTCTTCCCTTCTCTCAAAGAAAATTGTGTATTCAAAGAGAACAAGGTCGTCGCTAGCGCTAGGTGCCAATTAACCTACGCCCAGGTTGGGAACACCACGCATGTGAAAATTTGCAGCAGCAGCGTTCCCATGCTCCCTGTTTTCCGTGTGCCGAAGAAGTGGCACTCGATGCTCGGTATTTAGCAGCTCTTCCAATCTTTTCTTGTCCTTTTTTCTTCAAACCTTAGTCTCTAGTGCCTTAATAGATTGTAATAAAAGACAGGAAGTGCATAAGGAATGTAATATTTGTTCACCTAACAATCTACATATTTTGTCAATTAAACATGTTGATTCTTAGTCTATCTAAAAGGGCAACTCTCTAGGTTGCATGGATATTGTTTTGTGTATGCTAAATTTCTAAAAACAAGGGTTATACCCGCAAGTTTATTGCCAGAAAGTGACGGGGATCCTGCGTGATCTAATTATATCCAACCCATACTACATGTTAATGCTTATTTTCTTTTATAAATTTTTCTTGATCCTGTCATTGCTGTCGTCATGTTTACATGCATGTATTTGATAACTTGATTGTGACAAGATCTAGTGCATCATATAGTCACATTTTTAGTACATGTTCAATTACTTTTCTGGCTGTTGCTCATTTCATTGTAGCTTTTTAAATCTTTCAAATGTATGTTGTGATATATTAAAATGAGTTCCAAATTATGATTCGGGTTGACTATGCATGTACAAGTGTAGAAATCCGACAACATTTTCAATCATGTGGAATAGTGAGTAGAGTGACAATTCTCGCAGACAAATTTGGTCAACAGAAAGTATTTGCTTATGTTGAGTTTGTTGACATTGTTGTCGTTTAGAATGCTCTCTTGTTAAATGAATCAGAATTGCATGGTAGAAAGTTGGAGGTCTTTATCAGATTATGTGTGGATTCAATTAATCACTTCATTAGTTTTCCATTTGTATCATACTTGAATTCAGGTTTGCCCTATAGGTCTTTGCTAAGCTACAAACATTCCTGGAATGAGATAGTATCGTGGAGGATGAACTGTTGGTTTAAGATAAACAAGGATGGCCTCCTCCATTCTATCCTCCATATGGTCTCGAGTAAGCAAATGTCAGAAACTGAAGGGAAAAAAAACAAACAATTCATCTTCCACGATACTGTTTCAATTCCTGATGTTTGTAGCTTAGTAGTGACCTCTAAGAAAAATTTGAATTCAAGTATGATATGAATGGAAAACTAATGGAGCGACTAATTGAATTCAGACAGATAATCTGATAAAGACCTCCAACTTTCTACCATGCAATTGTGATTCATTTAACAAGAGAGCATTCTGCACAACATCAATGTCAACAAACTCAACATAGGCAAATACTTTCGATTAACCAAATTTGTCTGTCAGAATTGTCACACTTTTCATAGTTCCACATGTTTGAAAATGATGTCGGATTTTTTCAGCTGATCATTCATAGTCAACATGAATTATAATTTGGAACCCATTTTAATAAATCACAACGTTTTTGAAGATTTAAAAAGTTACAATGAACTAAGCAATTGCCAGAAAAGAAATTGAACATGAATTAAAAATGTAGTTCCTAATTTAAACGAAAATGGAGGAAGAAGGGTTTAAAGGAAAGAGATGTTGGACAAAAATGAAGAAGGTGATCGAGTAGAAATATGTTTACCCGTGAAGTGAGGGTGAGGAGATTGCCCAAGCTCTCCTTTCACCTTTTCACTTCACTTCTCCTCCTCTCTTCATTTTTATGATTTCTCTCCCTACTCTTCCCTTCTCTCAAAGAAAATTGTGTATTTAAAGAGAACAAGGTCGTCGCTAGCGTTGAAAACCATGCATGTGAAAATTTACAGCAGCAGCGTTCCCATGCTCCCTGTTTTCCGTGTGCTCTGCTGTGTGCTGGAGAAGTGGCACTCGATGTTCGGTATTCAGCAGCTCTTCCACTCATTTCTTGTCCTTTTTTCTTCAATCATTAGTCTCTAGTGCCTTAATGGAGTGTAATAAAATAAAGCAACTGGATAAAGCATGTAATATTTGTTCACCTAACAATCTGCATATTTCGTCAATTAAACATGCTGCTTCTTAGCCTATCTCAAAGGGTAACTCCCTAGGTTGAATGGTTGTCTTGTGTATGCTAAATTTCTAAAAACAAGGGTTATACCTGCAATTTTATTGCCATAAACTGACGAGGATCCTGCGTGGCCTAATTATATCAAACCCATACTACATGTTAAGGCTTATTTTCTTTTTAAAAATTTTCTTGATCCTGTCAGTGCTCTCGTCATGTTTACATGCATGTATTTGATAACTTGACTATGACAAGATCTAGTGCATCATATAGTCACATTTTTAGTAGATGTTCAATTACTTTTCTGGCTGTTGCTCACTTCACTGTAGCTTTTTCAATCTTCAAATGAATGTCGTGATATATTAAAATGAGTTCCAAATAATGATTCGGGTTGACTATGCATGTACAGTTGAAGAAATCCGACAACATTTTCAAGCACGTGGAATAGTGAGTAGAGTGACAATTGTGACAGACAAATTTTGTCAACCGATAGTATTTGCTTATGTTTAGTTTGTTGACATTGATGTCATTCAGAATGCTCTTTTGTTAAATGAATCAGAATTGCATGGTAGAAAGTCGAAGTCTTTATCAGATCATCTGTGTGAATTCAATTAATCACTCAATTAGTTTTCCATTTGTATCATACTTGAATTCGGGTTTTCCCTACAGGTCTCTGCTAAGCTACAATCATTCCTGGAATGAAACTGTATCGTGGAAGATGAATTGTTGGTTTAAGATAAACAAGGATGCATTCTCCATTCTATCCTCCATATGGTCTTGCGTAAGCAAATGTCAGAAACTGAAGGGAAAAAAACCAACAATTCATCTTCCACGATCCTGTTTCAATTCGGGAATGTTTGTAGCTTAGCAGTGACCTCTAGTGAAAATTGGAATTCAAGTATGATACGAATGGAGCGACTAATTGAATTCAGACAGATAATCTGATAAAGACCTCCAACTTTCTACCATGCAATTGTGATTCATTTAACAAGAGAGCATTCTGCAGAACATCAATGTCAACAAACTCAACATAGGCAAATACTTTCGATGAACCAAATTTGTCTGTCAGAATTGTCACACTTTTCACAATTCCACATATTTGAAAATGTTATCGGATTTCTTCAGCTGTACATTCTTAGTCAACCTGAATTATAATTTGGAACCTATTTTAATAAATCACAACATTCATTTGAAGATTTAAAAATTTACAATGAAGTAAGCAATTGCTAAAAAAGAAATTGAACATGAATTAAAAATGGAGTTCCCAATTTAAACGAAAATGGAGAAAGAATGGTTCAAGGAAAGAGATGATGGACAAAAATGAAGAAGGTGATGGAGTAGAAATATGTTTACCCGTGAAATGAGAGGGAGGAGATTGCCCAAGCTCTCCTTTCACCTCTTCCTTCACTTCTTCTCCTCTCTTCATTTTTATGATTTCTCTCTATACTCTTCCCTTCTCTCAAAGAAAATTGTGTATTGAAAGAGAACAAGGTCGTCGCTAGGGCTAGGTGCGAACTAACTTGCGCCCAGGTTGGGAACACAACGCAAGTGAAAATTTGCAGCAACAGCGTTCCCATGCTCCCTGTTTTTTGTGTGCTGAATATGTGGCACTCAATGCTCAGTATCCAGCCGCTCTTCCACTCTTTTCTCTTCCTTTTTTCTTCAATCCTTAGTCTCTAGTGCCTTAATGGAGTGTAATAAAAAAAAGCAACTGCAAAAGGCATGTAATATTTGTTCACCTAACATTCTACCTATTTTGTCAATTAAACATGCTGATTCTTCGCCTATCTCAAAGGGTAACTCTATAGGTTGCATGGATATTGTTTTGCGTATGCTAAATTTCAAAAAACAAAGGTTATACCCGCATGTTTATTGCCAGAACGAGGATCCTGCGTGATCTAATTATATCAAACATGGTAATGCTTATTTTCCATTTTAAATATTTCTTAATCCTGTCAGTGCTCTCGTCATGTTTACATGCATGTGTTTGATAACTTGATTGTGACAAGATCTAATGCATCATATAGTCACATTTTTAGTACATGTTCAATTAATTTTCTAGCTGTTGCTTACTACATTGTAGCTTTTTAAATCTTCGAATGAATGTTGTGATATATTAAAATGTGTTCCAAATTTTGATTCGGGTTGATTATGCATGTACAACCGAAGAAATCCGACAACATTTTCAAGCATGTTGAATAGTGAGTAGAGTGAAAATTCTGGCAGACAAATTCGGTCAACCGAAAGTATTTGCTTATGTTGAGTTTGTTGACATTGATGTCGTTCAGAATGCTCTCGTTAAATGAATCAGAATTGCATGGTAGAAAGTTGGAGGTCTTTATCAGATTATCTGTGTGAATTCAATTAATCACTCCAATAGTTTTCCATTTGTATCATACTTGAATTCAGGTTTGCCCTACAGGTCTCTGCTACGCAACAAACATTCCTGGAATGAAACAATATCATGGTAGATGAAATGTTGGTTTAAGATAAACAAGGATGCCTTCTCCATTCTATCCTCCATATGGTCTTGGGTAAGCAAATGTCAGAAACTGAAGGGAAAAAACCCAACAATTCATCTTCCATGATACTGTTTAAATTCGGGAATGTTTGTAGCTTAGCAGTGACCTCTAGGGAAAATTGGAATTCAAGTATGATACGAATGGAAAGCTAATGGAGCGACTAATTGAATTCAGACAGATAATTTGATAAAGACCTCCAACTTTTTACCATGCAATTCTGATTCATTTAACAAGAGAGCATTCTACACAACATCAATGTCAACAAATTCAACATAAGCAAATACTTTCGATTAACCAAATTTGTTTGTCAGAACTGTAACAATTTTCATAGTTCCACATGTTTGAAAATGTTATCAGATTTCTTCAGTTATACATTCTTAGTCAACCTGAATTATAATTTGGAGCCCATTTTAATAAATCACAACATTCATTTGAAGATTTAAAAAGTTACAATGAAGTAAGCAATTGTCAGAAAAGAAATTGAACATGAATTAAATATGGAGTTCCCAATTTAAACGAAAATGGAGGAAGAAGGGTTTCAAGGAAAGAGATGATGGACAAAAATGAAGAAGGTGATGGAGTAGAAATATGTTTACCCATGAAGTGAGGGTGAGGAGATTGCCCAAGTTCTCCTTTCACCTCTTCCTTCACTTCTCCTCCTCTCTTCATTTTTATGATTTCTCTCTATACTCTTCTTTTTTGTCAAAGAAAATTGTGTATTTAAAGAGAACAAGGTCGTCGCTAGCGCTAGGTGTCAACTAACTTGCGCCTAGGTTGTGAACACAATGCATGTGAAAATTTGCAGCTGTAGCATCCCCATGCTCCCTGTTTTCCGTGTGCTGTGCCGAGTGCTGGAGAAGTGGCAATCAATGCTCGATATTCAGCAGCTCTTCCACTCTTTTCTCTTCCTTTTTTCTTCAATCCTTAGTCTCTAGTGCCTTAATGGAGTGTAATAAAAGAAAGCAACTGCATAAGGCATGTAATATTTGTTCACCTAAAATTCTACATATTTTGTCAATTAAACATGCTGATTCTTCGCCTTATCTCAAAGGGTAACTCTCTAGGTTGCATGGATATTGTTTTGCGTATGCTAAATTTCTAAAAACAAGGGTTATACCCGTAAGTTTATTGCCAGAAAGTGACGAGGATCCTGCGTGATCTAATTATATCAAACCCACACTTCATGTTAATGCTTATTTTCTTTTTTGAATTTTTCTTGATCCTATCAGTGCTCTCGTCATGTTTACATGCATGTATTTGATAACTCGACTGTGACAAAATCTAGTGAATCATATAGTCACATTTTTAGTACATGTTCAATTACTTTTCTGGTTGTTGCTCACTTCATTGTAGCTTTTTACATCTTTCAAGTGAATGTTGTGATATATTAAAATGAGTTCCAAATTATGATACGGGTTGACTATGCATGTACAAGTGAAGAAATCTGACAACATTTTCAAGCATGTGGAATAGTGAGTTGAGTGAGAATTCTGGCAGACAAATTTGGTCGACCGAAAGTATTTGCTTATGTCGAGTTTGTTGACATTGATGTCGTTCAGAATGCTCTCTTGTTAAATGAATCAGAATTGCATGGTAGAAAGTTGGAGATCTTTATCAGATTATCTGTGTGAATTCAATTAATCACTCTATTAGTTTTCCGTTTGTATCATACTTGAATTCAGGTTTGCCCTACAGGTCTCTGCTAAGCTACAAACATTCCTCGAATGAAACAATATCGTGGAAGATGAACTGTTGGTTTTAGATAAACAAGGATGCCTTCTCCATTCTATCCTCCATATGGTCTTGAGTAGGCAAATGCCCGAAACTGAAGGGAAAAAAACAAACAATTCATCTTCCACGATACTGTTTCAATTCGGGAATGTTTGTAGCTTGGCAGAGACCTCTAGGGAAAATTGGAATTCAAGTATGGTATGAATGGAAAACTAATGGAACCACTAATTGAATTCAGACAGATAATCTGATAAAGACCTCCAACTTTCTACCATGTAATTCCGATTTATTTAACAAGAGAGCATTCTGCACAACATCAATGTCAACAAACTCAACATAAGCAAATACTTTCGATTAACCAAATTTGTCTATCAGATTTGTTACTCTTTTCACAGTTCCACATGTTTGAAAATGATGTCGGATTTCTTCAGCTGTACATTCATAGTTAACCTGAATTATAATTTGGAACCCATTTTAATAAATCACAAAGTTCATTTGAAGATTTAAAAAGTTACAACGAAGTAAGCAATTGTCAGAAAAGAAATTGAACATGAATTAAAAATGGAGTTCCCAATATAAACGAAAATGGAGGAAGAAGGGTTTCAAGGAAAGAGATGATGGACAAAATTGGAGAAGGTGATGGAGTAGAAATATGTTTACCGGTGAAGTGAGTGTGAGAAGATTCCCTATGCTCTCCTTTCACCTCTTCCTTCACTTCATTTATATGATTTCTCTATACTCTTCCCTTTTCTGAAAGAAAATTGTGTATTTATAGAGAACAAGGTTGTCGGTGGCGCTAAGTGCGAACTAACCCGACCCTAGGTTGGGAACACCATGTTGTGAAAATTTGCAGCAGCAGCGTTCCATTGCTCCCTGTTTTTCGTGTGCTGTGCCGAGTGTTGGAGAAGTGGCACTCGATGCTCGGTATTCAGCAACTCTTCCACTTTTTTCTTGTCCTTTTTCTTCAATCCTTGGTCTCTAGTGCCTTAATGGAGTGTAATAAAAGAAAGCAGCTGCATAAGGCATGTAATATTTGTTCACCTAACAATCTACATATTTTATCAATTAAACATGTTGATTCTTAGCCTATCTCAAAGGGTAACTCTCTAGGTTGCCTGTATATTGTTCTGTATATGCTAAATTTCTAAAAACGAGGGTTATACCCGCAAGTCAATTGCTAGAAACTGACGAGGATCCTGCCTGGTCTAATTATATCATTCCTATACTACATATTAATGCTTATTTTCTATTTTAAATTTTGCTTGATCCTGTCAGTGCTCTCGTCATGTTTACATGCATGTATTTGATAACTTGACTGTGACAAGATCTAGTGCATCATATAGTCACATTTTTAATACATGTTCAATTATTTTTCTAGTAGTTGCTCTCTTCATTGTAACTTTTTAAATCTTTAAATGAATGTTGTGATATATTAAAATGAGTTACCAATTATGATTCGGGTTGACTATGTATGTACAGCTGAAGAAATCCGACAACATTTTCAAGCATGTGGAATAGTGAATAGAGTGACAATTCTGGCAAACAAATTTGGTCAATCGAAAGTATTTGCTTATTTTGAGTTTGTTGACATTGATGCCGTTCAGAATGCTCTCTTGTTAAATGAATCAGAATTGCATGGTCGAAAGAGGAAGGTCTTTATTAGATTATTTGTGTGAATTCACATAGTCACTCCGTTACTTTTCCATTTGAGTTATGCTTGAATTCAGATTTGCCCTGTAGGTCTCTACTAATCTATAAACATTTCGGGAATGAGACAATTTCGTGGAAGAATTGTTGGTTTAAGATAAACAAGGATGCCTTCTCCATTCTATCCTCCATATGGTCTTGGGTAAGCAAATGTCAGAAACTGAAGGGAAAAAAATCAACAATAAATCTTCCACGATACGGTTTGAGTCGAGAAATGTTTTTAGCTTAGCAGAGACCTTTGGGGAAAATCGGAATTCAAGTATGATACAAATGGAAAACTAATGGACTGACTAATTGAATTTACACAGATAATCTGATAAAGACCTCCAACTTTCTGCCATGCAATTCTGATTCATTTAACAAGAAAGCCTTCTGCACAACATCAATATCAACAAACTTAACATAGGCAAATACTTTCGGTTGACCAAATTTGTCTGTCAGAATTGTCACTCTATTCATTGTTCCACATGTTTGAAAATGATGAAGGATTTCTTCAGCTATAGATGCATAGTCAACCTGAATCATAATTTGAAACCCATTTTAATAAATCACAACATTCATTTGGTGATTTGAAAAGTTACAATGAAGTGAGCAATTGTCAGAAAAGAAATTGAACATGAACTAACAATTGTGTTCCCAATTTAAACGAAAATGGAGGAAGAAGGGTTTCAAGGAAAAAGATGATGGACAAAAATGAAGAAGATGATGGAGTAGAAATAGGTTTACCCGTGAAGTGAGGGTGAGGAGATTGCCCAAGCTCTCCTTTCACCTCTTCCTTCATTTCTCCTCTTCTCTCTTCATTTTCCTAATTTCTCTCTATACTCTACCCTTCTCTCTAAGAAAATTGTGTATTTAAAGAGAACAAGGTCGTCGCTAGCGCTAGGTGCTTACTAACCTACGACCAAGTTGGGAAAACCACGCATGTGAAAATTTGCAGCAGTTGCGTTACCCTGCTCCCTGTTTTTCGTGTGCTTTGCCCAGTGCTGGAGAAGTGGCACCTGATGCTCAGTATTCAGTAGCTCTTCCACTCTTTTCTTGTCATTTTTCTTCAATCCTTAGTCTCTAGTGCCTTAATGGAGTGTAATAAAGAAAGCAACGACATAGGGCATGTAATATTTCTTCCCTTAACAATCCACAAATTTTGTCAATTAAACATGTTAATTCTTAGCCTGTCTCAAAGGATAACTCTCTAGGTTGCATGGATACTGTTATGAATATGCTAAATTTCAAAAAACAAGGGTTATACTCGCAAGTTAATGGCCAAAAAGTGACGAGGATCTTGCCTGGTCTAATTATATCAAACTCATACTACAGGTTAATGCCTATTTTCTTTTTTAAGTTTTTCTTGTTCCTGTCAGTGTTCTCGTCATGTGTACTTGCATGTATTTGATAACTTGACTGTGGCAAGATCAGTTCATCATATAGTCACATTTTTAATACATGTTCAATTACTTTTCTGGCAGTTGCTCACTTACATTGTAACTTTTTAAATCTTCAAATGAATGTTGATATATTTAAATGAGCTCCAAATTATGATTCGAATTGATTATGCATGTATAGCTGAAGAAATCCGACAACATTTTCAAGCATGTGGAATAGTGAATAGAGTGACAATTCTGGCAGACAAATTTGGTCAACCGAAAGTATTTGCTATGTTGAGTTTGTTGACATTGATGTCGTTTAGAATGCTCTCTTGTTAAATGAATCAGAATTGCATGGTAGAAAGTTGGAGGTCTTTATCAGATTATCTGTGTGAATTCAATTAATCACTCCATTAGTTTTTCATTTGTATCATACTTAAATTCCAATTTGCCCTACTGGACTCTGCTAAGCTACAAACATTGCTGTAATGAAACAGTATCGTGGAAGATGAACTGTTGGTTTAAGATAAACAAGGATTCCTTCTCCATTTTATTCTCCGTAAGGTCTTGGGTAAGCAAATGTTAGAAACTGAAGGGAAAAAACCAACAATTCTTCCTCCACGATACTGTTTCAATTCGGGAATGTTTGTAGCTTAGCAGAGACCTGTAGGGAAAATTGGAATTCAAGTATGATACGAATGGAAAACTAATGGAGTGACTAATTGAATTCGGACAGATAATCTGATAAAGACCTCCAACTTTCTACCATGCAATTCTGAATCATTTACCAAGAGAGCATTCTGCATGACATCAATGTCAACATAAGTAAATACTTTCAATTAACCAAATTTGTCTATCAGAATTGTCACTCTTTTCACAGTTCCACATGTTTGAAAATGATGTCGTATTTCTTCAGCTGTACATTCATAGTCAACCTGAAATATAATTTGGAACCCATTTTAATAAATCACAACGTTCATTTGCAGAATTAAAAAGTTACAAGGAAGTAATGATTTAAAAATGGAGTTCCCAATTTAAACGAAAATGGAGGAAGAATAGTTTCAAGGAAAGAGATGACTCACAAAAATGAAGAAGATGATGGTGTAGATATTGTCCAAGTTCTCATTTCATCTCTTCCTTTCACTTCTCCTCTTCTCTCTTCATTTTTATGATTTCTCTCCATACTCTTCCCTTCCCTCAAAGAAAATTGTGTATTTAAAGAGAACAAGGTCGTTGCTAGTGCTAGGTGCCATCTAACCTGCCCCTAGGTTGGGAACACAACGCATGTGAAACTTTGTAGCAGCTGCGGGCACATGGTCTCTGTTTTTCGCATGCTGCGCCAAGTGCTGGAGAAGTGGCACCCGATGGTCGGTATTCAGCAAGTCTTCCGCTCTTTTCTTGTCCTTTTTCTTGAACCCTTAGTCTCTAGTGCCTTAATGGAGTGTAATAAAAGAAAGCAACTACATAAGGCATGTAAGATTTGTTCACGTAACAATCTACATATTTTAGCCTATCTCAAAGGGTAACTCTCTAGGTTGCATGGATATTGGTCTGAGTATGCTAAATTTCTAATAACAAGGGTTGTACGCGCAAGTTATTTGCCAGAACGTGACGAGGACTCTACCTAGTCTAATTATATCAAACCCGTACTACATGTTAATGATTATTTTCTTTTTTAAGTTTTTCTTGATCCTTCCAATGCTCTCGTTATGTTTGCTTGCATGTATTTAATAACTTGACTGTGGCAAGATCTAGTGCAGCATATAGTCACATTTCTATTACATGTTCAATTGCTTTTCTGACAATTGCTAACTTCATTGTAACTTTTTAATTCTTCAAATAAATGTTGTGATATATTAAAATGAGTTCCAAATTATGGTTCGGGTTGATTATGCATGTACAGTTGAAGAAATCCGACAACATTTTCAAGCATGTGGAATAATGAGTAGAGTGATAATTCTGGGAGACAAATTTGGTCAATCGAAAGTATTTGCTTATGTTGAGTTTGTTTACATTGATTCCGTTCAGAACACTCTCTTGTTAAATGAATCAGAATTGCATGGTCGAAAGATGAATGTCTTTATCAGATTATGTGTGTGAATTCATTTAGTAGCTCCGTAACTTTTCCATTTGAGTTATACTTGAATTCTGGTTTTCCTTGTAGGTCTCTGTTAAGCTACAAACATTTCTGGAATGAAACAATATTGTGGAAGATGAACCGTTGGTTTAAGATAAACAAGGATGTCTTCTCCATTCTATCCTCCATATAGTCTTGGGTAAGCAAAAGTCAGAAATTGAAAGGGAGAAAACCAACAATTCATCTTCCACGATACTATTTTATCGTAGAAATGTTTGTCGCTTAGCAGAGACCTCTAGGGAAAACCAGAATTCAAGTATGATACAAATGGAAAACTTAGTGAATGATTAATTGAATTCGCACAGATATTCTGATAAAGACCTCCAACTTTCAACCATGCAATTCTGATTCATTTAACAAGAGGGCATTCTGCACAGCATCAATGTCAACATCCTCAACGTAAGCAAATACTTTCGGTTGACCAAATTTGTCTGTCAGAATTGTCACTTTATTCACGGTTTCACATGTTTGAAAATGATGTCGAATTTTTTTTAGCTGTACATTCATAGTTAACTTGAATCATAATTTGGAACCCATTTTAATAAATCGCAACATTCATTTGAAGATTTAAAAAGTTGTAATGAATAAAGTAACTGCCAGAAAAGAAATTTAACTTGAATTAAAAATAGAGTTCCAAATTTAAACGAAAACGGAGGAAGCAGAATGGCTTCAAGGGAAGAGATGACGGACAAAAATGAAGAAGATGATGGAGTAGAAATATGTTTAGCTGTGAAGTGAAGGTGAGGAGATTGCCCAAGATCTCCTTTCATCTCTTCCTTCACTTCTTTTCTCTCTTCATTTTTATGATGCCTCTCCATGCTCTTCCCTTCGCTCAAAGAAAATTGTGTTTTTAAAGAGAACAAGGTCGTCGCTAGCGCTAGGGGCCGACTAACATGCGCCCAGGATGGGAACACCACGCAAGTGAAATTTTGCCGCAACTGCGTTCCCCTGCTCCTTGTTTTCTGTGTGCTATGCTGAGTGCTGGAGAAGTGGCACATATTTAGCAACTCTACACTATTTCTTGTCCTTTTTCTTCAATCCTTAGTCTCTAGTGCCTTAATGGAGTGTAAAAAAAGAAAGCAACTACATAAGGCATGTAAGATTGTTTACCTAACAATCTACATATTTTGTCAATTACTTTTTTGGCAGCTGCTCACTTCATTGTAACTTTTTAAATCTTCAAATGAATGTTGTGATATATTAAAATGCGTTCCAAATTATGATTCGGGTTGACTTTGCATGTACAGCTGAAGAAATCCGATAACATTTTGAAGCATGTGGAATAGTGAGTAGGGTAACAATTTTGGCAGACAAATGTGGTCAACCGAGAGTATTTGCTTATGTTGAGTTTGTTGACATTGATGCCGTTCGGAATGCTCACTTGTTAAATGAATCAGAATTGTATGGTAGAAAGTTGGAGGTCTTTATCAGATTATCTGTGTGAATTCAATTAATCACTGCATTAGTTTTCCATTTGTATCATACTTGAATTCAAGCTTGCCCTACAGGTCTCTGCTAAGCTACAAACATTCTTGGAATGAAACAGTATCGTGGAAGATGAACTGTTGGTTTAAGATAAACAAGGATGCCTTCTCCATTCTATCTTCCATATAGTCTTGGGTAAGCAAATGTCAAAAATTGAAAAAGAGAAAACCAACAATTTATCTTCCACGATACTGTTTTATTCCAGAAATGTTTGTAGCATAGCAGAGACATGTAGGGAAAACTAGAATTTAAGTATGATACAAATGGAAAACTAAGGGAATGACTACTTGAATTCACACAGAAAATCTGATAAAGACCTCCAACTTTCTACCATGCAATTCTGATTCATTTAACAAGAGAGCATTCTGCACAGCATCAATGTCAAGAAACTTAACATAAGCAAATACTTTCAGTTGACCAAATTTGTCTATCAGAATTGTCACCCGATTCACCGTTCCACATGTTTGAAAATGATGTCGGATTTCTTCAACTATACATGCATAGTCAACCTAAATCATAATTAGGAACCCATTTTCATAAATCGCAACATTTATTTGATGATTTAAAAAGTTACAATGAAGGAAGCAATTGCTAGAAAAGAAATTTAACATGAATTAACAATGGAGTTTCGGATTTTAACGAAAATGGAGGAAGAAGAACAGTTTTAAGGAAAGTGATGACGGACAGAAAAGAAGAAGATGATGGAGTAGAAATATATTTACCCGTGAAGTGAGGGTGAGGAGATTGCCCAAGCTCTCCTTCCAGCCCTTCCTTCACTTCTCTTCATTTTTATGATTTCTCTTAATATTCTTCCCTTCCTGATGACAACCAAGTGGTGAGGTTGCCTTTTGACGATCTTATGGTTGAATTCTAAGCATATCAATTCCGTGCTCTTCTTAAGGAACAAGATTGTAACAACATACAAATGAAGAAAATAAGAAAATGGTGAAGAAAGAGATGGTGTAGGCGCCACAAACCAAGAAGGTTTGATAAGCCAAGTGATGTTCGCCACAAGAACCTTGGATTCTTGATAAGAACTAAGTTTGGTTCAACCAAGAACCTAGGAGAACAATATTCTCACAAATGGATTTAATCCAAATTCAACATCCAAGTTATCTTATTCATGGTAGTAGGTGCATACATATAGTTGTGGACATCCAAACTTTTGGCATCCAAAGACAAAGCATAACCTCCACTTGAATGGTCTAATTATGTCACTAATGGCTCACCTTAGGACCAATTCTAACTCAGCCATACGCCCATCTTTCAAGCCACAGAATGGAATCCTAGGACAATCTATAACTCCCACATTTATTAGCTTGATTCATGAAACTAAAGATCAACTTAAAACCTAACTTAAATTGCCACCAAACAATTGAAATCAGCCACTAATCACCCTAGTTATCACGCCTACCATCTCATCATTATGGGTGGTTACACTTGCTTTTCAAATTAAAAGTGTAACACCCATAACTTACAAAATTTATTCACTCAACTAAATGAGGAGTTTCTTATAGCATGCAAGCTAAAGATTCCCCCCTCTAAGACTCTCTAAACTCGTGTAACACCATGGGAAATATGGGCTTGACCTTCATGCAACTCTTAGTGTAGCCCACTAACAAAGTAGCCAAAATTGGATCCACTCACATAACCCATTACACTTATTGAATTGAAAATAAAACAAAAAAATAAGTGATGCTATGCACGCCCCTTGTCATCATCATGGGCCTTCTAGTTGACTAAGATAAGTCACAAACTTGGGCTCCATTCCTTTTAGGCTTGAGTTTGGGCTTGCTCCATCAAAGTAGTCACCATTTGTTCTAGAACTTCTTGGGCTTTCTTAGCTCTTGATCTTGTTATAGGCCCATCAAGTCCTTGAAATGCTTCTTGTTCCATGTGTCTTATACGGCTCATCACTTCCCCAAAGAAAATTGTGTATTTAAAGAGAACAAGGTCATCGCTAGCGCTAGGTGCAACCTAACCTTCGCCCAGGTTGGGAACACCACGCATGTGAAATTTTCCACAAGCTGCGGGCACCTCCTTTTTGCTCTTCGTGTGCTGCGCTAAGTGCTGGAGAACTGGCACCCGAAGCTCGATATTTAGCAAGTCTTCCACTCTTTTCTTGTTCTTTTTCTTCAACCCTTAGTCCTAGTGCGTGAATGGAGTGTAATAAAAGCAACTACATAACACATGTAAGATTTGTTCCCCTAACAATCTACATATTTTGTCAATTCAAAATGTTGATTCTTAGCTTATCTCAAACGGTAACTCTCTAGGTTGCACGGATACTGTTGTTAGTATGCTAAATTTCTAAAAACAAGGGTTATACCCGCAAGTTAATTGCTAGAAAGTGACGAGGATCCTTCCTGGTCTAATTATATCAAACCCATACTACATGTTAATGCTTATTTTCTTTTTTAAGTTGTCTTGATCCTCTCAGTGCTCTCGTCATGTATACATGCATGTATTTGATAACTTGACTGTGGCAAGATCTAGTGCAACATATAGGGACATTTTTAATACATGTTCAATTACTTTTATTATAGTTGCTCACTTTATTGTAACTTTTTAAATCTTGAAATGAATGTTGTGATATATTAAAATGAGTTCCAAATTATGATTCGGGTTGACTATGCATGTACAGCCACATTTTCAAGCATGTGGAAAAGTGAATTGAGTGACAATTCTGGCAGAAAAATTTGGTCAACCGAAAGTATTTGCTTATATTGAGTTTGTTGACATTGATGCCATTCAGAATTGCATGGTCGAAAGATTAAGGTCTTTATCAGATTATCTTTGTGAATTCAATTAGTCACTCCGTTACTTTTCTATTTGAGTTATACTTGAATTCAGGTTTGCCCTGCAGGTCTCTGCTAAGCTACTAACATTTCTGTAATGAAATAATATTTTGGAAGATGAACTGTATGTTTAAGATAAACAAGGATGCCTTCTCTATTCTATCCTCCATATAGTCTTGGGTAAGCAAATGTTGGGAACTGAAGAGGAAAAAACCAACAATTCATCTTTCATGATGCTATTTTATTCCGGGAATGTTTGTAGCTTAGCAGAGACCTACAGGGAAAACCAGAATTGATACAAATGGAATGACTAATTGAATTCACACAGATAATCTGATAAAGACTTCCAACTTTCTACCATGCAATTCTGATTCATTTAAAAAGAGAGCATTCTGCACAACATTAATGTCAAGAAACTCAACATAAGCAAATACTTTCGGTTGACCAAATTTGTCTGTCGGAATTGTCACTCTATTCACTGTTCCACATGTTTGAAAATGATGTCGGATTTCTTCAGTTGTACATTCATAATCAATCTGAATCATAATTTGGAACCCATTTTAATAAATCATAGCATTCATTTGAAGATTTAAAAAGTTACAATGAAGTAAGCAACTGTCAGAAAAGAAATTTAACATGAATTAAAAATGGAGTTAGAAGGGTTTCAAGGAAAGAGATGATGGACAAAAATGAAGAAGGTGATTGAGTAGAAATATGTTTACCCGTGAAGTGAGGGTGAGGAGATTGTCCAAGCTCTCCTTTCACCTCTTCCTTCACTTCTCTTCTCTCTTCATTTTTATGATTTTTCTCCATATTCTTCCCTTCTCTCAAAGAAAGTCGTGTATTTAAAGAGAACAAGGTCGTCACTAGCGCTAGGTGCCAACTTACCTGCGCCCAGGTTGGGAACACTACGCATGTGAAAACTTGCAGCAGCTGCGTTCCCCTGCCCCCTGCGCTCGATGCTCTGTATTTAGCAGCTCTTCCACCTTCTTCTTGTCCTTTTTTTTTTCAATCCTTAGTCTCTAGTGCCTTAATGGAGTGTAATAAAAGAAATCAATTACTTAAGGCATGTAATATTTGTTCACATAACAACCTACATATTTTTTCAATTAAACATGTTGATTCTTAGCCTATCTCAAAGGGTATCTCTCAAGGTTGCATGGACACTGTTCTGAGTATGCCAAATTTCTAAAAACAAGGGTTATACACGCAAGTTAATTGCCAGAAAGTGATGAGGATCCTGCCTGATGTTATTATATCAAACCCATACTACATGTTAATGCTTATTTTATTTTTTAAGTTTTTCTTGATCCTGTCAAGGCTCTCGTCATGTTTACATGCATGTATTTGATAATTTGACTGTGGCAAGATCTAGTGCATCATATGTAACACTTTATTTTCTTGATTAGTGTGTCGGGCACAAGTTAAGCATATTTAAGGGCTTAATTATGTTCCTTATGTGTTGAGGAAGCCATGGTCCAATTTTGAGACAATTTGCTTTTGGAACGAGCTCAAAAAATGCAAAAATGTGTAAGAACGGATCCCGAGCGCTATGAAACCCTAACCGAGCCGTTAATTGATTAATTAATTAATTAATTAATGGAGGGTTAGCATATTAAAATTAGATGGGGACTTAAGTGCAATAAGCTTTTAGAGATTACCTATAAGTAATACATAAAATATTTCAGCCGTAGGTTACGTGGAAAATGCGGAAGAAAATGCTCGGGCGTGCCAACGGGAGAACACGGCAATATGTGTGAGTGACACGTGTCATAATTGTACACATTATCCTGATGCATGAAGGGAAGTGACTCCTAAACACCTAAGACCATGACACCTAGCCACTACCACCTAACTAGCCTAAAAAGATGACACCTAATCACATGCAACTAACACCTAATCTAAACTAATGAGGGTTATGCGAGAATTAGGAACTGCTATGTTGCAACAGACCCAACAAAACGCTAAGTTCACGCAACATCAGGACGGACAGGAGGCTAGACAACAACAAGTAAACCTTGTGAGAGAAGAGGAAATGGTGGAGACATGATTGAATACCTTTATGAAGGGAATACAATCCAGAAGCGGAAGAGTTATGGATCCAGGAGATCGAGAAGATCTTTGTTGCCATACATGTTGGACAAAATCGCAAGTGCACGATTTCGTCGTTGAGTAATAAAAGTTCGTATCCACAGGGATTGTGACCAATTCGTAACTATACCAACAATGTACTAATTGAACTATTGACGAAGACTATTAGTGTTTTAAGTGTGTAACTCGTGTTCAACAATAAGAAAATGACTAACAAAAAATGTAATTTGGATATTAAGGAGAATAAGGTGACTAGGGTTCGAATCCCTTTGTCTCACCCTTTATGCTCTTGAATTCTATTCCAATGCAAGCAATGATAACGTGTTTGAGTTTAAATCCTCTAAATTAGATTAACGAAAATTCCTTTCCTCTTAATCCCTTTAATTCAACCAATGAGACCTAATCCCTTAGGTTCTTATTAATCAAATCAAGCATAAAGGATATGGATTCATACAAACTCATACCAACTAGAATTATATTCCTATAACCCTATAGATATGTCAAATTATCCCAAAGCACGTTTCAACCTCAACTTCCCAATTGATGCTAAAACCCTAGTTCAACCCCATGGTGATCAAGCATAGAATTGCATTGAGAAAAGAGATAATTGATCAAATGACATACATCAAACTTGCATTGAAAGTTCTGAATTCAATTACATAAAAGGATCCACAAAGTTCATCTTACCCTAGTACAAAGGAATTAGTTCCTCATGGAAAAGATGGAACCAAGCAATTGAGATGAAAAAATCGCTAAAGCCTCCATTGATTCCTCAAAATAGACTTTGATCACTTGTTCTTCAATCCATTCCCCAAAATCCAACCCTAGGTCAATGTTTTTTAAGCCTATTTATAGTTTTTGACCAAACAGGGTTGACAAACTCTCCAAATTAAGTCAAAAACGCGAAATTCCAAGTCAGAAGCGAACCGCAGCACGGCCGTGGATCCTGGCACGGCCTGGCCGTGCTGCTCTTAAAGTACAAAGATAAAAATCAGCGCAGCCCGACACGAGCGTGATTTTTAACACGGTCTGGCCGTGGAATTCACTGTTTGTGCAATTTAAATTCCTTCATGTCCACCAAAGCACGGCCGTGGCCTAGGGCACGGTCAGGCCGTGTTGCTCCTAAAACTTTTCATCTTTTAGTGCTTTGGCCACCGAGTTGGTTGTAACGTCCGTCTACGTGTATTAGCTCTGCTTTCCTAGGCCAAAAACCTTCCTTTCTGCACAATCGACTCAAATCAAGTGCATTATCTATACTAAACAAAAATGCATGAGAACTATGGGTAAAAACCACTAAAATGACTACCATGCAATGCAAAACTAACAACAAACTATATGCCATAATGAACGCATCAAATTACCCCAAGCTTAGAATCTTGCTTGTCCTCAAGCAATTTCAGTGGCCACAGAAAAGCATAGAAACAAGAGATGCACTTATATGGCAGACCCCGAGATAAAGACAACTTCAAGCAATAGGCTAAAGGCTAAATAAGACAATAGGGATAACCAAAATCAAGTCCAATTAGAGAATCAGGCTCTCTGAAATCATGTCTCTCACTGATAGGGGCACTCTCCTTACCACTCTCAAAGTATTTGAAGGTTATGACAAATCGCTCAAATCCATCCATGAAAGTGCTCTACCATAGGCTTGACTATTAACCAAATCTCAGCAAATAATTAATGAAAACACACAAGAATCAAAAGGTCTTCACAAGGTTGTAACGTGGCCAAGGGGTTATATATGCAAGGTGGGATAAAACAAGAAAAAGGAAAATTCAAGGGCTAGAATAATGAACAAGTAAAACAGCCCTTTTAAAGCAGCATAAGCGGAGCAATTCATTTTTCCCTTCTGCTTTCAACACCACTTTTTTTTTTTATTTTGCTCCTCTTCTGTTATTTCACTTTATTGTAATTTTTTTTTTTGTTTTCTCCCCATTTTAGATTTTTTTGCAGTAATTACTGGGAAAGAGTTTAACTAGCAGAAGAGGTCCAAATTTCAAGCACCGCCTAATACACACAAGATTAACAACTAATTGCTCCCTTAGACCTGCTTTAAAAGGTACTGTAACATTTAGCAAGCACAAGGGTACCAAGAAAATTAATTTCACTTCAGGCTCAAAAGGGGCAACTAGAGGAAGTTTTCATTCAACAAACAGATGCTTGAAACATGCCTAAATTGCCTTAATCATATTCAAGAGAGTTGACAAAAAATTTCAAGTTTTGAAACGGTTTCAAGTCAAGTTCTAGAGAGCACAATCAGGATGGACACACTCATACAAGGAGAAAGGGCATAAAAACATGATGAAGTGCAACCCCAATACAAGCTCAAGTCTCACATTTAGAAGTTAAATTCAGTGAAAAACATCAAGTCATAGCGCCACATGCTAATCAACAACTTATCAATTGACTATCCCTATACTTATTAAGAACGCAACCTTTAAGCCCATCACAAAAGAAAATAATTGGGTTCCGATTCGTTGCAATCTCAAATTTCAAAACGATTATAACACACATGCCAAAACACAAGAGGATAGCGTAACAATTTGGGGGATAAAATGATGCGAACAAACAACAATTATCACAAAAATGCAACACTAAAATGAAATGCAAGACTAACATGCAAAACTAAATGCAAAAAATTAAAACGCCCTACCCCAAGCTTAGAAATTGACATTGTCCCCAATGTAAACAACTAAACGGAGATAGGGATGATGCAAAGGAGGGACTCACCGTGGGGGGGGGAGGAGGAAACTGGCCAGGATACTGCTGGAGGTGCCAGTTATACATTGCAGAGACCATGTCCTGGATGTTGTGGACAGTGTTGTCCAGACCAGTCAGCTGGGCCCTTTGAGCAGCCATCTCTTCGTGAAGGGCAGCATAAGAGCCGGGAGGTGGCTGATGGGGAAAGTACTGTGAAGAATGGGCAGGGGGTGCCTCAGGTACCTCCTCTCGAAGGGGTTCAGGTTGCGGGCCTCCGGGAAAATTCCAATTCCTCGAGTTTCTAACAGTGGTGTGTTCCGGGTCAGGTAAAGGATGGGTTTGCTCTGTATCCGGGAGCACCAAACAGTAACATTGGCCTTCCTTGACTATCATTCTCATTGCCAAGCAGGCCTCCATATCCAAGCGAGTGCTCCCACGAACAATTGGGAGGCCAGAGGTTTGATACCCAAGACCACAGCAATAGGGGTGATTAAACCGCCAATAACAATTTTACCAGCTGAAGCTTTCCCTACTTTAACCATGTGAGAAATGAGATGAGAGCCCGCATCTAGCTGAACTTCGGGGTGCAACAGCATATTCCATAAAAACAACAGTTCAAACTGACGGACAACACCGTCACTATCTCCTCGGCCAAACAAAGTGTTCGACATGACTCTGTGAACATAGCCAAAACAAGGGTTGCGCAGCTTGGATGATTTTGATGAGGAAGAGTCATAGGTGTCATTTGCTGTGAGTTGGTTCCACATAGCTCTTGCAGAAAATTCATTTGGGACCCTCCGTTGCCCGCCATAAGGAAAGCCATATATATCATTGAATTGGCTCAATGACAAGGTATGCTCATTATTGAATAACCTAAAGGTTATCAAATTGTCATGGTGATCCGATGGCCAACCCTCCGCATACAAAACATTGGCATTCACAGAAGATAGGAACTCCAGAGTAATTTTGGCATGGGTAAAATATTTGAGTCCCACAAACTTTGTCCAACCAACATTGGCAAACAAGTAATGGACGTCATCTAACAACCCTAGAGTGTCTAAAGCATGTTCATCCATATAACGGGTCGGGACAATATTTCTGGCAGCCAGAGAATGATACCTTGCCTCGTGGACATCGTCCCGAAACTGAATGCCATGAGGATTTTCGGTGACTTTTTTCTTCCCCTTGCCTTTCCCCCTGACCAATGTGGGTTCCTTGGTGCCTGAGGCGTCACCCCTCTGCCTCTTTGACGCCATTTGGCCCTGTAATCTGACCACACAACAAGCACAAACACACTGGTAAAGTTAGAAAAAATAAAATAAAAGGTAAAAAAAATAAAAAAAAATAAAATAAAAGGGGCCTGACTGGTGGCCTATGTGAGGTGAGGACAAGGTTAAGAGGAAGAAGGAGGGGGGCGCGAATGTGGAAGAAAGAGGGGGAAGATGGAGGACGCGAATGGAGAGGGAAAAAGGGGCTGTGGCGGAGCTGGGATGGTGGTGGGTGGCTCGTGCGGCTGAGCTGGAGAGAAAAAGGGATTAGGGTATGAAGAGGAAAGGGACGGCTGAGGGTTGAAAAGAAGGAAGAAAGGTCGAGACACGGCCGTGTCCTATAGCACGGCCCAGCCGTGCCTCACTGGGAATGCCTTGTTGTTAACTGAAGCATGAGCACGGGCGTGCCCTGGGGCACGGCTTGCCCGTGGAATACACTGTCTCCCCCTTTTTGTTTTTTTTTTTTTTTTCTGGAGGCACGGCCGTGTCCTCACACACGGCTTGCCCGTGGAATCCACTGTCTCCCCCTTTTGTCCCCCTTTTTTTAAAAAAAAAAAAAAAAAAAAAACTCTTCTACACCTTGGGTTGCCTCCCAAGAAGCGCTTCTTTAACGTCACTAGCTTGACGCATGATGGCATGCTCAAGGCTCTTGCAAAACTAGAGCAACCTTTGCCCTGTCAAGCTCTCCTCCAAAATAATGCTTCAATCTTTGACCATTCACCTTGAACGATCGTTGAGATGAAGGCTCCTCCACCTCTATTGCTCCATG
Organism: Ammopiptanthus mongolicus; assembly: GCA_039655645.1. Taxonomy (NCBI): domain Eukaryota; kingdom Viridiplantae; phylum Streptophyta; class Magnoliopsida; order Fabales; family Fabaceae; genus Ammopiptanthus; species Ammopiptanthus mongolicus. The sequence goes on from CM077346.1 coordinate 41,054,860, forward strand.
TGGCATCACTTCTTTAACTACAAAAGGTCCCGACCACTTGGACTTGAGTTTTCCCGAGAATAACTTCAAATGAGAGTTGAACAATAACACTTGCTGCTCAGGAGAGAAAGTTCTTTCTGCAATGTGCTTATCATGATAAGCTTTAACCTTCTGTTTATAGATTGAGGCATTCTCATAAGCATGCAAGCGCATCTCATCCAACTCATGCAGCTGCTGAATTCTTTTCTCTCCAGCCAAAGTTGCATCAAAATTTAGGAACTTCAAGGCCCAAAATGCCTTATGCTCAAGCTCAACTGGCAAATGACAAGCTTTGCCATAAACCAGCTGGTAGGGAGACATCCCCATTGGGGATTTGTAAGCGGTCCTATATGCCCACAAAGCATCATCCAGCTTATGGGCCCAGTCTTTCCTTGAGGCACTCACTGTCTTCTCAAGTATCTTCTTAATCTCCCTGTTTGACAGTTCAGCTTGCCCATTACTCTGAGGGTGGTAGGGAGTGGCAACCTTGTGCTTCACATCATACTTTTTCAGCACAGCCTCCAATTTGTAGTTGCAAAAATGCGAACCACCATCACTGATTAAAACTCTAGGGACCCCAAACCGAGAAAAGATGTTCTTCTTTATGAATTTCTCCACGGTCTGAGAATCACTTAACTGAGTTGCCACTGCCTCTACCCACTTTGAGAAATAGTCCACAGCTAACAAAATATACTGGTTAGAGAATGAAGAGGGAAATGGTCCCATGAAATCAATGCCCCAACAGTCAAAAAGCTCAACCTCCAAAATGGAGTTTAAGGGCATTTCATTCCTCTTGGAAATGCTTCCTGTCCTCTGGCAGTTGTCACAACTCTTTATATGAGCATAAGCATCCTTGAAAATTGAAGGCCAATAGAACCCAGATTGAAGCACTTTTGCAGCTGTACGTTCACCATTAAAATGACCTCCGTATGGTGAATTGTGACAATGCCATAAAATTTTCAGTGCCTCATCATGCGCAACACACCTTCTCAGAATTCCATCTGGGCCTTGTCTGAAGAGATAGGGATCATCCCAAATGAAGTAGTTAGCATCCTTGAAAAACTTCTTCTTTTGTTGCCAAGTTAACTCTTCAGGTATAACACCAGCAGCTTTAAAATTGGCCATATCTGCAAACCAAGGCCTCTCAGTCACAACTAACAATTTCTCATCTGGGAACTCCTCTACAATATCTAACTCTCTAACTGTAACTTCAGAATTCTCCAGCCTAGACAAATGGTCAGCCACCACATTTTCACTCCCCTTTTTGTCTTTTATCTCAAGGTCGAATTCTTGCAACAACAAAATCCACCGAATGAGTCTTGGCTTGGATTCAACCTTAGTCATAAGATATTTTATTGCTGCATGATCAGTGAACACCACAACCTTGGAACCAATCAAATAGGAACGGAATTTTTCTAGAGCAAAAACTATGGCAAGCAACTCCTTCTCTGTGGTAGCATAGTTGACTTGGTTCTCATTCAACACCTTGCTAGCATAATAGATGGCATGAAAGAACTTCTCTTTTCTTTGGCCCAAAACAGCCCCCACTGCATAGTCACTAGCATCACACATTAACTCAAAAGGTGACTCCCAATCTGGTGCAACTATCACAGGAGCTGAAATCAGTTTCTCTTTCAATAACTCAAAAGCCTTCAAGCAATCTGGGTCAAATTTGAAAGCAACATCCTTAATGAGGAGATTGCAAAGTGGCTTGGCAACCTTGGGGAAATCCTTGATGAACCGTCTATAAAATCCAGCATGCCCAAGGAAACTCCTCACTCCTTTCACATTGGAGGAGGCACCTTCTCTATCATATCAATTTTTGCCTTATCCCCTTCTATCCCCTTAGATGAGATTTTATGTCCCAGAACAATGCCTTCTTTTACCATGAAATGGCATTTTTCCCAATTAAATACCAAATTGGTCTCCTTACACCTCTTCAAAACATTTTCCAAATTACCCAGACAATCATCATAAGAGATTCCAAACACAGAAAAGTCATCCATAAATACCTCAATAGATTTTTCAATCATATCAGCAAAAATAGAAAGCATGCACCTTTGAAAAGTTGCGGGCGCATTGCAAAGACCGAAGGGCATCCGCCTATATGCAAAGACTCCAAATGGGCAGGTAAATGCTGTCTTCTCTTGATCTTCTGGATTCACAGAGATCTGATTGTAACCGGAGTACCCATCCAGAAAACAATAGTAGGCTTGTCCAGCCAACCTTTCAAGCATTTGGTCCATAAACGGGAGAGGGAAATGATCCTTGCGAGTAGCTTGGTTCAGTTTCCTATAGTCAATGCACATTCGCCATCCTATGACCGTTCGAGTAGGGATCAACTCATTTTTCTCATTTTTCACAACTGTCATCCCCCCTTTCTTTGGAACCACATGTACTGGACTAACCCATGCACTGTCAGAAATAGGATAGATTATCCCAGCCTCTAAAAGCTTCAATACTTCCTTCATCACCACTTCTTTCATGACCGGATTCAGCCTTCTCTGTGGTTGAACAACTGGCTTAAACTCTTGATCCAACTTGATCTTATGCATGCAAAAAGCTGGACTGATTCCCTTTAAATCTGAGATTGTCCATCCAATTGCCTCTTTATGTGCTTTAAGTACTCTCACTAGCTTCTCCTCCTCTAGCTTCGACAAGGAGCCACTATGATCACCGGATTAAAAGCATCATCCCCAAGATAAACATACTTCAAGTGTGGGGGTAATTGCTTTAATTCCGGGATAACTTTCTTTTCTAACTCTCCACCTTGCAACTCCTCTTTCATTTTCATAACAGCTTCTTCAACTTGTAGAGCTTCAAGTTGTGCAAGACATCTTTCAATTTCATCTTCCTTCTCCTCATCCACCTTCTCAATAGAATTCACTAACACGTTCTCTAGTGGGTGTGAAGGTTGGTCTTGCCTTATTATTTCCAAAACAGAATCGTCAATCACATCAACTCTAGAGCATCTCTCAATATCATCCGGATGCCTCATAGCTTCAAAGACATTAAAAATCACCTTCTCATCTTGGAACCTCAGAATCAATTTACCTTGTTGCACATAAATCAAGGCTCTCCCTGTAGCTAGGAAAGGTCTGCCAAGAAGAAGAGGGACCTCCTTGTCCTCTTCCACATCCTCCAGTATGCCATAGGGGTATTTCACAGATCTATCTGCCAGTTGCAAAGACATCTTGGTAGGCTTGACTTCGCCTCCTCCCAACCGTTTCAACATAGAGAGGGGCATCAAATTAATGCTAGCTCCCAAATCACAGAGAGCTTTTCCAATGTGCAAATTCCTAATAGTGCAAGGAATTGTAAAGCTTCCGGGATCCTTCATCTTTGGAGGAAGCTTCCTCTGGATGATGGCACTACACTCCTCAGTCAAGGCTACCGTCTCATCCTCCTTAAACCTTCTCTTTTTGGTCAACAACTCCTTCATAAATTTAGCATAAGTGGGCATTTGCTCAAGAGCTTCTGCAAAAAGAATGTTGATTTGGAGACGCATGAAGATATCCATGAACTTAGCAAACTGTTCATCCTTCTGGTTCTTCTTGCTCAGATGAGGATAAGGAAGCTTCAAATGTGGCTGAATAATTTTGGGCTTCTCTTGTACCTGCACATTGTCAGTAGCAACATTGTCTTCCTCACCCTCTTTTTTCTCTCATTTCTCAATATTTTCTTTTCTCTCATTTTCAACTTCTCCCTTTTCTTTTTCTACCTCCTCTTCTGTTTCCACTCTTTCTTTTTCTATTACTTTTTCTTTTTCACACTTTTCACTCTTTTTCTTTTTCTCTATTTCAGACAAAGGTTTTCCACTTCTCAAAGTAACAACACTAAAATTTTCAGTTTTTGGGTTATCTACTGTGCTAGCAGAAAACTTACCTTTAGATTGTTCTGCAAGTTGTTTTGAGAGTTGCCCGATCTGATTTTCAAGATTCTTGATAGAAGCCTCTTGATTTTTGAAATGTGACTCATGGTTCTGGAAATTTGACTGAGTCATCTTCATGAATTGGGTAAGAGCTTCCTCCAGTTGATTTGGCTTCTCTTGCTTGGGAGGTTGTGGAGGATTGCTCGATGATGAATTATCCTGTGGCTTCCATGAAAAGTTGGGATGATTCTTCCAACCTGGATTATAGGTGTTAGAATATGGATTCCCACGAAGTTGCCCATGTAATTAGCTTGCTCCTTGGATTCTCCCAAAGTATCACATCCTCCATTTTCATGAGGCCCTTGGCAAAAGTCACATCTCAAGCCTTGATTTACTTGGTTTACCTGAGCAGGGGAAGAGGTTCCCACTTTCAGTGCTTTCAACTCTTTTGTAATAGCCTCCAATTGTTGAGAGACTAATTTATTTTGAGCCAAGAGCGCATCTTGTGTTTCCAATTCTAGGACTCCTCTTTTACCCAGTGTCCCTCTATCATTCTGACACAACTGCTCATTGGAAGCCATTTGCTCCACTAAGATTCTTGCTTCTGTAGCTGTCTTATTGTTGATTGTACCTCCAGCTGAGGCATCCAACATCATCCTGGTGTTTGGCCTCAAACCATTACAGAACATTTGCATCTAGTTGAAATCATCATATCCATGGCCTGGACACCTCTTTAGAAGGAGCTTGAACCTCTCCCATGCCTCATACAAGTTCTCACTTTGGTTCTGTTGGAAGCCATGGATCTCACCTCTTCTTTTGATGAATTTTGAGGGAGGAAAAAATTTAGTCATGAATTTCTCCTCCAAATCCTCCCAAGTTGCAATGCTTCCAGTAGGCAAGGTGTCTAGCCAATCTCTTGCTCTCTCACGCAGGGTCCAAGGGAAAAGCCTCAATTTCTTGCTTCCCTCAGTCACTCCAGCTAACCCAAAAGTATCACAGATTTCATAGAAGCTCACCAGGTGTTGATTTGGGTCATCTATCTCATTCCCCGCGAATTGGCTTTGCTTGAGAGTGTTTAACAAAGCCGGCTTGATTTCAAAATTGGCATTTGCCTCAGCCTGTTGGTAGGCATTTACAGCCCTGACATGGTTGTTCCGTCTCCCAAAATCACCCAAAGTGCGTGGTTGGTCTCCCATCACTTCTTGAGTTGGGACTTGGGAAGTAGATGCAAATGATTGTTTTTGTCGTTGCTTAGCTTCCTTTGTCTTCTTCCTTAGTGCCTTTGCTGTCTTTTCAATTTCTGGATCAAACAACAGTTCACCTATGTGTTTACCTCGCATGCACAAAACTAAAGGAAAAGATCAGTAGCAAAGCAACAGTTAATATATATAAATTTTTTTTTTTTAGCAAAACAAGATAAATAAAATTAATAGTTCAAAAAGGTACTCGTTTGCCTTGTTAAAAATTAATTCAACAATCCCCGGCAACGGCGCCAAAAACTGTTGGACAAAATCGCAAGTGCACGATTTCACCGTTGAGTAATAAAAGTTCGTATCCACAGGGATTGTGACCAATTCGTAAATATACCAATGATGTACTAATTGAACTACTGACGAAGATTATTAGTGTTTGAAGTGTGTAACTCGTGTTCAACAATAAGAAAATGACTAACAAAAAATGTAATTTGGATATTAAGGAGAATAAGGTGACTAGGGCTCGAATCCCTTTGTCTCACCCTTTACGCTCTTGAATTCTATTCCAATGCAAGCAATGATAACGTATTTGAGTTTAAATCCTCTAAATTAGATTAACGAAAATTCCTTTCCTCTTAATCCCTTTAATTCAACCAATGAACCCTAATCCCTTAGGTTCCTATTAATCAAATCAAGCATAAAGGATATGGATTCATACAAACTCATACCAACTAGAATTATATTCCTATAACCCTATAGATATGTCAAATTATCCCAAAGCACGTTTCAACCTCAACTTCCCAATTGATGCTGAAACCCTAGTTCAACCCCATGGTGATCAAGCATAGAATTGCATTGAGAAAAGAGATAATTGATCAAATGACATACATCAAACTTGCATTGAAAGTTCTGAATTCAATTACATAAAAGGATCCACAAAGTTCATCTTACCCTAGTACAAAGGAATTAGTTCCTCATGGAAAAGATGGAACCAAGCAATTGAGATGAAAAAATCGCTAAAGCCTCCATTGATTCCTCAAAATAGACTTTGATCACTTGTTCTTCATTCCATTCCCCAAAATCCAACCCTAGGCCAATGTTTTTTAAGCCTATTTATAGTTTTTGACCAAATAGGGTTGACAAACTCTCCAAATTAAGTCAAAAATCCGAAATTCCAAGTCAGAAGCGAACCGCAGCATGGCCGTGGATCCTAGCACGGCCTGGCCGTGCTGCTCTTAAAGTACAAAGATAAAAATCAGCGTAGCCCGACACGGGTGTGGTTTTTAACACGGTCTGGCCGTGGAATTCACTGTTTGTGCAATTTAAATTCCTTCATGTCCACCAAGGCACGGCCGTGGCCTAGGGCACGGTCAGGCCGTGTTGCTCCTAAAACTTGTCATCTTTTAGTGCTTTGGCCACCGAGTTGGTTGTAACGTCCGTCTACGTGTATTAGCTCTGCTTTCCTAGGCCAAAAACCTTCCTTTCTTCACAATCGACTCAAATCAAGTGCATTATCTATACTAAACAAAAATATATGAGAACTATGGGTAAAAACCACTAAAATGACTACCATGCAATGCAAAACTAACAACAAACTATATGCCATAATAAACGCATCAATACACTGCAGTGAAGACAGAAAAGTCACGTATGCTTCCTTCATGCTGGTGGGAGGAGATGAGGCATGGTGGAAGAACAAGTTAAGGCTACTAGAGGCTGATGGAAGACTGGTCACATAGGAATTGTTCCGAGAAAGCTTTTTGGAGATGTATTTCTCGAATAGCGTGAGACAAGAAAAGGAAAAAGAGTTCATGAACCTAAAACAAGACAACATGTCTATGGGTGAGTATGCAATGAGATTCATGGCATTGCTAAAGTTTTCTGGTTCTATCAGGTAAACCCGAACGAGGAGTGGGTGTGTAGAAAGTTTGAGGACGATCTGAGGCCTGAGTTAAAGTGGGCAATGTTGCCCTTGGAAATTAATCAATTTCTAGCTTTGGTTGAGAAATACACGATGTTGGATGGGCACGATTGTGGTGGAGTGGTTCAACAACCACCGCAGTTAAGGAGTGGAGGACCTATCCGCAACAACAATCAACAAGGCAGAGGCGGAAGGTTCCTACAACAGGCAAGACCTTATAACCGTCCAGTGCAACAAGTGGTGAATGTTGGGGGAAACCAAGGGCAGGGACAGGAAGGACCTGTGAAATGTTTTCAATGCGGTGGACCGCATTATGCTAGGAACTGCCCAGTACAGAACCAAAATCAGAATGTCGTCTACTTCTAGTGTGGCAAGATTGGCCACATTGCTCGTTTCTGTAGGTAGGGAACCGTCAAGAGAGGTACTACTCTACAACAGGGTGGAAGGCCACAAGGAACTGGAGCGAGGCCATAGACGAATCAGCCTGCAAGGCCACAAGCTACGCGGAGAGTGTTTATACTGAGAGGGACTAAATCCTCTCAGTCTCTCGATCTAATACAATGTATGTGCTTAATTTCTGGAAAGCTCTTGTCTATACTATTTGACTTAGAGGTGACCCATTCTTTCAAATCTTTGGAATGTGTGGATCACCTGAAATTGCCCGTATCTTTGTTACCATATAACCTAATAGTTTCTACCCCTACCAGTAACCCTTTGACCACCATGTCGGTTTGTTTAAAATGCCCTATAACTGTTGAAAAATAGAAACTTTCTTGTTGATCTCATATGTTTACCCATGCAATAATTAGATGTAATCTTAGGCATGGATTGACTTTCGGCTAAACATGTAGTTTTGGAATGTGCAAATAAAACCCTTGTCTTATCTGAGCAATCTGGATGTGCGTCTGCCAATAATAGTGATGTTGTGCAAAGGAAAGGAAGAATACGTGACTATAGAAGGAAAGGAAGAATCTAGCTTAGAATCCTTGCCTGTAGTACGAGAGTTTCCAGAAGTTTTCCCTGATGATGTTTCGAATTTATCACCAGAAAGAGAAGTGGAGTTTGCCATAGACATATTACCAAGGACAAGACCTATTTCGATAGCACCTTATCGAATGTCTCCGTTGGAGTTGGCTGAATTGAAGAAGCAATTGGATGAGATGTTGGGGAAGGAGTTTATAAGGCCAAGTGTTTTACCATGGGGAGCGTCGGTTCTGTTTGTGAAGAAGGATGGAAATTCAAGGTTGTTTGTTGATTACCGACAGATGAATAAGGTTACCATTAAGAATAAGTATCCATTACCAAGGATTGATGACTTGATGGAGCAGCTAAAAGGAGCTGCAGTTTTCTCTAAGATTGACTTACGAACTGGTTACCATCAGATCCGAGTCAAGAAAGAGGAAGTATCGAAAACTGCATTAAGAACTCGATGTGGACACTACGAGTATTTATTTATGCCCTTCGGCGTAACGAATGCTCTGACTGTGTTCATGGATTACATGAATAGGATTTTCTGACCCTATTTAGATAAGTTATTATTGTTTTCATCGATGACATTCTTGTCTATTTCCCAAATTGGCAGGAGAATCGAGAACATCTTAGGATTGTACTTCAAGTTTTGAAGGATCAACAACTTTATGCGAAGTTGTCTAAATGTGAGTTCTGGCTTAAAGAAGTTCAATTTCTTGGGCACGTGATCAATAAAGAAGGAGCAGTTGTAGATCCTGCAAAAGTAAAAGCAGTGTTGAAGTGGGAATGTCCGAAGACGATAGGTGAAGTTCGTAGTTTTCTTCGGTTGGTAGGACATTACCGGAGGTTTATTGAAAGATTCTCTAAGATTGCATTACCAATGTCACAATTGACGAGGAAAGGTAAGACCTTCAAGTGGACAGAGGAATGTGAGAAAAGTTTTCAACAGTTAAAGCAGAAGTTAACAACATCTTCGGTGTTAGTGTTACCTGATCCCTTAGGACAGTTTGAAGTGTTTTGTGATGCCTTATTACAAGGTTTAGGACGTGTACTTATGCAAGACCGAAGAGTGGTGGCATATGCTTCAAGGCAGTTAAGGACTCATAAGAGGAATTACCCGACCCATGACCTTGAATTGGCAGCCATCCTGTTTGCATTCAAAATCTGGAAGCATTACCTGTATGGAGCTAAGTTCAAGGTGTACAGTGATCATAAGAGCCTTAAATACCTTTTTGATCAGAAAGAGTTGAACTTGTGGCAGGGGAGGTGGATGGAATTCATAAAGGACTATGAATTCCATTTACATTATCATCCAGGAAAGACAAATGTCATAGCGGATGCATTAATTAGGAAATCTCTGCATGTGTCTTCTATGATGATAAAGGAGTTAGAGTTGTTCGAACAATTCAGGGATCTAAACCTGGGAATAGTGGAGTTATCTAGGAATAGGATGAATCTTGGAATGATCACTGTTACCAGTGATTTCTTGAGGATAGTTAAAGAAAAGCACAAAGAAGATCAGTACCTTCAGAAAGTGAAAGAGATGATAGAAAAGAAAAAGACCTCTGAGTTTAGAAAAGATGAGGATGAGGTTATTAAGTTTGGTAATAGGGTATGTATATCGGAAGAGGTAGAGATCAAGAAAATGATCTTGGAGGAAAGTCACAAGAGTAAGCTTAGTTTTCATCCTGGAGCCACGAAGGTGTATCAGGATCTGAAGAAGATATTTTGGTGGCCAGGAATGAAAAAGGAAATAGCTGAATATGTGCTATCTTGTTTGACATGCCAGAAAGCAAAGATCGAGCATCAAAAGCCAGGCGGTATGTTGCAATCCTTGGATATCCCAAAATGGAAATGAGATGGTATCGTAATGGATTTTGTAACGGGAATACCACGAACTCTAAAAGGGTTCGATGCAATTTGGGTTATCATTGATCAATTAACAAAATCTGCATATTTCTTAGCCATCAATGAAAAGTTTTCTATGGAGAAGTTAACCCAAATCTATATAAAGCAGATAGTAAGATTGCATAGAGTGGCTTTGAGTATAATTTCGGATCGAGATCCGAGATTTACATCGAGGTTTAGGAGAAGTTTCAAGCTGCTTTGGGAACTAAATTAAGGTTAAGTTCAGCTTATCATCCTCATACAGACGGTCAATCTAAACGAACGATTCAATCATTGGAAGATTTGTTAAGGGCTTGGATTTTGGAACAGACGGGAAGTTGGGACAATTTCTTGCCATTGATTGAGTCTACATATAACAATAGTTTCCATTCGAGTATCGGTATGGCAGCTTTCGAAGCTTTGTACGGAAGGAAGTGCAGAACTTCGCCGTGTTTGTATGAAACAGGAGAGAAACACATCTTAGGCCCCGAGATGATACAACAAACAACGGAACCCCTGAGATGATACAACAAACAACGGAACAGGTGAAGCTAATAAGGGAAAAGATGAAGGCGACACAAGATAGGCAGAGGAGCTATAGCAACAAGAGGAGAAGGCATTTGGAATTCTAAGAGGGTGATCATGTCTTCTTCAGAGTGTCACCAAGGACTGGAATTGGCAGAGCGCTTAAATCCAGAAAGCTTACACCTACATTCATTAGACCTTTTCAAATTATTCGCCGAATTGATCCTGTAGCCTATCAAATAGCTTTACCACCCAATCTATCAAACCTCCATGATATGTTCCATGTATCCCAACTGAGAAAATACTATTCTGATCCATCACATATTATTCAGCCAGAGTCAGTATAGATAAAGGAGAATTTGGAATACGAAGCGTTACCTGTAAGGATCGAAGATCGAAGGATAAAGGAAATCCTTGGAAAACACATCCTTTTGGTAAAAGGGGTTTGAGATGACACAATAGGAGATGCAACATGGGAAAGAGAAGTGGATATGTTACAACAGTACCCACATCTTTTCTAAGGTATGTTAAATTTCGGGGACAAAATTTCTTTTAAAAGGGTTGGTAATGTAACATTCCGTTTTATCAATATGTGTTTAAGGCATGAGTTAAGTATGTTTAATTATTTGGATGTGATCTATACGGTATGATAGAGCTATGGTCAAAATTTGAAGAGATTTGGCCTTGGAACGAGCTTAGAAGGTGCGAAAACATGAAAGAACGAGTCAAATCAGCGTCTAACGTTTGGATGTTGAGTGACCAAACGCTCAAACGTTGACCGTGGACGCTCGAGCATGGGGAAAGCCCACGTCAAAGCGTGGGGAGTATGTGCGTGGAGACACACGTGTCAGTACGCATCGACGCGCGTCAGAATGGGCGGTGCCTTAGTGGTGAGAAAATGTTCCACTCTCAAGCGTGGGAAAATGGAACACTCAAGCGTGAAGATTTAGTACGTCAAAACGTTCTCAGTCTGACAACCATGTATAAAAGGACCCGAAACTTCATTTTTCAGAAGTTTTACACGAAATTCTTTCTCCTTTCTTGAGAAAACACCCAAGGGACCTTGAGGCAGCCATTGTTAAGCATCTTGGATCTTGGTTTAGGTGATTCAAGCATTGATACTCAAGTTTGATCATACCATCGTGCTTGTATCCTCGTTATCTTCGAATCCAACTGATCAGTTTCTCAAATCGTTGAAGGTATGTCGTAGTTTTGTATATGCCGACATCGTTGACATCGGCGTGCTTCAATTGTTCTTCGTGTTCTTCATATATTTCTTAGTTTCAATCCTCGTTTCGATTCGTTTTAGAGCTAGCCATGATGTATACATTTTTTTTCGCGAGTAGGGCAAAGTTCGAAGTTGTGTTCATGATCGTGCGCGATGTGAAGGTTGCAGTTGTGAGGAGGAGGTTGGAGAGCTTTGTTACGTTTGTTGTGTTCGTGAGTTTGTACACGTCGTTATCAGGTGGGGAGAAAGAATCACACATTCGTCGGAAAGGCAAGATTAGAATAGTACATATTGACATGTGTAAGGGAACCCTAAACCCTACTAGATGTTGAGCCTAGACAAAGTACCTAAACCCTAGGTATAGGTATCTTTGGGCTATCACCATTAAGAATATATCCTAGGCTAGACAACTATTGCTGGATGGATGATTGGTATGTTAGGTGTGATTGTGAACATGTGCTGTATGTGATTTATGTGTTTATAAGTTTAGAATGGTATGCTTGATATTATGAATTGTATGATCAGATATGCTTAAGGTGGTATGTTGAGATATTGATTATTATGTCCGCATGTTTTGTGAATGATGATGTTGATGATGACATTGAATGAAAGTGCCACATTGCATGTTCTGAGGTAAGAGGTTGTGGATACCGTGGTATCGTGGAAAAGTTGATAATGGGTATTGAGATAATGGTGGCACAAGTGTTGGTTGACATGCCTAGCATAATCATGTGCCAAGTAGCGAGCCGTGTGGTATGGGACACACGAGGTTAGTGTACCTGAGTACTGGTACGGATTACGGAAGGGACGATATTCGTGATCTTGGGGATGTAATCATGCTCGGGACTTATCACATGTGACGGATGGGGTTGCTCCTATCGTGTCGTGATGCCCACAGGAGCCTGGTTATCTCGACTGAACCCTGAGTATTCCACGTCGCAGGTGGACCTTCCGAGGCGACAAAGACACCCCTCCCGAGAGTTGGAGTCGGGATGCACTCTTATTGGTCACAGCGAGCGGAAAGGTTACCTGGACAAACTAACTAAGGTTCTCCAAGACTGAGAATGAGTTTGAGATATCGGCCGACATATACGTAGATTCGAGATACATATAGCATAAGCGATGAGTATGAGTGATATAATTGGGAGATGTTTGTGTACATGCTTTTGTGACGTGTGTGATGTTGATATGTTATTCTATGATTTCTTTCATATATATGATGTTTGTTATAGATCCTTATCTCCCTATCTTTTCTGCGTATGTTTCATCCTTGTTCGTGGAGAAGATATCGCAGTTGAGGAGCCTATTCCTGAGGATGATGACATTCCCTATGAACCTGACGCTGGTGGGAGAACTGGAGATACCAGCAGTGAGAAAGCTAGATTAGAGGGTAGTTCATGGCCACCATATCATATTTATTGATATGAGCGCCTGGCATGTGCGTCTCAGTAGGCATGAGAGTCTTGAGTGTTTATATTTTGATGTATTTTGGTGAGGTGGGCTAGGACGAGAGATAACATGTTTTATTAGTAGTTTTTGGTATGACTTCTTATGTATTCTTCGTTTAGCGGTTGTTGTGTAGGCAGTATAACATTAAGCTGTGTACTCTAACGGAGGTACTTTATGGATGCATGTACTTAAATCTATCAGTGTATTGTATGTATTTACTACATGTTTAAAGTTTTAAATTTTTCGCATGTTCTAAGATTAGATAATTAGGTTACCAATAAGGCGGGACGTCTCAGTTGAAGTCTTTAAAGCTTGGTTGGAGTAGTTTCGATCATCAGAATCTCAAACTGATCGCGTATTCGAGTTCGTAGCTTCGACGCCTTTGCACTGTTACCTTTGCATGTGAGTATTAACAAGGTAAGTCAGTGTCAACATTGTTGACATTTACCTTCTTTTAGTCATTCAATTCCATTTTAGTTCGTTTTAGGCTTTTACGGGTGTTTTTGCTCGATTGATCGTTCGAGAAGTCACACGAGGGATCGTGTTTGAAGCTTAGGCTGTGCGGCTGCCACTGTCTTAGTGAGTTTCCCTCTCTAAATTTCGTGGCTGAAATCTTAGAGTCCTTGATTCATTGTTCTTTGACTGTTTGTCGTTGATTTTGTTATCGTTTCTGAGTTTTTGGTTGTTTCTGGACCCCGTTCGTGTACCCGGGGCGATTATTGGCCCAACGTGCATGTCGAGGGTATCTTGGTCAGTGTTGGGAGCTGTGTGCTATGCTCGTTGAAAAGCGTGCGAGGCTACCGATTGAGGGATTGTAGCTGAAGGTTGCACCGAAAAACGCGTAGAACTGTTCAAGTGGGGAGAAAGAGTTACACACGTCGGGGAGGCGAGAGTAGTTTATATGATTGTGTGGTACGTTTATGTTGTGTAGGGGAACCCTAAACCTTATGTGAGGTTGAGCCTTGACAAAGTACCTAAACCCTAGGCTTAGTCCACTTTGGGCTATCACCGCTATGTTTGATACCCCAGGTTAGCAGATTTGTGATGGTTGGTAATATGTGTTATATGCTGCTATGTGAGCATCTGCTAACTGTGGTATGTGAGATATCTGCAATAGCTTGTTGATTGTGATAGCATGTTGGTATGTTGCTCTGTTTACCGCTTTATAAGCATGATATTGATGTTGAACTGCTATATTGCCTTGGTTGGCGTGAATGCATGAAAAGTTGGTGGTTTAGCATGATTAGGGCTAAGAACCTGATATGTTGGTGGTTGAGCTGGTAGTCGTGTATTTGAGGTCGAGGCTGTGAGCCTGACGTGCTGTGTGCACATGATGATGAGTTGCACCAGGCGCGTGGATCGAGATTGCATATGGTGCGATATCAGCTCAAGAGGATGGATGACATGCATAACATCTACATATTTGGCCAAGTGGCGAGTCGTGTGGTGTGAGGCACACGAGGTCAGTGCACCGAGTGCGGGTGCGAAAAACGGAAGGAAAGATCTGTGATATCTTGGAGATATACTAGACACAAGTGTGCCTACATGAGATCGGTATGGTAACTCCTATCGTGTCGTGGTAGTCCTGACTAAGTATGGTTATCCTGACTAGAGCCCTGAGTCTTTCCAGCTGTCGGCGGATCTTCCGAGGAGGCCCAGATAGCCCTCCCTGTCGGGGACAGTGGAGTGGTGATGCACTTTTATGGGCACGGTGAGCAGAACGGATTACCGGAGCAAATTGACTTGTCCGATGAGCGGACGTATCTGATGATGTTGTCCCTAGGAGGACGTTTAGTACCGGTTGGCATGCATAGAAAGAGTATGTGTACATCTAGCTAAGAGATGACCTTAGTATCAGAATATTCGTGGGAGATGTTTGTGTTTGTTATGTATTCTGCATTGTATTATCCCTATATATGATGTGTTGTATGTCTTCTCTCCTTGCTTTTCTTAGTTTGTTATATGTTGATCTGCGAGCAGACGACGAGTTAGCTGAGGACGGTTATCGACCTGAGGATGCATCACTTCTTCCAGGCAGCACCGAGGATAACACCGAGGATGTCGGTACTGGGTGAGCTTGAGATTGTCTATCACGACGAGCAGGGGTGGCAGGTGGACCCCTCGACGTTTTTTACCGTGTACATTAGACCAATGAGCTTACTATTCCGGAGCGGTACTCTACCACGGGCAGACATCATAGGACCGTACAGGGTGACGCAGTTCCTTCCCTTCTCACAGATGTGGCACCCACCCAAGCTGAATGAGCAAGACTTTATGTGGGTTACCCCAGCATCATCTCAGTGTAGGGTGAGGAGGGACAGGGTAGCTCCTGACTTTCACGTCGCTGAGGATGTGGCGTCGCCAGTGCGTCTGTGTAGGGCATGAGGTGAGATATATTTTGATGTATTTTGAGAGGGGTGGGGAGAGCATGCTAGCATGAGTGCTTGAGTCCCTTCTTGATGTATTTGTTTTACCTTTGAGTTTACTCATGTACAATGTATGTATATAGTATAGTAGCTCTACTGATGGGGCAACACCATACCTACTTATATAGTGCATGTGTATGCTTTACCTTTCCCTGTTGCGCTTTACTCTGATGTATGTTTTTAAATACGTGCTTATGTTATATGTTTTATCGCTTTGTCTCGCCTGTTTTAATAAGTGCGTAATTACATTGTTAAGTTATAGTTAATACTGTAAGTGGGGTTCAATGGGATTATCCTACGTAAGTGGGGTCGTCACATTTTGGTGGTATCAGAGCAGTTTGATTCTATATCGGATTGTGAGGTGTTAGGAAGTTGAACTAGCTAGGTTTGTCGTCTCTACGAGAGAGTTCGACTGTGTTTAGAAGGGTAGAAGCAGTGCGACTGATCATTGTTTGATTGATGTATGAATGATAAGTTGATATATGTAATTATGTTGCTTATCATGTTTGAACTCTGAGCTAATGGTTACTTGAAATAGGAACCAATGGCTCGGGGAGGAAGAGGTGGAGGTAGGACCAGACCAAACGGAGGACAAGAAGCGGAAGCTTTGCATACCGGAAATGGAGCGAAATCTCTTGAAACCCTCAGAACTGTAAGGGAGTTAGCGGCTGCGGTACTACAACAAACCTAGCAAAACAATCAGCTTATCTAGTTAACCCGTGGCCGAGATCAGCAACAATAACAACAACAGCAGCAGCAAAGGGGTGTAAGGAATGAGGACGCTAGTCTGGCACTTTTCCTGAAGAGGAAGCCTCCTCAGTTCAACAGAGACTACAATCCGGTGGGAGCTGAGTTGTGGGTGCAAGAGTTAAAGAAGATCTTCATCGCTATGCATTGCAACGAGGCCCAGAAAGTCACCTATGCCTCCTTCATGATGGTCGGATGAGTTAAGCTGTGGTGGAAGGGAAAACAAAGACTGTTTGAAGCTGAGAGAAGAGCGATCACTTGGGAGGTGTTCAAGGAGTGCTTCCTAGAGAAGTAATTTCCAATGATGGTTAGAAGAGAGAAGGAAAAAGAGTTCCAGAATCTGAAACAAGGACATGTCTATTGATGAGTATGTGGCAAGGTTCGAGGCGCTGCTCATGTTTTCGTAGTTTTACCAGCGGTATCCTGATGAGGGATGGATGTGCCGTCGGTTCGAAGATGGTCTGCCGTACGAGGTGCTGAAGGCTATAGTAACACTAGGAATAACCAGATTCCCTGATATGTTGGACCGATGTTCAGCTATCGAGAACATCGAGAGTAGGAGTGAGCTGATTCCTAGGAGCGGAGGACCCATCCGCAGCAATCAGCGAGGTCGGAGCGAAAGGTTTCAGTCAAGTTAGAGGCCGTACAGTAGGCCAGTGCTAAGATTTGGAGAGGTTGGAGGACAAAGGGCCAAGGGTTACAAGGCTGCTTCAAGTGTAGAGGACCACATCTAGCCAGGGACTGTAGGAGCCAGGGTCGGGCAGGACAATGAGCTGTTTCTCATACGAAAAGCCGGTACACATGGCCACGGATTGTCGGTATGGAGGTGCAAGACAAACCGGTGTGACTGGGCAGACTGCAAGACCACAAGCCACGGGAAAATTGTTTGCCCTGAGGGGAACTGAGTCTTCTCGACGCCCAAATCTGATTCAAGGTAAGTGTTTAGTTTTAGGTAAACTCTTATCTGTGTTGTTTGATTTGGGGGCTAACCATTCGTTTATCTCTTTGGAATGCATGGATCATTTAGGGTTACCTGTTTTATCTTTGCCTTATGACCTTACTGTTTCCACACCTATGGGTGATACCTTGACTACTCTGTTTGTATGCTTGAAATGCCCTACTGTGATAGAAAACAGACAATTCCTTATAGACCTAGTCTGGCTGCCTATGCAGCAGATCGATGTTATCCTAGGCATGGATTGACTTTCGGCTAACCATGTAGTCTTGGACTGTGCCAAAAAGACCCTTTGTTTTTCTGAGCTATCTGAGTTGATGTCTGCTAATGAAGATATTCCGACGGGTGTACGATCTGAAGAGTATGTGATACTGTTCTCCTTAGAAGCGAAGGAAACTCCGAGTGTGGGAGCGTTGCCTATTGTATGGGAATTTTCGGACCAGATGATGTTCCAGGGTTGCCGCCGGAAAGGGAGAACGAGTTCGCTATAGATTTGGTATCAGGAACTGAACCAATTTCGATAGCACATTATCCAATGTCTCCAGTAGAGTTGGCGGAGGTGAAGAAACAATTGGATGAGATGCTAGGCAAAGAGTTTATTAGACCTAGCATGTCGCCGTGGGGAGCTCCGATACTGTTTGTCAAGAAGAAGGATGAGAGTTCAAGGTTGTGTGTGGACTATCGTCAGCTGAACACAGTGACGATAAAGAACAAGTATCCGCTGCCACGGATAGACGATTTAATGGATCAGTTGAGGGGAGAAACTGTGTTTTCTAAGATCGATCTGTGATCTGGTTACCATCAAATCAGGGTGAAAAAGGAGGATATATCGAAGACTACTTTTCGGAGTCGGTATGGTCACTACGAGTACTTGGTTATGCCTTTCGGTGTGACTAATGCTCTGGCTATTTTAATAGACTATATGAACCAGATATTCCGACCGTTCCTAGATAAGTTTGTTGTCGTGTTTATAGATGACATCCTTATTTACTCTCCGAGTAAAGAGGAACATCAAGGGCATCTTCGAGTGGTGCTGCAGGTGCTGAAGGACAGGAAGTTGTATGCAAAGCTGTCGGAGTGTGAGTTTTGGCTAGAAGAAGTGCAATTTCTAGGACACGTGATCAACAAGGATGGAATCATGGTGGATCCTGCGAAAGTTGAGGCTGTGGTTGGTTGGGAAAGCTCGAAGTCTGTGAGTGAGGTTCGAAGCTTTCTTGGTTTGGCGGGCTACTACAAAAGGTTTATCGAGAGATTCTCTAAGATTGCGTTGCCTATGACGCAATTGACGAGAAAGGGGAAGATGTTCGATTGGTCGAAAGCTTGTGAGCAGAGCTTCCTGGAGCTGAAGCAAAGGTTGACCACATCGTTGGTGTTGGTTTTGCCAGATCTGTTAGGACGTTTTGACATATACTGTGATACATCATATCAAGGATTGGGTTGTGTCCTCATACAAGAAGGAAGAGTGGTGGCATATGCCTCCAGGTAGTTAAGAGTGCATGAACGGAACTACCCGACTCACGATCTGGAGCTAGCTGTGATAGTGTTTGCATTGAAAATATGGAGACACTATGTATGGTGCAAAATTCAGCATATTTAGCGACCATAAGAGCCTGAAGTATCTGTTTCACCAAAAGGAGTTTAACATGAGGCAGAGGAGGTGGATGAAATTCATAAAGGATTATGAATTCGACCTGCAATAGCATCCAAACAAGGCGAATGTTGTAGCAGATGCGTTCAATAGGAAGTCCCTACATGTATTTTCAATGATGGTAAGGGAGCTTGAGTTGCTAGAGTAGTTTAGGGATCTAAATCTTGACGTGGAAATCGTTGGGGATAGGCTAAATCTTGGGATGATCGAGGTTACTAGCAATTTTCTGAATCTGGTATGGAGAAGGCAAGCTGAGGATGAGTACCTTAAGGAGGTCAATCGGTTGATAGAGGAAGGCAAGATGTCTGAGTTCAAAAGGGGTGTTGATGGTCTCGTTAGGTATGGTGACCGGGTTTGTGTGCCTACGGATAGTGAAGTTAAGAACATGATCCTAGAGGAAGCACACAAGAGTAAGCTGAGTTTTCATCTAGGAGCTACCGAGATGTTCCAGGATCTGAAGAAGTTTTTTTGGTGGCCAGTGATAAAGAAGGAAGTGGCAGCCTATGTCCTATCCTGCTTGGTTTGTCAAAAGGCGAAGGTTGAACACCAGAAGCCGGCGGGATTGTTGTAATTTTTGGATGTCTCGGAGTGGAAGTGGGACAGTATTGCAATGGACTTTGTTTCTGGGTTACCAAGGACTCAGAAGAGGTATGATGCAATTTGGGTCATCATAGATAGGTTGACGAAATGTGCTCATTTCCTACCTATCAACCAGAACTATTCTCTGGAGAGATTGACTCAGATTTACATCAGGAAGGTAGTGAAGTTGCATGGTATGCCTTCAAGTATTATGTTGAACCGAGACTCGAGGTTTACTTCCAGGTTTTGGAGAAGTCTAAACAGTGCTTTGGGAACTAAGTTAAGGTTGAGTTCTGCTTATCATCCACAAACGGATGGTCAGTCAGAGCAGACAATTCAATCGTTGGAAGATCTGTTAAGAGCATGTTTGTTGGAACAGACAGGGAGTTGGGACGAGTTTCTTCCTTTGATTGAGTTCATATATAATAACAATTTCCATTCAAGTATCGGTATGGCGCCATATGAAGCTTTGTATTGGAGGAAGTGTAGGACTCCGTTGTGCTAGTTTGAGACTGGAGAGAATCAGTTGTTTGGTCCTGAGTTGGTGCAGCAGACAACGAAACAGGTTAAGTTGATCCGGGAAAAGATGAAGGTCGCAAGGGATAGGCAGAAAAGCTATGCTGATAGATGGAGGAAACTTTTAGAGTTCCAGGAGGGCGACTACGTGTTTGTGAGAGTTACTCCAAGGACTGGCGTTGGCAGGGCAATTTAATCCAGAAAGCTTACATCCAGATTCATCGGACCATTTCAGATTCGTCGCCGAATTGGTCCAGTAGCTAACCAAATAGCCTTACCGCCTAATTTGTTAAATCTCTATGACGTCTTTCATGTATCCTAGCTTAGAAAGTAATACCCTGATCCATCACATGTGTTAGAGCCCGGATCAATCCAGCTACGAGAGACTTCGCGGCAAGCAGATTCCCTTGGTGAGGGTTGAGTGGGAAACAATAACCGGAGACTCAACATGGGAGCGAGAAGCACAAATGCGCCAATAGTATCCGTTTTTGTTTGCAAGTATGAACGAGAAGTTTCGGGGATGAAATTTTCTTTATGGGGTGTGGTAATGTAACACCCCGTTTTCTTGATTAGTGTGTGGGGCATAAATTAAGCATATTTAAGGGCTTAATTATGTTCCTTATGTGCTGAGGAAGCCATGGTCCAAATTTGAGACAATTTGACATTGGAACGAGCTCAGAAAGTGCAAAAACGTGTAAGAACGGGTCCCGAATACTATGAAACGCTAATCGAGCGATTAATTGATTAATGAATTAATTAATGGAGGGTTAGCATATTAAAATTAGACGGGGACTTGAGTACAATAGGCTTTTAGGGATAGCCTATAAATAACACATAAAATATTCCGGCTGTAGGTTACGTTGGAAATGCGGAAGAAAACGCTCGAGGTATGCCAATGAGGCAACATGCGGCAACATGTGTGAGTGACACGTGTCATAATTGGACATGTGTCGTGATACATGAAGGGAGGTGACACCTAAACACCTAAGACCATGACACCTAGCTACTACCACCTAACTAGCCTAAAAAGATGACACCTAATCACATGCAACTGACACGTAATCTAAACTAAGTTAATGTAAGAAAACTAAAAAGAAAAAGAAGTTGCATCTTCTACGTGAAAAGAAGAAGACCAGGAAAGAAATGAGGGTATAAGAAAGTAACACCATTGTTGAAGTCTTTAAAGTTTGGTAGTAGTAGTTCTGGTCATCAGAATCTCAAACCAATCACGTATTCGAGTTCGTAGCTTCAACGCCTTCGCACTGCTACCTTTGCATGTGAGTATCGTCAAGGTAAGTCGATGTCGAAATTGCAGACATTTACCTTCTTCTAGTCATTCAATTCCATTTCTTCCTCATGCTTAATCCCGACATCGTTTCGATGCGTTTTAGGCTTTTACGGGTGTTTTTGCCCGATTGATCGTTCGAGGAGTCGCACGAGGGATAGTATTTGGTGCTTGGGCTGCGAGGCCATCACTGTCTTGGTGAGTTTCCCTCTCTAAATTTCGTGGCTGAAATCATTGAGGCTTTCACAATCATCAAAGTCAATTTCCTCTTCCCTTTCATTAACACTTGCTTTAAGTGCAAGTCCTTTCTTTTGTTGTCACTTTCTTCACTTTCAGTGAGTCAATTTAATTCGAGCTCGTCTTCCTGCAGTTTTCCAAGTAGAGTTTCCAAAGTCGTAATGGATAAATCTCTAGATTCAGCTATAGCAGTTACTCTGGGTTGCCAACTTCTATTTAAACATCTAAGCACTTTATTAATCAAATCTTTATTACTAAAGGATTTCCCAAGAGCCCTAAGATGATTAATAATGAGGGTAAAACATTTATGCATATCTTGTATGCTTTCACCCTGATTCATCCTAAATAGCTCATATTCATGGGTTAATGTGTTCATTCGAGCCTTTTTTACCTCTGTAGTACCTTCATGGGTCAGTTGAAGGGTGTCCCACATTTCCTTGGCGGTTTTACAATTTGAGACCTTCTAGAACTACTTGTAGCTTAAAGCTAAAGTGATGATGTTCCTTGCCCTCAAATTGTATTGGACCTTTTTCCTCTTTTCGTCAGTCCAAAGACTTCTTGGTTTGTCCACCACTGCATTATTGACAGAATGGGTGGGGACAAATGGACCGTTTTCCACAACATCCCAAACTTCGACATCCATAGCCTCAAGAAACATTTGCATTTTTTCTTTCCAATAACCATACCCTTCACCATTGAAAGGTGGGGTCTGATGGAATGCCCCTCGTGATTAAAATTATTTGAAGTCATGTTATCTCTTGAGGCAATTAAGCCTATAAGCAAGAGTTAAGCTCTGATGCCACTTGTTGACAAGCTCTGTGCGTAATGTGAATTTTAAAAACTCTTGCACAACAAAGCACTTGAAAGATAAATTACTTGAATTTAAAGTACGATAAATAAATTGAAATAATATAAAAGTTACAGAATGTAAACGGCATAAAATAAATTGCAATAGTAAAGAATAAAGAACAAAATAAGACACACAGTTTTATCCTGGTTCGACTACCAAATACCCTAGTAGCCTACGCTCAGTCCCCAAGGTCAGCCACTAAGGGGTTTTCACTCAATAACTAGCTTTTAAACCAAGGTTCGGCTAAAAACCTTCACAAAGAAGAGCACTTCTCACAGACCAGGGATATCACCTCCCCTAGTGAAAAAGTCTCAAGAACAAGAGAAAAACCTTGTCTTTCAAAACTAAGGGATTCACACCCAATAAGAAGAACAACAATGTAAAAGAAATGTAGCACTCAAAAGTGCAAATATGAAAATACAATTTGAAGCACAATTACAATCTTTCCTATATGGAGTATAAAGCTCTCAAAATGTAAATGTCAAGGTGTAGAAAAGTGAGAGTGATCAATAACAAATTTGACAGAGTTTTAGCGCAATTAGGATTAGAAAAGTAAGTGTTGTAATGAAACACTCCCCAAGGCTTCCTATTTATAGAAAAAGAAATGAGCCCATAGGAATTAAGTTAAGCCCATTTTGAATATAAGTGTTTCTCGCGCTATAATCGATTATTTTCATTTTGAGCAAAATGCGTTAAGAGACAGTCGCATTATAATCGATTATAATAGTCAATTATGGGTTCTCGGTGAAAAGCTCACTTTGACGCAGAAGAGCATAATCAATTATACAATCGATTATGTCTATAATCGATTACTTCTTCACTATTTTGAAAACCAGTTTTCAGATATATGATAATTAATTATTAAAAACCTCCAATCGATTATTCTCATTAAAAACCAACTGATTTTAAACTAAACGGCCGTTAACTAATTTTATCCAATTAAATTGCTTGAAGTCTATTAAGTTTATTTTATGTGTGTGTGTGATTGATTTTAGATTTGAGAGCTTTATTTACCATGTACAATATGATCTAAAACACACAATACAAATAATAAAAATTCCCTTCTCTCTTTCTGAAAGACTTGATCATGAGTGATAACCTTTTCCGCTTTTTGTAATCTAGACCTTCTGGGATTTGTCATCCATCAAAACTCAGATAATCCTGTCAAGGCATATATTCACACTCTGGAGCGATACTCCAACACGGGCAGACATCATAGGACAGTACAGAGTGACGCGGTTCCTTCCCTTCTCATAGATGTGGCACTCACCCAGGAAGCATGAGCGGGACTTTATGTGGACTGCCCCAGCATTATCGCACGTGACCAGTCGCAGAGGCTTCCTGTTAAGAGGACAACGCAGGAGATTTGAGCGATATCTGAGGACTGCCCGGCATAGGCGGATCGTCATGTCTAGTTCCTCCTCCGACTATGTGCCCTTGCGGGTTTATAGGCGCACGTTTAGGGAAGGACAAGGTAGCTCTTGACTTTCGCGTTGCTGAGGATGTGGCGTCGCCAGTGTGTCTGTGTAGAGAGTGAGGTGAGATATATTTTGATGTACTTTGGGAGGGGGTGGGGAGAGCATGCTAGCATGAGTACTTGGGTCCATTCTTGATGCATTTGTTTTACCTTTCCATTTACAGATGTACAGTGTATGTATATAGTACAGTAACCCTACTGATAGGGCAACCACGTACCTACTTATATAGTGCATGTGTATACTTTACCTTTCCTTGTTGCGCTTTACTATGATGTATGCTTTTAAATACGTGCTTATGCTGTATGTTTTATCGCTTTGTCTTGTCTATTTTAATAAATGCGTAATTACATCGTTAAGTTATAGTTAATATTGTAACTGGGGTTCAATAGGATTATCTTACGTAAGTGGGGTCGTCACATCATATAGTCACATTTTTAATACATGTTCAATTACTTTTCTGGCAGTTGCTCACTTCATTGTAACTTTTCAAATCTTCAAATGAATGTTGTGATATATTAAAATGAGTTCCAAATTATGATTCGGGTTAACTATGCATGTACAGCTAAAGAACTCTGACAACATTTTCAAGCATGTGGAATAGTGAATAGAGTGACAATTCTGACAGACAAATTTGGTCAACTGAAAGTATTTGCTTATGTTGAGTTTGTTGACATTGATGCCGTTCAGAATGCTCTCTTGTTAAATGAATCAAAATTGCATGGTCGAAAGATGAAGGTCTTTATCAGATTATCTGGGTGAATTCAATTAGTCACTGGTTACTTTTCCATTTTAGTTATACTTGAATTTAGGTTTGCCCTGCATGTCTCTGCTAAGCTACAAACATTTATGGAATGAAACAATATTGTGGAAGATGAACTGTTGGTTTAAGATAAACAAGGATGTCTTCTCCATTCTATCCTCCATATAGTCTTGGGTAAGCAAATGTTAAAAATTGAAAGGGGGAAACCAACAATTCATCTTCCACGATACTGTTTTATTCTGGGAATGTTTGTAGCTTAGCAGAGACTTGTAGGGAAAACCAAAATTCAAGTATGATACAAATTGAAAACTAATTGAATAAATAATTGAATTCACATAGATAATCTAATAAAGACCTCCAACTTTCTACCATGTGATT
This sequence comes from Ammopiptanthus mongolicus, assembly GCA_039655645.1. Lineage (NCBI taxonomy): Eukaryota > Viridiplantae > Streptophyta > Magnoliopsida > Fabales > Fabaceae > Ammopiptanthus > Ammopiptanthus mongolicus. The sequence goes on from CM077346.1 coordinate 41,079,780, forward strand.
CTGATTCATTTAAGAGAGCATTCTGCACAACATCAATGTCAACAAACTCAACATAAGCAAATACTTTTGGTTGACCAAATTTGTGTGTCAGAATGTCACTCTATTTACTGTTTCACATGTTTGAAAATGATGTCGGATTCTTCATTTGTACATTCATACTCAACCTGAATCATAATTTGGAATCCATTTTAATAAATTACAACATTCATTTGAAGATTTACAAAGTTACAATGAAGTAAGCGACTGTCAGAACAGAAATTTACCATGAATTAAAAATGGAGTTCCCAATTTAATCGAAAATGGAGGAAGAAGAACGGTTTCAAGGAAAGAGAAGACGGACAAAAATTAAGAAGATGATGGAATAGAAATATGTTTACATGTGAAGTGAGGATGAGGAGATTGCCCAAGCTTTCCTTTCATCTCTTCCTTCACTTCTCCTCTTCTCTCTTCATTTTTATGAATTCTCCGCATACTCTTCCCTTCCCTCAAAGAAAATTGTGTATTTAAAGAGAACAAGGTCGTCGCTAGCACTAGGTGCCAACTAACCTGCGCCCAGGTTGGGAACACCACGCATGTGAAAATTTGCAGCAGCTACGGGCACCTGCTCTTTGTTTTCCGTGTGCTGCGCTAAGTGCCGGAGAAGTGGCACCCGATGCTCGGTATTCAGCAGGTCTTCCACTTTTTCCTTGTCCTTTTTCTTCAACCCTTAGTCTCTAGTGCCTTGATGGAGTGTAATAAAAGAAAGCAACTACATATGACATGTAAGATTTGTTCACCTAACAATCTACGTATTTTGTCAATTAAACATGTTGATTCTTAGCCTATCTCAAAGGGTAACTCTCTAAGTTGCATGGATATTGTTCTGAGCATGCTAAATTTCTAAAAATAAGGGTTTTACCTGCAAGTTAATTGCCAGAAAGTGACGAGGACCCTACCTAGTCTAATTATATCAAACCCATACTACATGTCAATGCTTGTTTTCTTTTTTAAGTTTTTCTTGATCCTTTCAGTGCTCTCGTCATGTTTACATCCATGTATTTGATAACTTGACTGTGGAAAGATCTAGTGCATCATATAGTCCATTTTTAATACATGTTCAATTACTTTTCTGGCAATTGCTCACTTAATTGAAACTTTTTATCTTCAAATGAATGTTGTGATATATTTAAATGAGTTTCAAATTATGATTCGGGTTGACTAAGCATGTTCAAGAATGTGGAATGATGAACAGAGTGACAATTTTGGCAGACAAATTTGATCAACCGAAAGTATTTGCTTATGTTGAGTTTGTTGACATTGATGTCGTTCAGAATGTTCTCTTGTCAAATGAATCAAAATTGCATGGTCGAAAGATTAATGCCTTTTCCAGATTATCTGTGTGAATTCAATTAGTCACTCCGTTACTTTTCCATTTGAATTATACTTGAATTCAAGTTTGCCCTCTCTGCTAAGCTAAAAACATTTCTGTAATGAAACAATATTGTGGAAGATGAACTACTGGTTTAAGATAAACAAGGATGCTTTCTCCATTCTATCAGAAACTGAAGGGGAAAAAACCAACAATTCATCTTCCATGATACTGTTTCATTCCAGGAATGTTTGTAGCTTAGCAGAGATCTATAGGGAAAACCAGAATTCAAGTATGATAGAAATGGAAAACTAATGGAATGACTAATTGAATTCACATAGATAATCTGATAAAGACCTCCAACTTTCTACCATGCAATTCTGATCTATTATTTATACATTTTAGAATGTGCCTCAAAGCATTTTTTCTTAGGTGTCAGGCTCTCAGCAATGACACATCAGCAGGCCAAGAATAATCTAACATGTTGCAATGGAAGCAATTCAAGGGATTAATCATAATGAACAATTCAAATTTTGAAAAAATCATTGACATCATACATTAATACTTATAACTGAAATCAATCATATATTATTTCATCAATTAATATCTTCTACCGATTATGGAATTCATTTAAATGATTCTAAATGTTTTGCGTTTGAAATTACTAAAAAATCGATTATACAGATTTGCTAATTGAATTAGTGGAATTCACACTACCTAGGGTCTGAAAAATTTGTGAACAAAATGATACTGTACAAAATCTAATAGCTATCAAATTATGAAATATTAAATGATTTAAATAATCAAATGATTTAAATAATATATGGTGTCTCAATCAATACTTCATGTTATAATGATAAAAAAAAAAAAATCAGTACTGTATGTTATAAGGTCATTCACAAATGTAAACCACCTAATACACGTATGAAAGGATATATAAAATTTCAAAAATATAAACCATCTGATACTTGGGCTTTGATTGAAATCAGTATTCAAAACTTCTTTGTATTTCAAAAATAATCCACATTAAATGCTTGAAATTCATAAAAGCAAATAACAAATTAGTGAATTGAAATTTCAAGGTATGAACATAATAATATGGAATATGGAATAATAATAATTCTTATCGATGGAATATCAAAAGTATGAAAATCTACATTCCCCAGACCATGCCAAAAGTTAAACCCATATAATATGCTCTTATTTAAATTCCACCAAAATGTAGCATTGAATGATTTACAGTACAAATCAGTTATCAATTTAACACGAGAAAATAGTAACCAAATTGACAATAAATAGCGAGAATTGAGTCTAATTAAGTGAAACTAATTAGTACATGTTTATAAAATATTATAAACCAATTCTCTACCTGCATTCCATGCAACAAATATGAAGGATAACAGTGCTACAAGTTTTGAATTTAAAATAAAGCATTAAATTAAATCATAACATTTTCAAATCAAATCAGCGGTTTCCTTTCTCAATCATTCACACGAAATCCGTCAATAATTTACATTAGCTATAGCTATTCACTACGATTTTAAAATGGAGCATAGCTGCAAATCTGCAAATATCAGTCACAAAATTTTAGCATGTATCATGTCATTTTCCAATATGCATATCATACAGGCCACAAATTTCGCATGCATCATGTCATTTTCCAATAATCTAGGCAAATCAATGCTTCCAATTTCCGAGTTATAAATAGGTTTACTGATAGCAGATCAAAAACACAAATCTAGCATACCCGACTCTCTTACCATTATTCTGCATTTCCCAGTTCATCTGTTGCTTCATTTGTTCAATATTCAATGGCTGCCCAACACGATTATGTCGCTGCCGTTGAACCCAGGGAAAGGAGCTTTTCTTTGGTTGTTAGGGTTCTGAGGATGTGGTCTGTTGCTGATTTGAAAAAAGGAAAAAGCCCATTTTCAATGGAATTAGTTTTGATGGATAGTCGGGAATAATGTCATACAATTTTTTTAACTATTAACTAATAGTTTGCAACCATTAATTTATAATTAATATATTTGTGTTTTGAAACAGGGTGACAGGATTGCAGGAACGATCAAGAAGACCTTGATATATAAGTTTGAGAAGAGGTTGAATGAAGGGTACGTTTATAACATCTCTGACTTTGCTGTAAGTTCCAACATCGGAGCTTTTCGTGCATGCGGTCATCAATACAAAATTAACTTCCATTTTAAAATGGAAGTAAATCGAGGCAGAAACGATGTTGTTCCAAAAATGATATATTCATTCACTATGCCCTCTACTATTTTCCATAGTGGATTTGATACCGACTATTTGGTTGGTAAGTAAATTTATAAGACAGTGTGACCTTTATTTATTACATGATTACAACATGTATATGACATTGCAATTCTTGGTTTTGTCCTACAGATGTCGTGGGAATCCTAACAGGTTTTGGTAGTGAACGTGACTATGAAAGGGAAGGGGTGAAAACTAAGTTGAATGTCATTGAGCTTGATAATAATGGGTTAGTTTATAATTCGATTTCACATTTAGTCAATTTATTCTCTCTATATTATATGCATATATTTATATAAAAAAAACATTTACCTTGGCCAGCTATAAATTCAAGTGTACCCTTTTTGGGAAATTTGTTGATGAGCTGAACTCACTTCTTGCTGCTGGTGATGTTGTCAACGTCGTAGTAGCAGTACTTTTTGCAAAGGCTAAGGTTTTTGGAGGTCAGGAAATGTTCTCAGTTTAAGCAATTTGGATATAAATTTTTGTACTTAACAGAGATTAGTTTTTTTTACCTATATATAGGTAAAACTGTTCTTCAAAACTCTGTCTATGCCAGCAGAGTTATTTTTAATCTGGATTCTGCAGAAGCTATTGAGCTGAGAAATAGGTGATTTCTTCCTACATACATGTTGTATTGATGACCACATCTAATAACAATGTTTAATTATTTTAAACCTATCCTCATCTGTCAACGGGATGATTGAACAAAACCTAAGTCCTGTACAAGGTTTAAGTCAGATAAACAAGGCTGGAAGAGTTAGCACTGCTGAAGAATTTCTTAGATTGACTCCAAGGAGTTCCATTGATGCCCTGAAACGTTGTGTTGTGGTATGACTCACAGTATTAAATAACCATGTTTTGTAGTTGTGATTATGACTAAGTCATCCACTAACAAATATTTTTTGCCATAGAAGGACATTTGTAGTCATGGGGACAATTGATAATATAGTTTCTCAAAATAATTGGTGGTACAATGCATGCAATGTATGCAATCAAAAGGTGTATCCCGATTCAAACCTGTACTACTGCGAGACGTGTGTTCGCCATGTTCGGTACAAAAACCAAGGTTTTAATTGAACTCTTCGACTACTGCAAATAATCATGTTTTTTTCAGTACGTAATTGACTTTGTCTTTTAATTAAAAAATAGATATCGCATCAACATGCGTGTCATTGATGAGGATGAGGATGAGGATAAGTTTGCAAGTTTTACTATGTTTGATCGTGATGCTACTCAATTGCTGAGTAAAACATGTCTTGATTTGCTTGAAAGTATAAACAAGGTTTGCCACTATTTTGAAAGAACTTTTAATAGTCTTTTAATTCCATTATATTCATACGGGAATTTATATTCTAATGTCGTTATAATGGTATAACATACACACAGACCAATGGTTCTCATATAACCGCAACCCCTGCTGAGTTCTCCAACATGCTAGGGAAAACTATGTTTTTCAAAGTTGAGGTTAACCCGACTGATAGTTCCAGGTTTGAAAGGACATTTAGTATCAAAAAATTGACATTTGATGAGGATGTGTTGAACGAGTTCAAAAAGCAGAAGATTAATGAGGTTTTGCCACCATCTAATTTAAATATAATTTCTGAGCAAGAATGAAAGTTAACTTAGTACTTTTGATATCAACTAGGATGGAGTTGCTAAGGATGCAATTGATGGTGACATTTCTATTCCCCTCGCCGATGATAATTCTACCATCGCAGTTGCACAGGTACACAATAAAATATGTCACAAGAAGTATAATAAGTATTTATAGGAAGATATTGGATAAAGCAAATTAATCATTGACAGGTTTTTAATTCCAAATGTCTCTTCATGCAGGATCTGTTGGGGAAATTCACTGACAGCATCGGAAGTATTGAAAGGAATGTGCCCTTAGATTGGGCTTGGCAAGGATTCCGAGGATTGCACTATCCTCAAGAGGCCATTCACAGAGGGACAGACTTCCGGAAAAAACCACACTGCTTCCATGAAGATGCCCAAGGTGGTTGTCAAGATTGAGAAAGAATACGGAGATGAGCAAGAGTGAGTCCAACAAATAAAGGATTTCAACAATCCATCCTTTTCAGTCAAAGGAGTCAAGTTTTAATTAGTTTCATTCTCAAATAAGTTTAAGGTTTATGGAAAAACTTTCTTTGTTTCAAGTACTTAAGTATTTTGGTTTGCATTCTACTTGTGTTTCCTTCATTAAGGATGTTTGACCCTGCGAATCTTAATAAATTATTATTCAAGCCTTATTACTTGACATTGTCGCGACCGTAATCGCGAAGGAAACGGCGAGAAAAAGATTTTATGAAAAAACATGTAGAGTCGCCACCAATTTTATTTAACTTGGAAAAAATTGGAAAACCTTTAAAGAATGATCTTTGGAACTAAAAGAAAGAGCTCGGGAGTCGTTTGCGCAGAGGGAAGGGTGATGACTTAATCCCACAGCACCCCTAGTGCACCCGTCAAAAAAACGGTTACCCACATTAATTGTACAAATAATTAATGAATTTTAATGTATTTATTTTACCCCAAAAAAAATTTACGAGAATATAAAAAAACAACTATGAATCAATATTTGCAAAAAAAAAAAACGGGTTTAATAAAAAACATATTTTTTTGTTTAGTGATTGTTGATTTTTGAATTTTAATATTTTAATATTAGCCCTAAATGAGATTGAACATGACACATGGGTTAATAGAGCAACCTCAAATCTAAGGGATTAAGCATGACACTTTTCATAGAGCAATCCCAAGATAGAACAAATTCAAATATTTTAATTATTTATACAATAAAATAAAGTTAATAAAATGATGAATATGTCCTCAGTGAGGTTAAACACGATTAAATCATGAGTTGCAAGGAAGGAATGAGAATAACATATGATTCAAAACAAGATTAAACTTGAAAGGCTGACACAAGCATTTCAAAATCAAACGAAATGATTCTGAATTCACAGCAATAATAACAAATTCCTCTCAGATGCTAACCATAGAAATTTCACATCAGTAAAAAAAAAAAAAACATTAACATAATAGCAACAAAGCAAAACCACAAAACTGATGCTACGATTCAACAAAAAAAAAAAAAAACTGATACTATTCACTTGGCTGCCTTCTCCATCATAACAACAGGAACCCAAAGCTAATCAGAAGTAGGAAATAGGTTGAAATAACTGCATAAAAACAGCATAGGAAAATTGAAGTGGGTAATGACTCACGCATTTTATCAAACAGAAAACAAGCTATCGAGACTAGTATCAAGAAGCAGTATACCATACCACAAATGAATTAAAAATTAACAAATTCAAGGTGCAAAACACAGAGAATAGAAAAAGGAAAATTATGGGACATCATATTAAAACTCAAAGAAAGAGATGATTTTCATTCCCTCTTATTGCAGCATTACAAAGTCAGGGAAACAAAAGAGAATAAAAATGGAGGTTGCAAAATGGAGACCTTCAATTATAACGAATATCCTCTCCCCCAAGATACGAGAACCCACTCAGAAAAGAAAAAGATACAAGCAGATTTCTCTCAAAACATAACAGTGCCCAAGAACATCCTTTTGTGTTTCCCTCTCTAGTTCGCACTCTCTGTGTGCGTTTTTTTTTATCAGTCCCCCCTCTTCATGTCTGCCTCTAGGTTTTTATGGGTAGAATTTTCGTCCTCCTCTGCATTCAATCCCCTGTAAATCAGCAAAACCCAATTAATTTCATGATTGAGAAGCAAAATGGAAAGGGGCGATATTTACCTCATAAATTCTTGTGCTGCAATGCGTTAACCATCCAAGGAAGGAAAGAAATCGCGCCTTCCCTTTTTCACATCTTAATCACGCCCTCCTTGATCTTTTCGAGCACACTGCTTGAGATATTTTCGGAGATTAGAAAAGATGCATGTCCAGCCAGGGGAGGAGAGTCTTCCGGATTCGGGAGGATTCGTGTTCAGCCAATAAAGAGAAGAAGGATTCTGCTGGCGTGATTGAAGGGGAAGTTGTCGCATGGAGGAGGCTGTTGTGCGGCTAGGGCTTCAAGGGAAGGGGAGAGCGAAAATGAGGTGGAGGCTAGGGTTTCTGATGGGTGAGGGAGGAGATAGACGGGTTATGGAGGAGAGAGACAGGTTATGGAGGACATAGACGGGTTATGGAGGAGATAGACAGGTTATGGAGATAGACAGGTCATGGAGGTAGACAGGTTATGGAGGAGATAGACGGGTTATGGAGGAGATAGACAGGTTATGGAGATAGACAGGTCATGGAGGTAGACAGGTTATGGAGATAGACAGGTTATGGAGGTAGACAGGTTATGGAGGAGATAGACGGGTTATGGAGGAGATAGACAGGTTATGGAGATAGACAGGTCATGGAGGTAGACAGGTTATGGAGGAGATAGACGGGTTATGGAGGAGATAGACAGGTTATGGAGATAGACGGGTTATGAGCTGAAACTTGGTTTATTGGCCCAAAGACATTTTATCTTCTTATTTTATTTTTTTTTTATTTTTTTTTATTTTTTTTTTATTTTTTTTTTTATTTTTAGTTTTATTTTTATTTTTATTTTTATTTTTTATTATTATTTTTTTATTTTTTTTATTTTTTTTATTTTTTTATTTTTTTATTTTTTTATTTTTTATTTTTTATTTTTATTTTTTTTATTTTTTATTTTTTATTTTTTGGATTTATATAAAAAAAAAAGACTTTTTTATGATTATCCGGTCAAAATGAGGTGTTCACAGTTGCCCCTCTTTACTTGTTGTTTTCTAGGAGACATGTGATCATAGTAAACAACGAGTAAAGAAAAAGAACACACATTTTGTCCGGGAATGCATGTGATTATACAAAGATATTTAATGCAAATGATGCAGGCATAATAACAAATGAAAGAAACAAAGTGCCATGGGCCTCTAATCCCAAAAAATAAATGATCACGAGACTCTGAGCTCGCAAATTAAATGACCGTGGGCCTCCGCCCCCCAAAAATTAGTGACAATGAGCCTCTGAGCTCAAAATAAGTGATAGTGGGCCTCTGATCCCAAAGATACTAAATTGCGATGAGCCTCTGAGCTCAAAAAATTAAATAACAATGGGCCTTTGATCCCGAAGAAATAAAAGATAAAGAGCCTCTGAGCTCGAAAAGTAAATGACTTTGGGCCTCTGATCCCCAAAAATTAAATGACAATGAGCCTCTGAGCTCGGAAAAATAAATGATGGTGGGCCTCGGATCCCAAAGATACTAAATTGCGATGAGCCTCTGAGCTCAAACAATGGGCCTTTGATCCCGAAAAAATAAAAGACAAAGAGCCTTTGAGCTCGAAAAGTAAATGACTTTGGGCCTCTGATCCCCAAAAATTAAATGACAATGAGCCTCTGAGCTCGGAAAAGTAAATGATGGTGGGCCTCGGATCCCGAAGATACTAAATTGCGATGAGCCTCTGAGCTCAAAAAATTAAATAACAATGGGCCTTTGATCCCGAAAAAATAAAAGACAAAGAGCCTCTGAGCTCGAAAAGTAAATGACTTTGGGCCTCTGATCCCAAAACAATGAGCCTCTGAGCTCGAAAATCAAATGGTAATGGGCCTCTGATCCCGAAAATTAAATTGCAATGAGCTTTTGAGCTCTTTATTTCTATTTTACCTTTTCTTTAGACAAACTGGAACCAAACGCTTCCCAGGAAAACTTCGACCAATCATACCCTTGTTCACAAACACCTTTGAGTTGAAGCACCATTTATTCCCTTTGATGACATGGTTTCTTTTGTAAGAGGCGCAGTCATGAAGAGATTTATTCTGGACTGTGACCTGTGGAGACTTTCCTTATTCTTTTAAGTCCCCCACTCTGCGTGCACTGTCATCTTACTTATTGACTTTGAAGTGCTGAATCTTTGTTGGTCCAAACCATTCATTAAAGTCACCATTAAAATTATCAAATCATACTATCAAACTCATATTTACTTTGATTGAGACATAATTTTAATGCATAAAACATGATTTGAGCACAAAGGGGTCATGAATAAACTTTTGCATTCACATGTGACTTTGGATTATACATAAGGGAATCAGAAAGAATAGCATGGGGAGGGGAAGTGCAAGGGGAACACAAAGGATAAGAGCGAATAAGAGGAAAGGAATAAAATATGATAACCACATAAAAAATTTGCCCCAGTATCGGTTCCTTGATCCTCATTCAGATGATTCCCATCGGCCACTGACGTCGCAAGCCCTGGCCTTAGTCTCAACTTCTCTTGATGTGCATTCCTCCTTTAACCCTCCAACAATTTTCTTCGCACCCATGTACCCAATTACAAGCAAAATTGCCTCAGTGTGGTGGCCTTTGTGCTATTTTTCTTCTCTTAAGCTGCCCTTGCAGGTTTTCAGCCCAAGATTTATTTTCTTTGCCCTAATTTTTGCTTAGGTTGCCCTTTACGGGTTTTCAACCTAACGGACATTTTTCTGCCCTAACTTTTGCCTAAGCCGCCCTTACGGGTTTTCGACCTAGCGAGCAAAAATTTTTTTTTTTTTTTTTCAAGCATAAAACTTTTTCACAGCATCAGAGTTTATGGGCCTTGGTAATTCTTGCCCGTCTTCATCTGTTAAGGTCAATGCTCCGCCTGAGTATGCCTGCTTTACAATATATGGCCCTTCATAATTGGGCGCCCATTTTCCTCGAGCGTCTTCTTGATTGGGGAGTATCTTCTTTAGTACCAAATCGCCTGGTTGAAACTCCCTAGGATGAACTTTCTTATTAAAAGCTTTAGCCATTCTTCTTTGATATAATTGTCCATGACAAAGGGCCACCAATCTTTTTTCTTCAATCATGTTCAATTGATCATACCGATTCATCCACTCGGATTCTTCCAAGTCTGCTTCCATCAACACTCTCAATGAAGGGATTTCGACTTCTATGGGAGAGACAGCCTCCATTCCATACACCAATGAGAAGGGCGTTGCCCCGGTACTTGAACGTATATTGGTGCGATACGCATGCAAAGCATAGGGTAACATTTTATGCCAATCTTTATAGTTCACGACCATTTTAGCGACAATCTTCTTGATATTCTTGTTGGCCGCTTCTACCGCACCATTCATTTGGGGCCTATAAGGAGCAGAATTATGGTGTTTGATTTTGAAGGTCTCGAGCAACTTCTGTATCTCTGCCCCATTAAGATTGGAAGCATTGTCCGTAATGATCCTTTCGGGTATTCCGTACCGACAAATGACATCTCTTTTGAGGAACTTTGTGAACACCTTTTGAGAAATACTGGCATATGATGCCGCTTCTACCCACTTTGTGAAGTAATCTATTGCCACCAAGATGAAACGGTGCCCGTTTGAAGCCTTAGGATTGATCGGCCCGATTATATCTATTCCCCACATAGAGAAGGGCCAAGGGGACACCAAATTGTGTAGTTGGAATGGAGGAGCTTTGATTCGATCTGCATATATCTGGCATTTATGGCATCTCCGGACATACTCCAAGCAATCTGTTTCCATGGTTGACCAGTAGTAACCACTCCGTAAAATCTTGCGTGCCATCATATGACCGTTGGCATGCGTTCCACATATCCCTTCATGTACTTCTGTCATGATAGTTCGGGCTTCACAAGCATCAACACATCTTAAGAGGACCCCATCATGGTTTCTTTTATATAGAACTTCTCCGTCCAGAAAAAAGGCCATGGATAACCTGCGAATAGTCTTCTTGGTCCCTTCATTTGCTTCAGCTGGGTATGCCCTACTCTGCATATACTGTTTGATGTCATGATACCAAGGTTTACCATCGGGCTCTTCCTCCACATGGGCACAATATGCCGGTTCACGCTGGACCTTCACTTGGATAGGCTGGACGGTGGTACAAATGTCCAGCTTAGTCATAGCAGCTAATGTGGCTAAAGCATCTGCGAATTGATTCTTGTCTCGAGTTAAATGCGAAAGGGTAATATCATCAAATTTCGCAATCAACTGAGTCAAGTACTTCTGATATGGGACCAACTTGGAATCTTTGGTTTGCCATTCGCCATTGACTTGATAAATAATTAGAGCCGCATCCCCAAAGACCTTCAATTGTTTTATTCCAAGCTCAATTGCTACTTGTAACCCACTCGCACATGCTTCGTATTCTGCAATGTTGTTGGTGCATTCAAATTCAAGCTTAATGGCCACTGGGTACTGCTTGCCATTCGGCGAAACCACTACTGCTCCTATACCTCTCCCGTGCATATTAACTGCTCCATCGAAATACATCTTCCACACGTTCTCATTTTCGGCTTCATATTCCTCTAATGACAATATCTCTCCATCTGGGAACTCGTACGTAACTGGTTGTCCTCCCTCGAGAGGGTTTTCAGCTAAATGGTCAACAATCGCACTACCCTTGATGGACTTTCGAGTCATGTATTTAATATCAAACTCTGATAATATCACCTGCCACTTTGAAACCCTTAAGGAGATGTGAGGACTTTCAAAGATATACTTCAAAGGGTCCATTCGAGAGATTAACCAGGTCGTGTGATACAACATGTACTGCCTGAGCCTCTTGGACGTCCATACCAATGCACAACAAGTCTTCTCAATTGCCATATATCGGGCTTCGCAGTCATTAAACTTTTTGCTCAGATAATAAATCGCCTGTTCTTTCTTGCCAGATTCATCATATTGCCCTAGCATTGCCCCCATTGAGGTCGGTAATATAGTGAGATACAATATCAGTGGACGTCCTCGAATCGGTGGCAACAACACCGGAGGACTAAGCAGATATGCTTTTATCTTGTCGAAGACTTCTTGGCACTCCTCATTCCAACTTCCAGGATTATTCTTCTTCAGGAGCTTGAAGATCGGCTCACACGTGCTAGTCAGGTTAGCAATAAACCGTGCAATGTAATTCAACGTTCCCAAAAAACCTCTTACCTCCTTCTCATTCTTGGGAGCGGGCATGTCCCTTATCGCCTTTACCTTGTCCGGGTCCACTTTTATTCCTTCTCTGCTAACAATAAAACCAAGCAACTTCCCAGTTGATGCCCCAAACACACACTTTGTAGGGTTGAGTCTCAACTTGTACTTCCTCAGTCTCTCGAATAGCCTCCGCAAAACTGCTACATGACTTTCTCCTTCCTTGGATTTGGCCACTATGTCATCCACGTACACCTCTATTTCTTTATGCATCATATCGTGGAACAATGCTACCATAGCACGTTGGTAGGTGGCCCCGGCATTCTTCAAACCAAAAGGCATTACTTTGTAACAAAAAGTTCCCCAAGGAGTGGTAAAAGTTGTCTTCTCCTTGTCATCGACGTCCATGAGGATCTGATTGTATCCAGAATACCCATCCATGAAAGAGAACCTGTGATTCCTTGCTGTACTGTCTACGAGGATATCGATATGAGGGAGCGGGAAATCATCTTTTGGACTGGCTTTATTCAGATCTCTGTAATCCACACACATCCTGACCTTCCCATCCTTCTTTGGTACCGGCACAATATTAGCTACCCACTCCGGGTGTCTTGACACTTCCAGAAAACCAGCTTCCAGTTGTTTAGTTACCTCTTCTTTGATCTTAAGCGACATTTCTGGATGCATCCTCCTCAATTTTTGTTTCTTGGCCACCATATCTGGGTACAATGGGATTTTATGTGATGCTATCTCTGGGTCTAAACCTGGCATATCTCTGTAGGACCATGCAAACACATCCAAATACTCTTTGAATAGTGCGATCATTTCTGCATGCTCTGGGTTATCCACTACCTTCAACTCCTTCTTGTCTTCCTCTGTCCCCATATTAACCACTTCTATGACCTCATCATTCAAACTGAACCCTTTTTCAGAGTGTTTCATCAACTTGGAGAACTCCTCAATTGCTTCTTCTTCATCATCAGACCTGGGATCACCTTCGTTCACAGCCGCAAGGGAATCAATAAATGAGGCTTCAGGGTTCCTTTTATGAAGCAAACTTTCAGTGGGAGAGAGATTCCTGAAAGACAATTTTTGCAATAGGAACAATATAGACAAGAGTTTTATTTGTTGAAGAAGGTGCGAGCAATATAAAGCAATGAATAGTAAAAGAGCGGAACAACGAAAAAAAACATGCTGGAAAATCATGCTAACACATTTTATTCATGTCTCAATTAAAGTAAACACCAGTTCATTTCTTGTACAAAGAGATAATTACTTTATGGAAATAACATCAACAAATGGCTCAGACCGCCAATTGCTAAGAACTTCATTGTCACCAGAGAGATAGATAACATGGTTTCCCTCTTGCTCTTCTTCAAGTGCACTGATGGTGAAATGAGGGGAGGTCAACTTTTCTGGCTTGATCACTTCAGCTGGTGTTGGGAAAGTCTCCTTTAGATGGGGAACATACTTGTTTTCTCCCTCTCCTTCTTTTCTTCCTTTGAGAGTCGTGATCTTCATTTTTTCTGCCAGAGAAGGCTCATACCCTAGTCCATACTTTCCCTCTCTGGAAATGGCCTCGATCGGTTGTGGGATCCCTTGAAGCTTAGACCCCAAACCTCTACCCTTCTGGTATCCACTCCTCTCCATAATACGAAATATCACTTCATTCACATTCTTTATTGGTGGCTCTTTCCTCGGGATCTCTGACCTCAAAATTTCAAAATTGTGCAAAGAGTTATCCTCAATTTGCTCTGTATTCTCTATATAAGGTACTGAAACGGGCTTTGTCAGCATGATTTCCTCTTCACCACGAATGGTAATTACTGCCCCATTGTGGATGTACTTCAAGCACTGATGCAATGTTGAGGGAACAACTCCAGCGCTATGAATCCAAGGCCTCCCTAGAAGCATAGTATATGCTGGTTGAATTTCCATGACTTGGAATAGGACAGGGAAACAACTAGGCCCTATTTCAAGTGGCAGAGTTATTTCCCCTAAAATCCCTCTTGTTGTTCCATCAAAGGCTCGCACAATCATCTCTTGTGGTGTTAAATCTGTTATACCCATGTTCAGTTGCTCTAGAGTAGACATTGGAATCACATTCAATGCCGAGCCGCCATCTATGAGTACCTTCGCAACCACAAAACCCCTGCACTTTAAAGTAATATGCAGGGCTTTGGGCCCACTACCCTGCCTTGGAACCACCTCACCTTCCGAAAAGGTAATCATGTTGACACGCTTCACTGGATCTACCATGTTTACCACATTTTCGGGAGTGACATCAGGCTTGACATAAGCTTCACCCAACACCCTCAACAAAGCCTTACGGTGCAATTCTGATGTTAGAATAAGTGATAAGAGAGAAATCCTGGCTGGAGTCTTCTTCAACTGTTCCACCACATCAAACTCACTCTGCTTCATGATCTTCAGGAACTCTTCTTCCTCTTCCTCCACAGCTTCATTCTTCTTTTTATCCTTGGAACTCTTCTTTATTTCTTCTTCTTCGGGGCCATAACATCGCCCACTCCTCGTAATACCCCCGATCCTTATCACATTGGCAACTTGGGCCTTCGAAGCCTCTCCTGCAGCCGTCAGCTCAACTTTTGTTTCATAGTTCCATGGCACAGCATGAGTGTCGTCATACGCAAAAGGAACTGGCTTTTTTACCCTTAAGATCACTTTTTCTGGTGTCGGGGCCTTATTAAGGGGTGGCACTCGAAGTACAATCTTTTCGACTACGTTGATTCCCTCAAACGTACCTCGCCTGGCTTGTATCACTCCGAGGGTTAGTAGTCCCTGAACTCGGACCTTAAAGTCCCAACAACTCTCAATGTCATGTCCTGCCTGCCCATGGTGATAAACACAATTTAAAATTCCATCATCCTTTTGTTCTTCTTCTTCTATTGGCACCCCCGGCGCGACGATGTCATACCCTGCTTTCTTTAGTCCATCAAACACCTCTTGCATAGGCGTTCGTAAGTGGAGGACCTTCTTGACTTGATGGCCCTCTACTTCCAAGCTATTCACCCTGTTTTCTACATTATGGCTTGGGATTGGATTGTTAAAAATGCTAGGCCCCGATTCCTCTTCAAACCCCAATCTTCCACAAGCGATTAGTTTTCTCACTGCTGTCTTAAAGGCTTCGCAATCTTCAATGGAGTGCCCTGAGACATCCATGTGATATTTGCAGGTCAAGTTTGGATTGTACCAAGCAGGGAAAGGTGGTTGAAGGGGACGTACAGGGTTCCTAGCAATCAAATGACGGTCGAACAATTGTTGGAATAATTCTGCATTGGAAACGGATAGTCTAGGGAAAGGTGGCAGGTTTGGAGTGGTGGGGTGTCCTTGATTTGGTCGATTATAGGTTGGCCGATATGGTTGGAATGCAGAGGGATAACGTGCGTATGCAGGGCGAGTGGGGTTATATGGCTGAGGTGTGGGGACATTATTTATCTGGTTTTGTGGTTGAGTGGTGCTTGGCAAGGCTTGTTGAGGTGGGTAAAGTGGTGTTTGATGGTATGGGATGTGAAGGTTCGGGTTATATGGTGCTTGGTACGTTGGGTATGAAGGAACATGTCGAGGCCCAACATTCTGTTGGTGTTGTACATAATTCGCCTCAGCTTCCTTCTTCTTTGGTTGGAATCCCTTCTTAGGTGCGCTACTTTCTGCATCAACCGGCAGTTTCCCCGCTCTAGCTAAAAATTCAATTCTTTCTCCTGCAGCAATCAAGTCGGAGAAATCCCTATAAGCCGCTCCTGCCATTGCCCCTATAAAAGGGGCCCCGAGAGTTCCCAAAAAGTACGAGCACATTTCTGATAATGTCAACGGGGGCTGAACTTGTGCTGCTAAGCTTCTCCACCTTTGCGCATATACTTTAAAGGGTTCCTCATTTCTTTTCTGCATTGAGGTCAGTTGTTCACGGGTAGGAGCTGCATCCAAATTGAACTTATACTGGTCCATGAACAAGTCAGCCAATTCTGTCCATCGCGAAATCTTAGAGTGGTCTAGCTGAAGGTACCATTCTAACGCAATACCTGTCAAACTCTCATGAAAGAAGCTAATGAGGAACTTGTCTTCCTTTGACCAGATGGCCATTTTGGTGGCATAGCTGATAAGGTGAAACCAAGGATTCCCACTTCCATCATACTTTGAAAAATCAGGGATCTTAAAATCCTTAGGTATCACCACATCCGAGGCAGGACAAAGTTCTTCTATTTTTAGAAGGCCATAGGTACTTGATCCTTTTATTGCTTTTATCTGTTCTTCCATCTTTTCCATCCACTCATCTTTCACCTTATCCTTCTCTACCTGAGCTCCTATGAACGGTCCAGGGATGGATATATGGGGTTGCTCCCATGTGGGTCCTGCATAGCCAGGAGCTTCATGATAGGCATTCTCAAAAGGGCGGTATCCTTCTCCGATGGGAAGTACTATTGGTGCTGTGTGTTGCTGTTGTTCATGGGCACGCATTCCCTGAGTAAGACCTGTGTTGATGCTTGAGAACATAGGTGCCGATACTGTGGAAAGGGCTGGCTGTACACTCACATAGGGATCATCTTCATTTGCACCTCTATTTGCGCCAAGCCTATTGAGAGATTCTCTCATATCTTGCAATATCGCCTCCAGCCTTGCTTGGGTTTCAGTCATCTCAGCTACTCTTCCCCTTACTTCATCTAACTCTAAGCTCAAATTTCTTCCCACCTCGGGATTATTATCAGCCATTCTAGTCCGAGATCTGGTGTTGTGAACTCGGGTTTGATTGGTGTCGTCTTTCCTGGGTCGCGCAATGGTTCCTGAATTTTCTGATTTTAACCTAATACGAATACATTAAAAAATTTAATTAGTAAAATCAAAGTTACGTCTATCTCATTTACACTATTAATTCTTTTTGTCAAGGAAAGACCGTCTCTGTAGCAAGAAATTTCCATCCCATGCGCAACTCTAGGGGTACGTCCCCCTTAGATTGTGCATGGTTGATGACATATCCATGAGGGCGTGCATCCCTCAATGGATCGCATCACTCACTAGCAATGCAACCATGTAGGCAAACTTATAACACAAAGAGGAAAGTAAAGGAGAATTCATCGATGGACATAACGTGAAAGATAACTTTTATTTGATTGAAGAGCAGTACAACGTCCGACAAAAATTACATCAGAAGTTTCGAGGTTCTCTTTTTGAAACCACTAGCAAGACTTCTACAATACTTTATGAAGCTGGCTACTTTTGGAGGTATTAGAGATTCAGCGCTCATGTGAACCTGAATGGACGCCTCCTCGAGGCGATCCATGAACCGAGAAGCATGGTATTGCAAGCTTCCCGACAAGTATTCATATCTTCTCTTCCAAGCATTTCTATCAGTCTTCAGTTTCTCTGCCACTACATGCCAGTCTTCTAACCATTCTTCTTGCTGATGGATCTCATCCTCATATTGCTTTTTCTCCCTTTCAAGCTTTCGTATCTTCATCCACAGTTGGTCTTCCTTCTCTTGTGCCTTTGCCAATGTTTCGCGATATGTTGCAGCTGCATTCCAACCTTGATCAGAGTAGCGCTCAATATGGGCAAATGCCTCTTGCAAGGATCCTATTCTTTCCTCCAATATCTTTATCGTTTGGACATGTACCCCGACGCTTGCCTCCAACTTTTCTTTTTCTTTGAGAGTTTTTGTCAGTACTCTTTCTTGATCTTCTACCCTTGCTCGCAACCCTCGGACTTCTGACCCTTTCACATTCTCTTTCCTCGCCCTCTTTGCTGGACAGGCGGCTTCATATGCATCCGCACATTCATCTTTCAACCGTTCTACCTTCATGTTTAACTTATGGACTTCATGCTGAAGTGTGGCAATGGTGATTCGAGCCGTTTGATTCACCTCCTCTAGCACCCCCATCTGAGCCATCAAAATCTCAGTCTTCTCTAGCAACTGTGCTTCAGTCTGAGGAATCTCATCATGGTGTGGGATCGGCTCAGGATCGGTAATGTTCTCTCTCCTTGCTTTCCTCCAAGCGAGGTAGTTTCTAGTGTAAGCAATGATTTGCCTCCCCAACTCATTTGATCCCACTATACGGATATTACTCCAAGCCAATCTAATCGCTATTGATGTATTCTTGACAACTTCGCAATCTTGGAATAAGAAAGAGATCCCACCCATCACTTCTTCAGGAGGTTCACGTTGAGTCCACTTCAGTTGTCGAATCACAAGTGCTGGAGAATATGAAACACAACCTCTTGGCCCCATCAAGGGGACATTCGAGAAATTCCCACAGCTAAAAATAACAGTATCTCCTTTATACCATGGACACATCCAATTAAAGGATTCCGAATCAATCTCATCAAACTCTCGCTTCCATTCATAGGATTTATTTGGCTTTACTGGTATGCGGTGGAATCTCTTCAAAGGGTCATCCGTCTCGCTAATGTGCTTGCGAGCATACATATGAGTCACGATCCAAACATACATCAATTGTGTGCAACACCGCAATTTACCTTGCTGACTTTCGTGGCAAACTTGCAGTGAGAGGAACGTTTCTGCCAAAATAGCAGGGACGGGATTCACAGCATACTCTTCAACTTTGTAGAAGACATCCATGGCTGCATAATCCACCATGTCCGGTATAAAAGGAAACAACACCAATCCATAAACGGTCAAAGCTAACACTCGATTGAAAACAACCCAATTTTGTTGTCGAGCCAATTCCCTGAGATAAACCTCAAGGAATCTCCTCTTCAAGCCTTTGACTACTCCTTTTTCCATTTTGTCTGATGGCTTCGGTTGAACTCCTAATAATTCTGCCACTTTCCCATCACTGACATGTTGGCCATAGTAGAGGTAAACACGAAGCTCCTTCGGAAGAGGTATCCTTATCATGTAAGCATATTCTTCTATAGTTGGTGTCGTATCCAAATTTGGCAACTCAAAACATCTTAGGGTAGGATTCCAATACTGGGCCAAAGCGCTCAAGCCCGCAACATCTATAGGAATATACAACAAGTCCAAAATTCTCCCATATTTGCTTGCAAATGCTGAATGTGTCTCTCTTGGCATCAACTGACTGATTTCTATTAAGGTCTTCACATCATTTACCTTCACATCAATCCTAATGTTCCTCCTTGAGCTGATTGCATTGCTAGAATGAGATCTTTCCATTGCTTGCTACTTGGATTGTAACGGAATCTTTCCTTCACAAAAGAACTCACCTATTAAAAATAAATAAATAAATAAATAAAAAGAAAAATGAGAAACTAAGCACAAAAATGTGATGCAAAAGGAGTCCTTATAGGGTTGTAAACCCAAAGGACATGGGACGTCTAATGCATTGTCCCTCTTGTGACCCATTTTAATGGATCATTTGGGCCCAAGGCGATGGGAACCCATTTACCTTTTTATCTTCTATTCTTTTTTCATTTTTTTTTTTTTTAGAAGAACGAAATAAAACACATAATCACGAATGAGAAAGAAGAGAGAAGATGCACGCCTCCAGTTGTCCTAAGAGGGAGGTCCTATAGTCAAGGGTACCTATGACGACTCTTAAATTAGGCAGCCACTAGGTTAATCTATGAGTGCAATGGTGGTTCTAGACTTCTAAAGGTCATGGCTCCCAGATTGTCCCAATCACGAAAGACCGGGACCCAGCTCATGATCCTAGCCACAAGTAGGGATAAACCCTCCAGGATGACTAATCCATGATACTAGTAACAATCTGAGTGGTGAATCAACAAATATCAGAGGAGCACTAGGCTTTCCAATGACAGTGTTGAGGCACCGCCTACTCCTAAGGCTTCCACAAGCTCGGGTATAGAGCTGAAAATGTGTGACACGAGTGATTGTGATGTGTGTGCTGGAGGCATACAAACCTGTAAAATCCTAAAACTAAAAAAAAAAAAAAAAAACCTGCAAAACAAAGTCACATATATATACAAAAAATCAAATGTCATCTACCCTAGAGTTCAAATAATATATTCCAAGAAAAAACAAAATCCTCTACCCTAAGGTTGAAAAAACAACCAACAACAAAACACAAAAGACTTTTTTTTCATTTTTTTTTTCTTTTTTTTCAAAATTTTTTTTTATTTTCATAAAGGATAGAGAAACAAAACATAACAAGAAAAAACAAAAAAGAAGAAAGAAAAAAGAAAGGGTAAAACAAACAAGTTAAAATTTATTAAAGATTTGCACAATTAATTTTAATGGGCTTGACTCTCTAAAAATAGTTCCCCAGTGGAGTTGCCATCTGTCGCGACCGTAATCGCGAAGGAAACGGCGAGAAAAAGATTTTATGAAAAAACATGTAGAGTCGCCACCAATTTTATTTAACTTGGAAAAAATTGGAAAACCTTTAAAGAATGATCTTTGGAACTAAAAGAAAGAGCTCGGGAGTCGTTTGCGCAGAGGGAAGGGTGATGACTTAATCCCACAGCACCCCTAGTGCACCCGTCAAAAAAACGGTTACCCACATTAATTGTACAAATAATTAATGAATTTTAATGTATTTATTTTACCCCAAAAAAATTTACGAGAATATAAAAAAACAACTATGAATCAATATTTGCAAAAAAAAAAAAAAAAAAGGGTTTAATAAAAAACTTATTTTTTTGTTTAGTGATTGTTGATTTTTGAATTTTAATATTTTAATATTAGCCCTAAATGAGATTGAACATGACACATGGGTTAATAGAGCAACCTCAAATCTAAGGGATTAAGCATGACACTTTTCATAGAGCAATCCCAAGATAGAACAAATTCAAATATTTTAATTATTTATACAATAAAATAAAGTTAATAAAATGATGAATATGTCCTCAGTGAGGTTAAACACGATTAAATCATGAGTTGCAAGGAAGGAATGAGAATAACATATGATTCAAAACAAGATTAAACTTGAAAGGCTGACACAAGCATTTCAAAATCAAACGAAATGATTCTGAATTCACAGCAATAATAACAAATTCCTCTCAGATGCTAACCATAGAAATTTCACATCAGTAAAAAAAAAACATTAACATAATAGCAACAAAGCAAAACCACAAAACTGATGCTACGATTCAACAAAAAAAAAAAAAAACTGATACTATTCACTTGGCTGGCTTCTCCATCATAACAACAGGAACCCAAAGCTAATCAGAAGTAGGAAATAGGTTGAAATAACTGCATAAAAACAGCATAGGAAAATTGAAGTGGGTAATGACTCACGCATTTTATCAAACAGAAAACAAGCTATCGAGACTAGTATCAAGAAGCAGTATACCATACCACAAATGAATTAAAAATTAACAAATTCAAGGTGCAAAACACAGAGAATAGAAAAAGGAAAATTATGGGACATCATATTAAAACTCAAAGAAAGAGATGATTTTCATTCCCTCTTATTGCAGCATTACAAAGTCAGGGAAACAAAAGAGAATAAAAATGGAGGTTGCAAAATGGAGACCTTCAATTATAACGAATATCCTCTCCCCCAAGATACGAGAACCCACTCAGAAAAGAAAAAGATACAAGCAGATTTCTCTCAAAACATAACAGTGCCCAAGAACATCCTTTTGTGTTTCCCTCTCTAGTTCGCACTCTCTGTGTGCGTTTTTTTTTATCAGTCCCCCCTCTTCATGTCTGCCTCTAGGTTTTTATGGGTAGAATTTTCGTCCTCCTCTGCATTCAATCCCCTGTAAATCAGCAAAACCCAATTAATTTCATGATTGAGAAGCAAAATGGAAAGGGGCGATATTTACCTCATAAATTCTTGTGCTGCAATGCGTTAACCATCCAAGGAAGGAAAGAAATCGCGCCTTCCCTTTTTCACGTCTTAATCACGCCCTCCTTGATCTTTTCGAGCACACTGCTTGAGATATTTTCGGAGATTAGAAAAGATGCATGTCCAGCCAGGGGAGGAGAGTCTTCCGGATTCGGGAGGATTCGTGTTCAGCCAATAAAGAGAAGAAGGATTCTGCTGGCGTGATTGAAGGGGAAGTTGTCGCATGGAGGAGGCTGTTGTGCGGCTAGGGCTTCAAGGGAAGGGGAAGAGCGAAAATGAGGTGGAGGCTAGGGTTTCTGATGGGTGAGGGAGGAGATAGACGGGTTATGGAGGAGAGAGACAGGTTATGGAGGAGATAGACGGGTTATGGAGGAGATAGACGGGTTATGGAGATAGACAGGTCATGGAGGTAGACAGGTTATGGAGGAGATAGACGGGTTATGGAGGAGATAGACAGGTTATGGAGATAGACAGGTCATGGAGGTAGACAGGTTATGGAGGAGATAGACGGGTTATGGAGGAGATAGACAGGTTATGGAGATAGACAGGTCATGGAGGTAGACAGGTTATGGAGATAGACAGGTTATGGAGGTAGACAGGTTATGGAGGAGATAGACGGGTTATGGAGGAGATAGACAGGTTATGGAGATAGACAGGTCATGGAGGTAGACAGGTTATGGAGGAGATAGACGGGTTATGGAGGAGATAGACAGGTTATGGAGATAGACGGGTTATGGGCTGAAACTTGGTTTATTGGCCCAAAGACATTTTATCTTCTTATTTTTTTTTTTATTTTTTTTTTTATTTTTAGTTTTATTTTTATTTTTATTTTTATTTTTTATTATTATTTTTTTATTTTTTTATTTTTTTATTTTTTATTTTTTATTTTTTATTTTTTTTTGGATTTATATAAAAAAAAAAGACTTTTTTATGATTATCCGGTCAAAATGAGGTGTTCACAGACATCAATCTTGTCTTTAGAGTTTCGACCATGCTTGAGGTGTAAACAACTTGACGTGTACCTTATGGTTCCAAGTTTTATACCTAATGCATAGATCATAATGAAGGAACGCTATTTTTATGCATTAAAAATACAGACTTCAGTATATACCAGGATTGCTTTATAAATGGTTTCTGCACCCAAATCAGTACTTGCTTTTACCAGATAAATTCCAATATCTACGCCAAGTGGAGATTTTTTCCTGCCAATCAAAACAACAACTACGATATTCAAACTGAATAATTAATTTGTACACTATCTATAATGATCCAGATTCTACTGACTCATGCGTTTTTGGATATGAAGATTTGAAGATGAAATCAAATAACATAAAACATATTGAGATAACACCTTTTTAAGGTTTGTATAGTATCAATGCGTTTTTTGCTTATCTGTGTTTTTAGGCTTCATGCGTGTCTATGTTTTTGAACTTGCATCAATCGTATCTAACATGAAGGATGCATAGCATTAAATTCAAGAGTCCAATTATCACTAAAACACCTATAGATGAAGTTTACGAAAAATGAGGTAGTATATCAATACTACACAGAAAATTAGAAATTGTATCAATCTTTTTATTGAGTACTCCCCAATTAAGCATGTAATTATCATGTATTCAATGAAAATTAAAACCTTAAGGCAAACTTCCCAATTTTAATGACATATAATTTGAACATCCAAGTCAGAAGGAGGATATACACGAATGGAGCATGCGGAGTTGTCTATAAATATATACTTTCTCTGTTACCAAATGCTAAAATTGGAACAATGGAAATTTCTAGAAATCATGTAATAAATAAGGCTATCAAGCTAATAAATATTAAATGATTTAAATAATATAATAGGGTCTGAAAAATTTGTGAACAAAATGATACTACACAAAATCTGATAGCTATCAAATTATGAAATATTAAATGATTTAAATAATAAAATGATTTAAATAATATATGGTGTCTCAATCAATACTTAATATTATAAGGTCATTCACAAATGTAAACAACCTAATACACATATGAAAGGATATATAAAATTTCAAAAATGTAAACCACCTGATACTTGGGCTTTGATTGAAATCAGTATTTTAATTCTTTGTAGTCCTATAATTAGATAAGTGGAGTTTTCTATAAATATGTACTTTCTATTTTACCAAATGCTAAAATTGTACCAAACGAAATTTCACGCATATTAATGTAATAAATAAGGCTATCAATTTATTAAATATTAAGTGACCGCAAATTATTTAGGTGGTTTGAACAAATTTATGATCAAAATGATACTATGCAAAATATGATAGCTACCAAATTATTCAATGAGCTCTTTCTGGAAATACTAGGTTGCTGCAGAAGGTACCATGTCAAATCTGGTATCTAGCACAATCTTATAGCTAAAATTTTTATAATTAAGATTTTAATGAAAAAATTGTAGGAATAATAATACAAAACGTGCAATTCTTCAAGAAGATAGGTATCAAATTATTAAACGAGCTCTTTCTGAAAATACTAGGTTGCTGGAGAAGGCACCGTGTCAAACCTGATAGCTTGATTTTTTATAATTAAGCTTTTAATGAAAAAATTGTGTGAATAATAATACAAAACGTGCAATTCTTCAAGAAACAGATTGTAGTAAAATTCAAAGTGGTGAAATAACTTCTTATACAAAACGTGGAATAGCTTCAAAATAAGGAAGAGTCTAATTAAAGTATTTTCCTCCACTTGAATCATAAAACACAGATGATGTTTACTACAATTTTGGAATGTCACGGCGGAGGCCCATGTTAGTAGTCAAGTAATTCCAAATCATCACAACAGGTTTGTGTTACATCTATTATCTATTATATAGCAATTGACGCCACTGAGATAATACATAATAGTATTGACAGTGATATGGTCCATGACTTATTTAGCAATTGGAAATCTCATTTTACTTTGTGACTGAGTTTGCTTGGTTGGTAAGCTTTGGAATATGATTGTTGGCAGTTTTTGGTCAGTAGTGGTTTTGTCCACCCTTGCTGGGCCATTTTATATCTTTCCAGTTTAGACAGCCTTGGTAGCAAGAAAGAGTGTATGATCGTTTGTTAGTGTGATGTTTTTGTTGGTTTGTGTTTTTGTCGTTGGAACAAAATGCTAATTTGTCAAATTTTTCCTTTGCAGTTCTTATGAGACCGGTAGTCTTTTTAGCTTCCATGTAGGTTACAGGTCATGGTTTTTTAGGGGGAAGGGAACATGGAGCTCCTTCGAGTATATACTGCCTATTACTCATGTCAAACTAAGTGGAAGCATAAATTTAAGAACCGGACCAAAAGGCAACTATAAAGAAGTCAAATAACTTGATATATAATGACTATCAGTCTATAAAGTGGTTATTTAGAAATTAATATCATTATCAATTTGTTCATCACACTACGTCTAATAAATCCAGCATTACTAGGATACAAAATCATGAATAATACTCAGATGAGTGTCTTATAGTTGAAGGAAGCTGGACATATATTGTTATTTCAGTTCAATAGTTATTTATGACTGTTTACAATCTGCATATGAATTTATTCTTCGCAGACATATATTTGTGGCTTCATTAAATTTAGGGAGATAACATTTTGAAGGGAAATGTGCTCTCACATATGTATGTTTTAGCGTTTTCTTATATTAAGCTTTGGTCCTATTAATTTATATAAAACAGCTCCAGCAGGTACAACAATCAATTTTGAGTGATAACATTAGAATTTTTGTTAGAATAATTCTTGAACATTTATGAAACATTCACTATTGAAACCTTCTTCACTGTATCATTTTTTATTACTATTTTGCAATACCACTCTAGAAGTTTTTGAATTGCATTAGGGTTGTTTTCTACTTTGTTTTGTCATATTTTGTGTTACTCTGCTATAAGAGTTAGTTAATCATGCTTTATAGCTGCAGAGTTTCAAAATTAAGGATTGATAAATAGACTATCATTTTCTACACTCCATGAAACCTTAAATTCTAAAATAATTATGAAAATCGAATTTAGAAAAGTAAACTTCAGTTTATAGCGAATCAAGTTTGGATAAACACTTACTTGAAACATTGGAACCCAGCAGAATATCAAGCATTCAAATCGGCACTACTTCTCAAATCGGCACTACTTCTTAAAAAGCCACTTCAATAACCTTCATGAAGATAAGTAAAAACCATTTAAGCTAAGCTATCGGATATAACACAGACTTTTTATTAAATAAGAAACACAACAAAAACACAATAATTGTGACAAAGTTGTTAGGAATTGTTCTACAAAGCTACAAACAAACTTCTACCAATCCATGAAAATTATACAGAGTCATGTAGTAATCTTCTATTTTATCAATCCATGGATAATTGCGAACCGTTCCATGAGAAAGGACATCCGTTGCGAAGAAGCCACCACACAAACATTACATCATAATGATCTATTAATGCCAAGAAATCGAAATTAAGAAATAATTCCCTTTCAGGTACTATATATGCCAAAGTAGTAATAATAGATCCAAGTACATACCTGAGAATGTGTTTCAAGTGCACTCTTAACCACAACTCATAATTTTTTCTTGCATATGAGATATACACTATATTTACTATCTATTAGAATGGCAGCCTATCATACACTTGAAGGTGACGGGGAATCTTGCACGACATTATTGCAAAACTGCTGCAGAAATCCATTTTAACAATAATTAGTTACCTTGAAGGTGATCACTACAATAACAATCTATATAAATATCAAATAATAATTCAATATTGCTTTGTGTTGGTTTTGATTCCAATAAAAAAATTGAGCTCATTCCATTATAAAATGCCACACCAAGAAATAAACTGGATCAGTCGCCATAAGTATGTAATTGTTAACTATTAAACCCATGTATTCCAAAAAATCATTGTGCAAAATAGATGGGGCTTCAATTTTAGAAAAGTTTTAATGAGAAAGTATCTTTCTATAAATAAATAGACTTTCAGCAAAATTCAATATTTAAAATATACATTATAGATAACAGAATGCACTATAAAATACTATTGAATGAGTAATGAGAAAGTATCTTTCTATAAATAAATAAACTTTCAGCAAAATTCAATATTTAAAATATTCATTATAGATAACAGGATGCACTATAGAATATTATTGAATGAGTAATATGTTTAGTACAAGAGTTTAATTGCTATACACTGACAGTGTAAAACATTTTTATACAGTCATCCAATCATAAGTTGCACATCAATAAAAAAAAAATTGACTCTCATCCTAATTACCTTAAAAGTCATCCATACCATGATTGGTGATTGGTTGTCTGTGTAAAAATGTTTTACATTGTCAGTGGATAGCAATTAAACTTTTGTATACAATTAAACTTTTACAAAAGTTTAATTGCTATCCACTGACAATGTAAAACATTTTTACATAGTCATCCAATCATAAGTTGCATATCAGTAAAAAAAATTGACTCTCATCCTAATTACCTTAAAAGTCATCCATAAACACGAATGGAAAGGAATACACCAATTAACAATCGAATTAAACAATGAGGTTTAAAATCATAAAAAATAGCAGTAATTAAAATCAAAGACAAACAACAGAAAATCAAAACCTCATCAAGAAACACGAATGAATTAGGAATACACCAACTAAAAATCAAATTAAACAATGAAGTTTACAATCATAAAAAATAATTAAAATCAAAGAGTAGAAACAGTCAACAGATAGAAGAAATCGTATTGAAAACCCAGAGCACCAACATACAATTACCTTTACCATTTCATCTACCAATAAATCAGAAAACTAAAACCACCCAAACCCTCATCAACAAACACAAAAGGAAACGAATGGACCAATTAACAAACAAATTAAACAATGAAATTTAAAATCACAAGAAACAATTAAAATCAAAGAGAACAAACAATGAGAAGAAAAAGCATTCAAAAAAGCAGAGCATAAAGATGAAATTACCAGAGAGAAGAAACAGGAGCCCTAACCCCGCAAAGACCGTGTCGTGTGTACGGTTGGGTTAAAGGTCTCTACTTCAATTAATTTTTAAACTCAATAATGTGAGTGAATTTAATTTGATTGACCTATCTAGAAGTTTATTCATATATATTAAATAAATATTAGTAAAAAAATATAGTTTAATTGTTATACACTGTCAATATGAAGTTTTTTATATTGTCAACCAATCAGAAATCATGGTATGAGTGACTTTTAAGATAATTAGGATAGAAGTCAAACATTTTAGCTTATGTGACGATTTCAGATTGGTTGACAGTGTAAAGTTTTTTTACACTGACAATACATATCAATTAAATCCAAAAATTTATTATAAATCTTTCCAGTACATTTTAGATTCTAATTTTTTTATATGCAATGGTATATTAGATTAGATACTATCATAAACATAATTTAGTTAATTATTAATTTTTTTTAACAAACAACTTAATGCATTTCATTCATAATCAAGGAAGCAATATAAGGTGAAGCTTGATAAATAATACAAATTAATTATTAATTATTAATTATTAATATATTTTTTTGAAACCAATTATTAATTATTAATATTAAAAAACAGTGAATGCACTATGATATTTTTAAAATCATAGAATTCTCAATATCAACGTTTAAAAATGTGATTCTTTATTTTAATTTGTTTTTACGAAAAACTCTCATTTTATCATAGTCCATATCTTATTTCACAACAAGTTTTAAAATGTGTATATTTAATATTTAATATAAGTATCTAGCAATAAAATGAATATATACTTTTTTTTTACATTCAATCTAATGGTTTAAATTTTAATAACATTTGATGTGACATATACAAAATTTATTATATCTAAAAATAAAAAAAATGTAAATTCATAATTTATAATTTAAAGATATTTACATTTATACTATTAAATAAATATGTATATAATTTTTTTGATAATCATGCTATTGGTACGTAATATCCACCACTGTTAACAGTAACTAATCTCCGTTGGGAAACCTGTTGGGCACACAAGATGGGTTTTCCTCTTTCAACCAGGTTTTCTCTATACACAAAAGTCAGTATTCGAATTTCTAATCACTTACTTAAGATGTCCGAGTCTCTTACTACTCGGACCAACCGCATCTTGATAATATGTAAATATGTATATAATTTATGTATAATAAATTTTTTATCCTCATGAATTATTTTTATTTTTCTGTGTATTTTTTAAAAACAAATTATAATTATACAAATGACAAAACAACTAGCAATAATCATTAACTTAAAATTTGTTATACTTTATTTTTCTTTATTGATGTAAATAATTTTTTAATAAAAATATAGTTTCTTATATTTTAAAGATTAAAATATTTTATAAAAAAATTAGAAAATAACATCTACCCGTGTGCAGGGCACTGGTTTTAACACTAGTTCATTTAACAAAGGAACATTCTGCACAGTATCAATATCAATAAATTCAACATAAGCAAATACTTTCGATTGATCAAATTTGTCTGTCAAAATAGTTCCTATATTCACTGTTCCATATGGTGATATTTCTGCCTCCACTTGGTCCCAATCCATCCAAACCAAACCAACCCAAGTGCATATCCTTCCTGCTCTACCCAAACCTAGGAATTGTTTTCTTAGCCCACGACCCGGATCTATGTATTCCTAACCTATTTCCATTCTTCTCCTCCCAAATCAGAAATGCAGTTTTACCGTTCTCCCAAATCCAAACGTTACCCGCACAAACACACCTTCTGCGCCAATTTCGCCACCAGTGATTTTCTCTCAAAGATCTCAGGAATCTTCCTTTCTTTTCCAAATCGCGCACCATATTGCGGGAGAGAACGAGACAGAATGAGATTGAGAAGCAGAGATTAAAGCATATTGCGGGGCTTAGAACAAAGCAACATTAGAACGTGCTTATGAGGGTATTTATTTATTTATTTGTTCTTCACCTATTCATAACAATCTGAGCATGGGATGAAAATTGTAGATTATTCCCTTTGTGAATTCATTTATTTTTGTTTGTTTATGGTGAACTGTCATTAGGATTCAGTATTAAATGTTTGAATTGGTCTGTAATATGTTAAGTTGCTGGTTATTGGAGGAATGAATGGATTTTTTTGCTCTTGAATGAATGGATGAAAATTGCCCATATTTGCTAATTTAGTGTTTAGAGTAATTTCCCTTTTAATGGATAAGACACGAGTGAACAAAGGATGAGATGGACATGTTTGCTTTGATGAGAATAAATGTTCTATTATGCTGTTGTGCTGAGATTGGAGCTTTAGGATGGGTACGTTGTCCTTTAATCTTTCTTGTTTTGTATTTATTGTTTTTTATAGTTTGATGTTGATTATATCTTTTGAGTCAGATTAGTGAGTCTTTGTTTGATTCATAAGATGTTCCATTTCGAGAAACTACTTTTTATTGGTGCTAAGGGGCAAAACGCCCAACAAACACAAAACAAATTATACAGAAAAAATAATACGAGGTAAGAAAGTCCCACTCAAGTCACGAAATAGAAGAACCTCGAAATCCCGGAGGGGATTTTACGCAATGAAAACCCAAATTTTGGGTGAGGCTCCCATTAGCTAGCCAATCCGAGAACACATTCCCTTGAAAACATACGCGAATACGATCTTTGATTCCTTCTTTTGCCGGTCAAGGTTTTTATGGAAAAATTGCTGCAATGACCTCCTCACTTATTATTCTTGGAAA
Organism: Ammopiptanthus mongolicus; assembly: GCA_039655645.1. Lineage (NCBI taxonomy): Eukaryota > Viridiplantae > Streptophyta > Magnoliopsida > Fabales > Fabaceae > Ammopiptanthus > Ammopiptanthus mongolicus. The sequence continues at coordinate 41,110,728 of CM077346.1, forward strand.
TGTTTAGTGCATATTTCGATTAACTTCCAAAAATTGATTATTTCAATAATTAATTATATGTATAATCGATTATTATTATAATCGATTATAATAGAATCAGTTTTATATATTTGGATGTATCTGTTAAAAATCAATTTTAAGATATTTTGAAAATCATTTTTATATAGTAAATTACAAAAAAAGATATGTAATTATTTGTATAATTTAATAATATTTGTTTGGTAGTTAGTTTTGCAGGGGTGAAATAAGAATGATGTTATTGGTTTCAAAATAATCTAACAATTTTTTAAATAAGTTTTAAACTTCTAGCTTATTTAAAAATAACTTTTTGTCATAAAAATAATTGTTTTGCAATTTAATCAGTTTACCCAAACATAATAGTTTCTACTGAAAAATAATTTTTATAATGAAAAACAGTTATTTGGGTAAGAATTAATCTTATGCAAACACCTTTTTATAATGGCGATGAATCTGATTCAACTATCACTCTGTGCAACCCTCTATTCCATGCCACCTTCAAGTCTTTGAGAATTCCCCAAAGCTCGGCAATAAAGGCAATACACACTTATTCCAAACATTTGTGTTATTTGAACATCAGATTTTGGATACCGTATGTGAAACTATATATATTTATCTCACTTACTTTTTAACTTTATTGTATATACATGTTTCAAAAATATGTCAAAAAATCAAAGGGACACCATATTATTGTCCCTCTTTATTGTTCAAAAATCATTTCTCTATTCCAAATATCATTACCTTTGTTCCAAATTTCATTCCTCAAATTCAAATCATACCAAACATGCAACCAAAGGTAATAATAGTGAGATGTGGAGATTTAAAAAATTGTCAACACCACTTAAGATTTGAATGCTGATAAATAGCAAGAATTTACTAAGGAAATGACAATTAAACCTTCAGTAAAAATAGAATAAAATAATTTTATCTTCTATTACTTTTTCTCATCTCAACTTACTTTGTAGAAGCCTTTGTTGTTATCACTTAAACCCAATGTAATTTGATTTTTAGTAAAAAAAAAAAAAAATAACTTTTTAGGTATATAACAACTTTCAAGTTAACAACGTTCCAATAAAAATCTCTAAAGTGAGTTTGAGTGTAATGCGAGAAAGTAAGAATGTATATATCCTTAATTAATTAAAGTGCATTGAGATTTGAATCCTCAACATACTTTAAGTAATCAAGGATAAATATAGTCTTACTCTCACTTTGTAGTCAAGTGAGCATGATACCCTCACAGAGATAGAGGGCAGAGGTTAGGGATGTCAATGGGGCAGGGCGGGGAGTACTCCCCTGCTCCCCGCCATTGCGGGGACCCCAAAAATGATAAATTCAACACCTAATATCATGTTCAAAATTGTTGTAGTAATTCCAACTCTAAGTTCAGTTGATAATAAATTTATCCAAAATAAGAACAAGTATTACAGCATTTGATGAATCCAACTAATAATTAACCACACAAATTGCAACAACTCACAGCCAGCAACAATTACGATTCAAATTCACAACTAATCAACCACAAAAAAAAAAAATAAACATTAAAGATATCCATTAAATTTTCAAAACTACAATATCAAATTCAATTTTTCATATCTTGTCAAACTTGCGAGTCTTTATTATCATTCTAGATGTCTATGTCCCCTTTCCGCCTAAAAAAATAAACAAATAATCATTATCTCTTCGTAAAAATATTTAAAAAAATTATATTAATCCAATAGTTTATCCATTACCTCATTATTATCATCCTTATCCTCACCAACGGATTCAAATTGATGCATTATTTTTGAAGAACCTAACAAATAAAGAACCAAATTGACTTTCAGAAGAAAACCATTATTTTGTAGATTGGCTTAAGGGTAATTATTAATATTTTTTAAAAAAATCTTAAAGTAGGTAAATAAAACCAATATAAAAGTAAGGTATCTTTATAAATAAAAGTAATGTAATCTAGGGTTGACTAGAGGTAATTTTATCGATTGTTTTAGGTGCAATTGGTAAATTCAATAATAATTATCGTTAATCTTGTTTTAAAAATTTTAAACTATGCAAATAAAATCAATATAAAAGTAAGTTATCTTTATGTATAAAAGTAATGCAGTCTAAGATTAACAAGAGGTAATTTTATACATTGTCTTAGAGGCAATTTCGTAAATTCAATAATAGTTATTATTAATCTTTTTTTAAAAATCTTAAAGTAGGTAAATAAAACTAATATAAAAGTAAGCTATCTTTATATATAAAAGTAAGGTAGTCTAGAGTTAACTAGAGGTAATTTTATAGATTATCTTAGAGGCAATTTGGTAAATTCAATAGTAATTATTATTAATCTTTTTAAAAAATATTAAAATAGGTAAATAAAACAAATATAAAGGTAAGGTATCTATATAAAAGTAAGGTAGTCTAGAGTTAATTAAAGGTAATTTTCTAGATTGTCTTAGGGGCAATTATTAATCTTTTCTTAAATATCTTGAAATAGGTAAATAAAACCAATATAAAAATAAGATATATGTTGGGAACCGGGGGATCCCGCGCATGTCTCCATACTTTAGTTTGTTATTGTCCACTTTGGACGTACACCCTCATGGATTTGCTTTTGGACATTACCCAAAAGGCCTCATGTCAGTGGAGACAACTTCCATGCTTATAAACTCAAGTTGCTCCCCTTGCTTGAACAATGTGAGACCTTTGTTTGTACCTCAACAATTCCCCCTCAAACAAAGGGCCATGGTTCACCCCTCCCCCCATCCAACGTGGAGCCTGTTCAGATACCACTTGTTGGGAACTGGGGAATCTCGCACATGTCTCCACACCTTGGTATGATATTGTCCACTTTGGGCTTATACCCTCATGGATTTGCTTTTGGACGTTACCCAAAAAGGTCTCATGCCAATGGAGACAACTTCCGTGCTTATAAACTCAAGTTCCTCCCCTTGCTTGAACAATGTGGGACCTTATCAACAATCGTCCCCTCAAACAATAACTTTATATATAAAAGTAAGGTAGTCTAGGTTAATTAAGGGTAATTTTGTAGATTTTCTTAGGGACAAGTATTAATGTTTTCTTAAAAATCTTAAAGTAGGTAAATAAAACCATATAAAAACAAGGTATTTTTATATATAAAAGTAATGTAGTCTAGGGTTAATTAAGGATAATTTTGTAGAAGGTCTTAGAAGCAATTTAGTAAAGGACAATACTTAAGTACAATTCCATAGGTACATTAGGTGCTGTTTTCGAATTAAAATAAGACATGTGTAAAAGTTCATCAATGAAAAGATAACATGTGTAACAGCTATTACACATGTTATATTCTCATTGAAAAACAACACCTAATGTACCTATGGAATTGTACCTAAGTTTTTTCAATAATAATTATAATTATTTTTTAAAAAAAAATTTAAAGTAGGTAAATAGAACCAATATAAAAGTAATGTATTTTTATATATAAAAGTAGGTTTAATTCACTTTTGGTCCTCCAAGTATCACGATTGTGCCATTTTAGTCCTTCAGGTTTTAATTGGGCAAATTGGGTCCCCCAAGTATTACGATTGTATAATTTTGGTCCCCCAGATTTCAATTGCGCCAATTGGGTCCCCCAAGATATCACGATTGTGCAATTTCGGTCCCCAAGTATCACGATAGTTCAATTTTTAATGTCAATAGCCTACAAAGCACATGTGGAACTGATTTGACACTTAGTGAGGCCAGCTTGGCAGCTTATATGCCATACATATGTGGCACTTAGTGATGTACATTTGATCATTAAAATGTGAGATGTCAATAATGCTATATAAGAATGCCCTGTAAGTTGCCAAGTTGATCACACTAAATGCCAAATCAGTCCCATGTGGGACATGTAGGCTACTGGAGTTAAAAATTGCACTATCGTGATACTTGAGGAACCAAAATTATACAATCGTAATACCTAGGGGACCCAATTGGTGCAATTGAAATCTGGAAGACCAAAATTGCGCAATCTTAATACTTGGGGGACCTAATTGGCGCAATTAAAGCTTAAGGGATTAAAATTGCACAATTATAATGCTTGGAGGACCGAAAGTGCAATTAATCCATAAAAGTAATGTAATTTAGGGTTAACTAAAAATAACTTTGTAGATTGTTATTGGGATAATTATTAATTTTTAAAAAAATATTAAAGTAGATAAATAAAATTAATATATCTTTATATATAAGGTAGTCTTTTTTTATTTTATCAATAAGAAATAACAAACAACAAGCAAGACAAACTACCCCCTTAGCCTAGAAAAGCTAACAACATCAGCTAGAAGAACTAAATGAAGTTGGGCAGGGCAATGCTCCCAGAGAAGGAGATAATGATCCATAGATGCTCCATGCTTGGCCAACTAGTCTGCACATTCATTCCCTGTCTAAGGGCGTGCTGAAAAATTAAGGTCCGTGTATAAGACTTAAAAGGCTCTGATCTGATTAATAACAGAAGCATATGAATGGAAAACATCAATCCCTTGGAGATTAAATCAAGAGCCAACTGTGAAATATACAAGGTAGTATATGAGTAACTAAAGATAATTTCTAATTATATAAAATGGAGTGGGAAGAGCACGACATGAGTACGGTACTGAAATTCTCGAATATGAGGTCGACAGGTCTTCTAGTTCTACTAGAGTTGACAAGGAACAACACCACCACCGCCACCCAAAAAAGGTTTGCACCCTCAGATCCTCTCTCGGTCTCTCTCTGGTAACTTTCCTACTTGAAAGGACTTGGAGGACATGAAGAGTAGGCTCATGGAGGTCCACGATGAAGCTTTTCCCTTCTCCAAATGCAACCCAACATTGATAGATGGGTTCTTTTCAAGGTCTCTCTCTCTCACATAACCCTAACTAACTAAACCTTCAATATTTTTGGTTTTCAATGCCTACCCATTATTGTTTTGCTTCTAAAAGTTGATATTTTATTTTTAGTAGAACTTAGTTTGCTAAGATTGCTACTAGTACTACTTGAATTCTCTTGGTCATAACTCGTGGGTAAGAACCATTGACCCTTTTGTAGTTGTGTTCTTGGATTTGTAGCTGTTTTCTTGCATATGTTCTCATTGCAATGCCAACTGTTTTTTGGGTTACATGTATAACATACTTCGTAGTTTCAATTGTAGTTGATGCCCTTTTGATGTTGACTCAATTGCTTTTGCATATGATAACCAGGTAGTGATAACATAATTTGGTATACATATAACTAGCTGCATTTCTCTTTTCAAGGCCTGACAATGATCACATATGTTTGTTTTTGGCTTTGTTAGATTATGACCAAGATCGAAATTTATGTGTCTTTGTGATTGGTTTCATGGTTTTAGGTAAATAATTGGATTACTCTTGAGAAAAGGAATAATAATTAAAATAGATTCTGTTGTATGTCTATAATCCAAATTTGATTACAATTGCACATTTTACTTTATAAAAAGGAGAGGGATAATAGTTAGAATTTAACGTATCATAGTTGCCTTGACTAGACCAGGTTGTCAGTCTGGTTAAACGTTAGGCGTTTTTTCTCTCAAAATAACTGATCAACACGATATAAAGTGGACAACTTGCCTAGTTTTTAGTAAAATTCCTTATGATAGCGTTATTATCTGAGGGTTGTTCTTTTTCTTCCCTGCTGCTTTACCCTTGGTATTGGTCAATTTCTCTCTTTACGCTAGTCTTCATCTTGTGCTTGTTAGTTGGTAATTTCTTTTAGCGCATGTTTACAATTGCATCACCGTTGGTATATGCTTCATCTTGTGCAAATCAAGGCTCTAATTATATATATCATGCCCTTATTCTGATTTGTTGTCACTTACAAATTGCTTTGATTTGTTTATCTCTTCGCCTCTTCGGTGGTGTGGTGATGCGCTAGTAGGTCACTTATAAGGAGCTTGCTGTCACGTCTCAAGATGCAACCCACCGAAACTACTTCAATTAAAGGTAATGACTAGAATTTTGAGCTATGCCACTGCGGCTGTGTGCAGATTTTAGGTCTCTTAAAACTAAGTTGTTTAATAAGGAAAATTTAGGGTTTTTAGATTGCAATGGTTAATTTTGGGGAAGAGTAATTGTTGGTGAAATCGAAATCTGATAGGAATCAATATTTCATAATTACTAATAAAGATAGAAAATTTATGAAATGATTTTGGGATAAACATTTATGAGTTCAGCTACAGAAAATGATTCTTCTTAAATATCAGACAAAAATGTGGGGCGAAACTTATTTTCTTGACATTTTTTGGGGGATTCGGGTATATTGGAGGTGCAAGCACCTGCGTAGAGAAGGGGGATAGGTGGTTTAGCGGAGAATCGAACCTCCAACGTCATCACACCCCAGTCTTAAAGAGACAAAGGCTGATGACAGTTAAGCTAATGCTTGTTCAACGTGTCTCCATAATGTCATGTCTAATGTCTCCTTAGTTTTATAGTTTGTGTAAATTACTTCCATAATATTCTTTTCAAGTTTTCCCCCATTGTTTAGCTGTATTTCCAATGATCTAGTTGGACTTCAGGACTAGGGATTCAGTCAACTGATCTTGTGATTGGGTTGCCACCTGCTGGGTCAAACAATTGTAGATCCTATAGTTAGTTTAATGCCAGACTCTTGTGAACCAACAATACTTCAGAAGTTATACTACAACAATATATTTTGTAGCATATAACTGTATACTTATCACCAAGGAGGCTTTTGTTTTGGACCAAGGTAGGTGTGTGTGCGAATGTGTGTGTCTCATATGTGTTGGGATGCACACATATGACCTTCCCCACAATGGTCGGAGCCTTGTACACAAGGCCACCCTTTGTGTGTATGTGTGTATTGTTAATATATCAGCCAAAATCATAGGCATCAGGATGCACACATTTGACCTTCCCTACAATGGTTGAAGCCTTGTGCACAGGGCCAACCTCTTTCTGTTGACTAAAATCAGAGCTCAGCATAAGAGAGGAGGCTAGCATGCTATTGGAGTAAAGGAGTTATAGCTCATCATGTTCCATGTTTTCCTTTAGTTCTAGTCTATTTACCTATCATACATTTTATTTCTAGTGCAGGATTCTACTATTATTAGTAAATTTGAGGCATTTAATGGTAATACTTTTATCTTTCTGTTAAATGATATATTAGTTTAATTTTGATTTGAAGGTTCATCTGCTGGTCAGGCTGAAAAGGAGGAAGTGGATTCTCGGTCAATCTATGTTGGTAATGTGAGTTTTGAAGATTTATATTTTTACCCCTTTTCATTTCCTTTATGCTTCATATAATGACTTGACATCTTTTTGCATTTTATTTATATGTGTACCTGTGATGTGTCAATACCAGTTCTAACAAAAGATTAATCTGGTAGGTGAAGGTTCATGAATGTTTTTTTTTTTTTATTTTACACGCCCCCTCACATAAGTGCACTTGGCAAGGATGAAAGTTCTGACCACTTAATCAAAGCTGATTTGATGCCATGTTAACTCCCTCCAGAGCTTAAACTATTAGGTGAAGGCTCTAGAATGGTTTTATATCGGACACAAAGTATGCTTTGTGCAAAAGTAGGTCTTAGCTTGCCTTTTTCCATTTTATATTTGGGATATTTTGCACTCTAGTCTTTAGCTTGCCAACGGTGAAGTTACTCTTGTTAGTACTCAATCTTTGTTGATTGCCTTGTGCTACCCTTTGTAATAAATCTTGCAATCCTTTGATAACTTTTGGGTTTTGAGGTGGAATTGTCAAATAAAGTTTTTCTTTGGCCCTTGTTTTTCTGCTTCATCTTTTTGGTCAAGCTTTTTGACATTTGTCTCATTGATGAAGAATTAAATATTTGAAGCTGGGTATTAAATGGTATGGATAATTGTTGCTTTGGTAATAGGAGGTTTCTTTCAAAAGAAAAAAAAAATCAGATATTAATGAATTTTTTAAAAGTTTTCAGCCTAAAACAGAACAAACATATGACTTACGAAAAGCCTGAAGTCACAAGAAACATATCTAGGCAATTGGATGCGAAATGTACACCATGAACCCCTCCAAAAGTTGCAACATATTGCACCTTAAGTATTTCCACTTTGAGTCACATCATCTTGCCCCTCATGAGTTTTATATTACAAATATTTTGTTATCATTTAAACCTTTTTAATTGGTCGAATTTCCAATTTTACTAATGTAATATGTTTTTGTTGAATGTACTAGTATTAGTTCCCTGCTTCCTATTCCTTTATGAAAATGAAATATTTTAGTTATCATGTTCATCGGTCTGAATTGGTTGGTTATGACACCAGTGACAGACTGAATTCAAGAAATAAGTTTTGTCACAACTCCAATCATACTGGGCCTCATGTATTTTAAAAGAAAACCATACCACTTAGAAAAATAATTGTTCTGTTTCTTTTATGTAAATTGGTTTTCTTTTTATGGAAATTTAGTTGAAAATGCATAATACCAACTCTGCGAGTCTGAGAAAAATCTTTACTGAAAGGAAAAATGGAATCTATTAAAAGAAAGCAATTACATAATTAGGCATGTAAGATTTGTTGACCTAACATTGGCTCTACAACCTTTATAGCTAAAACATGGTGATTCTTAGCCTAGCTTTGAAAGGGTAGCTCTGTCCCTAGGTTGCATGGATAATTCTGAGTAACAGTACTAGGACAGGTATGTGGTACGGCTAAAATTTTAAAGACCAGGGTACAACCCACAAGTTAATTGCCATAAAGAGATGAATGGCCTGGTCTAAAATATCGTACCAATACATGTTAATGCTTATTTTCTGTTTTCAGTTTTTCTCGATCCTATTGCTGCTCTCTTCCACATGTTTGTATTTGATAATTTGGCTCAAGCTTGTATTTGATAATTTGGCTATGACAAGATCTAGTGCATCATACAGTCACATTTCTAACGCGTGTTCAATTTCTTTCCTGACAGTTGCTAACTTCGTTTTAATTTTATAAACCTTCAACTGAATGTTGTGTTTTATTTAAATTGGTTCCATATTATGATTCAGGTTGACTATGCATGTACACCTGTAGAAATCAAGCAACATTTTCAACCATGTGGAACTGTGAACAGAGTGACTATTCTGGCGGACAAATTTGGTCAGCCCAAAGGATTTGCTTATGTTGAGTTTGTTAACATCGATGCTGTTCAGAATGCTCTCTTACTGAATGAATCAGAATTGCATGGTCGGAAGTTAAAGGTCCTTATGAGATTATTTTTATGAAAGCAATTAGTCACTTTTGTTGTTTCATTTGAATTATATTTGAATTCTGCTTTGCCCTTCAGGTCTCTGCTAAGCGTACAAATATTCCTGGAATGAAACAATATTGCGGAAGAAGACCTTTTTGTTTCAGATCTAGAAGGTCTTTCATGCCTTTTCCATCCTATCCTCCATATGGTCACAGGTAAGCAAATATCTGAAACTGAAGGGGGAAAAAAATTGGATTTTGATGTGTTGTTACTTCTCTATATGTGTTGTGTAAATTTTGATGTCATGGAAAGCAAAATTATTTTTGCTTGAAATGGTGCTTTAAATCTAGTTTGGGTAAAGAAAGGAATGGATGGATTTGCTGTAGTACTGCTTATGATATCTTTACGTTCAATTTTATAATTCTCAACTTAAGGTCCAAAAATTATCAATAAAAGAAGAGTAATTGTCCATTTTCATCCTCCTAAGATATATGTGACATCACATTGGTCTTCCATTCATAGATACATCAAATTGATCCTCCAAAGATATCATAAACATAACTTCAAATCAGTTTTTCAATGTGACGTTTTTGCCATCAAATAAGTCCTTAAAATGATATCAAATCCTTCCTTGAAGGTTGAAATCAATGACATAATTGTAATTGAAGGTCCATTTTGTTGTCATTGATAAATGGAGGAGCAATGTAATGTTACCTTCTCCTATATCTTTCAAGAACCAAAATGGGTATTTACTCTTAAAAAAATTACTTGTTTCATTGCAACAATGGAAATGAAAATGCCAAGAGTTCTCTTTGTTGGTTAGTAGAGATATTCATGTTCTCAACCTTCAGAAATTTGTCAATATAAGCATCCATGCTCTGATTTGTCATTCTTTCCCATTTCCTATAAAATCTTAACCATATTTCTTTTGTCTTCATGGCACCCTCCTTCTTCTCCTTGTGTTATCTTAATGTGATGATTAATTCATTTTGATGTGCAGAAGGTTTCCAAGGTTCAGACGACCCATGCGATACAGGCCATACTAGTGTGATTGCAAGTTTATGAGAAGATGAGGACTGGGCATTCTTAATTTGCCATTATAATAATTTCAATTGCTTGGGCAAGGACATGTATCTCCATTTGCGAACCTTAGTTAATGCTTACCTTCATAAACTCTAGATATATGATTTGGACAATTTTCGTTATTGAACTTGTATATTCCTAGATGTTGGGCAGCGAAGGTTTTCTGATATACACCTTAATGATGAAGGCAAATTTGTGTGGATAGTTCTCAATAGGTCCTTTTTTTTAACATAAATTATTAATTTCAATGTTAGATTTTCTGAAGAAAAAAAAACTAATATTGATTTAACTGGTGGTATTGCTTTACATATTTGCTTATATCAATTCTTAGAACTAGTTAGAAGTCGGTTAATTGTGACTATTTTGTTTTTGAAAATTAGTAGGCTGTGGGATCATGGTCATCTGTGTAACATGTTCAGCCATTTAATAGTCTTAAAGCGTGCAGAATCCTTTGTATTTCCTTGTTAGAGTAATGGTCCATAACCAGAAAAAATTGACTGGTTTTAGTTGGAAATTGTCTAGATTCAATATGGTTATTGGATAAGTCAGTAGTAGAGTCAATAACAATGCTAATTTAAGCTTGCAAATATTACCATTTTTTGTATTTCATTTACTCTATAATAAAATCAACTCCCATGAGGACACGTGTCAATCCATGGTAAACACTCTTTCCCCCTCAAAAACATCACGATCAATTCTCAGATTTCTCACGTTTTATTATTATTTTATATTTTATATTTGGTACTGATATTCTTGAGCAATACTATATATTGTATGTTGAACTTGAGGATATTTATCGGAACAGTTGGCTGTCTATGTGTATTTCAAAGGATATGGTTGGTCTGCGTTTTCAAGTATTTGCATGTTTTCATCTTTGCTATGATTGCAAAACAAGGCTATAGAATTTATGGTGGTATGAAGACACTTCTATAACAACTCTTGAAAGGCAAATACTTTCCAAAATCTAAATTTTCAAATAGTATTTCTTATACACAATGTTTTTGAGTTTAGAAAGGTATGCTACCATGCAATAAAGTTTTTATGGGAAGACGCATATCGGAAGATTGATATTGAGATCTTTGTAAAGTGTAAACATCCACAATATCCACGGATTCTAGATCTACAATCAAGTGTGCTTTTATTCCTTGATTTTTTTATTTTTTTTTTTTGCTTGGCCGCTCAATTAATTGAAAGTGATAATTCTTGGAAGATTCATTTATCATCCAGACATTTTACTTAATAATGGATTGTGAGAATGTGACTTCATAAAGCATTCAATGTTACGATTTTTAATCTAGGGAGTTGTCTCTCCTTAAGAAAATTAGATCATGCAAAATTTATTTGATTATTGTTATTCCATGTTGAATTCAAATGGAATTTGAGTTATTTATGCTACAATTTCAAAATTAATATAATAGTTGTCTCAAAAAATAACCGGACGTCCGTCGCTTCAAAACTGGGGATTAGTTCCATAGCCGGTCAAAAAAACCGAAGCTGTAAGAACATCTTGGTGGACCCACTGGGAAGCCAAATGCCCTAATTACGGTAAGTTCCGAACAAAAAAAATTAGAAAGAATGTCATTGCAAGAAAATAAAAATAAGTATTAGGAACAATAAAAGGCATTAAGAAGATAAGACATCACATTTCAAAACACAAATGGCAAAGTCAAATTCCAAATGGGAAAAACAACCGGACACCTTTTTTTTTTTTTTTTAGTAAGCCACTGGACACCTCCTTTTATATAATATATAACTAGTCAGGTATCCGTGCATTCGCACGGGTCGCGTTGACTTGTATGCATGTTTTTTAAATGGCTTGCATATATATACTAATAATATACTAATAAGCTAGTAATATAAATAATTTTAACATCAAACACGTGTATTTGGGATTAAATAAACCAATGCAAAGTTTTTACAAATAATGTTTGATCTATATATAAAACAAAGCAATGTATAATTCTCATATATTCAACAACTTCAAACTGATTCTGACGTTGAATATTGTCCAATCTATAGCAGCCCAAATCATTTACGGGCATTCTCATATATCGCATGGTTTTTTTTTATTTAGTTAATATTTAATATTTTTATTTATTAAAATATTAAATATGTTTTAATAGTTGTTTCTCTAAATTTGATATTATGATTAGCTATTTTTTCATTATTTATTTAATATCATTACTGGATGAAATATTAAATTAAATATATTTCATATTTATCTCTCAATTTGTTACAAATTTAGTATAAATAAAAATATATAAAAATGAAGGTGAATGATAATAATTTAAAATAATAAAGTCATTTTATTCATCAGTAGACAACTTTGGAAAAGTCTTCAATATATGACTTATATTGTTACAAATTTAGTGTAAATAAAAATATATAAAAATGAAGGTGAAAGATAATAATTTAAAATAATAAAGTCATTTTATTCATCAGTAGACAACTTTGGAAAGGTCTTCAATATATGACTTATATTGGCATACTGACTTTGGAACCTAAGCGACACAACTGTTTAACAAAAAAACATTGTTTAAACATGAGCTAAAATGTATATACATGCACAAAATACACTACAACTCTAATTCAATCCTTTTCAATCTTGATATGCTTCGAAACCTTGCTCTCAGAACTACAATTTTCAGCATCAACTTGTCGAATAGAACTCTTCACGGGACTTAATTTAGAAGTTGAAGACTCATCCCCTGAAATAACATATAATGCAATCTCATTGAATTCAAACATCAAGTCCTATAGAAACAAAAAGAAGATCCAACAATAAAGAACAAACTAACGAATAAACTACACCAAATATAACAATAGGTTGTGTATGTAAGTGCAAAAACTTAATTAGAACACATACCAAGGCAACAAAAATAAAATGCAACAAAGGCAATCACAACACAAATAGATACAGTCATATCTAAAAACAATTATATTTGAAGTGTCACAAATTAACGTTTACAGATTAAACCTATAGTCAAATTGCAAGAAAACAAACTTAAAAAAAACCATTAGATGAGATAGTCCAACATAAATTATAAATTCACCTACTGTATTTGAGTATAAAATTATTTTAATATTTTAGTTTCACTCTTCAACTACTAAAAATCAAGAACTGGTTGAAAGTAGAAAATTGACACAAATCCAAAGCATCTATGAGACATATGTCACCTTGATACACATTATAGGATTGCTCCATCCCACTCTTGCATATGTAACAAACCCAATAAGTACAAATCCACTTGTTATTGGCTCGATATATGCTCAAAAGAAAGACTATAACGGCCCGTTTGGTGGTCAGGATAAGGGAGGCAGGATAGGATAAGCTATCCTGTCCTGTTTTAATCTGTAGTTTGGTGAACCAGCAGGATAGGATAAGCTTATCCTGTTAGCTTATCCTATCCTGTTACTTAGTTATAATTCTATCCTGAGAGTGGAGCTGGGTTAGAACCAACAGGATAGGATAAGAAAATGCTTTCTTTTATCTCTTACCTTTAATATTGTTATTATTTAATTACGGTTTCAAACCTAATTAGTCAATCTTAATACTAATTAAAATATGTGATTTAATTAACAATTTTTATAAAAAGTGAAAAAAAAGGTAATTTTTTATAATTTAAAAAAATGGACTAATTTATAATTAAAAAGTCAAAAATATATATTATTAAATATTTTTTAATTTAAATGTATAAAACAACCACGTAATATTAAAATTTATTTTTGAAAAAAAATGTAATTTTGATATAAAGATAATTTTATCATTTGTGGATATTTTATATCATATCCTGTCATTATCTGATGCACATCAAACATTGGACAGGATAAAAGCTTATCATGCTCATATCCTATCCTATCCTTATCCAGCTCTCATATCCTATCCATCCTTATCCTATCCTGACCACCAAACGAGCCCTAAAGGGAGGAAAACAAAAATGAGTTTGCAAACATTATACTAATATCGTAAGGCAATAACATTTCTTTAAGTAACTTATCATCTTGTTAGCTACTATTGATCACGTATGGCTCTATAAACCCTGAGTTTTAATCTTTGATCACGTATGGCTCTATTTTCAAACCTCTCATTAGGCATACTGAAAGATTTAGCAAATACATTATCCTCATCAAGCATAGCTTTCAAATTACTGACAATTGCGGGTCCATCAAATGTGTATCTACCATTAATTTAATTTAAAGTCAGTGGATAGGAAAATGTCATTCCTAACATACTTTGTGGGTAGATACTAAAAAAATGTAAACAGTCAATGAACGGTAAAATATTGCAAGAATTCAACTCATTATAATCTAAAGCATAAACTTAGATAGAAAAAATAACTTACCAGATGGCCTCTTGTAGCCATTGAAAAAGATTAGACAATACTTAATTGAAAAGGATTAACCTTGGGTGCTGACTCTTCATCTTCAATAATATAATTGATTTCATTTATACTTCTATCAACTGTATTAAGACTAAAAGCCTTCACACTAAAGTAATTGAAGCTAAGAATCAAATTGTCTTAAACTTTGTAATAAGAAAGCATTTCTTTCCAACGATGATATAAAACTTCAACTTATTTTCTCTTTTTAACTCCAATATAAGAAGTTAAAAACTCTGACCAAATTGTAAAACTCCTAAGTGGTGACTCCTAAGTTTTGTTTATCTTATAAAACCATAATTATGTTGATTTAGAAGCTTACAACATGACAAATTGATAATGCATTGTAATAGCAGCTATGACAACAATTCTGGAAAGAGCACAATACATTAGTCAATGAAAAAATTGAAAGCTCCACTTGCATTAAAAAGCTGAATATAGTAGCATATATTTTTAATGCAGCAGCCATTAAAACAATACTTTCCATCAAAGTATGGGATGTGTGCCTCATATTATACACAATTTCTGTTTTCAAGGAAAGTTCTGAATCTTCTGAGCATGGACTAACTATTAAACTAAGGGAATGGACGAACTATTATGTTCCTATTTAAATTTTGAAGTCTCTTTTGAAAGAGCTAGGAGAGAAACTTAAAGCCATAAAATAATTTGTTCAAACTTCAAATGAAAGAAATGAAATAGAGAATGCATATAACTAAAATAATCAATTGCTACGTAGTACTTATTTTCAAATTATTGAACCTCTGTGAGTAATACACAAGTCTGGTTTAGAAGAGAACCATGGATATATAGCAACAAACTTCAAAGAACAGATATAAAAATCCACCATTAATGATTTACCTTTGTTTTATGGAAGCTATGTCTCTAGTATGTTGTTGATTTATAACTTGATGTCTAATGGAAGCAACAATCAAGTTTTGTTCCTTGACATATCAGCAAGATTTCTTTCTTGATCATGATATCGGCACCATCATCCTTCTAAATTTGAAAGATTTATTTTGAAACATAGAGTAACACGGCAACAATAAATAAAAAGATTACTATAGTAATAAGGAATACATACATGCTCTCCAGAGAAATATTAGCTACAAATGCTACCTTATAAATAAAACTTATACATACTACTTCCAATGATATTTTAGAGCAAATTATTATCCCATCTTAATTTCTGTTGATGTAAACAAAAAGATTAATGAATGCCTTTGGTAAGTTCAGCTTGACATACATGCTCTGCCAAGTGAAAACAAACAGAGTAAAATCATTACATATTGTAAACCTCTAACTTAAAAGACACAACTGAGAGCATATTACCAGTAAAAGCAAGTTGAATATTCTGACAATACAGAATAAACTTGCTGCCAATAACAACCTATAGTAGCAAGCAATTATAAAAGAGGGACGGTGGCTACGGTAAAATGGTAGTCCAGTCGTAAAAAAAACACGCATTGGGTGTACCAATCTATAGTGGAAGCTATTAATTACTTTGGGTTTAGTGTGCCCCATGCAGATCTCGTGCTTATATTAAAAAATAGTTGAAATGTCATCTTTCTGCAAGTTTTTTCTCCAAAAAAAATTAGCTGGGAAGTTGCCTTCCTCAACATTTTATAAGCACCCAAAGTAAAGAAGAAATGCAGCAAAAAATGCAAAACTGATAGGCGAAAGATTTGATCAAGCAAAAAATGCATGAGCTGATTTGGTGGGTGGAGATGACCTGATAGAATAGATAAAAGGTGGGTTCATGGAATTTGATAAATCAATTACTTCTCCAGATATGATGCTTAAGGTGTTGCTCTGAGTATCTTGTTCTAATTAGTGTTTAGATTTTCTATAATTTAAAAGCTTAATATTTTTTAGTATAATTCTAGTAATCCAGAAAAATATGTATTAGTAAGTGATCCAAAAAGTTGGTAACTGGCTGAATTATTTACAAATTAGGTTTTCCTAGTTGGATTAAAAATCACCTTTTAAGTGGTTGGTAAATCTAATTCTAATTCTAGCAACTATTATGTTAATTGCTGTCCTTTCAATACATTTGCACTTAATGCATGCTTAATCTTAATCTGTGCTTGCATAGAATGTCATAGTTGATTTTCTTCCTGTGCTAAATTGGTGATCATCTTTCATAAGTGAAAAATATAATTAGATGGTATCATATGGGATGCTACCCATTGGCACAATAATATGAATTAGGTGGGCAATTAATTTCTTTGGATGCATAACTAATCATGAGTACTGCATCATAGAAATTCTCAACTAATTACATAATCACATCATATCATCTCTTTTTCTATGTAGCACACTACAAAAGGTCATTTCATTCGTAGTGATATAAGGTAGTCATTACCTATTGTGCTTGAAACAAATTCAGCTAGATTGAAAACATGTTTATTCAAACAATACCTGCAATGATAGAGATAAGAATGAGTTTAAAAAATTACAAAAACAATAATCAAAAGAACCTATTTTTGTATAGATGAAGCTAAGATTCTTCTACCCGCCACTACTAAATCTGTTAACTCTAAAAATCACCACCTAAAGGGAGATCTGAAACATAAAAATCATGCTCCAATTAACAATTATCTTCACAAAAATCCATCTTAAAATTTATTAGAATCATAAGTTTAGGTGGCAATTTGCTAAAGGACAGTGATCAAAATGAGGAACAGAATGCAATAGCAAAGTAGTAGGAATCATTGCAAACTTGTCTACTCACATCTAAGATACAAAATGATAGCATAACTTAGAAATCCATTGGCTAGAACAGAATTCAATGGCAAAGTATAGGCACCGTTGCCTTAATTGAAGATAGTTAAAGCAATTATTGCATCAAAAATTGAGGTATGTAGATCATGCTATGGAAGTTTCATCAACATTTTTTGCTTGTTACGTTGTGTAATTGTGTTCTATATTGTTTTCAAGCCAAATGGAAATGCTACTTTGCTTTGCTTTGAAGACAAATGGACCTTGAAATCTCCATTTATTTAACTATTTAATGCTCATTCAACTTGCTTGTCAAGAAATAGAGACATTCAACTTCAAAGGTTCACATCCTATTCTAAGTCCACATCAGCAATAGATACCAAGCCAATTAAAAACATAAGATACCAAGCCAATTACAAACATAAGGCAGAAGTCCATATAAACCATCTCACAGGCAGGAAAAGCTCACAACTTTTCCATGCTTTCAAGTGTCAAAGCATACTCATCTTGTCAAAATAAGTAATATAACTTGTGTTCACACATATGTGATCAGGCAGTAGTTTATTAGTATACCGATATCCTGTAAAAGATTAATCAAATTTCTGATGGTACTCATTATCCTATATCCAAAAATAAGGAAAGCAAAATAAAGTATATAAAGCAAAATTAAGATAGCAACATAAAGAAAGCAAAACACTGATATACTCATTTTTGTATAAGGGTAAAAAATTCATGACCTGATTAGAAGATAATCTTCTAGCAATTTACCAGAAAGCAGGACAACCTATAAAAATAATTGTAGTCAAATTTGCTGCATGTATCACATTCACATACCTGATTACCATCCACGTCAAACTCCTTGCCTAGAGATTCCATGACCAGCTGCTGCAAGTATCAACTAAATAATAACAGGTTGTCCTTATATAGAAGGATAACCATACCCTAGAGAATAAAAAAAAATGAAAAGAACACAATACGCAATAGTGACATGAAACAAAAGACAGCTGCTAATCATTCATGAAAAATATAATTCATACACTTGGCAGGACTGCACTTATAGAAAAATGGAGGATAGTCAAAGCCATGGCTAATCTTTCTTAAATGTTATTCATACATTATTAGCTGATAGAAACTTCTGTATGACATGTTAAATACTAAGGTGATAAGGTTAGCAAGTTGGAGTTGGCTATTTTTTATCTTCTAAAGACTAAAATGACAGTAAAATTTTTTGACCACTAACTGACTAAAAATTATAAAATCTTAACAATGTACTGAAATCAGCACTCCATTCTAGCCCAATGACACATGCAACATTTAATCTCCCATGTAGAGCCTATGGAAGTAAAAACTCACATGAGTAGCTTAGAAGCTCCCGTATGTCATTTAAGTCTTGTTAATTTGTATCGGTACAATAAAATTAATTATTAATTACCAATTATAGACAGCAAGTCTGCAAACAAAGCAACCCTTCCACGCTACTCCTTAGTCAGCTCTTCCACTACACAACTTGATTTATGAACCCTGGACCATACCAAACATTAAAATGCATTTGTGAGAGGGGGAGAGAGAAATAGAAGTACAAAACTGCAATGCAATATTCCTTTTCCTTGCCATTCAAAATCTCATAGTCAAATAACAGCTTCACAAAGTAAAATAGAACAAATTATGATACCAAGAGAAGACAAAATGAAATCTTCATTTACATATATATATATATATATATATATATATATATATATATATATATATATATGTCCTTTAGGCAAACTCGGTAAATGGCTTTATTATCGTAACAAATACTGCTAATAATAGTAGTTTATAAGAATTGGTGTTGAATAAAAAAAACTCTATTCAAATAGCACAAAATATTTTGAGTCATTGAGAGCAACAAAGATGTGTACTACTTCCCAATATAATCATTGATGAGTAGGAGAAGTGCACTTCCAGATATAACCATTGATTAATCACAACGTTGAAAAAATCATCAAAATTGTTAGCTATAAAGATGTCACTTTTAGAACTTCAAAATAAAAAGCTATTAGCATAGGTTAAAATCCCCTGTTTTATTGCCAAAACCAATGCATCAACTCGAATCTTTAATACCTTATGGCTCATATCGAAAATCGTAATGAATTAGATGCAAATGCTCATAGTTGTATGTGTTGAAATATAATTCAAATTAATATTAGTTAGTATTGATAGAGTTAGTTAATAAAGTGGTTAGATGGTAGTTAGTTTGTTAGTGGAGAATAACTATCATAGTGTGCATTATAAATAGACTTAGTGTAGTGTAATGTGAAAAGTGATATGAACAAAAATTTTCATTCAAGTGTATCTTTCTTCATCTTCCTCCTCTCAATATTTCTCTTTGTGTGCTAGTGCTTGTGTTTTCAACATGGTATCCAGAGCTTTACGATTAGGGACCTACGAGGGTATGTCCATGGCTGCTGTGCTTGGGTTTGATGAGTTTCTTCCAATTTCATTGCCGGTTCTTGATAGCAAGAACTTCAACCAGTGGGTCGCGAAGATGAAAGTGATCTTCGGGTTTCAAGATGTATTAGATGTGGTGGTTGATGGTGTGCAGGATGAGGCTGACAGTGCAGCCTGTGAGAGAGATTCTAGAGCTCTCTTTATCATCCATCAATGTGTGGATTTCGCCCATTTTGAAAAGATTTCCACATCAAAGAGTGCTAGAGAAGCATGGAAAATCTTATACAAGGCATATTGTGGTGCTAATACAGTGAAGAAGGTGCAGAATCAAGGAGCAAATGATTGTGGAAGAAACCGAAAGGGACACAAGAAACAGTGGCAACCAGAAATCTTGATACAAGATTTAATCCAAGAAGAGGAAATTCCAGCAGAGACTGAAGATGAACGGAGAAAGGTTAAAGAAGTGGAGTCGATACAGGTGGAGGACAAGGTGAAACTTTCTAAAGCAGTTGAAGAGGATGGAGTGGATGAAGATGAATGGGATGTAAACCGTGGATGGGGAAGATCCAGAGGGAAAGTAAGGGTCAACGAAGGTACTGTAGAAAGTGATTCTATTTTGTCATCTCCTGGTTCTGCAAGAAAGGGACCGTCTTTGATGTCTGGTGGGTTCTATCAGGCTTATAGTAACGTTCAAGATATCTTGAATAAGATTGCTGCTCAAGTTAATGATGGACCTTGTGTTACTTACATTGGTGAAGGTGGTTCGGGTAATTTTGTTAAGATGGTTCATAATGGAATTGACTTATGGGATAAGTCCGGCGTTGGTCATATTCCAGAGGATTCACTCAAATTGCTATTTGCTTTTCTCCAAGAATGTGTCATAAATGATAATGGGGTTTCTTGTTGCAGAGGTTCAAGTTTTGGGAGAAAAAAGACATTTTTTGAAGAAACAATATTAGTTGGATCATTGTGCTTCAAACAATGGGATCCAGGAAAAATGTGTTCTTGAGAGATATACTAGCTATTGTGTTTTTAGGTGATTTGAATTAAAGGGGTGTGTTGAAATATAATTCAAATTAATATTAGTTAGTATTGATAGAGTTAGTTAATAAAGTGGTTAGATGGTAGTTAGTTTGTTAGTGGAGAATAACTATCATAGTGTGCATTATAAATAGACTTAGTGTAGTGTAATGTGATAAGTGATATGAACAAAAATTTTCATTCAAGTGTATCTTTCTTCATCTTCCTCCTCTCAATATTTCTCTTTGTGTGCTAGTGCTTGTGTTTTCAACAGTATGACTATTTTTATTGCTAACGAATAGCATATGGCCAAAACATAAGTGTAGCAAGTAATAAAAAGACCAAATCAAAGTCTAAATCTGAAATAAAACACTTCTTCTCCAATCAATCTCATAGTTTTGTCTATCAGATATATATAAAATTCCAAATACAACAAAAAACAATGAAGATGAATCAAGTCGGTATGTAGCTATGGACAAATAAGAAATCAATACCCATGTGGAAGCTATCAATCACTTAAAACCACAGTGGAAGTTTAGCAGCATTATAACAATTAAGGATTTTGTTACAAACAAAGCTACTCAAAAAGATTGACAGGGCAGGGGAATCATAGAATATTTTCATTTGTGTAAAAAATAAACACATAAATCTTGAAGACAACAACTCAAAGATAAGAAGTGCATCAATCCTTTACCATACACACCACCAAAATCCCAAATAACCCACAAACTATAGCTTCTACATTGTGCCTCCGTTGCAATAGACACCACCCACACCATACACCGAGCCAACAATCATACCTTAACGCTGGAACATGGAGAGGAGATTGAAAAGCACATCATCAATAAACTATAAATTCCAGAATACTGTAAACTATATATTCAATAAATCTAATCTTGTTGCTAAATAAAGAGACTCTAAAAATCCCTTTTTTAAGAAATCAGAAATCAGAAAATGGTTTCAAGCCTTGGAGTGCACCTGAAGGAAACTACATGTTCGTTCATCAGAAGCAACAAACCGGGCGGAATCTCATTCTCTATCTTTTCATGATAAGAACCTTGGAGAAAAAAAAGTGTGTGGGTGAGGGAGAAGAAAGGTGGTTCTGCTGTGGAAGAGGAAAAGGAGGCAGTGAGAAGAAGAAAAATGTGTGAGGATGAGGAAGAAGAGAAATACAGGGAGATTGGGAGAAAGAGATAGATGGGATCTATGATTTTGAAATTGAAAATTGTTAGAAAGAAGGCGCGTAGATATGTATGAAGCAAAATAAGTAGGTGAAGGAGAGACTGACTTGATCGGAGCAGAGAAAAAAAGCAGAAAGTTGATATGGAGAGAGAAAATAAAATAAAAATAATAATAATAATAATAATAATAATAATAAATAGAACAAAAGAAGCTATGGAAAATGAGCGGGAACAAATTTGACAAGAAGTTGACACGTGTTGTGTAAGAACTTGATTTTATTATTATATAGTAAATAGTAAATTGATTGATTGGGGCTTGGGTATCATGGTAGTTCATATGACATTGTCATGGAAGAAATTTTTCTATAATAATTATTAATACACCCAAAAATTTAATATGATGATTAGATGTATTTCTTTGTAGCAACAATACACGGCATTTTTTAACTAATTCTATGCACATGAAAAAAAATATAAAACAAATTAAGAGTTACATAATTTATCAATTATATGTCATAGCCATTAAGAAAACTATTGACATATTTAAAGAGGGAGCTATGAGTGCATTTGTTTGTGCTTACTATTAAGAAAATCACTTTTTATTAAAAAAAATCTTTATATATAAAAGAAGTGTAGTCATTGGGTCATTTTTGTAAAATCACTTGTGTTATTATTTTTTTATATCTTTTTAATTTTAAAATTACCTTATTAATAATTGATATTGATATTTGGGTGCAACTATTTCTTACTCATCTTCATTTATCTCTTTCATCTCATGACTCATTTTCATATCTATCTTTTAATTTCTCTTTCAGCTTTGAAGCTGATCATTTTTAGGGTTTGGGAGGAGGCACAAGCAAGGGGAATAAAGAAGGAGGAGGAAGGGGAAAGAGATGGGAGAGCTGCCACATACAGCAGTGAGGGGCGACACGGAAGTGGCGGCCACTGAAGTTCGCGGCTCTTACTCCCACTCTTCCTCTAACTACTCCCTTTTCTCTATTAGAGCATGTTTGGAAAAGATAGATTTTTCTCATTTCAGCTGTTTTTTTGGCTAAAAAGCTGTTTCATACATAATCTATTATGTTTGGCAATTAGCTTAAATTTATAAAAAAGTTCTTTTTGAGGGAAAAAGTTGTTTTATGTCATCTAATTTGTTTTAGCTTAAGATTGTTATAATTTGATTATTTCTTATTCTCAAAACTCTCTTCCCTATTTACCCCTACAAAACTAACTTCCAAATAAATATTATTAAATTATACAAATAACTTCATATCCTTTTTCGTAATTTACTATATAAAAAGCGATTTTTTTAGACCATCCAAACGAAAAAGATTATCTTGAAATCGCTTTTCAGCAAACAGACCCAAACAAAAATAGATTCTGATTATAATCGATTATCACAATAATCGATTATTCATAAATCGATTATCAGCATAATCTTTTTTTTCCAACTTTCCCAAACACATCCTAAAAATATTATCACTGTTGTTTTTAATTCCTATTCTCTTTTTGGTTTTTTGGACAACAGGTAGTGAGGGAGCGCACACCGGAGGTGCCTACGAGCAAAGGTTCGCGGTGGTGTGGCGGAAACGGTGGTAAGTATAATTTTTTTGTCACAAAACTTTTCGCTCACAGTATTATATAATATTAGCTCTATGTTTTGTATTAATTTTTTATCACACCGATTCCGCTACTTTTGATATTTTATACTGTGATGTGACTATCCCTTATGAATTGTTGCAATCTATTGGAAAGGTTTGTAAGTTACAATCCTTAATCTATCGTGATGCACCTTACGGGATAGACTCACATGGGGTTTCTCATGTTTCCTTTGTCTTTCTTTTTATCTTATGTTTCCTTTGTTTCTTTGTTTACGATGCTTTCAAAATTCAGAGTTTGTATGTGGTGTTGGGATTGTGAATGGATTGGGCATGGATGCTCTGCAACTTGGAACCGCAGCATTTGTTAGTATTAGAAATTTGCAGGGTCTGTATCAAGGTGCTTGCATATAGCAGAGAAGCATATTATTGAATGGTTCCTACTTCTGTTGTTGTGGACCCGAGCCTTCGGAGAAGCATCTATAGATGCATGACTGAAAATTGAAATTCTCATTTGTTTTTTAATGCTATTTTTGCTGATTTTTTTTTTAACTTTTTTACTTTTGTGGATGGCAGATCGTAAGTTAGATGTTGAAAATGGCATCAACAACGACAGGATGGTACAGAAGAGAGAAAACTGTTCCTTCTGGGGATTGTTTGGCCATTGTTGCCTTGGCCAGCACCAAGCATGATCCTCTGCCCAAAAAGACCATCACTTTATCATCTTTAATGGCTCCTAGATTGGTAATTTTCTGGAATCGTGTATTGAGAATTTTAAATTGTGTTTTTTGTTTTCCAAGTCAGTCGTCAAGGTTTCTCTCTACTTAACAATTTTGCTAGGCACATACAAGTGGTTTGGACAAGCCATTAGCGTGGGAAAGTAGAGAATTTCTGAGCAAGCTATGCATAGGGAAGGTAAGTGCAAAATGATGTTTGGTGTTATTTTCTATTGATAAAGCATTCTAAGAATCTAACCTGATATATTGTTGGAACAGGAGGTGACCTTAAGGGTTGATTACAATGTGTCATCGATAAATCATGAGATGCCCCTGAATAGTTTTGGTTAATTATTCACTTTTTTTATTTGAATGATAGTTCTTCTTTGATCATTGTTATGTTTACTCTCAAGTCTGATGGACTCTGCAATGGATAGGTGGGATTCAGGAACTAATCTTGGTGAATTTAATGGCCATTCAAGGCAAGTTTCAAGTTGTGTGTAACTGTGTATAGACCAACCAGACCTTTCCGCATTCGGAATGTCTTATATAAGTGATTATATTTAGATATAAGCAAATATTGTTTTCTTGTAGGAAACTCTAATAGGTTACTTTAGCTAATAGGAATAGAAATCTTGGTCTGAAACCCGGTCAGTCGGAGTGCTGTTGCCAAATGTGTTTGGGTTTAACCGCAACAGTTTTAGGTTCAAATGCAGATTAGTTTAGTTTACACAATTTCCCTACTTTGTAGGTTGTTTCTATTTAAAGTTTAATTGAGATGTTCAACTCCTTTGTTTATACAACTAGAAGCGGCTAAAAAATTATCATGTAAAGTATTAATTGCTATTTATATTTAGAATTTTTAAAAATAGTGTGACATTTTGCTTCTTTATCTCTATTTATTTTCTATTGCAGCCTTTTCTTCAAGTAGGAATTGTGTGGTGCTTGGCAGTTCACAGCAGGGCAGACAGGTAGGTTATTCAATAACTTAATCTTACTATGTATTGTGAGAGCTTTCCGTGAGTATTCCATTAAATAAGGTTCTTCAATTTTTTTTATATTTATATCATTTGCTTGTGATTCTGAAAATGAGTTTTGATTCTGAGTTGTTTGTGAGTTGGCTTGATTATGAAAATTGCACAATGAAGTGTTTGAGAAATTTTATCTTTGTAAGTAATGCCAAATTTCATTCTTTCATTATGTACATTTTATTTTTCATTTTTTCATGTCATAGGAGCTCATGTGTTCTCTTTTTTCCAAAAAATTATCAATTGTAGAATCCATTCTATAATATTACTTGGGGAGATGAAAAGCTCATGAGTGGACTCTGCATGGTTACAAATTTGTTGCATGTTAGGTTACATGTAGATATAGGTGGCATTGTTACTGAACTTGCAACTCTAGAATATTCGAGTCAAGAACCAGTTATAAAGAGAAAAAAGTATCTCTTCGTTTTTGGTTGGAAGTTCCTCAATCAATGAAATGAAGAGTGAGATTTCTGAGCTTCCAATTTCAGCTTACTGATATGAATTATACAATTGCTACTTTTAAGATACCTTCATTTTTTGGCTCTGCTTGGTTGGTGAATAAATTGGGTGATTTGATGATGTTTGTTCTGTTTTGGTGAATCCAATCTCTTTGTTGATCTGTCATCACTTATTGAAGCAAACATTATCAAAGAATGTGAGCTTGGTTCTCTTATATCTGACTTAAAAATCAAAGGACAACAGTTAATTAGAAAATGATTTATGGTAGACACCCTACTTTTCTTGAAATAAATATAAAGGATAATTGCTGTAACATAAGCTTCCTTATCTCTTAAATTGCTTGGATTTGAGGAGTTAGTAGGTATTGTCGTAAGCTTGAATATTTTGGATTTATATGAGCTTTTACATGATTGACATGATGGGAGAATATACAATTGCTACTTGTAAGATACCATCATTTTTTGGCTCTGCTTGGTTGGTGAATAAATTGGGTGGTTTGATGATGTTTGTTCTGTTTTGGTGAATCCAATCTCTTTGTTGATCTGTCATCACTTATTGAAGCAAACATTATCAAAGAATGTGAGTTTGGTTCTCTTATATCTGACTTAAAAATCAAAGGACAACAGTTAATTAGAAAATGATTTATGGCAGACGCCCTACTTTTCTTGAAATAAATATAAAGGATAATTGCTGTAACATAAGCTTCCTTATCTCTTAAATTGCTTGGATTTGAGGAGTTAGTAGGTATTGCCATAAGCTTGAATAATTTGGATTTATATGAGCTTTTACATGATTGACATGATGGGAGAATATAAACCTCAGTTGTTCACTTTGGACCATTTGTTGTATGGAGGAAGATCTACCAATCTGCTAATGTGCAATGTAGTGCATGCCGTGAGATGGATATATTTGATAAACTGATTTAATAAACCGTCCCAGTAGTCTATATTATAATAAATTGGGAAGTATTAAATTTATTTTATTTAAGTTTAGTTTTGCACAATGAACTATCCGGTTTGAAATGCTTGAGGCTTATTGTTAAAGCTATCAAAACAGCTCATAGGCCCACAACTAAGAAATCTAAGTAGTGTAATTTCATTATTTTCTTCCCCCTGAATTTACACTGACAGGCGCTGATCTTTGTACCATCTTAATGTAAAAAATGTTATGTTGTTTAATGGAAAAGTGATCTTTGAGGATGTTTGGTTTAATTCTAGGAACCGTATGTAGTTACAATTTGCTTATGATAATTAATTTTATAATATATAGATATATAGATTATGAATCTATCAACAATGAAGCAAGGTTTGATATTATGGTGAATTTTTTGTTTAAAATCCATGCAAAAGTTAGTTGATTAGCTGAGAATTAGGGGGAGTTTTGTTATGCTGTATTAAACACCAGGGACTAAACCTTTTTTAAGCAGCGAACCTGTTTCTAAATATAGAGGTATTAAAGTTCATATGGCAAGGCAAACAATTATAATAATGTGTATGGAAACAATTTTTTAATGGGTCGTTGTTGTTCAGGGTATGGGACGGCTATTAAATAGAGTTGTGTTAATGTTGTAGATATGATGTAAAGGCAAAAGGTGGCTAACAAATGCTTCGTGACTTCAGCCATATGCTTCAGCAATTTTACCAGACACAGGTGCAAAAAGAAAGTCATGTGGAGCACGTTCTCAAAAGCATAAGAACCTAATCAGTAGCTGTTATTTTCTCTCCTTTCATTAGCGTGCCTATTTTATCTGCAGAACCAATTTTTCTTAGAGACCATCTTCCCGATTTCGTTTTGTGGAGCATTAATGCTTGACTAATACATAGTGTATTTACTATATACTACCTTATTAGTCTATACACGACGGTTTACTAACCTGCTTAAAAACCTAAGCGACCCGTGCAATGCCCGGGTACCATAGCAATACATATAGTTTGTACCAGTAATTTAAATGCACATGATTGCTTCATTTACAAAATAACCCACCCCAGCAAGCCAACTCTATCACAGTATAGGCAGTGGATGTGAAGTACACAACAAAGCGAAAATAGCAAAAGATACATAAGAGAAAGGGACAAGCATTTTTACTTTTATTTCAAAGTTGTCTTTCATTGACTTCATGTACTGTTGTACTCATATTATCTTCTCATGGTGTGCTCCTCTTTTTTACTTTTATTTCGAAGTTATCTATCATTGACTTCATGTGCTGTAGTACTCAGATTAACTTAAGGCATAGTTTTAGAGAAAAGATGGGAGGCTCCCTTGAAGAAGAATAAGTGGGAGGGGACCAGTTGGTGTGACCTTTTGACCATGCCAATATTAAATTTCTTTTTAGTAGGAAGATAAAGGAGACTAATAATACTGTTTTGTAGGGAAGAAAGTAGGGGAGGAGGTTAATACTTGGTATTTGATTGTATTTGATTAGATATAGACATGATAAAGTTGCAAGAAATTTTCTGGTTAGACCAGAAAAGAAGAAAAATTATAAAAGGATAGAGTAAGTAGGATGTACTCATTCACAAAGTTAGCTATATTACAAAGAAACTCTTCTTTTGTTACTTTTCTCTATTATCTCTAGATATTTTTCAAGAAAGCAACATGAATGGAGAATGCATTTTCTTGCCGGCGGAGGTTACAGTTGGTGGTAGGCCATTTATGTGCCTATATTTAATTTATGTAATCAATTTTCATATTCACCATTTTTTCTCCTAACTGACAACGTTACAGCAATCTCTTGCCTTATTAATTGGCATTTTAATTGGCCCTTGAAAATTAAAATTGTTTAAATTTGCATTAGGTTGCCTTTTTAAATGGCAATTTATTTGTCTAAGAATATTTCAGAACTGACGAAACCTTTGATTGATAAAAATTTAATTAGCATTAGGGGTGATTTTATTTGCGTTGCCATTTTAAATTTACATTGTTTTAATTGAATTTTAATGTCTATTTAACTAGCATAGGTTGCCTTTTAAATGGGCATTCCAATTGTCCTATGAGATTTCAAAACTGACCAAACAATAATCCAAAAAAATATAATAACTCTGAATTGTGCTTTTTGAATTTACAAACTAACTCTGTTATTCACATTATCCAATTTATAAAGTGGCGTCTCTTTCTCCTACCCATACCTCAATCATCAAAGTCTGGCCCTCCCTCTACTGCAACCCCACATCAACAAGTCTGTAATATTTAACTTTTTGTTTTGTAAGTGTTTTGTTTAATTTGGTTTAATGTAGTAAAGAGTGTGCATGCTAAAACATTAGTCTTGATAAAAAAAATGCTAAAAAATTAGTATTCAAATCAAAATGTTATCTATGTATTGAATGTGAAAATGTATCTCATGTGAGTGTCTTCTTTTAGGTGAGTTGCCTTTCTTTGATTTTTAGCGTAAACAATGACCCTTTTCCTCAGTTTTTCGGTTTTTTACATTTTTCAATTTTATTTGCATTCTGATAATTCACATTTAATATGATAATTCGCATTCTGATATAATTTGAAGTTTTATATGTTACTCATTCACATTCTGATAATTCCCATCATTTGCCATCATATTTCACATTTTAAAGCTCATATAATATTTTTAGGCAATGTAAAAGTAAAGGTCATATAATTTCCATTCAATATGATAGTTCTATTTAAGGCAATTAAAAAATGGCGCCAAGGATTACACTCTTTAATGACATCGTTTCCTGAAAGATATGATTGGAAGATAAAGGTATGTGTCATTCATCTTTGGAAAGTGTCTGTCGTATCAGGATTCCCTGCATTAGTTTATCTCTATCTCTCTCTTTCTATTTGTATTATTTTGCCATTTTTTTGGAGAAAGCAAATCAAGAGTTGAGTGTTTTTTTTTTGTACAAATCAAGAGTTGAGTGTGCGTGAGAGAAACAAATCCAATGGTAGTAAATTACACATCTGCAATAAATGCATGAATTTGCTACTGTAGACAATCTGGATCCAATGTTTGACTTCAAGAATGCAAAGCAAAGAAATAGCATTGAGATGTTTTTGCTGGATGAAAAGGTATAGTTAATTATTAAAATATATTAACATATACTTTTTTTTTGGTTGTATTAATTTTCTAAAAATTTTATGCATTTTTTAATTAAGTGTACAAAAATACATGCTACAACCAAGCAAAATCTAATTACAAAGTTTGAACCAATCATCGAAGAAGGAATGTCTTACACCATCCACAAATTTATTGGTTCTAAAAAATGATACAAAGTTCAAGAAGACAAGCCACAAATTTAGGATAAATTTCATAAGAAGCACAGAGTGTGCTAAATATGAGGTTGACAACATACTTGCAAATTACTTTGATTTTCTTAGTTTTCCACAAATACTAGGTGGTGTAGATGAAAATATCCTGATTGGAAAGTAGTTTTTCATTTAGATAATAGTGAAGCTTTTTTTTACATTGTATATTTAAGCTATTTTTTTTTAATGAATTGCTATATAAGATATCATTGGGCGTACTGTTGAAAAGAATGATATTAAAGAGATTGACAAAAACGACAAAATGAACATTCTCATAGACATTATCAATTAGTTCACTTTCTCTTTCACCGTTACATCCATTAAAATTAAAATGTGTACATAACCAGAAGATTTTCCTTTTTAATCAAAACAATTTCATAAATATATATAACGAAATTCATTTCGATACTTCTAATTCAAGGATAAGTCATTATTCATATAATTAACCAAATATTTACAAATAGACGATATAAAATATAAACAATATTTAATCAAAACATTTCAATGCCCCGTGCATCGCATGGGTACCAGTACTAGTTACTAATAAAAGTAAAGTAGTATTGGTTTTAGCTCTCTGCCTAACTACAATTAGTTGTATTAGTTTTTCTATTTCCAAGTAGTTGTATTAGCCTTTGTATTGGTTAGGCAGTTAAGGGATGCACCAGAGCGTGATGACGATCCTGGGAATAAGAAGAAGCCATCAGAGAAGGAAAATCATACCTCTGGTGGTGGCAAACCATCTCCAAACCCAGCATACTTCCTGAGCACCTCCGATAACCCAGGAATTCCACTTGTTGCATCAGTCCTCAATGGGGACAATTTTGAACCTGGGCAAGATCGATGAAGACTGCATTGCGTGCAAAGACCAAGCTAGGCTTCATCGATGGTTCTATCAAGAAACCAGATTCCAAAACTGAAGATTATCCAAGCTGGGACAAAGCGGATTCGATGGTATTGGCTTGGATTTTGAATTCGGTAGATCCAAAGCTTCATGCAAGCATTGCGCATACAACCACAACAAAGGAAATTTGGGAAGATCTTGAAGAAAGATTCGCCCAAACAAATGCTCCTAGGGTTCATCAATTATGGCGCACCCTCATCTTGATACAACAAGAACTAGGAACGAGCGTGAAAGATTTCAACACACAATTTAAGAGTTCCCTTGATGAGCTCAGCGAGCTGCAACCCTTGCAAGAATGCACATGTGGAGCATCTAAGGCATTGATGAAGAGGGAGGAAGAAAATCGCGCGCACCTTTTTCTTGGGAGTTTGGGCAGTGAATAATATGCACACGTCAAAGCTACCATTCTTAATTCAGAGCCTTTACCTTCTCTTCGTACAACATTTAATCATGTATTCAGAGAAGAATCAAGATTCCAGGCAGAAAAGGAAAGGAATTTCAAGGCTGAGCCAACATCGGCTTTCTATTCCAACAAGCAAAAAGGGCGAGATGGCCCAAAACCAAAATGTGAACATTGTGGCAAGATTGGCCACATCAAGTCCAAATGTTTTGAAATAGTAGGATACCCTCCAAATTAGGATATGCGCAGAACCCAAAGCAACACCAACAGAACAACAGGGCAGAACACAGCTCATTTTGCCCATGTTGAGGAGGAACAACGAAGAGAGTCAGATCAGATCACCACAAGACATGCCCTGCATGGAACCTATGTGAACCATGAGGACATGGCGGGTAATGTAGGCATGCTTAAAGGTCAAAATTAGGTCCTTGATAATGGTGCTTCACACCACATGACCCACATACTTACTTTCTTAGAGGAAGTAAAGAAGATTGTCCCTACTGGAGACACAGTCCTAGTAGAAAAGATGGGAAATATCCATCTTAACAAAGACATTCAATTGCATAATGTCTTGTTTGTGCCTAGATTCAATTGCAATTTGATTTCAATATATCGATTGACACAAGATTTGAATTATAAGGTTACTTATACTGTAAACTCTTGTGAAATACAGGACCAGGACTCGAAGAAATTGATTGGATCAGGTGAGCTTCAAGATGGAGTTTACACGATCAAGAAAGTGGCAGCAGGGTCTCCTTTGGCTGTAGGGAAGGATCTCACCACCTTGTGGCATGCAAGAATGGGACATCCTCCAATAAGGCTTTACAGTGTATCTCTCCTTTACTTAGAAGTAGTTTCAATATTAATAAAGTTTCTTGCCAGTCAAAAATCAAAACAATGTAGACTTAGTTTCAGTCAAAGTGATAATAAACCCGAAGAACCTTTTAGCCTTATTCATTGTGACCTTTGGGGTAAGTATCACACTGCATCTCATAATGGTTCTCATTTTTTCCTCACCATTGTTGATGACTATACTCGTGGGACATGGGTATACTTAATGAAAGACAAAGTATAAACTAGTGGTATTCTCATGGGTTTTCATAACATGGTAAGAACTCAATTTGATAAAAGAATTAAGAGGGTCAGGAGTGACAATGGTACAGAATTTATCAACTCTACCATTAGAGGATTCTTTCAACAAGAAGGAATTTCTCATGAGACTTCTTGTGTGGCCACACCTCAAAAAAATGGTAGAATAGAAAGAAAGCATAGGCACATCCTTAATGTGGCAAGAGCCTTAAGATTCCAAGGGAACCTTCCCTTGAAATTTTGGGGAAAGTGTGTCTTGACAGCCACATACATCATAAATAGAACCCCTACTGTGGCCAACAAGGGAATTACACCCTATGAAATGTTATTTAACAAGCCTCCATCATATGAACATATGAAAATTTTTGGGTGTTTATGCTATGTGAGAAATGCATCTAAACATAGGGATAAATTTGATCCAAGGGCTGAGTGATATATCTTTGTTGGTTATCCCATAGGACAAAAAGGTTGGAAAGTGTATAACTTAAGAACCAAGGAATTTTTAGTTTCTAGGGATGTAATTTTCTAGGGAAAGTGTAACTAAAGCAAGAAATATGGTAGAAAATACATCCATGAACACAGAATCTCCTCATCAAATATTACCTTTTTAAGATGGAGAGGAATTTCAAGATGAAGGTGGCCAAGATGAATCGAGGACAAGCTCCCCATAACATGTAGACCAAGAATCAACTGCAGAGATCATAGAAGCAGAAAATAATCTTCACAATGAGGGGGAGCATGAAATCCTGCATCAAGAAGCTTCTCTAACTGAGCCTAGAACAAGACAACCACCCACCTATTTGAAAGACTACTACTTGCATTCTGCCACACAGACTCCAACCTATAAATCTCTAGATTCCTCACCTAAAAGGAACATAGTATATCCGATTTCAGAATATTTGGACTATACACATTTTTCTGAAAAACACTTCACATATCTAGCAGCTGTTGCATATCAGGAACCTAAGACTTACATACAGGTTGTGCAACAGCAAGAATGGAGGGATACAATGGACCAAGAGATTAAGGCATTGGAGGAAAACAAGACATGGGAACTCATGGAGCTTCCTAAAGGCAAGATGGCAGTGGGGTGTAAATGGGTGTATAAGCTCAAGTACAAATCTTCAGGAGAAATAGAGAAGCATAAAGCTAGACTTATAGCAAAAGGCTACACACAAGTTGAGGGAGAAGACTTCAATGAGACTTTTGCCCCAGTGGCAAAAATGACCACTATTAGATGTATGCTCTCTGTTGCTATAGCTAAAGGATGGGAACTCCATCAAATGAATGAGAGTAATGCTTTTCTACATGGAGAGCTAGATGAAGAGGTATATAGGGATATCATGTTCCAAAAGAAGGCATGGTGTGTAGACTAAAGAAGTCTCTTTATGGTCTAAGACAAGCATCAAGGAATTGGTACTCTAAACTATCTCAATCTTTAATTGCATATGGTTTCCTTGAATCTCAATCAGATCACAATTTATTTACTTACACACATGGCACTGATTTCTTAGCAGTTTTAGTGTATGTAGATGACTTAGTAATTGCTGGAAATAATAGCACTACTTGTAATGATTTTAAAAATCACTTGAACAAATGTTTTCACATGAAAGATTTAGGCAAACTTAAATATTTTCCTGGTATAGAACTAGCTAGAGGAAATTCAGGACTGTTTTTGTGTCAAAGAAAATACATTTTAGACATACTCAATGAATGTGGTATGTTAGGATGTAAACCAACATCTTTCCCTTTAGAATAGAATCATAAGTTAGCTCTAGACCAAAGTGACCTTTATGCCAATCCTTCACAGTATAGAAGGCTTATTGGTTGCCTGATTTACCTCACTATTACTAGGCCTGATCTAACATACTCTGTGCATGTCTTAAGTTAGTTTATGCAGGCTCCAAGACAAGGACATTGGGATACTGCCTTAAGGGTACTTAGATACCTATAATCCTCACCTAGAAAAAGGGATTATGTTGCCAAAGGACAATGACCTGCAACTTACAGCCTCTTGTGAGTCAGATTGGGCCTCTTGTCCTCTAACTCGAAGGTCCATCACAGGATATTTAATGAAATTAGGAACGGCCCCAATTTCCTGGAAAACCAAGAAACAAACTACGGTTTCTAGATCATCTAGTGAGGCAGAATACAGGGCCATGTCTTATGCAACAAGTGAAATCATATGGCTGCGCGGCTTACTCAAGTGTCTTCAAGTCAATTGTCATACTCCTACCATACTCTATTGTGATAATCAAGCAGCATTACACTTGGCTACAAATCCTGTTTTTCACGAGCAAATGAAACACATAGAAGTGGATTGTCACTTCATTCGCCAACACTTGCAAGATGGAATCATTCGAACAGATTATGTCCCTCCTAAGCAGCAACTCGCTGATATCTTTACTAAAGCTTTGGGAGCAAAACAGTTTGAGGAGTTATCAGTCAAGATTGGTGTTCTTCACCTTCATGCTTCATCTTGAGGGGGAGTAAGAAAAATAAAGTAGTATTGGTGTTAGCTCTCTGCCTAACTATAATTAGTTGTATTAGTTTTTCTGTTTCTAAGTAGTTGTATTAGCCTTTGTATTGGTTAGGCAGTTAAGGGATGCACCAACTGATTCAGTACTTTGATTTTTAATAGTTACTTCTCACACATGCACGACTGTTTGGATAATATTTTGAAAAAAATCAAAATCTAAAAATAATCGTTGGTTTTAATTGGAAGCTAAAACGAGTTGTTTATTAAAAAAAAAATTAATTTTAAGAAAGATACAACAAAAAAGAGAAAGTAAAAATTGTATTTTTATTATTCTATCCAATGACAAAATAACTTCTTTGCATAAAAATCTCTACAAAGAAACCATATTTTTTGCTATTCAAAAATTACCTCTTTTTTTTTTTCAAAACCTATCCAAACGCTCCTAAAGATCTCTTAAACTTATCCAATTTGCCGAACAAAGTTGCTAGCTAATCAAAAGCATCATACTTAACGCGCGATTATAGCTCAAAATATAAATTACCATACAAGCAATCCTAGATAAAGGTCGTTCATCAGTAAAAAAAAAACAAATAAAGGTTGTTCAACAAGAGTTTAGTTAAAAGTTGATGGATAGTAGCTCAAAATAAAAATTAAATGCACGTAATCTAGGGTAATGGTTGTTCAATGGTTTTGGTTA
Organism: Ammopiptanthus mongolicus; assembly: GCA_039655645.1. NCBI lineage: Eukaryota > Viridiplantae > Streptophyta > Magnoliopsida > Fabales > Fabaceae > Ammopiptanthus > Ammopiptanthus mongolicus. Next base: position 41,146,343 of record CM077346.1, read on the forward strand.
ACCTGCAAACGTACATGAATTAAGGATGTGTTTGTTTTTCCATTAGAAAATCACATTCTCTCACCATAACAAAATTTTGCTTTCGCGTTGGATGACAAAAAAATAACGATTATGTCACTGTAAACGTACTTTTGGGATTGCAAACGACAATCTAAACATACACTAATCCAACCTAGTTCCTGAATAATAGGTTGATTAAATTTTGAGGAACGGGGTAGGTTTGACATCATTAGACCTACTAAGCTATAGTCAAGTTGAAAGTTTTGATGGTCTAAACCAACCCAACCAACATACTCACATTTTTTTATACAAAAATGATATTTGTATATCCAGATATCAGACAACATGTTTAATGGATGTAAAAATTGTGGTTAATGATGTCATGTAAGTATTTCGTAAATTCGTTAATATTGTCGGAATTATGATTAATGATATATAAAACATGGTTAATGTTGTCAAAGTTTATGTGTACAAATGACATGACTTTTTTGTAGGCTAAAATATACTTTTGGTCCTTTATCTTATAGTCAAAATTTGATTTGGTCCTTTATCTTTAAAAAGATCCGTTTTAGTCCTGTATCTTATAATGTTACACTATTTTGGTCCTTTCTGTTAGATTTGCAATAACGGTGTTAGTAAATCACCGTTAGTTGTCGGAAACCACCCCCCATTGCTGGATTCTGGGTTCCCTAACTGGACTCTAGGTATTAGAGAGAAAACGAATCTTGTCTCCTTTTCTCTTTCCCTTTCTTCTTCCTTCCTTCTCATTTCTTATTCCTTCCTCTTCCTCTTCTCTTTATGCACCCTAATCTCCTTCCTCTAAAGGAGTTTGTTAATGGCCAAAGCTTCGCATCCTTTATAATTGGTTCGAAAAAGCTTAGAACTTTGAAGCTGATTAGGTGTTTGGGGGATTGGGACGAAACCCTAGAAACAATTGGGTACATGAAGAATGGGTTAGTTGAAATTCACCTTGAGAAGATTCAAGTTACTGATGTGGGTCTTGGTGGGGTATCTAATTGTTTGGGGTTGGAAACTCTACATTTGTGAAAATTGTTGAGTGTTCAAACTTGGGGGTTTATGATATTGTTGAACGATGCAAGCTGTTGAAGAAGATTCATATTGAAAGGGAAAGAGGAAGAGGAATGAAGGAAGAAAAAAGGAGGAGGAAGAAGAAATGAGAAGGAAGGAAGAAGAAAGGTAAAGAGAAAAGGAGAAGAGATTAATTTTCTCTCTCTAATACCCAGATTCCGACGAAGGAACCCAGAATCCGGCGAGGGAGTGCGGTTTCCGACGACTAACGGTGATTTACTAACACTGTTAGTGCAAATCTAATAGAAAGGATCAAAATAGTGTAACGTTATAAGATAAAGTACTACAACGGATCTTTTTAAAAATAAAGGACCAAATCGAATTCTGACTATAAAATAAAGGACTTAAAGTATATTTTAACCTTTTTTTTTTTATATTAGTGAACCCATGTGTTATAAGATCATTTGGCATTTTATAAAACATGGACTTCCCCACCAATAAAAGTATTTGGACGAACCTAGAATTGAAAGTAAAAACTTCAACGAAGTATTGATTAATGAAAATAATTTTGCACCAGTAATAATCCACTCACCGGTTTGAAGCTTAACCACGATAGTAACTCGATACTCAAATTGTTGCTAGATTTTGCTTCGGATAATTTTTTCACTAGTCCTATTATTCTTTTGTGAAGAAACCAAAGGGAACAAGCAATACGTAACTGTTGATGTGTTACACAGGTCTACCTAAAGCGTATACTATACATACATAATTACCAAAAAAAAAAAAAGGGGTATACTATACATACAACCAATCTAACTAGGAAGAGAATATAAATTCTTCGATGCGGGACTTAAAAATAAAACAAAAACTTAGCTAGATTAAAAATTTCTGTTTTTCTTTTTTAAATAAAAGGTAGCATTTAGCAAGACATTTGAAAATTTAGGGTATTACGAAAAAAAAAATGCAACCCATATAAGAATCTCAATGTAAAAAAATGTTAACATAATTTAATTATCTAAAGGCAGAATTTTTTATCTTAATTAATTGGGATTGCCAATTTTCTAAATGTAATAAACTTGACAGTGATAAATTAAATGCCGCAAATTATAGAACTTTTATTGTCACATTTTGTTGTCATTACTTCCATGGAGAAGGTTGGATTACAGTAAGGGTCTGTTTGGATTGACTTATAAACAACTTATTTGTACTTATCTACTGACATAAGCGTTTGTCAGAGTGTTTGAGAGAGCTTATGGAAACAGCTTATGACATATCCATAAACTGTTTTCAGTTTATTTTGATAAGCTCTCCAGGATAGTTCATGAAAACAGCTTATAACTTATATGAAAACAATTTGACTATATTTTCTCTTTGATTATAGAAATAGTTTATACATAAGCGTTTATATGATAAACCCTTATCCTATAAGCGCTTAATTAAGTCGTTTACCCAAACAGTCCCTAAGTTCCAGTTGAACTTAATTGCAAAAGCATTAATGGATATCCTCGATAGGGTCGTTTAAGACATGGCCCGTGCTGTATATTAATATATCTTGGTTAGAGACTAATTGTGATGAGTTTGGGTCGTAAAAATTAGACATGATGTGTTTTCGGGTCGAACTCGAGTCATGCTTTGGATTGTCCTAATCTGGTCTGGTGTATGTTCTTTTAAAACTTACATTTTTTTTACAATTAGATACAAATAATAAGACTTTTACCTAAATTAATTTTTTTTTTACATAATATGATAATATATTTAATTTGATATTATTTGTTTGGCAAAATAGGTTGATTAGTTATATATTTTTTTTTTCACTTTTCACATCGATCCTATAAGTTTTATTTTTTTCATATTGGTCCTACACGTTATGTTCAATTTCCATATTAATCATTTCCGTCAATTTCGACATAACGCAGTCAATTTTGACCTGATGTGACTATCACGTTAGTCCAACACGTGGCTTTTGATCTGATGCCATAAGGTCGAAATTGACAGAAAAGACTAACGTGGAAACGGAAATATATATTGACAAAAAGTAAAAGTAATTAAAAACGTATAAGACAAATCAATCTGTTTTGCCTATATGTTTTGAAATGTATATTATATAAAATATAAAATATAAATATACATTAGTTTTAATTTCCTAGTTCTTTAATTTTATCACTTAACTATGTACAATTTTCAAATTTTCAAATTTATACATTACGCTACATATTAAGTCAGTTTGTTTCTGACCTCAATCATTATTGGGACAGGCAGAGTCGGGTTCAAGTCCATCAAATAGCCCAATCAAAATATTCGGCCAAGTTTGGGTCAAGTTGAACACATTTTGATTTGTTCCATCAACACCCCTAATGCTGGAAGTGAAGGACTTTCGTAGGATACTTTCGGGCAGTGGATTTATACTATGTTTTGTTCAAATGAGGGGACAAAAGGAATTTTGGACTATATTTGGTTCAAAGGAGAAAATAGATTTTAATGGGAGGGAGGGGAGGAGAGTGGTGGGAAAATTAGAGATTTAAATTAGCTATTGTGTTTGGTTGAGAAGAGTGGAACGATTTTAATGGCGGAGAGATAAAATAACACTTTTCATGTTTAGTTCACACGAGGATGAGAGAAATTTTAAAACTATTTTACGTTAACACCCTTTCAATTTTAGATTTAAAAAATATAAGTAAGAACATTTTAGTCAATGTATTAAAAATAGTTAAAACCTCCTCCCCTCCAAATCTCCAATATTGGAGGGGAGTGAAAATTGAATGAGGATGGATTTTGCTCCCCTCCGTTCACCCTCCACTCCAAAACATAAACCAAACAAGAAAAGTTTATAAAGATCCATCTCCTTCCCTTCATTTCCCCCTCAGCAAACACTATGTTAATGGAGGATGGGGGAAGAGAGGAGAGATTTTAATCAGACATTGTGTTTGATTAAGAGGAAGGGAGGGATTTTAATAGAGGGATCAGGAAACAACACTATTCATGTTTGATTAATAAGGGATTGTGTGAGATTTTAAAACTAACTTACTTTTATACCCTTATAATTTTGGATTTCAAAATACATAAGTAAAGATATTGTAGTAAATTCATTCCATCACCACAAAGGGAAGGGCAGCAGATCTAATGGCTGACTTTGGCACAATATAGCACATAAGAAAAATAGAGACCTGGTGGCAGACATTCTAGTTGGGAGGTTACGAAAACAAGGGTTAATTATCAGCTCTAAGCAGCCAACCGATGATTAGTCTCATAGCCGATCCAAAGGGCTGAAGCATGTGGGATAAGCCTGTTGGAACCAAAGTGGTTATGGTCCATTAATCCCTTAAGTTTTGATGTTAACAAAAGTCTAATTTAAGAGAACAAAGATTATATTGTGGACTAATGCTTTATTTTAAGTGTGCAGGAAAATCTAAGTCCAAAGACTTACAGCCCGTACAATAAGTAATTCTCGTTGTGAATGATCTATAAACTCTCAACATTATATCTGAGTCCAAAGACTCTTTCTATTAGACGCTCTCTTTAGTAAAAGTCCAGTGACGTATGCTTTAAAATGTTTTAGCGCGAACGTATATGTAAAGTATTTGAATTTATTATTCAATGTGTAAATGCTTGTATCTTATAGACAAACATTCTTTGTAATCTTCGTACCATCGAAAACTGAAGCCAGTCTATCCTTGTCACAAAAGGATTTGACTATCTCCAAAAGGAAAGACAAAAGGCAAACTTTCGAGTACAAGAAAAAGATGTCAATACGGACTCAAATAAGCTCCTAGAGCTTGGTATGAGAGACTCAGTTCATTTCTAATAGAGAATGGTTTCTCAAGAGAAAAAGTGGATACAACTCTTTTTAGAAAATCAAGCAAAAAAGATTTTATTGTTGCTCAAATTTACGTTGATGATATAATATTTGGTGCAACTGATGAATCTTTTTGTCAAGAGTTTTCTAAGCTCATGCAGAATGAATTTGAAATGATTATGATGGGAGAACTAAAATTCTTCCTTGGACTTCAAGTCAAACAAACACTGGACAGAGTGTATATTCATCAGACGAAATACACTAAGGAGCTTCTGAAACGCTTCAAATTGGATGATTGCAAACCAATGAATACTCCCATGCATCCAACGTCCACACTAAACAAGGATGAGAAAGATAAAAAGGTAGACTAGAAGGTATATAGAGGTATGATTGGTTTCCTCTTATATCTAATAGCATCCAGACCTGACATCATGTTTAGTGTTTACTTATGTGCTCGCTTTCAATCCGATCTAAGAGAGTCTCATCTCTTAGCAGTTAAAATAATCTTTCGATATCTTAAAGGTTCTACTAATTTGGGTCTATTGTATAAGAAATTTGATCAATACAGATTAATTGATTTTTTATGCTGATTATGCTGGAGACAGAATAGAAAGAAAAAGTACCAGTGGAGATTTTCACTTCATTGGAGCCAATCTAGTCTCATGGTCAAGCAAAAGGCAAAGCACAATTGCCTTATCAACTACTGAAGCTGAGTATATTGCTGGTGCAAGTTGTTGTTCACAACTTCTTTAGATTAAACATCAGTTGGAAGACTATAACGTGTTTGTAAGTAATATTCCAATAATGTGCGATAATACTGCTGCAATTAATTTATCTAAAAATCTCATACTGTACTCTAGAGCAAAGCATATAGAAATTAAGCATCATTTCATTAGAGATTATGTGCAAAAAGGAATAATTGATATTCAATTTGTTGATACTGACCATCAATGGGTAGATATATTCACCAAACCTTTAGCTGAAGATAGGTTCACATTCATAAGAAAATATTTAAACATGCATTTCATTGATTGCTTAAGAGTCCCATGCATACGTCCAATATCATGTCTCAGTCCAATGCATGTGAGTTCTATATATACTGAATTGCTCGTCCAATGCATTAATTGAACAAAATCTTTGTCGAAAACGTATTTATCTCTTATTCCCTAACTGAGTCAGTTTCGTTTTCAATAATTACAAAACTGCATTTTACGATTTTAAAGTCTGGAACGTGTGTCAGTCATTTAATGCACGTTGCCTCACCACCTTCTTTTCTCTTTTATTTTCAAAATTTGTTTTTGAAAATACGAACGGTTTTTAGTCTATAAAACCGTACTCGTTAAAGATTGAATCTTTTCAATCTCTTCATCTTCAACCTCTTAACTCTCTGAATAACCCTCTCTTGAAAAAGCTTCTCTCTCTGAAACAGTGGCCTCATCATCCTCTATGACCACTAAGGGTAAAGGAAATAATCTTGATGTTCAGACTGCTGATGTAATGGTTGAGTTCAAGTTTAATATAAAATTCTTCGCTGATAACGGGATAGACATTTCCCCAAATATTCAAGCTGTTGGTTGGTCATGTTTCTTTGAAGATTCTCCAAACATCTATCCAGTTCTTGTAAGGGAATTATGGATAAACCCTACAATATCTGCAAGGGAAATCAGAAACAAGGTTCTCAACACCGAAGTCATTGTCTTTGAAGCAACTATTTCCAACGCCATTGGTTGTGCCCAATCTGGAATCACTTATGAAGATAAATGGGAAGAAGAACTTGATGGTTCTAACACCATCAAAGAATGCCTTTTGAAGAACCTATCTGACAAGCTTATAACCTCAAGAATGACTGACAAGGCTAGGGTTCTTCATCAGATTCTGAACAAATCCATCCTTCATAAAGCTGGTTTAAAGGACAACGTCTCAAAGGCACATCAATTTTTCCTAGTTTACCTTATTTTGGAAAGGCAAAACAACCTTCCACACCTTCTTTTCACTTGCTTCAAGTACGCTATTGAAGGCTCTGGGAAGAATACTGCCATTCTTTATGCTGCTCTGCTGTCAAGAACTTTGAGAAGCATTTGGTCTACAATGATCTCTTGTCCCTGACTCCATAATAGAAACTCAAATATTTTGGTGTTCATGGCATTGATCGTGTGCACCAACCAGAGTTCAGTAAGCAAAGCTTGGTGATGATGCAACTGGACTGTCTCAAAAAGTCCAAGAAAGAAGGGAAGTTAAAAGGTATTCAGATGCAAGTTGTTGATGAAGCGTCTGATCAACCAATCCCTGTTGAACGGTTGATAGAGCCTGCTCGTCCAAAGGCTAGATCACCTTCAAGTCGTCCACCAACTGCCCCCCTCCAACCAACAAGAAAAAGGAAGCTGGTTCTAGCTTCTGTTGATGAAGAAGATGAGGACGATCAACCTACCTCGAAGGTGAGCAAAGGTCCAAGAAAAGCATCTTTTTCCACTGTCTCTCGATCTAAGCTTGCTGCAACAAGGCCTAGATCTACAAGGTCCAAGACTCAAGGTAATACTGAACCTCAATCTAGTTCAGTTAAGAGCAACCGTCTATATTTGAAGACTTGACATTAGACTCTCAACTGTCCATATATCCTTCACCCCCACCTCACCTCAAACACAAACCATACCTTCACCACAAAGAGAATCCTCAAACCCTCCTTCCCCTGGACCCTTCAAACCATGTGGAGCACCTTATCCTAGAATGCTCTACCCAAAGAGAAAATATAGATGCATAACCAGAATCACTTTTGAAAACGAAAGCCCTAACTAGGCCGACGTTAAAAGAAGGTTCCCTATTCTTTTTCATAAACACTCACCTCCCTCCATCTCCTAACATCCTAAAGGTCCTATTCCTCCACCAAAATACCAATATGAAACACCTTCCCCTCCACCTCAAAACCCCTCTGGTCCACCTCCTGAGCAAGGTTACTATCTCATCCCTTACACACCCACTGGTCCTCTGCCAAGTCAACTCTTCAATGCTCATGGACCCTTGCTAGTCCATCTTGAGCAGAAAAAGTTCCCTCCAAAGAAGATCTATCTTAATCTCATTAAGGACAAAGCGTTCCAATGGTGTCCCTACAATGTTGGCAGACATGTGGTACTCCTTAATGAAGAAAAGGAAGGTTGCAAAACCACTGATGAAAAAGATCAAGGACTTATGGTTTGGACAACATATTTCTTGAACGAGACATCAAGTTCATTCCAAGCTATCCCTCAGCCTGGAAAGAATACTTTGATGTCAGGGACTTCCTACCATATTATGCGGTCAGAAAGTAGTGTGATATGTCACGAGAAGCCAAAATCCATCACAATCTGCCAAAGAAATTTTGGGGCGTAAGTTCTAAAACAAGAAGAGTTGTTCCTTCTTGAGCTTATCCAACAATTCCTATTCTGGACCCAAACAAAAACAAAGATGGACGAAAAAGGCTTGAAACATGGACGTTGCCCTATAAAACTACTTTTGATCCTCTCTTCTGGATTAAGCCAAGAGATGACTCTCAAGAGCTAGCTTTTATATGGCAAAAGGATCCCTCTGAAATATTTGATCCAGATGCTCGGACTTACTGGGAAAACTACATCTGGAGATGTACCAAGGAAGCTTCTACGTCCGGTCTATCAGACGAAGAAAAGAGTCAAATTCGCTTATTTAGAAGACAGTTCAAACTCTTTGAGGCGGATTTTATGATTCTGGACGATATCTTTGGCGTCCCTCTGTATCCAACTGATGTTCTTCCTGGACCAAAGCCTAGATGGAGTTAGGAATCTAGATATGATGATGTTGAGATCATCCTTGAAGTACTTCCTCCTCCACCTAAGCCTGTTATGCAAGAGAACTCTCTTCCTAAGGTACCTGTTCCTGTGATCCCTGAAGAGACTTGAGACATTGAGATTATCTATGAGCAACCTTATCCTGAAGAGCAAGCTGAGCATGTTGCAGAATCAGAACCTTCTAAGTCTCAGCCACTGCCTCTTTCAGTAATGCATCCTGCTGATCCATCACCGTCCAATGCCTTTAGTGTGATCCCTGATCAATAGAACCATGAGTAACTAAGGCCACTGCTGAAAGCTCTGTTTCTGCTATTCCTCCAGAATTTCAAGAGTTCGTCCAAAGGACCATTGAGGCAAATAATGCAGTTTTGTTACAACAAATTACAACCATGTTTCAGAATTTTATTCCAAAAGCTCCTCCTCCTCCACCTTCTTAGACTTTGTTTTTCTTGACAATGATGGTTGTCTCTCTCTTTTGTCTGATGACAAAAAGGGGGAGAAAGGAAATATTAATTTGATTAAGATCTTTTGAACATTTTGTTTATGCTTTTTGTCTATGTCTGTCTGTTTCATTGATTGCATTTACATATTTTTAACTCTTACAACAGTGTTTATTGGACTATATCTTTTCATCATGCTTTATCTGTTAAATAGTCTTTGTCTTAGGGGGAGCTTCTTAGCTCTCTAGAAGACTTTGTTCTATCAAATTAGTATGTTTTGTCATCATAAAAAAGGGGGTGATTGTTGGAACCAAAGTGGTTATGGTCCATTAATCCCTTAAGTTTTGATGTTAACAAAAGTCTAATTTAAGAGAACAAAGATTATATTGTGGACTAATGCTTTATCTTAAGTGTGCAGAAAAATCTAAGTCCAAAGACATTATAAGTCCAAAAACTTACAGCCCGTCCAATAAGTAATTCTAGCTGTGAATGGTCTATAAACTCTCAACATTATATCTGAGTCCAAAGACTCTTTCTATTAGAAGCTCTATTTAGTAAAAGTCCAGTGACGTATGCTTTAAAATGTTTTAGCGTGAACATATATGTAAAGTATTTGAATTTATTATTCAATGTGTAAATGCTTGTATCCTATGGACAAACATTCTTTGTAATCTTCATACCATCGCAAAATGAAACCAGCCTGTCCTTGTCACAAAAGGATTTGACTATTTCCAAAAGAAAAAACAAAAGACAAACTTTCGAGTACAAGGAAAAGATGCTAGTCCTATTTCAAGCTATCAAGCCTGATAGTCTACTTTACTGATCAGAAGCCTCAACGAGCTATCAGACTCAACGGACTAACGTACTTAATGCTCAATCAGAATGGAGTCTTTTCCAATCGTTGAAGACTAAAGTTGATCAAAACAAGAAGGCTATAAATATCTCTTCTCTTGAAGATGAAAACTAGCGATACACAACTGACCTTGAGAAACATACAAGCATACAAGAAAACAAGCTATCAAGAAAGAAATCAAAGCTTACAAGCTTACTCTAATATTTAACTTTTATATCACTCTCTGCGAAGAGTTTTGCTTTAGAGTTCTGAGCTTAAGTTTCATACTCTTACTCTTAGTGAGTTAGTTGAACAACAAATCTTTTCTAAATCTTAGTTGGTTGAGCCTGAAAAGGCTTGTGTAAAAAAAATACTTAGTGTGCCTAAAGAGGTGTAGAATACTTGCCTGAAGAGGTGTTGAATACTTGTAACAAAAACGTTTTTTTGTTATAGTGGAGAAAGCTCTCAAGTAGAGAGGACTGGACGTAGCTCTTTGGTGAAGAGTGAACCAGGATAACATTTTTGTGTTCTTTTCTTTCCTTTACTATTGCTTTAGTTTATCTTCTAACTAACTCTTTGGGATTGAATTGCTTTCTTAACTTGTTTGTTCTTTTATTTTAATCCTTCTAAGTAAGCGTCCAACTGGTGTTTGGAAACACTCTCCCCGTCCATTGTGGTTTTAACGTCCAACATTTGCGAAAATATATATCTGCTTACGAAAAGTTTTAAAAACGTAAGAAACACAATTCAACCCCTTCTTGTGTTTCAAACAGGTTCCTTTAAACCCCGGGATACCACTGAGGAGCCAAAGACCCTAATTACGGTCAAGGATGGAGTCAAACTTAAATAATAGGGAGACAACTATAAAGATTAAAATTCATCTAACAAATATATACACGTCAAATTTCATATAAAATATTCATAATTATATGTTCCAAAGTGTTAATTATATTAGTAATCTATCCAAACACACAACTCTTTTCCTGCATATCACAAAAATCATCTATAATCGAATATACACAAAACTTTGCTGCAATTTTCTTTTCAATGCATACTAGCATAACGTCAGTCAAAAATTCATCTTCCATCTTGTTGCGAAGTATAATCTTTACTATATTCATAGCTGAAGAAGATCGCTCTGTAGTAGATATAGAAACACGAAGTGTGAGAATAAAAGTTACCACTCTATACACATGTAAGGGGATAAATTTCTTGGTTTTTCAATTTTTACCAACTAATGAGACAAATAAAAATAATTTGTGAGCCTATTAATAATTTTAGAATTAAAAGATAATAATTTAAGATTATTTTATTTTAAAATAAAAATTTAGGAGGGGGCAAAGCCCCTCTCAGAAAACATGTAGCATTATGGTGGTTCGTAAAATAAAGAAGAAGAGTATTCATATTATATAGAGTAAAGATCCAAGTTGGTTCCTGAAAAATTTCACGGACCCACTTTTAGTCCCTGAAAAAGATAAACTAACTAGTTAGTCTCTCAAATTTACAAATGTGTGACACATTAGTTCCTAGATTTAGTTCCAACGTTTATTTACTTGCCTACATGTCCTATTAACCATCTTACTTGGCCCATTAGTGGTCTTGTGTGATCTATGACGAATTTTCGCCATGAAAAATGAATGAAAATTGAAAAGAGTGCATAATTTTCAGGTATTTGGGTTTTAAAATTGTCCACGTTTTTCACTTTTTATTCGTTTTTTATAGAGAAAATTCGTCACAGGCCATGCATAACCACTAACGAGTCAGGTAGGATGGTTAATAGGACACATAGGTAAGTAAACGGACGTAGGAACTAGATTGAGAGACTAAAGTATCACACATTTATAAATTTGAGGGATTAAATGATTAATTTGTTTTCTTCAGGACTAAAAGTGGGTCCTTTAAATTTTACAGTGACTAATTTGGACCTTCACTCTATTATATATTAGACTATTATTATTGTTGATCAACATGTGGTTGATCCGAGTGGTAATAGGCTCAGACCCCTTAAGCAAGTGGTTAGGGGTTCGATCAGTGACTCTTGTGTATGAAGAAAATCTGGTTGGAGAGGTCAGCCCTTCAATGTTGTCAAATAATTCGTAGGATTAGTCTCTGCAGCCAATGATATCATGGGAAATAAAACTATTAGAGTAAAGGCCAAAACTGGTTATCGACAAAAAAACACGGCGACATTTTGATATCTAAGAAATGAAAAATATCAATTTGGTCCTCAAAAATATAAAATGCAAGTCAAAATAGTCACTGATAGAAACTAAAATGTCCCTAAAAATTATTCTAAAAAATATTAATTTAACTCGTATTTTATATTTTTAAGGATCAAATTGATATGTTGATGGGGAAACAAAATTTCATTTTTTTTTTTTTTTCAAAGAGTAATTTGGAACTTTACTCAATATATCATTATTGTTGTAGATAAAAATGGCAAGGGAAGAGCGCGACATGAGTACTGTGCTGACATTCCCGAAAATGAGGTCGACATGCCTTCTGGTTCTACTAGAGTTGACAAGGAACAACACCACCGCCGCCTCCCAAAAAAAGAATTGCAATCTCAGTTCCTTTCTCTATGTCTGTCTCTCTGGTAATTTTCCTATTTGATAGGATTTGGAGGACATGAAGAGTAGGCTCATGGAGATTGATGATGAAGCTTTGCCCTTCTCCAAATGCAGGCCAACGTTGATAGAGAGATGGGCTCTGTTTAAGGTCTCTCTTAACCCTAACTAACCCATCATTATTTCTTTTTTGTTTTCAATGCCTACCCATTACTGTTTTCCTTTTGAAAGTTCAATTTTGTCAGTAGTGTGCTGAGATTGCTACTAGTACTACTTGATTTCTCTTGATCATAACTCATGTGTGTAAGAACCGTTTACCCTTGTGTTCTTCTTGCATTGGTAGATGTTTATTTGCATATCTTTTCCTTGAAATGCCAAATAGATGTTCTGGTTTAGATGTATAACATACTTTGTGGTTTCAATTGTAGTTGATACCCTTTTGATTTTGACTCAATTGCTTTTGCATATATACCAATTAATGATAACATAATTTGGTATTTATTAAACTTTACCTGCATTCCTCTTTTCAAGACCTGAATTTGATGTTTCTAGATATGGAGATAGCTACTCTCACATATGTTTGTTTTTGGCTTTCTTAAATTACTGCTAAGTTGGAAATTTATGTGTCTTTGTGATTGGTTTCATGTTTTTAGGTGAACAATTGGATTACTCTTGAGAAAAAGAATAATAATTAAAATAGATTCTGATTTATGTCTATATTTCAAATTAGATTGCAGTTGCACATTTTACTTTATAAAAAGGAGATGGATAATAATTAGCATTGATACTATGTTGGTTGTGGACCAGACCAAAGTGCGTTAGGCATTTTTTCTTCAAAGTAACCGATCAACATGGTATAAAGCAGAAAATGTTTCTGGTTCTCCGTAAAACGCCATAGCATTTTTTTTGTGAGGGTTGTTCTTCATCGTCTTGCTGCTTTAACGTTGGTCTTGGTTAATTTCTCTCTTCACTTCGGTCTTCATCTTTTGCTCGGTAAGATCTGGCAGTGCATATTTGCAATTGTGTCACTGTTGGTATATCAGTATATGTTTCATCTTGTGGAAATTTGGGCTCTGATTAAATATATATCATGTCCTAGCTCTGATTTTTTGTCAATTACAAATTGTTTGTGCTCTGATATCTTCGGTGGTGTGGTGAGGCACTAATAGGTCACTTTTACGGAGCCTCCTGTCACGACTCAAGATGCAACCCGCAAAAGATTCTTCAATCAAAGGTGATGACTAAAATTTTGAGCTATGCCATTGCGGCTTTGTGCAGATTTTAGACCTCTTAAAACTGACTTGTTTAATAAGGAAAATTAAGGGTTTTTAGATTGCAATGGTTAATTTTGGGGAAAAGTAATTCTTGTTGAAAAAAAATCTGGTAGGAATCAATATTTCTTAATTATTGATAAAGATTGAAAATTTATGAAATGATCGTGGGAGAACATTTATGAGTTCAGCTACAGAAAATGATTCTTCTTAAATAGGGGACGAAATGTGGGGAGAAACTTATTTTCTGCACTTTTTTTAGGGGATTTGGGTATATTAGAGGTGCAAGCACCTGGGTAGAGGAGGGGGATAGGCAGCTTAGCGGAGAATCGAACATCCAACATCATCACACCTCAGTCTTAAAGAGACAAAGGCCGATAACAGTTAAGCTATGATGCTATATGCTTGTTCGACATGTCTCCATAATGTCATGTCTAATGTCTCAATAGTTTTATAGTTTGTGTAAATTACCTCCATAATATTCTTTTTCAGTTTTTTTTTCCCCACTGTTTAGCTGGGTTTTCGGTGATCTAGTTGGACTTCGGGACTAGGGATCCGGTCAACTGGTCCAGCGAGTGGGTTGCCACCTACTGGGTCAAACAATAATGGATCCTATAATTAGTTTAATGGCAGACTGTTGTGAACCTACAATACTTTAGAAGTTATACTAAAACAATATACTTTTTAGCTTTTAACTGTATATTAACACCATGAAGGCTTTTATTTTGGACCAATGTTGGTGTGTGTGTGTGTGTCTCATAGGTATTAGGATGCGCACATATGACCTTCCCTACATTGGTTGAAGCGCAGGGCACCCCTTTATTTATATGTGTGTATTGTTAAGATATCAGCCAAAATCATAGGCATAAGGATGCGCACATTCAATCTTCCCTACAATGGTCGAAGCCTTGTGCATAGGAGCAACATTTTTCTATTGACTAAAATCAGAGCTCAGTGTAAGAGAGAAAGAATAGCATGCTATTGGGTAGAGGAGTTATAGCTCATCATGTTCTGTGTTTTCCTTTAGTTCTAGTCTATTTACCTATCATACATTTTGTTTCTAGTGCAGGATTTCAATATTATTAGTACATTTGAGGCATTTAATGGTAATGCTAATATCTTTCTGTTAACTGATATATTATTTTAATTTTAATTTGAAGGTTCATCTGGTTCATCTGCTGGTCAGGCAAAGGAGGAAGTGGATTCTCGGTCAATCTATGTTGGTAATGTGAGTTTTGAAGATTTTTGTTTTGCCCCTTGCATTTCCTTTCTGCTTCATATAATGACTTGACATCTTTTTGCGTTTTACTTATATGTGTACTCGTGAATGTTCAATCACCAACTCTCCCAAAAACTTGAGCTATTAGGTGAAGGTTCATGAATGGTTTTATATCTTATACACCCCCTCACGCAAGAGCACTTTGGGAGAATGCCTCCTAGATTGGGCTGAAATTCAACTTTTATTTAGAGCAATCGGGATGGCAAGGATGAAAGTTCTGACCACTTGGTCAAAGAAGCTTTGATGCCATGTTAATTCCTAACTCTCTCAGAAGCTTAAATTATTAGATGAAGGCTCATGAATGGTTTTATATCTTAAACGAAGTATGCTTTGTCCAAAAGTAGGTCTTAGCTTGCCTACCTCCATTTTTCTATTTGGGATTTCTAGCACTATGTAGTCTTAGCTTGCCTATGATGAAGTTACTCTTGTTAGTAGTCAAAATCTTTGTTGATTGTCCTGTGCTACCCTTTTTAATAAATCTTGCAATCCTTTGATAATTTGAGTATTTCCCCTTTAAGCCACATCATCTTGCTCCTCATGAGATTTTACTATTATTTTGTTATCATTTAAACCAGTTTAAGTTGTCAAATTTCAAATTTTACATGTGTAATATGTTTTTGTTAAATTTATTAGTAGTTCTCTTCCTACTCCTTTATGAAAATGGAATATTTAATTATCATGTTCATCGGTTTGGTTGGTTATGACACTAATGACCAACTGAATTCAAGAAATCAGTTTTGTCACAGCTCCAACCATACTGGGCCTGATATATTAGTAAAAAGAAAACCATACTGCTTATAAAAATAATTGGTCTAGTTCTTTTATGAGAATTGGTTTTCCTTTTATGGAAATTTAGTAGAAAATGCATAATACCAAGTCTGGGAGTCTGAGAAAATGCTTTACCCAAAAGGGAAAATGGAGTCTAATAAAAGAAAGCAATTATGAACTATATAAGGTATGTAAGATTTATTCACCTAACAATGGCTCTACATGCTTTATAACTTAAACATTATGATTCTAAGCCTAGCACTGAAAGGGTAGCTCCCTAGGTTGCATGGATACGGTTCTGAGTAACAATACTGGTACAGATATGCGATACTTCTAAATTTCTAAAGACCAGGGTACAACCCGCAAGTTAATTGTCAGAAAGAGATGAGTTCCTGGTCTAATTAAATCAGACCAATACATTTTAATCCTGATGCCTAGCACTGAAAGGGTAGCTCCCTAGGTTGCATGGATACGGTTCTGAGTAACAATACTGGTACAGATATGTGATACTGCTAAATTTCTAAAGACCAGGGTACAACCCGCAAGTTAATTGTCAGAAAGAGATGAGTTCCTGGTCTAATTAAATCAGACCAATACATGTTAATCTGGATTTTCTGTTTTTAGTTTTTCTTGATCCAATTGTTGCTCTTGTCAAGTCCACATGTTTGTATTTGATAACTTGACTGTGACAAGATCTAGTGCATCATACAGTCACATTTGTAATGCATGTCAGTGTTATCAAAAAACCACCATGGCGGATTGCGGTGGCGGATTTTTGGCGCTATGGCCAATTTATGAAGGATGGCGGCGCCATGGCCGCAATGGCGTTTTGAGGCGGCTTAAAATGGCAGATTTTTGGTCTTCCGCTATGGTCCGCCATCCGCAATTGATAACTTTGATACATGTTCAATTTCCTTTCTTATAGTTGCTAACTTCGTTTTAATTTTATAAATCTTCAACTGAATGTTGTGAATTGTGATTTATTTAAATGGGTTCAATATTATGATTCAGGTTGACTATGCGTGTACGGCTGCAGAAATCCAACATCACTTTCAATCATGTGGAACTGTGAATCGAGTGACAATTATGACAGACCAATTTTATCAGCCGAAAGGATTTGCTTACGTTGAATTTGTCAATATTGATGCTGTTCACAATGCTCTCCTTCTGAATGAATCAGAATTGCATGGTAGAAAACTGAAGGTCTTTATCAGATTATCTATGTGAATGCAATAAGTCATTCCATTAGTTTTTCCATTTGAATTATACTTGAATTCGGCTTTGCCCTTTAGGTCTCTGCTAAGCGTACCAACTTTCCTGGATGGAGCCAATATCGTGGAAGAAGACCCTTTAGTTTCAGATCTAGAAGGCCTTTCATGCCGTCTCCATCCTATCCTCCATATGGTCACGGGTAAGCAAATGTTAGAAACTAAAAGGACAAAAAACTTGGATTTTGATGAGTAAAAAATTATCGGGGTTGCTTTCTTCTGTCTCTATTATGTCATGTGTAAATTTTGATGTCATAGAAAGTGAAATTATTTTTGCTTGAAATGGTGCTTTAAATCTAGCCGGTGTAAAGAAAGTACTAGATGGATTTGCTATAGTACTGCTTATGATAGGTCTCTTCACGTTCAATTTTATAAATCTCTACTTAAGGCCAAAAAATTAGAGAGAGAGAGAGAGAGAGTAAATGTCCATTTCCATCCTCCTAAGATATATGCAACATCACATTGGTCCTCCATATATAAATACATCAAATTGATCCTCCTGCGATATAATATATGTAACTTAAAATCGGTCCTTCAATAAGATGTTTATGCCGTCATATAAGTCCTGAAAATGATATCAAATTGTTCCTTGAAGGATGAAATTAATGACATTAATTGTAATTGAAGGTCCATTTGTTGTCATTGATAAATGAAGGAGCAATGTGATTTCACCTTTGCCCATATCTTTCAAGAACCAAAATGGGTATTTACTCTTTAAACAAAAAATACTTGTTTCATTGCAAGAATGGATATGAAAATGCTAAGAGTTCTCTTTGTTGGTTAGTAGAGATATTCTTGTTCCCAGCCTTCATAAATTTCTGTCTATTTTGGAGCCATATAGGCATCCACGCTCTGATTTATCATTCTTTCTGTGATCTTGTAAAATTTTGAGCATATTTCTTTTATCTTCATGGTACACTCCTTACACTCCTTGTGTTATGTGATGATTAAATCATTTTCTTGTGCAGAAGACTTCCAAGGTTTAGACGACCCATGGGATACCGCCCATCCTAGTGCTCAATCTCATTTTAATCTGTGATTGCGAGTTTATGAGAAGATCGACAAGGCATTCTTAGTTTGCCATTTATAATAATTTCCATGGCTGGGGACAAGGACAAGTATCTTCATTTGCATACCAAAGTTAATGATTGCCTTTATAAACTCTAGATATATGGTTTGGACAAATGAGATTGGCTGCATCATTATTGAACTTGTTTATTCCTTGATGTTGGGCACCGAAGGTTTGCTTATATGCCCCGTAATGATGGAGGCAAATATGTGTGGAAAGTTCTCAATAGGTTCTCTCTTTGAACTTTAAAATTATTAATTTTAATGTTAGATTTTCTGAAAAAAAACTATTTTAGACTTAATTAACTGGTGGTATTGAATTTACATATATGCTGAAATGAGTTCTTATAACTAGTTGGAAGTTGGTTAATTGTTATGGTGTGGTATGTCCTACCTTGAAAGTTTCTGTTCGGGTTTAAAGAAAATGGTTATTATGATTATATTGTTCTAGAAAATTGGTAGGCTTTGGGATCTTGGCCATCAGTGTAAAGGACAAAACTTAAGTGCAGTTTTATAGGTGTTTATGGTGTTTTTTCAATGAGAAAGACATTTGTAACAGTTCATCAATGAAAATATAACTTGTAACTACTATTACATATATCCTATTCTCATTGAAAAACATTATAAGCATCTATAAAATAGTATCTAAATTTGTTCATGTGTAAAATGTTCAGCCATTAAATACTCTTAAAGCTTGCACAATCTTTGCATTTCCTTGTTAGAGTAATGGTATATAACAAAAAAAAAAAAAAAAAAAAGACATTTTAGTTAGAATTTGTCAAGATACAGTAATTGTTTTTAGATAAGTCAAAGTAGTAGAGTCAATGTCACTTCTAATTTATTCTTGCAAAATTAACCATTTTCTGTATTAATTGTCAAAAGTGAGCTGATATAGTGAAAAATACCTAATGATGAGATTTTTATATCCAACGATAGCAAAAGAGTTGTCGAAGCATGATTATCAAAACGTATGCCAATTTAGTATGCGCAACAAGAAATTTCTAAACTACATCTGATTCGAATGTTAAACGTAGGACGTAAGTAGCTATCACATTCTTTTAAAAAAAAAAGTAATGAAGGCTTTTCTAAATATTTGTACTCAACCACTACTGGGATGTGGAAATCACTTTGTTGATGACTGTATAGGGGTCTCTTTCCCGTTGTTCTGTTTATTTATCTTGGGGGCCTGGCCCATCCACTATATCAAAGAAGGGTCTGGTCTCATTGTAATTACTTGGATGAAGAATATTGAAGAATAAAGTGTTACTATTGTAAAGTGGTATATTTCTTAGGTTAAGCTATACTTCTGGTCCTTATACGTGATGCTTGTTTTCAACTTGGTCCCCATATGTAAAAAAATTTCAATTCAATCCTTATATGTATAATTATTTTTAATTTGGTTCTTGCCGTTTATTGTTGTTGCAACACCGTTCGTTGGAATTAAAGTATAGGGATCAAATTGAAAGTATTTGTCAGAAATAATAACCAAAGTGAAAATGATTATCACGTATAAGGATAAAAAATATATCTTTTTTGTCCCTATATGTCACAATCATTTTCAATTTTGTCCCTATACTTTAGTTCTAACAAATGGTGTTACAACAATAATGACGGCGACCACCAAATTTAACATAATTGTATATATAGGGACTAAATTGAATTTTTTTTATGTATAGGGACCATGTTGAAAACGAGCGTCACAAATAGGAACCAAAACTATAGTTTAACCTTTTTCTTAGCATAAACAGGGTTTTAAATAAAGGTCCACGCCAGCAATTTGTATCGTAACTGACGTGCCACTTTCGTAAATTAAAATTTACCCGAACAATAACTAGTAAGTAATCTTATTGATCTCGGCAGTTGATTCAGATTCTAATTAGAAAGACATTTTGAAAAGCTTACATGGAGTTTATATGGGCATATAATTATATTATAAAAATAGTTTATGGCCTTTGTACATTTTTTTTGCTTATTTTTATAAATTTGTCAGGCTAAAAAAGTGCTTAGAGAAAGATCATAAGCTTTCATATGAAAGTATTTACTGAATAAACGTTTAATTAAGTCATTTACACGGTACATAAGAGTGGAAATAGGTCAGGTCAGGCCGACTTTGAGTTAAATAGGTATGAATTATTTAAAAAATACATGGCCTAACTCTATTCTGTTACTTGATATAGGCTATTTTTTAGAGTTGGACCTGACCTTTTTAGAAGTCGGATTTTGCTTAAAAGCCTAATTAAAGGCTTATTTCTCATCAAAACCTTTAAATAGACCAATACGACTATATCTAAGTAGGCCAATTGACTAACAAACTAATAGATGAAGCCTTGAAATAGGCCAACAAGTCTACCTCTATTGTAGATATTATTTTGTTAAAAAAATATTATATATTATTATTAACAAATATTATATATTATATATTTTATTAAAAAATAATATTATTTATAAACGGGCGGCCTATAAGGCTTAAAAGACTTTTTCATAAGCTTAAGTCTGACTTGTTTAATTAAAAAGACTTTTCGAAAAGGCTAGACCTGACCTTTTTATTGATTAAGCCAAACCAGGTCAGGCCTTAAATAGGCTACGCTATAGGGCCCCGACGAGCGGCCGGACCTATTTTCACCTCTAACGATGCATATTAATTATGGAGTATTCAAGAAGATGTCTCATTAACACTAGTAACTACAATGATTTTATTTAAAGTATACAAGAAGTACAATCAAGAGAAAAGTGAAATAGGTATCATCTAACCTTTGAGGGTCGCCTGAAAAAGATTCTTATTTTTTGTATTAAACCATGACATAGGGGAGGTCTATCAGGCTTAAAAGGCTTTGTCATAAGTCTAAATCTGACCTATTCAACTAAAAAGACTTTTTGAAAAAGTCTAGATCTGACCTTTTTTTATTAAACAAGCCAGACCAGGCCTTAATCAGGCCACGCTATAGGCCCCCACAATACATATTAATTATGGAGTATTCAAGAAGACCTCTCATTAACGGTAATAACTAAAGTAATGTTTTACAATATACAAGGATTACAACAAAGACAAAAAGGTGAAATATATTTCATCTAACGTGGGAGCCGCTCGCCTAAAAATGACTCTTATTTTCTGTTTTATTGTTTTCTTTTTGTATCAAACATGACATAGGGAAGGCCCATCATTAAAGTGAGCCTAAGGATGTCCTGGAGGAGCGCGAAGAGGGAGGGAAATGCAATGTAAGGAGATTGAACTCTTTCCACCCAACTTCTAAGCATACTCAGTACTCGTTGTGGGTCCAACTACACACGGTCAGTAACAACATCCTAACCTTTCAAGTCTGATTAGAATCAAATTGCTCTGATACCACCAAAATGAGACAACTCCTTCTCGGAGGTCCCATTAGTAACCCGAACTAACATCCCTAAAACATTATTAGCATTAACGCGCTCATTAAACATGCAGAAAGATTAAAAATTAAACAAACGACACTGATATATATATATATATATATATAACAACACAATACTGTTGAGTCTACAAATGTCTGATGTGCATTTACCTTAATTTTGATGAGATTAAAACAGTTATTCAATGATTTAATTGAACCCGTCTGTGGTATTTAACTCGTCTACTTAGTGTGCAGATTAAAACATTAAGCATTTATATGAACTGTTCACTCGTCTGAACTTAGATAAGTTCACCCGTCTGAACTAACTAAAGTTCACACGTCTGAACTAACTAAAGTTCACTCGTCTGAACTAGCTAAGGTTCACTCGTCTGAACTAAGAGAAGTTCACTCGTCTAATGAAGTCTTCAACCGTCTGATCAAAGGAAGACTCACCCGTCTAAAAGACTTTGCAACTGACGTCATCTCTTTGTTAAAGAGGCAATCCGTCTAATGAAGCTACTCATCCGTCTAGTGACTTACGTTAAAAAATACATTGGATGAAAGCTGTCTCGACTCTGATAAGGAACTTCAACAAAGTGCTTTGCCTGAACACAACTGCATCTTACACCAAAAGGAAAAGTCTTCCCTCTACAAACAAAAAGCACGTATTCAGACTTGCTGAGACCAAAGGTATATCAGAAGTCTATATCACTTTGATGAGAGAGAACAAGCGAAGTTCCCTATGCTTTAATGGCTGATCAGAACGACTCTATTGCATTTATTGAAGATCTGTAAGAAGCCAAGACTTCAGACCTTGTGTCTAACGGCTTTAAAATCTTGAAGCCTATTTAATGAAGAAGACTTTGAAGATTGAAAAAACAAGAGTAGAAAACGATCAAAGCAATCAAGAGCAATTACTCTGTACATTTATATCTTCATTCTTTCATTATTTATTCTTCAATCATTTGAAGTTATTACGCAGTCTTTTAGAACTTCACATTTAATACACTCGTCTGAGTGATTGTGAAAGACTTGCAAAGTGTAATCTTTTTACAACTTCTCTCAAACAAACCCGTCTGAGCCTGAAGAGGCTAAGTGTGCAAATAATACTTGTCTGGAGCCTGGAGAGGCTAGGTGTGAAAACAATACTCGTCTGGATCCTGAAAAGGCTAGGTGTGAAAATAATACTTGTTTGTCCTGTAACCTAAATCAGTTATAGTGAGAAAACTTGGTGCTGCCAAGGACTGGACGTAGCCTCATTGTTAAGGGGTGAACCAGGATAAACCTGCTGAGTGATCTCTCTTTCCCTTAACTCTTTAGTTTGATTATTTATCTTAACTATCATCTAACTAAAGGGGTTTATAATTATGTTTATCAAAACTTTTCTTATCTTGTATGATTGTGTGTTTTCTGTGAAAACCTTCAGATGAGTTATCAGTCTGATTGACCTGTCTGTGTTTACACGTCTATTATAACCCGTCTGTGCTTGCGAAAAAGTTTCTAAATTCCGCATAAATTTGTCAAACACCACTCAACCCCCCTTCTAGTGTTTGCATCTGTCTATTTCAGTTGGTATCAAAGCTCAGCCTCTGGGTTGAGCACCTAACAGTGTAGAGAAAAGATCTTGAAGAATAGACAATGTATTCTGGAGCAAGCTCAAGTGGGAACCCCCAACCTGAAGGAGGCTCTATGACCAGACCTCCCTTTTTCAATGGTTCAAATTATAACTACTGGAAAGAAAGGTTTCATTGGTTCATCTTGTCAACAAATTCTGATGTATGGGATGTCATTACTGATGATCCTTACACTCCTCAAAATAATGATGGCTCAGACAAGCCTAAGGCTCAGTGGACACCTGCAGAAAAGACAAGATGGGATCTAAACCATAAAGCCAGATATGCTATAATCTGTGCTCTCAGTCCAGAAGAGTTTGAAAAGGTATGTGCTTGTGATTCTGCTAAAGAAATGTGGGACTCCTTATCTGTCACACATGGAGGTACTGCAAAGGTAAAAGAATCTAAAATTTCTATTCTTGTTAGAAAATATGAACTGTTCACCATGGATGAAGGTGAATCTGTTGCTCAAATGATTGGTAGATTCCAAACTATTACTAATGGTTTGAAATCTCTTGGTAAAACATATACAAATGCTGAGAAAGTTGCTAAGATTCTCAGAAGTCTTCCAAGGCAGTGGAGACCTCTTGTCACTGCTATTTCTCAAGATAAGGATCTCACCTCCTTTACTATGGATGAACTTCTTGGCACACTCACTGTTCATGAGCAAGAGCTCAATGAAGATGTGTCAATCAAAAAGAGCAAAGCCATTGCTCTAAAAGTTGATCTAAAGGCAGCTAAAGCCTTAAAAGTTTCAAGGGCAGACGAGTCTGACTGTGACATAGACGAGTCTGATGATGAGGATTCTGATGATGATGAAGAGACTTCTCTCATGACCAGAAAAATGAAAAAGCTCTGGAGAAAGAAGAAGTTCAGAAAGGAGAAGCCTTTCAGAAAATCTCACAAAGAATCCACATCAACAGACAAGAGTCCAGTTGTCTGCTATGAGTGCAAGAAGCCTGGTCACATCAAACCTGAATGCCCTCTTTTGAAGAAAGCTTCCAAAAAGAAGTTCTTCAGAAAGAAGAAGAAAGGAATGATGGCCAAATGGGAAGATCTTGAATGCTCATCTTCCGAAGGAGAAGAGACAGAAGAGGAAGCCAATCTCTGTCTGATGGCCAATACAGATTCAGAACCTGAAACTGAGGTACATTCTGAACTTGAGGAATTGCATGATGCTTATGATGAGCTGGTCGAGGAATCCAAAGGCTTATCTAAGGCCTTCAAATCCCTCAAGAGAGATTATGTTAAACTCCTCAGTGAGCATAAACAAAAATCTCAAGAGTGTGAGATGCTGGCCAAAGAGAATAGCCAGCTGAGGACTGAAAAGTCTGATGAAGCTTCGATCTTAAGTGAAACATCACATTCTGAAGAAGTGGTCACACTTCAACAGAAAGTGAAGGAGCTCACTTCTGATCTTGCTAGATTTGTTAATGGCAGAGATAATCTGACAAAACTGCTAGGATGTCAGAGACACTCTCTTTACAAAGAAGGCATTGGATATGATTATCAAGCTGATCATAAAGTATCAACAAAATCTTCAACTGTCTATGTTAAACCCGTTCCAGTTAGACTTAGACCCGTCTGTAACTTCTATGGAAAAGCTGGACATGTTATGTCTAAGTGTTTTCACAAGAAGAAGAGGAAGTCTTCATAGACTCCTAGAACTAAGAGAAAAGGACCCAGAAAAATATGGGTACCTAAAGATAAAATAATTTCTGTTGCAAACATCCTTAATAGGACAAAATAGACGCCTCTGCTGGTACCTGGACAGTGGCTGCTCGCGACATATGACAGGAGAAAGGTCTATGTTCCAAGACCTCCAGTTTAAGAATGGTGGATTTGTTGCCTTTGGAGGCAATCAAAAAGGAAGACTAATTGGTGTTGGTACAATTGGTGGTAAACCTCCTCTTCCCTCTATCTCAAATGTACTTATGGTTGAAGGACTAAGACACAATTTACTTAGCATAAGTCAATTATGTGATAGTGGATTTGATGTCTCCTTCACTAAGAATGAATGCATAGTCAAAGACGAGTGGCAAGACCCTCTTTTTAGCTAATAGACAGCAAAATCTTTATAAGATTGAGCTAACTGAACTCTCAGATCAAAGTGTAACTTGTCTGATGTCTAAAAAGGATGAAAGATGGTTATGGCATAAGAAACTAGGACATGCTAGTATGAAACTTATTTCGAAATTGAAAAAGGATAACCTTGTGAGAGGATTGCCTGATATTAGTTTCAAGAAAGATGTTTTATGTGATGCATGTCAGAGAGGTAAACAAGTAAAATCAAGTTTCAAATCAAAAAACCTTGTATCAACCTCTAGACCTCTTCAGTTGTTACACATGGATCTGTTTGGACCAGTTAGTGTTGCCAGTTTAGCTGGAAGGAAATATGGATTTGTCTGTTGATGACTATTCTAGATTTACTTGGGTACTTTTCTTAACCCACAAGGATGAGTCTTTTAAGGCCTTCTCTGTATTCTGTAAGAAAGTAAAAAATGAGCAAGGTTTCTGTATTTCTACCCTTAGAAGTAATCATGGGGGAGAATTTGAAAATGAGCAATTCAAACTGTTATGTGAAGAGAATGGAATCTCTCACAACTTCTCTGCACCAAGAACTCCACAGCAAAATGGAGTGGTTGAGAGAAAGAACAGATCTCTGCAAGAGATGGCTAGATCAATGCCCAATGAAAATAATCTTCCTAAGTACTTCTGGGCTGAAGCAGTAAACACTGCATGTTATGTGCAAAATAGAATACTTATAAGGTTTATCTTAAAAAGACTCCTTATAAATTGTGGAAAGGTAGAAAACCCAACATATATATCTTATTTCCATGCATTTGGATGTGAATGCTTCATCTTAAATACCAAGGATCAACTTGGAAAGTTTGATTCCAAGGTAGACAAAGGTATCTTTATTGGATATTCTGAAGTGTCTAAAGCATATAGAGTTTTTAACTCTAGAACCTCTGTTGTTGAGGAATCCATTCATGTAAAATTCAATGATAATCTAAAGACTGATAGGGAACTATCAGATCTAGGAGATGATCTTGCAGGACTTGCACTAGTAGAAAATACCCTTTTCACGTCAGGATTTAACATCAATTATTTCTAAATGGATGTTAAAAATGGAGGCGGTGGCAAACTTGTAAATAAATGGTTGAGGGAACACACTTTTAACATCGGTTATTTTGAAAACCGATGTTAAAAGTAGAGGCGGTGGCAAACTTGTAAATAAATGGTTGATGGAACAAACTTTTAACATCGGTTTCTTTTTAACTGATGTTAAAAAGTGACTTTTGACATCGGTTAAAAAGAAACCGATGTTAAAAAGTGATTTTTAACATTGGTTCATTTTCCAACCGATGTTAAATGTCAAAATTTTAAATTTAAGTCTCGCGCGTTTCTCTCTTTATCGTGTACAGTACTCTCGCTATTCATCATCTATGTTCTGTGCAAGCCCTCACTCTCATCGTTTGGTCGCCGCATTTCTTCAACCGTCCACCGAGCGAGTCACCATGACCATCGTGAGGTCCACCACCAGAAGAAAACACCACCACGAGCCGCGAGGTCCATAATCCGTGCCATTGTAAGTCCTCCACACCACCGTGTTTCTTCATTTATTTTTGTTTCTAGTTTACGTTTTTGGTTAGATTTAAGGATTTCTCTTGTTTTGGTTTAGGGATTTATTTCGTTTTGGACAAAACCCTCAAATCTTGCCATGAGGGCTTATCTGAAGCAATCGCAATACAAAAGCTCCAGGTTAACTTTCTTCCTTTTCTTTTTTATTTTAATCCTTTCACGTTTAAACTATATTTTTCATTTCAAATGTAATTGACTGAAAATAAAGTAACTAATTGGTTATAGTTAGGGTTTTTTTTTCTATGCATTGCATAGTGAGCATTTACCCACATGCATTTGGAATGATTTTTGGTTGTTGTTTGTTTGTTAAAAAGTCAGGATTTTTTATTCTCTAAATGATTCTGTTTGTCAACCTAATAAATGAGCTTCGATCATTATACAATCATAATTACTATTGCCCGATATTTTATTTTTGGTGAAATTGCTTGAACTTGATGAATTATATTTTTATTTGTTGTGCTTGTATTAGTTTCTTTTATTTTCAAATGTATGGTTAGATTGTATAGTCCTTTATAAAGAGTTCGCATATATTATGGAACTACAATTCGCACGGATCGGTTCTCTATTCTAGCCATTTTTGTGACCTCAAGATGATGTAGCTTATACTACTCTTGATCAGACATGAGCGTGAAAACTTATTCTTGCTTAGATGTTTAGATATGTGAGATCGCCTGCACCTCGTATGTGAGTTTTAGCCTCTAAATTATCTACACATTATCTCATAAAACTAATATCTCTGTGTAGTTGTTTAGGTCTCTCCTCATCATCTGTAAATATTGTTTCTTGTCAGGAGCATGGGGGTAATTTTAATGAAGCTGTCAATGCACATTTTAGTGAAGGAGACAGAAATTTGTCAATAAGGTGCGCTCTTTTACTACCCTTAATATCAGATTCAGAAATCTACATTGTCCAACTAGTATTACTCTATCTTCTATATGTTCCTGTTAATTCTTGTGATATTGATATATAAATTCATTCCTTCGTGGCCAGAATGCATGATACATTTGTTGCTATTCCACAAGATGATTTCATGGATATTGATGATGAATTTCATGCTGAAATTCGCAGACCTCTATCACTTTTATGAGAGCTTTTAAAGACAGAGCGTTTTGCACAATTCTTTTTTGACTATACTAAATATGAATTCTGGATTTATATAAGATATATATAGTTCATGTTTATACTGTTGAGTTCTGGACTTTTGGATTTGTTGTACTGATTTCTAGACTTCTGGATATATGTATAGGATGTACTGATTTTGCAGGGAGGGAAAGAAATTATGAAATAAAAGCAGATTTTTTTAAAAAAAATTACTTTTGACATCGGTTCTGGATTCAACCCGATGTCATAAGTACACTTTTAACATCGGTTGTTTACAGAACTGATGTTAAAAGTGTGACTTTTAACATCAGTTGTGGCCTTCAAATGATGTCAAAAGTCTACTTTTAACATCGGTTACGTTTAGAACCGATGTTAAAAGTGACTTTTGACATCGGTCAATAACCGATGTTAAAAGTCACACTTTTAACATCGCCTATATTAACATCGCTGAAACAACCGATGTTAAAGTCATTTTTAACCGATGTTAAAAGTGTTTTCTGCACTAGTGTTGATCTTACCCATCAGACGAGTCAACAGCCAGACGTATCAAAAACTGAGTCTGCTGAGGAATCTATCAGGCAAGTGGAGCAGACGAGTCATCAGTCAGATCAACATCAAAATGATGATCTCAGAAGAGGCTGGAAGTTCAAAGCTCATCATCCTGAAGATCTTATCATTGGAAGTCCCTCTGAAGGTGTTAGAACCAGATCTGTCTTAAGAGAGTCAAACAATATGGCTTTTTTATCTGAAATTGAACCAAAGCATATTGAGGAAGCTCTTGAAGATGAAAGCTGGATTCTTGCTATGTAAGAGGAACTTAATCAATTCAAAAGGAATGATGTCTAGAAACTTGTCTCCAAACCAACAGACAAGTCTGTTATTGGAACAAGATGGGTTTTCAGAAACAGGCTAGATGAAGATGGCAAAGTTGTCAGAAAAAAAACAAGGTTAGTAGCTCAAGGCTACAACCAACAAGAAGGTATTGACTATATTGAGACTTTTGCACGTGTAGCTAGAATAGAAGCTATTCGTATACTCATGTCATATGCTGCACAACATCAAATTACTTTATTTCAAATGGATGTAAAAAATGTTTTTTTAAATGGAATAATTGAAGAAGAAGTTTATGTTAAACAACCTCCTGGTTTTGAAGATAATGAAAAACCAGATTATGTTTTCAAACTTAAAAAGGCTTTATATGGTTTAAAACAAGCGCCTAGAGCATGGTATGATAGACTTAGTTCTTTTCTTATGAATAATGGTTTTACAAGAAGAAAAGTTGATACAACTTTGTTTAAGAAATGCTCAAAAGATAACTTCATAGTAGTTCAAAT
Source organism: Ammopiptanthus mongolicus (assembly GCA_039655645.1). Taxonomy (NCBI): domain Eukaryota; kingdom Viridiplantae; phylum Streptophyta; class Magnoliopsida; order Fabales; family Fabaceae; genus Ammopiptanthus; species Ammopiptanthus mongolicus. Next base: position 41,175,513 of record CM077346.1, read on the forward strand.
ATATGTTGATGATATTATTTTTGGAGCTACTAATGAAAAATTGTGCAAAGAATTCTCAAAGTTGATGCAAGCAGAATTTGAAATGAGCATGATGGGAGAATTGAAGTTCTTCCTTGGACTGCAAATCAAGCAGACGTGTGATGGAATCTACATCCATCAACAAAAGTACATCAAGGAGATTCTAAAGAAGTACAAAATGGATAGCTCAAAGATCATGAAAACTGCAATGCAAACTAATGCTAATCTAAGCAAAGATGATGAAGGTAAAAAAGTAGACCAAACTGTCTACAGAGGTATGATTGGATCTCTTCTTTACTTAACATCTAGCAGACCTGATATTCAATTTAGTGTCTGTATGTGTGCTAGATTCCAATCTGATCCCAAAGAATCTCATCTTAAGGCTGTTAAAAGAATATTTAGATATTTGCTTGGAACCACTAATTTTGGTTTAATGTATTTGAGAACACAAGATTACAGATTAGTTGGTTTTTATGATGCTGACTTTGCTGGAGATAGACTTGAAAGGAAAAGCACCAGTGGAGGATGTCACTTCATTGGAACAAACTTAGTCTCCTGGTCAAGCAAAAGACAGACGACTATCGCCCTCTCAACTGCAGAAGCAGAATATGTCTCTGCTGCAAGTTGCTGCTCACAGATATTATGGGTAAAACATCAACTAGAAGATTACTCTATATTTGAGCATAATATACCTGTCTGGTGTGATAATTCTAATGCTATTTGCTTAACCAAGAATCCCATACAACATTCTAAGGCTAAGCACATAGAAATCAAACATCACTTCATAAGAGATTATGTTCAAAAAGGTGTATTTGATGTTAAGTTTGTTAAAACTGAAAATCAATGGGCTGATATCTTTACAAAACTATTAGCTGAGGATAGGTTTAAGTTTATAAGAGACAACTTGAACATACATTGCTTTGCTGAATAACCTGTCTGATGAGTGTTTATGATACCCGTCTATGTTTAATCGTCTGACCTTATGAGTCATTCGCTCTTCTTTTAAAAATTCTTTTAAAAATGGCTATTTTCTTTTAAGTGTCGTTTCATTATCTGAGGCAAAATGTGTACATGGATGTTTTTGTCTTATTTTAAATCTGAACCGTTCTTCCTTCTTTTAAAATCTCCATCCGTACGTTTTTCAAAATCACTCTCTTTATTTCACTCTCGTTTCGTCTTCTTCCCTCTTCACTCACTCTCTGACTCTCAAACTTCTCTAACCCTAACTTCTCTAAAATGGCACCCCCAAAGCAACTCTCTGCTGATGTCATTGCTAAGCGTTACAACCTCGATGTTGAAGCTGTTTACAAAATCATCCCAGGGAAACTTATTGACCTTTCGGCTCTAAGTCGGTCGGGTTTGGATGTGCTTGAAGAGCTCAACTACTCCAACTGGACTCCATTCTTCGACTTGAAGGAGCCTGTGCACCCCAAGTTGGTCACTGACTTCTGGACCAACGTCGTCGTTCTTCACTCTCCAAGTGGCTTTCCCACGGAGATTCAAGCTCGTATTTCCAACCAACGCTTCTCCTTCTCCCTCAACACTTTGGAACTGGTAACTGGATGCCCTAGACATGGTGCTGGTTATACAGACAACTGAGTAGATTCAGTAAGCCAGAGCGACATCAACATCGCCCTTTTTGGTAACCCTAACCCTACAAATCTTAAATCGAGTAACCTCGTTCCCAAATGCCGCTTCTTGCTCAAGCTTTTACAAGAATGTGTGCTACCTAGGAAGGGCTCAAGAGACTACATCTCTAAGATGGATTCGTTTGCCCTCTTTCATCTCATTCATAAAATCAAGGTAGACATCAATGACCTCATCTTCAAACATTTCGTGTCATTGATTAAGAGACCTAGCTCTCCTATATATCCCTATTGCATGCTTCTGACCAAGCTCTTTAGAATCAAGATCTTTGTCCCTGACGAAGTCACCTTTGTGGACATGGCTAGACCTTTAGCCAAACAGACTATCTTTTTAATGAGGCTCTCAACCCCTGCTTCATCCTCTTCAACTCAAGCATTTGAGGATCAGAAGGGTAAAACTCCTGCTGAATCAACCGATGAGTCTGAGGCCTCTGCATCTGAACCATTTTGCCAACCCTCTGGAAAGATTGCAAGCCAAAGCCAGCCCCTTTCTTCAGAAGAAAGTGCTTCTATTCTCTCCTTGAAGAAGAGGAAGCTGACTCCCAAGAGGGAAGCTCTTGTTGTGGTGGATTCTGATTCTGCCCCTTCTCAAGTTATACTGACTGAGATTGTCTCTAGTGAAGAGTCTGCACCTGCTCAGGGGGAGCAACTGCCAAACCCTTTAGGACAAACCTTGGACCACCAAACCTTTTTGTCCTGGCACTATTCCTAAGAGGAAGAGATCTGGCATACCTGTTGTAGCTGCTGCCATAGAAGCCCCTCATGTTAGCCAACCTACTGACTTTGTGGCTCCTAAACGCATCAAGATCAGAATGTCTGAAAACTCTACTCTTGGCAAGTATTCACCCTCTTCCTCCTCATCTCATGATGAACCTTTGGCTTCACCCTTTCAGGAAAACTCCTCTCTTTCCTCCTCTTTCATCATTGTATCTGATATGTGTCATGTCTCAAGGGATTCAACTCCTGACAAACCTATTGGCAATTCTTATTTTTTGTTCCAGTCTGATTTGCAACATTTAATGTCTGTCTCTAACCTCTCTGTTGTACCTCCTCCTCCATCTCACTTTACCAATACCTGTAGAGCTATGTGTGTTTTTGAACCTATTGTTATCATGTTTCATCACCCTGATCCTTACATAACCCATCCAAACTCTGTAGTTATTCTTCCTAACTATTCAAGACCGTGTTTCATTCTGATTACTGGATCATATTCCTTCATGGAATATCTTGATCTATTAATCCCTGATTATCCCTCACTCCCTGTAGAACCCTTACCCGCATCTTTTCATCCATCTCTTCTCTCCATTCTGTCCTCTGTTTTTCCCTCACCTCCAGAAGATAACTCCTCTGATGATTCTTTCCATAAGATCACCTTTCTACCTTTTATCTTCTATCGCAATCTTCACTTACGTTTCTTTCCCCGGATTTCGGAAGCCTTCTCTATCCCTTCTGCACCACCTGTCTATGCTCTTCCCTGACATTCTGATGACTCTGCTGATCACATTCCTGTGCCCAGACGAGATCTTCAAGCTTTGCTTTTTGATGTAGCATCTCTCAGGACCTTGGTTGAAGCTGCTCACCAAAATCTTGCTGCAGAAAGAAGAGCTAGAACTGTTTTAGAAGCTAGAGTAGAAGCTCTTTTTGATCTTTTTAACACTTATGTGTAATTTTTTTCCTTGTACACAGCCAATGATGGTTAAATGTAATTACTTCCTCTGTTTCTCTTTTTTGATTATGACAAAAGGGGGAGAAAGTTAAATGAAAAATGTTAATGTTACAACTGTCTGATATGATCTTTAAATATGATGTATCTTTTCTTTTCTCTCTGTCTATATTCTATTGCTTTTGATAATGTCAAAAAGGGGGAGAAAATACTAAGATAAGACTAAGATAAAAAGTTAAATGCCTATCTGTCTGAGTATGTTATAATTATGGAACAATATTTTAATCTGACTAATCATATACATGACTGATTTATGTGAATTTTCTTAAGTTCATTAAATCATTTAACATCTTTTGTCATCATCAAAAAGGGGGAGATTGTTGAGTCTTCAAATGTCTGATGTGCATTTACCTTAGTTTTGATGAGATTAAAACAGTTATTCAATGATTTAATTGAACCCGTCTGTGATATTTAACTCGTCTACTTAGTGTGCAGATTAAAACATTAAGCGTCTATATGAACTGTTCACTCGTCTGAACTTAGATAAGTTCACCCGTCTGAACTAACTAAAGTTCACACGTCTGAACTAACTAAAGTTCACTCGTCTGAACTAGCTAAGGTTCACTCGTCTGAACTAAGAGAAGTTCACTCGTCTAATGAAGTCTTCAACCGTCTGATCAAAGGAAGACTCACCCGTCTAAAAGACTTTGCAACTGACGTCATCTCTTTGTTAAAGAGGCAACACGTCTAATGAAGCTACTCATTCGTCTAGTGACTTACGTTAAAAAATACATTGGATGAAAGCTGTCTCGACTCTGATAAGGAACTTCAACAAAGTGCTTTGCCTGAACACAACTGCATCTTACACCAAAAGGGAAAGTCTTCCCTCTGCAAACAAAAAGCACGTATTCAGACCTGCTGAGACCAAAGGTATATCAGAAGTCTGTATCACTCTGATGAGAGAGAACAAGCGAAGTTCCCTATGCTTTAATGGCTGATCAGAACGACTCTATTGCATTTATTGAAGATCTGCAAGAAGCCAAGACTTCAGACCTTGTGTCTAACGGCTTTAAAATCTTGAAGCCTATTTAATGAAGAAGACTTTGAAGATTGAAAAAACAAGAGTAGAAAACGATCAAAGCAATCAAGAGCAATTACTCTGTACATTTATATCTTCATTCTTTCATTATTTATTCTTCAACCATTTGAAGTTATTACGCAATCTTTTAGAACTTCACATTTAATACACTCGTATGAGTGCTTGTGAAAGACTTGCAAAGTGTAATCTTTTTACAACTTCTCTCAAACAAATCCGTCTGAGCCTGAAGAGGCTAAGTGTGCAAATAATACTTCTCTGGAGCCTGGAGAGGCTAGGTGTGAAAACAATACTCATCTGGAGCCTGAAGAGGCTAGGTGTGAAAATAATACTTGTTTGTCCTGTAACCTAAATCAGTTATAGTGATAAAACTTGGTGCTGCCAAGGACTGGACGTAGCCTCATTGTTAAGGGGTGAACCAGGATAAACCTGCTAAGTGATCTCTCTTTCCCTTAACTCTTTAGTTTGATTATTTGTCTTAACTATCATCTAACTAAAGGGGTTTATAATTGTGTTTATCAAAACTTTTCTTATCTTGCATGATTGTGTGTTATCTGTGAAAACCTTCAGACGAGTTATCAGTCTGATTGACCTGTCTGTGTTTACTCGTCTATTATAACCCGTCTGTGCTTGCGAAAAAGTTTCTAAATTCCGCATAAATTTGTCAAACACCATTCAACCCCCCTTCTAATGTTTGCATCTGTCTATTTCAAATACTAACTCCATCAGTAGAGCCTACATGATAGACATAACCATCAGAGTATGCAAACTAATACATATACAGAAGCATGGTAAACAAATGGTACAAGAGAGTTCCTCTCCTCACCCCCCAAAAGTACATCATCGCTCAGACACGTACTGGCCATATAAAACTAAGACTACGCGCCCGACTCAGACTCTAGTGGGGATAACGAGAAGTCCCCACCGAAGCTCTCTATCTCCGGTGATACACTCGCAATGCCTCGTACTCTGTCGATCTCTCCGACATCACAACCCTCCATCGGTGGTACTCTATCATCCTCCGCTGCAAGCGAGCATGTCTGCCTCGAGCCACGAATCCTTTACGCGATGTGGGGTGAGATTGCCAAGCGATGTCAGAATCATGGTGATAGTCCTACGACCTATGCCACAGTCTCTCAAAATATCACAACATCTTCTTCGTCCATTTATATTAAATTTAGATTATTTATTAATTCGTTAATCAAAATGTAATTTAGATTATTTATTATTTTATGAAAAGGAATTCATTGTTTGTAGAAAGTGAGCTCATTCAGTGAATCTAATTAAAATATAAAAAAGGAGATAAATTTATGTAATTCTAAAGCAAAATATATAGAAGCATTGCCATATACTGCATGAATATAATAAACTCCCTTTTATAACGTACCTTTATCAAATACGACCACATACAGATAAATGTATTCTTTTAAGGCTAATTTGATCAATCTCTATATCTTGTGTCATTTAATCATATCAATTAATTATTACTTAATTGTCTTTGTTTTATTCTAATACCAAAAGTTCTAGCCTACTATTACTAATCTTAGGTGCATTTGGATATACAGCTTATTTAAGCGCTTATGTAATAAGTTCTTTTTTAAATAAACTAAAAACAACTTATTTTTATAAGCTTCTCTGACAAGCTTATGGAAATAAACTAAAAACAGCTTATGAAAAAATCATAAACTATTTTCATAAACTATTTATATAAGTTTAATTCTATAATCTATTCTCATAAGCTCTTATTAACCTCTTCCAACTACGTAATGAATATAATAAAATCCCTTTTATAACTTACCTTTATCAACTACGAACACATACATGTATTCTTTCAAGGCTAATTTGATTAATCTCTATATCTTACATGTGTCATTTAATCATATCAATTAATTATTAGTTAATTGTCTTTGTTATATTCTCATACCGGAAATTCTTACCTACTATTACTGGTCCTAGTATTAGATTCACCAACCCCAATCAAATCAAGATGGACGCATGGGATAAATCATCATGGTATTTTTTTTCCTTTTGTAAATTTCTTTTTATTTTATAGAAACCTTTTGTATATTTCTAACATAATCAATAGGTACATGATATTAACCTTCATGTACATAATTTGCTTTTCGGTGAGCAATGGCCACGTACCTCTATCAAAATATATGGATATATAGAAGCATCACCATCTACTTAATGAATATAATAAATTCCCCTTTATTCTTACCTTTATCAACTATGACCACATACAGATAAATGTATTCCATCAATGCTAATTTGATCAATCTCCGTATCTTACATGTGCCATTCAATCATATCAATTAATTATTACTTAATTGTCTTTGTTTTATTATCATACCAGAAATTGTTGCCTACTATTACTAGTCTTAGTATTAGATTCACCAACCCCAATCAAATCAAGATGAGAACATGGTATAAATCAACATGGTATTTTTTTTTTCCTTTTGTAAATTTATTTTTATTTTATAGGAACCTTTGGTAATTTTCTAATATAATTAATAGGTACATCATATTAATCTTCATGTACATAATTTGCTTTTTTGATGCGCAATGACGAGAAACCACCTAATTAAAAAGAGGTTTATCATATAAGGGTTGGTTGAGTCGTAAACATCTCGATCCCATAAATAGGAGAACACAAGTTCAAATCCTGGTGGCAGACACTTTAGTTGAGAGGTTGCGAAAATCAAGGGTTAATTCCCCTGCTCTAAGCCCTAACTGAGGATTAGTTTCATATCCGGTCCAAAGAATCGAAGTTTGTCGAGATATCCCGGGATGTCATTAAAAAGCCAAAAACCCTAATTAGATGGTTCATAAAAAAAAGGTGTAATAAAGGTCGTCTTGGTTCATGTTTCGAAGCGTCAAAATTCAAACCGACTAAAATTATTTGATTCAAATTGGTTCGTATTGGGCATTTTCTAGCTAAATCTAAACCAAACCAACTAGAATAACAATAGGTTGGTTCGGTTATGGTCACCGGGTTTCCTATTTTTTATATTTTAAAAAAGTTATTCCAAAGCCAAAATATGCAATAAAAACTATACAAATAAATAATGCAAGATAATGAATTAGTTAAAATTACACTTATATCACATTATAGTCCAAATTTCAAATATAAAATTGGCAAAATAGGTTGATTGATCCTATACGTTTATTTAATTTTTCACATCGGTCCCTTAAGTTTTTTTTTCCAAATTGGTTCTACACGTTATGTTTCGTTTCTACTTTAGTACTTTCCGTCAATTTCAATCTTACGGTGTCAGATCAAGAGTCACGTGTCGCACTAATATCATGGCCACGTCAGCTCAAAACTAACGGCGTTAGGTCGAAATTGACGGAAATGACTAACGTGGAAACGGAATATAACATGTAGGACTAATTTGAAAAAAAAAAAACTTATGGTACCGATGTGAAAAATTAAATAAACGTATAGGAACAATCAACCTATTTTGCCTATAAAATTCCTCGTCACAAAATAAATTTATTTAAAATTTTGAACTCACTTCCGTTTTCCTGAACCTAAATATATCGTACGTTGTTCTGCATCTATATAAACGTAAGTTTTATAGATTTCTCCCGCAAGTTATGAAAAAACAATTTGAGGCTTTGTAAAAATTATGTCATTTAAAATGGCTGATGACGGAGATGAGGATGAAGATGAAAACGAAGATGAGGCTATTATATTAAAAATGATTGCGGATCTCAAAAATCAAATCAATGAAGCACCAAAGGTATGCCATTAATACTAAATTCTCATTTAGATTTGTAACTTTTTTTCTAGTTTATGTGTGAAATATGTACTTTTAGTTTTCCTTTATCATTTGATTATTGGTTGAATTTGAATTTTCGAAACAGCGTAAAAGATTTACATGTATAATGTTTTCAATAAAATTTTTAGTTATCGAAAAAAAACATAATATATTGTCTCGTGTAACTGTTTATTCATTCATAGTTAAATAGTCAATGAAATTCTATTTTCTTAGGTCAAAACTATTTTTTCGATAAAGGATTGAATTTAATCTACTATTCGAACTTGATCCCAATTTTGTCACTTAAACTAACTTGAAATGATTTAGATCTTAATTAAATTTCAATGTTAATTTTAAGGGTTGTTTTAACAGTGGATAAATATGTGATGGGTAGACATATGATCACGTAAACACAACACTAGCTAGATGAAGACTGTTCAGTTTTAATTTTATAGTAATCTCTTCTAGCATTACTGTTTAGTTTCTATTGGGACCAAATATTGATGTTTTATATTTTGATATTTAGTACTTGTCATAAAAATGTACATCGTTGTGTTTGCAAGTGAAATGCGACCTAGGAAGCTGTTTCAAGCTGAATCCATTTGGACTAAACTGGGGTAGTTTCGGAGAGTGACTCTAAATGGCTAGGCACACAGGTGCGGTCTTCATAACATGACTCCAAACCTGCTACTGAAACAGACCTTATTGGGAGAGGAAGAGAAGATGACAAGTGTAGCTGCAAATTTCAAGGCTCTGTTGAGTGTGTTAGATTTCATATTGCTGAAAGTGGGATGAAATTGAAGCGTGACTTGGGTCCTCTATTTTACCATTGGGTATTTCACCATATGGCTAAGGAAGATTTCACTTCAATGGACAACTGAAGAAGAAAAGTGATTTAAGGATTTGATGAGATTACATGTTCCCTCCCAAAATAAGTGTTTTGGACCAACTCTTCCGAATACTTTCCAAAGAAGACAAGAAGAAACTTGGGGAACTATTATTACAATGAATTTGTTATTCAACGAAGAATCTTTCAGAACCGTGTGACTCCAAACGGTCTTGATAGTGATGATGAAGTAGATTTGGTATATTTTGATGCTGGTTTCAGGATGGAAGCTCTCAAGGTTTCACCGGATACTGATTTCACGAACTACACTTTGAAAGTGAAATCTATAAATTAGGTTACAAAAACTGTTTTCAAGTGAAGTTTGTAAATTAGGTTATGGAAACTGCAACTTCAATAATGTAACACCCCGATTTTTACAGCTTTAATATCGGTAAATTATATAATTGAGTTTATATTTTTATCTGAGGTTTAGAAAGTGAATTTAAAGAAACTAAGACCACATTCATACTCTACGTTATGGTAGAGAGCTACGATTAAATTTTGGGTTGAAAATTCAGACGGAGTCCGATTTGTGTTTTCACTGATAGTAAGATTTTACTGATCAGAAGACCTAATTTTGACTCGTGAACGAAACAGTTAGGCTTAGAATTGAATTTCTAACAACTTTGGTAAAATTGATTTTTCGTACTAAAAAATGAATTAATATACGTCATACGGGCAAAATCTTTAATCAGATGAAGAACGGAGCAGAATATGGACTTACTGGGACCCGCTAACGGATAAACTTGAAGTCACATTAGTTCACATCACCTAGGAAGGTGTGCCAGTGTCATGATGAAAAACAAAAATATCTGAACATATTTACACTGAGAAAAGACCAAAATACCCTTGGACTTTTTCCTAAATGACATTTTTGTCCCTAACAGAAAAGACTGTTTTGCCCCTAGGAACTTATGAAAACCCATCCTTGCCCTCACCCTCATCATTACCTCTAGAAAATATCTAGATATTTATGAAGTTAGAGGTGAAAAGACCATTTTGCCCTTGACCTTTTATTCTAATTCCAATTTTATCCCTAAGTGAAATGTCTATTTTGTCCCTTAAGGTGAAAATATTTGGACCTTCTTACCCCTCCCTCCTCACGCCTAAACCACCCCCTCCATGGCCATCCATCACTTTTCTTTCAACTTCAAAAACTTCTCTTAACTTTCTGTCATTTTTCTTAAGTGAAAGCTTAACATTTTGTGAAGAAAAAGTGTTGATCTTTGCTCATTTTCATCACTCAAAGAGGTAACATTACTTCCCTTGATCCATGAGTTTCTTGTTCTTCACTTAGTTCTTGTTTTAAAGCCATGATCACATAAGTTTCAACTTCTAACTTCAATCTTCAAAAATCTCTAGAAAATCATAGAAAAATCTTTTTAATGTGAAATCAATTTCTATGATCTAGTTTCATTATTCTCTATCACTATCCAAGAGCATGTAATCAAATGACATTCCTAGCCTATTTTTCTTATGAGTGGCCGAAACCATGATCTTGAGGAATCATGAGTTTTGCTTCAAAGTTTTTGTGTAACAATACTTGATTTAGTGTAGTGTATACTTGAAGATCATTCATCCAAGAGTTAGAAAATTTTAGACATCTCTAGCCTATTTTCTTCAAGAGGGCCGAACCCTAACCTTATGGGTTGAATGGGTTTTGGTTCAAATCTTTGGCAAGTGGTTGAGGATTATGCCTTTATCATGCTTAAGGATCATTAATATTACAAGAAAAATGCTGTTTAGCTACCGAATTTTCCGGTAGCTAATATCCAAAATTCGGTAGCTAAATTGTTTAGCTACCGAATTAGCGACCGACTGGAGTTGGTAACTAAAGTGCTGGTAGCTAATCGATTTAGCTACCGAATTTCACTCCGGTCGCCAATAGCTACGGAATATTTCGGTAGCTAAAAATAAATATTATGGTTGCTGAAATGGTCACGTATACCATATCTATTACCAGTTTAGCGACCGAATTGGCGACGAATAAAATTCGGTCGCTAACTATATATTTTTGGTTTAGCTACCGAATCCTATTCGGTAGCTAAATATATATTTTGGTTTAGCTACCGAATCGGATTCGGTAGCTAAATTTTAAATTTGCAAATTATATTTAGCTACCGAATCCGATTCGGTAGCTAAATATCATTTTTTTTTTTTGCAATAATACCTAACTTTTACCAAAATTACCATCCTGCTTAATCATACAAAACAAAGATAAATTACATAAAATTATACTCAACTCAAACATCAATATAAATCCACCATATATATAAACATCTAATACAATATCCAATATCCAAATAGAAACAACACATGTAGTACAATAGTGATAGTAACTAAATGTAACAAATATAATATCAATGTGCTGGGGGGGTGGGGGGATCCAGCCATTATCGTCCTCGCCATCGTCCTCATCATCGGCACCTGGATCAGCATGCGAATCATCTTGTGGAACGGCACCAAAGGAACCGGGCCTGTATCCTAAGTGCTGGAACAATGCGTGCATCTCTCTCTGTGTCTGATCCATCGTCCTCTCCAAGTGGTTTATCCTGTTGTCCTTCGCTGCCAGCTCAGCATTGAGATTGGCGATAACCTCTCGTACGTCGGGGGTAAGGCCAGGATCGGATTGAGTATGTGACATCGATGAGGTCAAGTACTCATCCCCCATCCGACCCAACCCATACACAACACCCTTCTTGTTTTTACCACCCACCACCTCCAAGAAAATGGCGTTGTCGGATGCAGCAGAGTGCTCTTGTCCCTGACTGGTGGCATCACCCCGTCTTTCATAAAACTTTTCCTGCATAATAAATCACATTAGGATTTTTAAATATTAAAAATAATAAAACATATAATCACACAATACCAGACATAATTAATGAGTCAACGAAACTGTATTGTAGGCAGAGCAAATGGCAATATATGAAGCCAATCAAGGAGGGAAGATGGCACTGACATGGAGCCAGATCAGAAATATGCCAATTACTTATAGGGTATGGTATATATAGAGATACATATATACATTATTAAAAATGAAATGCAAAGTATTTCTGTATGTGTTTGTGCAATTGTATAGCTCATATCTCACAAACAAATAATCAAAGCATGACCAAAATCCTCAACAGTAGTCTTTCTGTATGTGTTTGTGCAATTGTATAGCTCAATTTTAAGAAGCAAAAAAGACTTCTCTCCCATTTTATTTTATTCCCTATGTATCTAGCCATTGTAATTTGCAATGAATCTAGCTGTTGGCTGATAATTGATATTGCCAACAAATTTTTCCCTTATGAAACAAAGCAGCTCTCACCATAACTGATGCTGATTTTATCCTTTGTTTTCCACATATCCAACAATCAAAAGTATTAGACAAAGCATAAAACCAGGGCCTCTAGCTCATATGCAAAACAAAACAGTACCATATCATATTCTAAAAGCTGTACTGGCATCATGCACTGATGTACTGGTCACAAGCATTTCCTAAACAAATGGCAAGGCAACCCGCCCATCAAACCCAAAAATTCACCCATTGACACATTAAAAGCAAAAATGAATATAAACCTTAACCCTTTAGAATGAGGCAAATCCAAGTTTGATTAAGCACTTGAAGAAGATTACAGCACTGTATTTTTATAAACACTGGCAATTTGTGACCATAAAAAAAGATTAAATTAATCTTTTGGTCCTTATAGTTTTACTTGATTTTTAAATAAGTCCCTATAGTTTTGAAGCTTTTAAGTAAGTCTTTATACTTTAAATTTTTTTAAATAAGTCCCCATATTTAAATGAGTTTTTAATCAAATCCGCACTAATTATAAAATTGTTGTAATTAAGTCCCTAAAACTTGTGCTAGTAAGGACCTATTTAAAAAAGTATAGGGACCTACTTAAAACGTGTTAAACTATAGAGACCTATTTAAAAATTTAATGAAACTAAAAAGACCAAAGGAGTAATTTAACAACAACAAAAAATCTCAGTCATCAACAACGATCTACAGATCCACTATATTCTCACAACATGCTAGAAACAGATTGGCTTCTATACTTTCTTCAAACAGAATATATTCAAACTACCAAGCACGTTGTCTTATCTAAAAAAGAACTTGAAAGTCATGGCTATGCAAACTATCAGCACATAGGAAAAAAGGAAACATTCAACTGTAGGAAACCAGAAGCAAAATCAACAATCACAAAGATAACAACAGCTTGGAATCCCTTCCAAGAAACTCCAGCTCATTCAAACCAAAGTAAAATTACCAACCATCAACCTTGTTAAGCATTAATAGAAAAAAATAAACCCATTAAACCAAATAAAATAAAATAAAATAAAAGGTTCATACTTAAGAGAGAGTAGCAGTCAAATATCAAAAACATCCTGAGAATATACAAACATCAACATACAAATTTTACACTTTAATGAGTGATTTTAGAATCAATTGTCTTCTAAATCAAGTTCTATCCAAGACAAAAGTTCAACTAAGATAACAAAAAGACAATAAAATCTGGATCCTAAACACTTGCAAGTTGCAACATTAAAAACAAAATACAATGAGATTGAGACCCCAAACCACCTACACTACCACCCATATCATAATTTCCACAAACCCATGTGGATAAAATTCTCATTTTGCTCATTCTACAAACCTCACTATGCATCATCACCACCCAAATCAACAAGTGTCACTTTGAGGACAAGATGTTAGCTTTACCACTCAAATCACAAGTAATATAACAGATATATCCTCTATTTCAGAAGGAAACTTGAATAAAAACCATTCACGTAAGTTGTTAAGTAAGTAATTATTTATTTAATTGACAATAATTATGTTGTAACAATAACTTACAGCAATCTTCTTGGACTTCCCGACCCAAACCCCATCCTTCGTCTTCTTGGTCTCCTCTAAGACCTCAAATGCTGTGGGGAGTCTCTTCTTCGCTTTTGTCTGCATATATAAAGTAGCTATTAAATTTGTAATTAATAATAAAGAGCACAATATATATGAATATATAAATAAACATAAATTTAAATTAACTTACCAATCTTTTATGATGGCCGGGAATAGACACAGAGCCACCTGTGTATAAAGGAGCTCCAGAGTCCACGGCCCTATTTTGCTTGTCGACCGCGCTCCTATGGGCGAACTCCTCATCGGTGGCCCAGTAATCCCTCAAGCGCTGGAGCACATCGGGGCGGATCCAATCGCCCTTATCTTTGTTCTCTCTGATCTTGTTCATAGCATTCTTGACTATTGAAGACCCTCTGGTCTCAAATGCTTGGCGGATCTCTCGTTCATGTTCAGGCAACCACTTGAAATGTGCCTGGAAGACAAGAAAATATCAAACCAAGTAAAGAAAATGAACATATAGAAATTGAAATAAATTAAACTAAGTAAATGTAGAAATTGAAATAAATCAAAATAAATAAATGATGAAACTTAAATATAATCAAACTAATTATAAAGTCTAAGAGTTTAAATGAAACTTACACCGAAATCGTGAGTGAACCAGTTTTTCCGAACGGCATCCGGGATTTTCTTCCATGTGGGCCAGGGCTCGTTATATTGGCCCCTGACACACCTAGAAATCTGTTTACTAGGCCCCTCTGGAGGATCAAAACTTTTGACACATAATATATAATACACAACTAAGCATTAGTAATAATTAACCAAAATTATAAACCATAAAATCAACCATAATTAATAAATAACTTACTCATTGGTTCCAAATGGGCGAAGCCAGATCCTCCGATCCGTGGGATCTCTCGTCCCTGGCTGCTCAGCTGACACTGTCTCGTTATTCTGCACGGACGATGCTGGTGTGACCGGTGTGGTGGGGGTGGCTGGTGTGGTCGGTGTGGGTGCTGCGACAGAGTCACCTGTGCTCACTCTGAGCTGGTCGGATGTTGGGGGTGGATGGGTGGAACCCTGTCTCCCACCACGACGACCACGACTATAACGTCCGCCACGATGACCACGACCAGCGTCGTCTGCCATCTGTTTGGAATAAAAAATAAAACCAAGTATTACAATGTAATCCACATATATATATGTATATATATCAATAAGTGACAAACATTTGTTGGAACCTAACCTTTGGTTTTCTACACCAAAACATTAGAGTCATCTTCTCACTCATGTTTATTGTTTCTTGTTCAATTCACAATATAATCAATCTAGTGGATATACAACAAATAACAAAACTTAACAAAAGCAGTTGATATGTGTTTATATATAAATTACCTATGTAGAATCTCTATCACTAAATTCACCCTCACTCTCCTCACCATCGGATGTTATGTATGTATCTTCGCTAGATTCGTCCACGTCATATTGATCCAGTAATACAGTGTCAATTATCTCATTCCCAGGCCGAGCATCCGCAAGAATATCATTGTAATCGTCCGGATCAATATGCAACACTACTTGGATTTCGTCAATTTCATGAACATCTTGGTATGGAGCCTCTGTCTCCGGTTGACTAACTACATTATCCGTGATTGCACTACGTGCCTTTATCTTGATAACACCCAACCAGTCTTGATGTCCCTCGGGATACGGTGTGTAATAAACTTGCTCAGCTTGTTGTGCAAATATGAACGGGTCATATACTTGATATCTTCGTGACTGCTTAACTTCAACAGTTCCATACCTATTGTCTACTTTTGTGCCCCTGTTGGGAGTAGTATCAAACCATTCACACCTGAATAGGACTAAGTTTTTACTAGGATAACCATAATACTCTAATTCAATAATATCAGTCAATATCCCAAAAAAGTCATCCTCTAATTGTCCGTTGGTCCCTCGTACACAAACACTGGAATTAGAAGTTTTCATGCCTTGACCCCATCCCTTTGTGTGAAACTTGTAGCCATTTATAATATAAGTTTCGTATGTTTCAACCCTTCTTTTTGGGCCCCATGCCAAAGCTTTCAAGATCGGATCTTCAATTTGGTTTTCAATATCTAGAACCTACATAATGAATATGAAATTAAGTTGGAGTATATAAAGCATGTTACGAGGACATAGTACATAATGAATTACAAAGTAACTTACGTAATTTTTGAACCAATTAGGAAAATGGTTGGCAATCTCTTGTTGAATTTGGGAGTCCGAAATGTCGGCATCTAGCTCTTTTAGTTCATTGGCATATTTACTAAGAAGAACCAAGAAGAAATTAATGAATCGGAAATAATAGTAGGAACAACAAGAAATTATATGAATACAGACCTACCCTAAATATGGCTCCACCTCGTCACAATTTTGAAGCACATACAACTCAGCAACTTTCTCATCACGTACGTCCAACCAAGCTGTTTTTGATGCACCACACGCACGACCCGGATAATTAAAAATTGATATCTGAGGACTAGATGAACAACCTTCACCTGCGTCAACATTACGTGGTATTCTAGTCCTCCTGGTCTCTATGTCAGACGGATAGTAAAAAGAAGCAAAAGTAGATGCCTCCTCCACTAAAAATGCTTCACAAATAGATCCTTCTATTCTAGCCTTGTTTTTCACTTTTTCTTTCAACGAACGCAAGAACCTGGAATATTGGTTGGTTGTTTGAAGATATTGTGATTAATGAATATATATATATATATATATATATATATATATATATATATATATATATATATATATATATATATATATATATATATATATATATAAGACTAACACGTTTTATGATTAAAAGGGATGTATACCTCTCAAAGGGATACATCCAACGATATTGAACTGGACCACCAACTCTTGCTTCATATGGTAAGTGGATGGGAAGATGTTCCATTGCATCAAAGAAGCTCGGAGGAAATATTTGTTCCAACTTACATAACAAGACAGGGATATCACGTTCCATAACCAGCAATTGTTCAACATTTAATGTTGTGGAAGTCAACACTCTGAAAAATAAACTGAGCTCAACAAGCGGCTTCCAAATATCATTCGGTAAAGAGGCAAATGCAATGGGAAGCAACCGTTGCATGAATACGTGACAGTCATGACTTTTCATACCATGCAACTTTCCTTCCTTAGAGTTGACACATCTTGATAAGTTGGATGCATATCCATCTGGCAACTTGAGTTGTTTAACCCATTCACATATAGCTACCCTTTGGAGTTTACTCAATACATATTTTGCCTTTGGTTTTCGAAACTTGCCACCTCCAATGTCCATCAACTCAAGCTCCTGTCGTTTACATATTTCTGCTATATCTAGACGAGCCTTATATGTATCCTTCGTCTTACCCTTGATATCCATCAACGTGTCAAACACATTCATAAACACATTTCGCTCAGTGTGCATGACATCAATGTTATGGGGGAGGAGGTGCGTTTTCCAATACGATAAACTCCAAAATATACTTTTTTTTGTCCAATTATGTTCAGTGCCATACCCAGGTATCGGTTCTCCTCCAGACTCATGAATAAACGGGAGTGACTCAATCATCTTCCAAATCTCTTCTCCAGTTAAACGTGTGGGAGGGCGAGCAGTCTCGACACGCCCTTTCTTAAATGCAGTTCTATTCTTTTTGTAAGGATGGTTTTGTGGAAGGAATTGGCGGTGACAATCAAAATAAGAAGTCTTACGACTGTGGTTAAGAGTGTAAGCCTTTGATTGCCCCATACAACAAGGGCAACCAAGCCTCCCTGCGGTCATCCAACCCGACAACATCCCATACGCCGGAAAGTCATTGATCGTCCACATCAAAGCTGCCTTCATCATGAAATTCTGCCTCAATGATACATCATATGTTGCGGCACCATGACTCCACAAACTGGTCAACTCTTCTATCAAAGGCTGCATGTACACATCAATCTTACTTTTCGGATTCGAAGGACCCGGAATTAGAACTGTCAGGAACATAACCTCCCTCTTCATGCACATCCCAGGCGGAAGATTATACGGAGTCATAATAACTGGCCAACACGAGTAAGCTTTACCGTACTGGCCGAAAGGATTGAATCCATCCGTACATAACCCCAATCTGACGTTTCGAGCCTCTTGAGAAAACTCAGGGTACATCCTATCAAAATGCTTCCATGCTTCTCCATCTGACGGATGACGCAATACACTTTGATCTCTTTGTTTGTTATCATGCCATCGCATGTGAGGTGCGGTAGCCATTGAAGAGTACATTCTTTGGAGTCTAGGAGTAATCGGGAAGTACCACATTCTTTTTAAGGGGGTTCTTTTTGCAATTCCGTTTCGATTGGTTTTGATCTTATACCGATCAGTGCCACAAAATCTACAAACAGTAACCGTCTCAACCGCATATTCGTTACGATATAACATGCATCCATTCGGGCAACATTCAATTTTCTCAACACCCAAACCCAAATTTGCCACCGACTTCTTAGCCTGATAAAAATTTTGAGGCATTCGATTTTCACTTGGCATAACCTCGCCCATAAACTGAACCATACGATCGAAACAACCCTCCGACATATTATAGTCAGACTTGAGGCTAAGAGCAACCAAAGAAGTCGACAATTCCGAGTAATCCTGACAACCATCCCACAACGGGGCTTGCGCAGCCGCCAGCATGTCATAAAATCTTTGTGCATCAGGATTTGGATCCTCCTCTTTGTGTACCACATTCTGTTGAATGACTCGACCAACTTCAGGGCCAACATGATCCATAACCATCTGCTCGAAAGGATTAAATTGTTCCCTCTGTTCACCAGGACCGTAATATGCATCGTCCACCATAACCGGGGATATCTGTGGCACGGATTCACCATGGCTGGTCCAATAGTAGTAATTCGGCATGAAACCCTTGTTGTAGAGATGTACCATCACATCATCCCCATAATGGTATCGTCGACACTGACAATTCTTACAAGGACATCTCATTTTTGGATTCACTTGATTTAGATAGCTCTCTTCATTGCTAGCAAACTGAACGAACTCAAGCACCCCCTCTACAAACTCGGGGGTCAAATGTCCACAATCTTTCCTTCTATCCATCCACCTCCGATGCTCAGGTGCTTCCATCGCTGCTAACTAGAACAAGAATTCTTAGTCCAAGTTCTCCACCTTATTAAAATACACGTGCTCATAATATGGAATCTCAAACGGAAAACTAAGACTTTAATAAAATAATTTAAAACTTTAATCCTTAGTACTTGAAATTAAATTTCATATGTTCAACTTAACAAGGAGCAAGGAGACCATGACAATGAAACATTACATATCATGGTAGTTAGCAAATATAATAGTAACATTCACTTTAAAACCAGCCTCTCCACTCACAGGGGTAAGGCTACATACATTTGACCCTCCCCAAAACCCACACTAGTAGGAGCCTCGTGCACCCCGTCCTTTAGTATTGGTCAGATGCCGAAAATAAATTTTGAATATGAACTTAATCATATATTGGAAATTAAATTATATTTTGCATCTACCTTTTACAGAGTGAAAAGCTTTGCAAGTTGTGTTTGTCACAATCATATTGACAAGGAGAAAGTAAAACTAACATGGTACCTACCTTAACTGCATGGACATAGAAGAATAAAGAAAACCTTAGCATATAAGTTTCTTTTTTTCTCAAATAAAAACATTGAGTCAGTCTTCCTAAAAATAAACAAAAAAATATATTTCTTTTCAAAAGGTCTAGAATGATCAGTAGCTGGCTGGTAACTCAGTATTGCTCATTTAGGCAAGAAATTGTATTAAATTTTGCATGACATGTAGTGTGAGACCAAGCAATCAAAAAACTTAAGAAAAAAAATTACAAACAATTCAATTAGTCAAAAGTTTGCAAGTACTCATGTATGGCGACATTTATGGAAAATTTCAAGCTTAAGATTAATCCTCCACATTCAACTGAAGTACTAGAATATAAAGCTTCATTTATCTAACCTAGTAAGAAAAATCATGCAGTTAAACTTACCAATAGTGTACAAGTTAATCCAGCAGCAAAGCAAATGGCAAAACCATATGATCTCTGGTCATAGACAGATAGATTATTAGTTAAACTCTGAAAGACAATTTACAGTATAGAAACTTGTTGGATGAATTAAACAAAAGTTTCAATATGACAGAAGAAGTTTGTGTAAGGAAGAAAACTTGAGGAGGTTGATGCACAACTTAGTAAAAACTCAAAAATGTAGTAGCAAGTAGCAAAAAGAGAATATAAGAAAAATATCAGCTAAAAACAGCCTAACTAGTTAATCCACCACTTCAATAGGTCTCATGGGAAAACATAAAGAAAAACTGATACATCTGTCCTTTCCCACAATTCCTTAAGTCCTAACAAACCAATCCCCAACAATAACTGATGATTTGTATAGAAAAAACACCATTTTGCTTCCCAAAGTCCTGTGTATACTTTGGTTCAACTCTTAATTCCTAAAACCAATGTAACACCAGCATGTAATCCCGGGTCCTCCAAACAACAAAGATCATCATCCTCCAAAACCAATTATTTGAAACAGCAGAAATTGTTATTTGATGTCAGATTAAAAAGAATTCGAAGTTCCAAATGAAGAAAGTATGATGTAGCATATTCAAAAAACGTCATAAAAAAAAAATGCAATCATTCATCATCAAGTACCAATTATGTTTCCTAAATCCAACGCGTCATGCTATTACATCATCAAGCCTAACCAAAATAGCGTGAGGTTGGCAAAATACTTACTTTAAATGGTCACTTAATATATAATGACTTGAATGGGCCAAGAAAAGCCATCTTTGTTTCATACCTAACAACTCTGATATCGAAACTTATAGGAATGTTGGGGAAAGAAAATTAAAACAACTCTAACTTGACACTAGTTTAGTAAAATTATAAAGGTCAACAATTACATTCTGCCTCAACGTGAATTTATATTAGAGGCAAATGATTTATTATTCGACTCGATATCAACACAAGTTTGGACTGGACAGTGTATTCAAATATATTTTGGGAAAATTTTTAACTAACAGACCATACAACCAATAAAATAAATGCTGGAAAAGGAAAATGTAGAATCTATCAATTAAAGCACTGTACATAAGAAGTTGACTTTGACCCCCTAAATCAAATCCTCCAATGTATAGTTGAGTGGAATGTATCTCTAAAAAGTGCTGTTAATGATATAGCTAATTCAGGATAGCACAACCTGCACCTACAAATTTTCCAGGGCTCTACTCTGTGCTGGCATGTAGCTGAAATGTTACAGAACATTTTGAACCAAGAAGTCAAGGAGATAGTTGTCTTTGTATAAATTTAAGTCTGTTAGATATTGAAAAAAGGGCTGCACTACTAGTATGCTAGCGAATTTTCCGTGGGTCTATACGCGTCATCAAGCAACTCACATTAAAATCAGATAAGTTTTCTTTCTATTTTTTGTTGTATGGTTCAAGGTTTAGTGGGGGAGTATGACAGAAAATTCTAGAAACAAGTAATCTGCTCCTTGTATATACTGAATTTCCCACTCACTCTACCATGAATGTTGCATGCCTCTCCAAATTGCAACTCCCTCTCAGAGGAAGGAAAAAAATAGTGCAAAAGATAAGATTAATTTTCATCAGAACACAGATTAATACACACAGAAAAAAGATACAACAACCAGAATGTATAGTACCTCTTCCCGCAGAAGGCCAGGAACTAAAGCATATACCTCAAAACAATCTTTCTGCACACAAAAAGTTTGCATTGCAATGAGTAAATTAAATATAAAGATGATATTCTATTTGAACACATGATAAAGAGCTTACAGTTTTTTGCACATTGACTTTTACCCAATCAGCAGGAGGTCCAACTGTTTGAATTTTTCTTGTGAAGTTCCAAACGAACGTTTGGACAAACACTACTACTACTACTACTACTACTAGAGAGTAGTGTTTGGGACCTTAAAATCACCCTAAGAAATGCGACAAAATTTAAGTAAGCTTATATATTTTTTTTTACTTAATTGACGGTATTTATTTGAGAAAACAAAACTAGAGAGGGAAAGGGGGCAAAGGATTAGTGTACTGTTGATTAAAGAACTATGTATGCCCTTCCTAATCAAATTGATGGCAAGATTTAATTAATTTTGGAAGCATATATAATGGACGTTTAATATGAAATAATTTGTGTACGAATTTTGGGGAAGAATATAGAACTTTTCATAGTTGGGGGTTAAAAGATTGTTCTGAGATTCCATTCTACCTTCTTTTTAACAGAAATCGTTGCTTTATGCCACTGAATGAAACAGAGAGGATGCTGAGGTTCACAAGTGAATGGATAGGTGAAGAATATAGAATGTGATACTAAGTTGCAGGTATTCGAACAAAATAAATAAATAAGAGGAATGGCACAAAGTTTGTATTTTCCTAAATAAAGCATAAAAATACTCCATTTTGTTACAATTGGACAGCTCAGGTGGCAAAGGACCTTCCAACTTGTTGTGAGAAAGACTCAGCCTGTGCAGATTCACAAGGCTTCCTAGCTCTAATGGTATATGACCTTTAAAATTGTTGTTGGACAAACTAATATCAGTAAGGTTTTTGCAGTTTCCCAAACTTGATGAGATTTCTCCACTGAGGTTGTTCTCACTAATATTCATGTAATTGAGGCTGCAATTGCTTGCAAAATCAGGTAGAGGACCTGTTAAGTTATTTTGAGTGAGACGCAACCTAGTAAGATTTGTACAACTTCCTATGTCAAGAGGTATGCCACCTTGTAATAGATTCCCATTAATGACCAGCCTATCTAATTGCTTTCCAAAACAAAGATTTGGTGGGATGTTACCAGTGAAGTAATTATGTGACAAGTCAAACCACACGAAACTGCTATTGATTCCTATGTTTTGAGGAATGACTCCAGAGAATTGGTTGTTGGACAGGTACATATATTTCAGGTTTTTGAGTTCTGCCAGTTCTAAAGGCAGTTCCCCAAAAGGTTATTGAAAGACATACTTATATTCACAAGACTTTGAATCTTCCAAATGCTAACTGGAATTTCACCTATCAAATTGTTGGAAAACAAATGAAAATCGTGCAATTCACTTAGCCTTCCCAATTCGCGAGGAATTTCTCCCTCAAGTTGATTGGAATTTAAAGTTAACTCTTTCAAAGACTTACAGTTACCAAGTTCTGAAGGTATTTGTCCAGAGAATTGACCCCTCCCCCATTCCTATCTCTATGTGTGTGTGTTGATGTGTGTACGTGTGACTACCAACAACTTATGTTTCTTTGTCTAATTTCTGAAACCCTAGGGCACCAAAACTCCCTCTTCAATCTCTGCTCACCATTGTTAAGAGTTCTTGGATGTGGACGGTGGAGCTTAGAAGAAAGGCTGGAGTGTGACTTATAGAGGGAATGAGAAACTGTGCATGGACGGTGGAGCTTAGAAGCAACGGTGTTTGTGGCACATTCACATAATGAATGAAAAAAGGGAGAGGGAGGGATGAACATACCTGTGCATGGACGGAACCGAGGCGAGGGGCAGCGATGGAGAGAGAGAGAGTCAACCGGTGATGGAGAAAGAGAGAGAGAGAGGCGATCGGAGGTAGCGGCGCAGAGAGTGAGAGTGAGAGGCAGAGTGCGAGAGAGAGTGAGCGTGGGAGGCAGAGTGCAAGAGAAAGAAGAAAATGGGGGGAAGGGGAACATTTAGGGATTTAGTTTGGCGACCGAAAATCTCTAACTATTAAATATTTAGCTACCGATACATATTCGGTCGCTAATGTAAAAATATGACCGTTGAAATAGGATTCGGTCTCAGATTCGGTAGCTAAAAAGTCAACAAATTTGACCTTAAAAATCTCAGCTTTGGCGACCGTATTAGCGACCGAATATTTGCGACCCCAAAAATCGGTAGCTAATCCCGTAGCTAAATGTCAATATTTATTAGTGTTTAGAAAACTAAAATATGGTAGCTAATACGGTTGCCATTAGCTACGGAAAACTTTCCGTAGCTAATTTCGGTCGCTAAAAACACATTTTCTAGTAGTGAATGCAAGAGTTAGTAAAATTTTAACATCCTTAACCTAATTAGCCAGTGAAGGTCGAACCACAGTTCATAGGAATTAGATGAGTTTGGATGGATTTTATTAATTTCTGGTTGTGATTTGTTGTGAAGGATCAGACGGTGATTGATTATTCGGAAGCGTTTACGATTGCCAGTTGCGGAGCCACAGTCAGAGTTGCACGGGGAAGCACGCGGGAAAACTGTTCAGGTGGGGGAAAGAACCATAATATCGTCGGGGAGGCAAAAATAAAATAATTTATATTGATATGCGTAGGGCGGCCTAAACCCTACTAGTGGTCGAGTGGCCGATAAGTTGATTTTATGATATATCGAGGTTGTATTTTGTGTGTTAGTATGCTTAATATTATATAGGCAATATGTATGTTGTGCCTAGTAACATGCTTAGGATTACTTGATTATTTACCTATGAGTTGATGAGTTGATATACTTACATGAGTATTTAGAATGATGAACATGATTATTGAACATGATTATGGTTGCTTATGATATGATGTTTTCATTACTGTTGTATGAGTAGAGATGGGCAGTAATTTATGGTAAGTTAGGAGATGAACATGTGGTGAGGAATTTGAGGATATATATGTTGTAGTGCTCAACCTAGAGATTTTGTTGATATAATTATGTCGAGACATAAAGTTGATACCCGGTTAACCCGGAGAAAGTTGGTCGTAGTTGTGCACAAATTGTGGTTGAGACACTAAGTTGTTGATCCCGGGTTGAGTCGGTGAGGTTCATGTTGCATCGTTGTTGTTCATCATTGTGTTGGCATATGGTCGATCGATCTTGCCTGCGAGGAGATAATCGTACCCACAAGTTGAGTTGTTAACGGGCGAATGTCCCGACCTAGCCTGCGGGCAAGGGGATATGTCGTTACCAAAGGACGAATGTTCTGACCTGGCCTGCGGGCGGAGGAATATGTCGTACCCATGAGTTGAGCATGTGGGCTGTTGGCTGAACCCTGCATTACAGGGGGTGGCATAGTGATGAACGGGGCATCTTGATCTGTTGGGGATGTCGCGTCGTGATCGCGTCCATATAGTCGTTAGTTACATGAGTGTGAGAGACAGTAGCTAAGAAAGCAGGACTTGAAAGATGATTGCTTGATATTGTTATGTCATTGTATGTTGCTATCAATATAGCTTATTTTATAGTTGTTTCCCTATTTATGATGTATTGCTGTTTTTTATCTCCCGTATTATTCTATGTTGTATTTTATTTATTCTCGATCGCACAAGAAGATCCTGTTGAGGAGTTGCCAGAAGAGATTGATGGCATACCTGTTGAACCTGATGCTGGCGGGAGAGCCCCGGATCCCAGCGTTGGGAGACTTTGAGCTGCCCTATTCAGAGGATGATCATCTCTGGGAGATTGATTACTCTCAGCAAAGAGTAGTGTATACGGGCCCGACTACCGTATACCTTAGAGTTTCGGTTGGGAGCTCTCGTTATCTTCGTTAGAGTTGTGGTTGGGTAGACAATCTTAGTTTGTTATGGCCAGAGCATGGGTTTGAGGGAAATGTATTTTTTGGTCCAGGAGAGGAAGTCTTATGTATTTTATTTTGTTGCCATGCTTTCAGTTTATATGTGTTGCATACTTTGAGAGTTTGTAATTGGTATCAGTTGCTGTAGGCTCTACTGATGGAGCCATTACTTATATATGTATGTTATATATAGTCGTGGTACCATTGTTGGTTGTTTTAATATTTTCGCATTTTTATTTAATCATGCTACTCTACAACGTTAAGAATATGAGTTTGGGTTACTGAAACTACAGATTCCGTAACATATTAATTTTTTAATATGTTAACATCCAAAAAATGTTATGGGGGTTGAGAGAAAGGGAAGGGTATTTTGGGGAAGAAATTAAAAAATTAGAGGATGGAAGGTGAGAAAATTAATTAGGTAGGTGGGAAAAGTAAAACCCCTTTTCTTCCTTTGTTCACATCCTCAAGCCAAAGTTAGGGGGAATTGGCCTAACAGATGATATGCAAACACATTTATGAGTTACCAACCGTTGAATCAGAACCAATCTACTGGAGATACCTCGCAGTTGCGATTGTTATCAACGGGGGAACGCCAGTTTAGGAAAATGCTTTTGTTGCCAAGACAAGCAATATTGGCACTCAGAATGCTAATTCTTAAGATTTGATGTTAGAAACAAACCTTAGTGGGTCAGTGATAAGAGAAGTAAATGGAAACGATTTTAGGGGGAAAAATGGGATGATATACTTTGTCGTTTTGATTTTGGGATGTATTTCTTAAATGCGTACACACAAATGTAAGAATGTCAAATACAATATTCAAAATTTGATTTTCAAATAATGTGATCCAAGTTATTTACCTCATACGTCACATATATGTTATTTTTTTAATGATTTTAGTTATTAGTAGTTTGTTAATTGAATTTGTGAATTTTATTGTGACAAACTTGAGTTATGAAGTAAAATGATAGGACAGTTTATTAAAGCACTTAATTTTGGATAAAATATCTTTAAAAATCTTTTTCATATTACTTTTCTTTATTCATATGCAGTATCTTAAATTGTATGTATGGACTTATTATTATTATTATTATTATTATTATTATTATTATTATTATTATTATTATTATTGTATAATAGGCTTATTTAGGCTGGCCAAATTCATGAAGAATTTTTTTTGACAATTTATATAAATATATGTGCATCTATAAATGCATGAAGATCGAAAAGGTATTAGTACACAATAATTTTTAAATTTATGAATCTATTAATGTGTGAAGCCTTGAAGGTTATCATATCAAATACGTGTATTATAAGACTATCATATTCTAGCTTCATGTATGAGAATTTGTGTAAATTATGCATTTATTAATGGTTTAAGGTTTAGAAGGTATTCAAAAAAAAAGTATAGAAGGTATCACTTCTAATTTCTTTGTGTAACATCCTCATTTTCATCACCTTAATTAATACATGGATGTATGTATGTTTGTTTGATAGATACTATCATGATTTGAAAGTGTGCTTGGAAGACATATTAAGAGTAGGGACGAATTGGATAAGAGAATGATGAAGAGCAAGTGTGAGACAATTCCTCCTCGGAGAACCCATTCAGTAACTTGAACTTATATTCTCAACGTTATAGCATAGAGCGATCATGTAAAATGTGGAAATATTAAAAACAACCAACACTGATACCGCAATCATATACATATCATACATATATAAAAGTTGGCTCCACCAGTACATCCTACAGCAACACCAACTACAGTCATCAGAGTACGTAACTACTACGACATATACAGATGGAAAACATGGTAGCAAAATAAAATACATAAGTACATGAGACTTCCTCTCCTCACCCCCAAAGTACATATGCTCACAAAAGAGAAGAGACTCACTGGCCATAGCTACTACGACTAATACCCCTGACACAACTCTAACGGGGATAACGGGAACTCCCCACAGATGCTCGCTGTCTCCGACGATAAGTCTGCAACGCCTCGTACTCGGTCTTGCTCTCGGACATCACGATCGAGCGATGATGATACTCCCTCATCCTCCTCTCAGCACGATGACGTCGGCCTTGAGCCACATAACCAGTCCTAGAGGATGTGTAAGATCTCCAACCAGCATCTGAGTCATGATGATAGTCCCATGGCCTATTCCATAGCCTCTCCAATGGTAGTCTTTGTGCAATACGGAAGTCTCCTACTAGGTAGCATCTCGACGATCCCCAAGCTCTGAAGTATACGGTAGTCAGGCCCGTATACACTACTCGTCGCTGAAAGTAATCAATCTCCCAGTAACGATCATCGTCCTCGTACAGCAACTAAAATCTTCCAACACTGGGATCCGGGGCTCTCCTGCCAGCATCAGGCTCAGTAGGTGTGCCATCTATCTCCTTAGGCAACTCCTCAACAGAATCTTCTCGTTCAATCGAGAATAAAATACAACATAGAAGAGTGCAGGAGATAAGAAACAATAATACATCATAAATAGGAAAATAGCCATAAAATAAGCTATACTGATAGCAACATACAACAGCACAACAGTGTCAAGCAATCATCTCCCAAGTCCTTCTCTCTTAGCTATCGTCTCTCACACTCATGCATCTAGCAACTATATGGACGTGATCACAACGCGACATCCCCAACAGATCAAATGTCCCATTCATCACTATGCCACCCCCTGTAATGCAGGGTTCGGCCAACAGCCCTCAGGCTCAACTCAACCCATTGATACAACATATTCCCCCGCCCACAGGCCAGGTCAGAATATTCGATCATCAACAACTCAACTTACAGCAACGACATAACCCCCCCATCCGCAGGCCAGGTTGGGACATTCGCCCGTTCACAACTGATGGGTATGATCATCTCCCCGTAGGCAAGATCGATCGCTCGTACGCCAACACAGTGATGAACAACAATGATGCAACATGAATCTCACCGACTCATCTCAAGATCAACAACTTAGTGTCTCAACCGCCACTTGTACACAACTACCACCAACTTTCTCCGGTATAACCAGGTATCGACTTTATATATCAACATGAATATATGAACAAAATCTCTAGATTGAGCACTGCAACATGTATATATCATCGAAATCCTCACCACATGATCATCTCCCATTTTATCAGGAATTACTGCCATCTCTACTCATACAATAGTGATCACAAATATCATACCATAGGCAATCATAATCATGCTCAATAATCATACTCATCATCATATCTACTCATCGGTATATATTCAAGTAACCTTAAACATGTTACTAAGCATACATGCATATAAACAAGTATCATTTTAAGTATACCAACACACAAGCATACAACCTCGAAATATCATAAAATCAACCTATCGGCGATAAACCTACAATGCCTAAAACTACATCGGTATCACCAACTAGTAGTCGCCAAAGTGAGTTAGGTGTTATCAGTTACTTAACCACTAGTAGGGTTTAGGTCGCCCTACGCATATCAATATATATTATTTTATTCTTGCCTCCCCGACGATATTGTGGTTCTTTCCCCCAATTTCTAGTAAAAGTAGCAACGATCACGAACTCAACGAGCTCCACGAACACTCCCCTAGCCCTTCACAGCCGCTGTCTCCTTCTCCAAAAGGGTCCCAAATGCAACCTCCAAACTTGCCCTAATCATGGAAACAACATGTAATACCCCAATGTACATTAGGATACTACTTACTTTTAATTACGAGTAAATACTCAATTTGGTCCCTGAAATTGTAGGGTCGTATCAACTTAGTCCTCCACATTATCAATATTTCAAAATGATCCCTGGAATTGCAGAAAGTTAATCAGATTCGTCCCTCTGTTGATATTTGCATGGACCATAATGACATTAAGTTGGTAATGTCAGGGATGCATTTGCTACATTTTGAAATTCCAAGGATCATTTTGGAATATTGATAATGTGGGGGACTAAGTTGATACGACCTTACAATTTCAGGGACCAAATTGAGTATTTACTCTTTTAATTACACATGCTAGTGCAAAAAAAATTTCGGTTTTCATAACACCTCATATAAAATCTTGTACATTATAATTTGTACATGCCAATTACAACTATAACATTATAACTCTAAACTCAAATCCGGCAACAACCTCAAGAACTTCAGCCTACATTGGGGCAACTGCCAAGTATTTCCGGAGATACTTCACATTTCCCAACATAGGAAAGGAACAACCTGAAACAAAAGGATGAAAGGGTGAGATACGAAATCTCAATGAGTTCCCTATAACAAGGCACTTAGATCAATATATACATTTATATATAAAAAAAAAACTTGTACACATTGCATCATATATATAAATCACACACTTGGACATCCCTTGTACTTTTATCAGTGAAAAACGTCGCTGTCCCCCGGGCACCAAGGTACTTAAGAGGGACTAGCTCTATGATGTAAGGCAGATCATACGTCTATGACCACAAGCGGCGTTCCACTTGCTTTGCACTTACTTTCTTGCCTTCCAAACGAGAAGGACTCTGTGATTGC
Organism: Ammopiptanthus mongolicus; assembly: GCA_039655645.1. NCBI lineage: Eukaryota > Viridiplantae > Streptophyta > Magnoliopsida > Fabales > Fabaceae > Ammopiptanthus > Ammopiptanthus mongolicus. The sequence goes on from CM077346.1 coordinate 41,205,550, forward strand.
CTTCCAAACGGAAAGGACTCTATGATTGACATCTGAAATGTCCTTGATAACCATTTTAATTCGAATCATGTCGGGCATAAGGTGGTTATCGATGTTGGATGTCAAGTGATGATTTACATATCTATCATTCTACTACATAATTGAATTAACTCAGCCAATGCAGCCCTCAAAAAAGTAATTAACAAGAAATTGCATCGGCAACATATGCAGATATCCTGCAGTTTTTAGCCAACTTCTACGATTTTATTAAAATACCAAACGATGTCGGATTTAGGCAAACGACCCTCTATGGAAAGCTTAACATGTCTAGTTTATAAATAAAATTTTACTTTTGAGAAAAAACTACCCAAAAGGTACAGTTTTAACCAAAAAGCTACTGCATTCAAAAAATAGGACAGCAACTGTCTTCTGACTTGTAACAGGTTTTCCTTTATCAATACTCAATGAAAAACAGCAAAATCAGTGCCTCAAATGTAGCAAATCGAGTCTAGTTTCCAAAAAATAAAAATCATTTAAAAATAAGTCCTACAAAAACAGTTATAGGCAAAATACTAAACCTATGTGAATACGGGTTTATGAATAGCAACATCATCTATTCATGAAATGTATAAGAAACTTGGTCTTAGGGTGGGATTTATGGTTACCACTTCTCTAATGCAATCCTACTTCAAACATTCATCTAGGAGTTTTCACAAACAGTTCACATGCAATCAATAAAACAGATTATAACATATCAAATCCTACTTTAAACATTCATCTAGGACATTTCACAAACAGTTCACATGCAATCAATAGAAACAGATTATAACATACCAACAAGTAGATCCTATGCTTGGATTTATGGTTACCAAGCTATATGATTAAGGAAACTCAACTCAAACAAGATTAGGAGTGTAGGAACACAAGGAATGGAGTGGGTCGATGATCCTAAGCTTCACCTTGCTCTATTTCCTCTCTACTCCAAAATCCTAACTCTCTCTTTTGACTTCAATCTCTCCAAAGGAAAATCTTACTGTCATCTCTTCATCATTGTCCATGGTTGAAAACCTAGCTCTTCATCTCCTAGCTCCATTGAAGTCTGAGACAACCCCTTTCTTGGAGGTCCCATTGATAACCCGAACTCAAATCCTTAACGTTGCAGCGCAGCGTGGTAATATAAAAATGCAAAAATATTTAAAACATTCAACACACTGATACCATAACAACTTATACATAAGTAAGAGTATTGGCTCCATCAGTAGAGTCTACAATAACTGATGTCAATTATAAAGGTCTTAGAGTACGCAACTAGTAAATAAAATGAAAGCATAGCAATAGAAATAAAAATACATACGACTTTCTCTCCTGGCCCCAAAATACATTTCACTCTATCCTATACACTGGCCATAACAAACTAATACTACTAACCGCAAGACGACCATAATAAGGGTAATGAAAACCCCTAAGCTCTAAGGTCCTCCCTCACTGGGACCCGGGGCTCTCCCACCAGCATCTGGTTCAACTGGTATGCCATCGATCTCCTTTGGCAACTCCTCAACAGGATCTTCTGGTATGATCGAGAAATAATAAAATACGACATAGAAAAATATAGGGAATAAGAAACAACAATTCATCATTAATGGGAAAACAGGTACATAAAATAATTTATATAGATAGCAACACTCAGCAACACAACGGTGATAACCACACAACTCCCAGATAATTCTCTCTTAACTACTGTCTCTCACACTCATGCAACTGACATTTATATGGATGCGATCACGACGCGACATCCCCAACAGATCAACATGTCCCATTCATCACTATGTCACCCCCATAATGCAGGGTTCGATCAAAAGCCCTCAGGCTCAACTCGTGGCTACGATATTCCCCCTCCCGCAGGCTAGGTCGGAATCATCGCCCGCCCACAACTTAACTTACGGCAATGACATATTCCCCCGCTCGCAGGCTAGGTCGGAACATTCGCATGTCCGTTAACAACTCGACTTACGGCAACGACATATCCCCCCGCTTGCAGGCCAGGTCGGGACATTCGCCCGTCCGTCTACAATTCGACTAATGGCTACGATCATCTCCGCGCAGGCAAGATCGATAGCCCGTATGCCAACACAGTGATGAACAACAACTATGCCACATGGATCTCACCGACTCAACTCAGGATCCACACTTTCTGCCTCAACCACGACTTATAAACAACCACGACCAACTTTCCTTCGGCTTAACCGGGTATCGACTTTATATCACAACATCAACAGATCAAGTATCTCTAGGTTGAACACTATGACATATATACATCCTCGAATTTCTCACCACATATCCATCTCCCGACTTATCAGAATTTACTGCCTATCTCTACTCAGGCATTAGCAATCACAACAGCACATCAATAACAACTAGAAACAGATTCAATAAATAATATCAACTCATAGATAAATTCAAGTAATATAAACATATAATAGGCACAACATACATGTCAAATATATTATATTAAACATCCAATCACAGAACAAGCAACCTCGACATACAGTAAAATCAACCTATCGGTCAAACGACCTCTAGTAGGGTTTAGGTCGCCCTACGCATATCAATATATATTATTTCAAATCTTGCCTCTCCGAAGATATTGTGGTTTTTTCCCCCACCTTAGTGATGTTCCTGTGCGACTCCGGCTGCCGCTCTGCAATTGTCAATCGCGCGCGCTGTCGAATGTTCGAACACTGCTTGATCATTTACAACAAAACACAACCAGAAATCAATACAGTTAAATAAAAAATTCCCTAATCCGTAGGACTAGTCTACTGCCCCTATTTAATTAAATAGGCTAGAGATGTTGAAATTCTACCAACTCTTCGATCAATGATCCTTAAGCATACCTAAGACAAAATTCATGAACAATTGTCAAAGATTTGAACCAAAACCCCTTCAACCAACAAACTAGGGTTTCGGCCATCCCAATTAAAAATAGGTTGGAGTTTGATTTGGATTCCTAATCACTTGGATTACATGATCATTGAAGAAAGGAAGTGAAATCAAGAATCATTTTACAAAAATTGAACAAAACCCATTTTCCGCCCAAAATGGACCTAGGTTCGGTTTCTCCAAGATAAATAGGCTAGGAGGATTATTTGATTTCATGCTCTTAGATAGTGATAGAAGATGATTAAACTAGATCATAGGAATTGGTTTGGCATTAAAAGGATTTTTCTACAATTTTCTAGAGGTTTTTGAAATTTGAATCATAAACTTGAAACCATGGAATTTCAATGGAGAAAGATGAAGATTGAGAGCTCAAGAGTGAAGTCTATACCTCTTAGATGATAGAAATGGATGAGGTGATCAACTTTTCGTCTCAAAGTTTCTTGAAAATCCTTAAGGAAAGCTTAAGAAAAATGAGAGAAAGTTATGGAGAAATGGAGGAGAAATGAAGAAGAAGAAGAAGAAGAAGAAGAAGAAGAAGAAGAAGAAGAAGAAGAAGAAGAAGAAAGAAGTGAAGGAAGAGGGAGAGAGAGAAGTGGCCGAAGAAATGGGTAAGGGAGGGGTGAGGTCGTCCAAATTTTTTGGATATTTTGGGGACACAAATGTCCTTTAGGAAAAAGGCCAAGGATATTTTGGTCTTTCCGCAGTGTGAACGCGTTCAGATATTTTCGTTTGTCATCATGACAGTGGTGAGTCATGGCACGCTTTGCAAGGTGATGTGACATGATGTGACTTCGTGTTTATCCGTTAGTGGGTCCCGGTAAACCCCTATTCAGCTCTGTTTGGCTCCCAGTTCGAGTTTTCACCCGAATAGTTTATATTATTTTCATTTTTGAAGGTCAAAAACCAATTTTAACAAAAATGTAGGAAACATGATTCTAAGACTAACTGTCTCGTTCATGAGTCCAAATTAGGCCTTTATAGTAGTAAAACACTACTGTCAGTGAAAAACACACACCAAGCTCCGTCTGAGTTTTCGACCCAAAATTTAACCATAACTTCCTACGATAGCGTAGAGCTTGACTATGGTCTCAGTTTATTTTATTTTACTCTCTAGACCCTTCAATAAAATACAAATTCATAAATACTGTTTAATTAAAAAAAACATGAAAATCGGGATGTTACAAAGTCTCATTCATTTCCTTCTCCTCTTCTTCTCCCATGAAGCTTCCTCTTCTTCCCTTTCTCCTCTTTCTCTCTTCCTTTCTCCCTCTCTTTCTTTTCTTCTCTTTTGTTTTTTCTTCCCTCTCTCACGTCTCCCCCTTCTTCTCAGCACTTTCTATTCTTTTTATTTTATTTTATTTTTAATTATAAAACCCAACTTACTCTTTACACCCCATTTAACTACTTAATACACCCCTACCTTATTTCTAGACATTTCTTCCTTCATAAAACAAAAACATTTATTCTTAACCATTATTAAAGCACTTCTCCCTCAAAGATAGTCTCCTTTTATTTCTTGGGTAATGTTATTTATCCAATTAGGAAATTTGGGATATTACACAACACTTAGACTATAGCATTGACCCTAATACGAAGCTATAACCGTGGATAGAAGCTAGAAATAATGGAAGAACATTCTATAGCTACAATGTAGGTAGATATGGAACCTCGGCTTACCCTTGATGAATCACGACAGTAAACGGTAGAATAGAAGTAGATGAAAAGCTGATCACGAAAACACCAACAGAACTGCGATCGGATCAACGGCCTGTAGAGGTCGGTTAAAAACAATACTCATTGAGCCTGGAGAGGCTAGGTTAAAAGAATACTCAACGGCCTGGAGAGGTCGGTTAAGAATAATACTTATTGAGCCTGGAGAGACTATGTGTGCAAAGAATACTCAACGGCCTAGAGAGGTCGATGAAAAACAATACTCGTTGATCGAGCCTGGAGAGGCTAGGTGTGCAAATAATACTTGATAGGGATGACAATCTGTACCTATGCCTGGGGATCCCTGTGGGGACTGCTCTGAATGGGACCCCACAGGCGGGGATATTTTCCCTGCGGAGAAGGGGACGGAGGAGAAAATCCCTACGAAGGCACTTTCCGTGGGGTCCCCGACCCCGAAAAGTTTACTAAAATATCCTTATAAATATGTGATATATATATATATATATATATATATATATATATATATATATATATATATATATATTATAAATATTTTATTAAATAAATAAAATATTAAAAACATTTCAACCCTTAATTCCAAATTCTTCATCAATTCCTCTTTCCTATGACATTATGACTAATTATTTGTACGATATTATTTTAATAATGTCATTATTTTCTTTTTTAAGAAGATTCTAAGAATAACAAATTTATACTCTCTGCCTGAAGCAGATCAATTCCAATATTTATTGTGATATGTAGATTAAGTAATTCTTCCTTTTATTAATTTTAGTTTTTTTTATATTTTATTGGATTTTAGTTTTTTTAATAAGCAAATAGTATATTGATTGAGAGTACAATGGCTAATCTAATTATTGGATTTTAGTTGATTGTAACACCCCGATTTTTCAAGTTTTCTAAGGTCAATAAACTGTATGAATGAGTTTGTATTTTTTTGGAGGGTCTAAGAATTAAAATAAACTAAGACCATAGTCATACTATACGCTATCGTAGAAAGCTACGATTAAATTTTGGGTCGAAAACTCAAACGGAGCCTGATCTGCGTTTTCACTGACAGTATGATTTTATTGCTCAAAAGACATAATTTTGACTGGTGAACAAAACAACTAGGTTTTATAACTCGTTTCAAACGATATCGGAGATTTTGAAAAAATTTCAAAAAAATAAGTTCTTATGACTTTCTCGGGCGAAAAACCTAAATCGGGAAATCGACGGAATCGAGAACGGACGCGCGAGGACAAAACCAGACACCCGATGAGGGACACGAGTCACCAAGCAGGGTGAGTCAGAGGGTGAGTCACCATCATGACTCACCAACGTCATCATTACGGTTCTACAATTATCTAAGATATTTAGGACGAGAAAAGACAGTTTTGACTATGGGAACTGACAAAATTACATCTTGCCCTCATGACTCATCACCTCATCATGACATCCAACAAATATCTAGATATTTTGTTACTTTAAGGGGGTGAAAACACCAAAATGCCCCTAACTTTTTTTGGAATTACACTTTTGTCCTAAGATGAAATGTCCATTTTGCCCTTAAGTGAAAAGTTTTTGGACCTTCCTACACTTGTCCCTTTAAGCCTCACGCCCCACTCTCCCTTAAGCCCCCATCCATTTTCTTTCTTACACACAAAAGCTCCAACATTTCTCATTTTCTCACAAAGAAGACTTAGCCAAATTTGTGAAGTAAAAGCTTGAATCCTTGCACATCTTTGTCATCGAAGAGGTGAACTTCACTCACTTTGATCCATAATTCTTCATATTATTTCTTGATTCATGGCCAAAATCTCATGTTTTCAATTCTAGGACTCTATGTTCAAAAATCTCTAGAAAATTTGAGAAATATCCGATGATCATGAAACCAATTTCTTTGATCTCACCATGATGTATACAATGATCATCTAGAAGCATGAACCCAAAAGAATTTTCCTCCCTATTTTTCTATGAAATGGCCGAACCTACCCCCTTGTGAACTCATGAGTTTTGCTTCAAGTTTTTGAATGATGAAGCTTGTTTTAGTGTTAGGTATACCTATGGATCATTCATCCAAGAGATAAGAAATTTTAGACATCCCTAGCTAATTTTAAGCCTTGAAGGCCGAACCTAGTCCTAGGAGAAAAGGAATTGTATTGATGTTTCTGTTAAAGATTTGAGTTGTTTGTGTGAAGGTGATTGTTGATTTGTTCGAACGTGTAATTGGAGGATTTATGGATCGATCGGACGACGCATATCCAGAGAATTATCTTCAAGAGGTAAGGGGAGATTTCCTGAGGGATCTCTCGATAACTATGTGTTATCAATATTTGGTCTGCATAAATTTATTTGAGCTGTGTGGTGCTTGGTTGATTTACTTTCAACTGTTGTTTTATCTGTTGATAATTATCTGCTGTTATGTGTTATAGTGTTTTAAAACGTGTTCTAATTGTATTATCTGCTATAACGATGTTGTATCAATATTATTGATGTTGAGTGTTGATTGAGAAGCCTGGCAGTGGTCAGTGCTCAATTAATTAACGGAGATAAAAGCCTTGAAGCTTTATAAGGAACACCAAATATTTATTTGGGGAAACGTTGGAAAATTTTCGAACGATGCTAGTCTCACAAGAGGAATCCTAAAGTAATGTATAAAGTTAGTAGAAAAAGTTAATTTTCAAAAACAATTTAATTATTATGTGGAGAAAATTAATTTAAGAGGAAAAAGTCATATTTTAACTTAGGACGTTTTTAAACACTAAATGACGGTTAATTCAGAAAAGATTTTTGGATGGTATTTTAGAAACAGCAACATTCTTTTTGAAACGACAATTTAGTGTCAAATGCTTTCTTCCAAGAACTGAGGTTTTGGAAAAGATTTTCAAAGGAAAATAAGTTTCATTGATAATTCGACGGTTTATAAACGAATTTCAAATGGAAAGGGTTTTCTGTAAACGAGTTTTCCCAACGGTGTAAAATCCGACAACTTGGATGAGTACACAATAAGCCTGGAGAGCGGAGGTGTACTCTCTACCCCCGCTGCGCCCCGTTTCCATCCATAATACTTGAGCTTGAAGAGGCTAGGTGTGCAAAGAATACTCGTCTGTAATCTGATTAGTTATAGTGAAAAACTTGGTGAAGCCAAGGACTGGATGTAGCCACATCAAATTGATGTTGGTGAACCAGGATACATCAGTGAGATTCTCTCTACCCCCTTATCTCCTTAAGTTTAAGTTTATATATATATATATATATATATATATATATATATATATATATATATATATATATATATCTGTTATACTAACTGGGGATTGAGTTTGATTAAACTAAACCAAGCTTTGCATTTCTTCATATCGTGTTTCTGCCTTAGACGACTCATGTGTCTGATCATTCTATAAATATAACCCTGCTTGTTTAGGTAATCACTATTCAACCCCCTTCTAGTATTTATCTTGTAGACCTTCAAGCATACCTTCTAAGCATACTCTCAAGCATAGAAACATATACTAACCACAACACATGCATGTCCATCTACCAATTAGAGTTATGAATTATAGGATGTTACATTATGCACTCTAGAACTCTCCTTCTAGTATTGTCCATCATTTAAACTGTAGAGTTTAATTTTGATACATTGTCAAAGTAAATTTTTTTTACACTATCAACGAATCACAAGTCATCGCATGTGTGACTTTTAAGGTAGTTATTATAAGAGTCAAGCAATTTGAATGATGACGTGATTCCCGATTGATTGACAATGTAAAAAGTTTTACACTGACAATACATAACCATTAAATTTTATGATAAGAGTCAAACATTTTAATGACATGACAATTTATGATTGGTTGATAGTGTAAAACATCTTTATACTGATAGTGCATACCAATTAAATCATAAACTTTAATCCTTTTACAATTCACCATTATGAATGAAAGTTTTTAGTAATTTGACCCTAACTATAACTAATAGAGAAATGCTAGCAATATACTCTTCAACACACTCTCTATTATTAAGTGGATTTCATGTGGGATCCACTAAATCACGTGGGTCCACTCTCTATTCAATGGGTCCCGCACGAAATCCATCCAATAATAAAGAATTTGTTGAAGGAAGTGTAATAAAGAGTACGTTGCTAGCATTGCTCTAACTAATATCCCAATAGACCATTCCCTATAAGATCCTTTAACTTACCAATGGTGATAACGCAACATCTTATTCGTCCATTTATATTAAATTTAGATTATTTATTAATTTGTTGATAAAAATCTAATTTTTGTTATGAATAATATAAATAGTGGATGTTTGTAACACCCCGATTTTCGCTGTTTCTAAGGTCGGAAATGAATATAAATAAACTTATATTTTATCCAAGATATAGAAAATGATTTTGACTAAACCAAAGTCAAATTCATTCTCTACATTATCGTATTGGGTTGGAAATTCAGACGGAACCTGGTCTGCGTTTTCACTGACAGTAAGATTTTACTGATCAGAAGACCTAATTTTGAATCGTGAACGAAACAGTTAGGTTTAGAATCGAATTTCAAACAATTTTGATAAAATTAGTTTTTCAAACTAAAAAGGGAAATAATATAAGTTATTCGGGCAAAATCTTTAATCGGATGAAAAACGGAGCTGAATAGGGACTTGACCCGCTAATGGATAAACTTGAAGTCACGTCAGGCCAAATCACCCAGGAAAGCGTGCCAGTGTCATGATGACTTTAGAAAATATCTGGACGCGAAAAGACCAAAATGCCGCTAACATTTTTCTTAATTACCATTTACCCTTGGATGAAAAGACCATTTTGTCCCTTAAGTGAAAAATGTTGGACTAGCTTGCCCCTCCCTTCATCCCACGCATAAGGCTCCATGTAGCCATGTCTTCACCATTTTCTCACTACACCATTTTCCTCATAAGTTTCCTTTCACTTCAAAGTTGAAACCTTAACCATTTTTGGTGAATCAAGTGTGGATTCTTACTCATTTTCATCACTCAAGGAGGTAAGGTTACTTCCTTTGATCCTTTGAGTTCATATTCTTCCCCAAAATCTTGTTTTCCAATCCATGATCATGTATGTTCCATTTCTAGATTCAAACTTCATAAATCTCTAGAAAATTGTAGAAAAATCCTTTTAATATAAAACCAATTTCTATGAGCTAGTTTCATCATCCTTTTTCGTTGTCCAAGAGCATGTAATTAAAAGATTTTTTAGCCCATTTGGGTATAGAGGGGCCGAAACCTTGAGGATGAGAAAGCTTGAGTTTTTCATTCAAGTTTTGAGTAATGAGACTTGTTTTAGTATTAGGTATACCTAAGGATCATTTATCCAAGAGATAGGAAATTTTAGACATCTCTAGCTAATTTTAAAGCCCTATGGCCGAACCCTACGTCTAAGGAAATAGGGAAATTTGTGTTGTTATATGTTGATGTTTGGATTGATTGTGTGAATGTAGTTGTTGAGTGTTCGCGCATGTAATTGGAAGATTCGCGGACCAACCAGACGACAATTAATTCAGAGAATTTCTTCAAGAGCTAAGGGGAGATAACCTGAGAAATTCAATTTTTGATGGCTATGTACTGTTTGTGTGGAAGAATGTAAAGTTGTGGTGTATTGTAATTATTTCGTGGAGTGTTTTATTTATTGCTCAATTATGCTTGATTGTGTTTAATTGTGCTTAAGTATGTTTGCTTATACTTAATTGTGCTCAAGCATGTTTGATTATGTTTATGTATGCTTAACATGGTATGTTGATTAAAATGTTGATTGGTAGTGTGCTAAGGACTTAACATTGGTTAGAGTTCCAACTAAGTGAAGGTAGAAGCTTCAAAAAGCTTGAGACATAAAGTTAAACGGAAGAAAAGTTATGACTTTTGGAAAAGATTTGAAGACAACGCGTCTTGACGTTGATTTTGGGAATAAGAAAAATGAAATATATTTTATTAATGAAATAGAAAGGTATAAGGAAAGAAACTTGAAAACAAAGTTTGGTTTTAGGAAAAGTGAGTTTTAAAGAAGTAACGTTTCCTTAGAAAAATCACCAATAGAGTTGAAAGGATAAAAGGAGGTATTTCGAGTAACCGTATTCCAAAAAGATCAGTTTCAGAATCAGATTGTTTTATCGAAGGAAAAGATTTTTCATGAACTATGTTTCAAAGTGTTGATGTTTTACTAAGAGTTTGTTTTTCAAAAGCAAAGTGATTTTGACCAAGAGTTGGTTTTTAGGGAAAACCGATCCCGATGACTTGTGTAAGCTTCGGAGATGCGAGTTTCGTTTTTGTATTTCAAAAAGAGAAAAGTTATTTTGGACGTGCACCTTGAAACCGAGACGTCGGGGTTCTAGTGTTCTGTAGAACACGTGGATCAAGGATCCATGTTAGAAAGTTGGTCCTGTAAGCTTGTGGATAATCTTTGTGATCCTATAGGCTTGTGGACGTTTTGTATGCTCTAGAATCCAAAATCTGAGACTGGTGCATCGGTTGGGGATTTTTGGGTTTGGGCTGTTTTGGACTTTGTATCCTTTTTGGTTAATCGGACTGTGTGTCCCTTTGGAGTAAATGTTGAAAAGACTTGATAGTCTAAAAGTTGTGGTGGTTGATAACTTTGTACTTCAATAAGGAAATAATGATACGACAAAGAAAAAATGACGAAAATAAAGGTTTTCTCATGCATATGTTTTCTGGCAGACGTGCCATTTGAAATGAGGGGACCTTGGTGGTAAGGAAACCTGGAGATGACTTATGTCATTGTGTATCATTTTGTCTTAATGGACAATGAAAAATCCATATAAAGTGAAGCACTGTGCCTGGTGTTGGATAGTGTGATATGGTATACAAATCCATATAATTTGAAGCATTGTACCCTATGTTGGTCAGTGTGATATGGTAATGAAATCCATATAATGTGAAGCATTATACCCTATGTTGGTCAGTGTGATATGGTACGAAATCCACATAAAGTGAAACACTGCACCCTATGTTGGTCAGCATGATATGGTAAAGAAATCCATATAATGTGAAGGACTGTGCCTATATTGGACAGCATGATATGGTAAAAAAATCCATATAAGGTAAAGCAGCACTGTGCCCTCTGTTGGACGGTGTGATATGGTAAATACTGGGTGCCTTATTTGGAAATCGTTTTTGATCAGCTCATTTATAAGGTGATGGTATTTCCAGAAATTAAGAATCAAATGTTAAAGGTTATATATATGAAAGTGTCATGCATATGTCTTTCAAAACAATAATGATTGTTGGGTATGAGGCCCTTGCTTTACTTCACTATTACGATATTCTGTGTTATGCTTATGATGCTTCTGAGCTATATCTGTTATATGTGTACATATTTGAACCTGCTGTGTAAGTGTATGTGGGTAGTCATCGTATTTTGAGTTCATATATTGGTTTCTCACCCTTGCCTGTACATGTTGGATATCATGTCGTATTTTTGGATACGTGTACATATGTTTATCAACAGTCCTCTGGGTCACTTTGAGACCCTGTAGCTTGAACTGCTTGAGGTTGACGACGAGGAGGTATTGATTGTTGAAGACGAGACCCGGTCTCATTGGTACGGCATATGCTAGGTAGTACGTCTTTTTGTTAGAGTCGAACCAGCTTAGGGTTTTCTTTTGAGGTAGTGATTTTTGGGTAGTCTGTTATCGGCTACTGATGGCCACGATTTTAGAGATATGATTCTTAGACTATCTTTACCTAGTTTTTAGACTTATAGCGTTTTACTTCTGTTAGTCTGTCTTTTGGAAACGGACAAGTTTTGTCCAAGGTTCCACTATGTATAATGTTAACTGATGATGCATATATATATATATATATATATATATATATATATATATATATATATATATATATACGAGTTATGCTGATGTTGCTCTTGAGTATTTGTTATCTACTGTTGTAAGAAGAAAAAATTTTGTCACGATTTTCGAAGTGAGATCTAAGTAAAAAAATTCTGTTTTCTGAAAGTAACCAGCAAACTTTTATTTCAGGTTTTATGTTGAATTTTGGGTCACCATGTGATGCCAAATTAGGGTGTCACAATGTCCATCTCCCTAAGCCTTTCTTATACCCTAAGATGCTCCTATAACTTCCATGAGTAAAATGCTTTCACTCATAAGTTTCTTACCCATAACTTCATTTGTGTATGGAACATTATGTTAGGCCCTTGATAGGCTTGTAAGTTACAAGACTTTTGTCCTATAAATAGGACTCATGTAACCATTGTAAAGATTGCACCTTTGTAGAGTATAATGAAAGGACTCTTCTTCTCTCTATTCTTCTATATTTTATACTATTTTACTATTGTTTTGGTTCTTTTCAGAACACGTTATCAACACCAAACTCAGCTATATGAGCAATGAGGGGCATACCAAAAGTACTGTGAAGCTATGAAGGGGTTAGGGAGAAGCTGATAGATTTACTAACTATTAGTTTGGGCATAGATCAGTTGCATTATAAGGAGTTGTTTGAAGAAGGGTGCTCCATCAAGAGATGCAACTGTTACCCATCATGTCAGCAACCAAGTGTTGCATTATATATCCTTTTCTTATAGTTTTGTTTTTCATTTTACTTTTAGTATGAAAATCTTTTAGTGTTATATTCATATAAATTTTATGGTGAATTTTAGGGGTGAGCGTAGGACGGGTTGGGACGGGTTGAGCTTGTCCCTCACCCGACCCTAAACATTGACCATATCAATTCTTTGAACCCTAACCCGTCCCTAGACCCGAAGGAACCCGACCATATGCGGGTTGGTTTAGGACCGAGTCTAGATGGGACGTGACCGGGTTGGCCCGAAGTTCAATAGATCCTCTATATTTGTAATCTAAATTAATAAATTTTTGTAAGTGGGAAAAAATTGATACTTAGTAAATTGGTAAAATTGCATTTTAGTAAAGACCCCTGAAAAGCCACCACCCAATAGATAAAACTGAAACAGGGGCCACGAGATTCAATCCCAAATTCAACCATTTAATCATCCTCCCCCTGTATACATATCATTCACCCCTTAATATATTTACATTCCAGCCAACAAATCGATATAGGACAAACATTTAATATTAAAAGAACGTCCCTATTCTCACTGCTTAGATACATTCATATCACACTATAAAGGAATGGAGCTTACATTCCAAATGCCCTAAGAACTGAGAACACATTCTCACTAAAAGTCTCATAAGCTTTACTAATATTGCCTGCAGTTACGCCAAGCCATAGAAGTGTGACAATAACATTAGATCAGAACATAAATATCGAACTGTCATAAATAAGGAACAAAACAAACATAATTCAACCTTCCTTCAGACCGAGATAGAACAGAACAAATTGTACCAAATTATAATTGAAGTCATAACAAGCAGTCAATATTTGTATAGTCATAACAAGCAACATCAATATAGAGCTGTCATAACCATCAGCAACATCAAACAACTGTCATTATAGTCATAACTAATAGTACAAAATACAAAAACTGTCCATAACCAACATAATTAAAGAACTACAAAGCTGCTACTATCAGACTGTCAATTATTCATGACTCCATGCTCATCATAACCAAAACACAAATTGGTAAGCAGCTAAGAACAAGGGACAAAACAAAGAACACATTCTCAGCACAAGCTTCCAATTTTTCCAAGCAGCCACAACCTTCAAAACTGCAACATAATAAGATTTGCCTTCACTATATTTATCAGCTGCAATAGCAGCTAAGAACAAGGGACAAAACAAAGAACACATTCTCAACACAATGCACTAAAACAGGTAGCAGATTCTCAACACTATACACTAAAACAAAGAACACATTCTCAGCAGTGCATTTGCAGAAAACAGTTAAATGCATAACAGTTACCTAAATTTGTGATTAATTGACATTTCAATGTAAATTTTATATTTTTTTTCATTGTTATTATAGCATGCATTTCAGTTTCAGAACCATGACTCAAGAATGTTTGCATAAACATCTTTTGTTCAATTGCAAAATGAATCATCAAGAACTAGAATTATCTAGATAGCAAAACTCAGAATTAGCCAACAGAATAAAATGTAACAAACAGAATTGAGAGGAGAAATGGAGGAGAGATCATTACCTAAATAGCAAAACTCAGAATTAGCCAACAGAATGTAAGATTGAGAACTGGAACTGAGAGTTGAAATCCCTAATTTCAAAAATTTCAGAGTTAAAGTTATAAGGGAGAGAAGAAGTAAGAACTGGAATTGAATTAGATGGGAGAGAAGAGGTGGGTACCTGGTGGTGAAGGTCAACGACGATCTAGGGAAGCGCTAGCTTGAGGTGGGTCGATTGATTGAGAGAGGGTGGTCATGCGTGACGCGGCGTCAGAAGGAGGTGGTCAGGCGTGGCCTGATCACGTGACCGCCGTCATGTGTGACTGAGAGGGAATTTGGGGGGAATACCCTAATCATGTGTGCCCGAGAAAGGCCCGAGAGTGAAGAAGTGAGGCATGAGGCTGGTCAGGCACGGCGCGACATCGGAAGGAGGTGGTCCGGCGCGGAAGAGAGGCCTATCGCGTGCGGCGTGCGGCGTGAGGCTGAGGTTTTTGAGTGAAGAGGTGAGGAGAGGAAGGTTTTGTAAGTCCTAACTGGTAACTTTCATTTGATTAGGTAGGGAATAATAGGGAGTGGGTTGTTGGGTCAGGGTGTAGGAAAATAAAAAAATGTAGAGAAGTGGTATAGGGACGGGCCGGGTGACCCGAAGGTCAACCCGAACCCGTCCTGGACCCGGCACTGTCCCCGATCAGTAGGACATGGGTTTGTCCCTCTTCCTCCATGGGTTCGGGTCAGACCCGGCCCGAAGCCAACGGGTTGGGACGGGTCTTCGGGCCGGGTCGGGTTATGCTCACCCCTAGTGAATTTTGTCACAATTATCATATTTTATCTTGTTACTTTTGATAAATTCTGGAAGAATTTATTCAAGCATCCCTGTAGGATTGCACATAACAATGATTTTTTCCTAGTAATCATTTATAAGAAGAATTGGTAGCATGGTTAGTTCCTGAAGAACTAAACCTTATTGTGTACATATTTTCTTTGTCCTAATTTCTTCTTATCTTTCTTCTATTTATCATATTTTATATATCTTTATTGGTTTTG
The DNA here is from genome assembly GCA_039655645.1 of Ammopiptanthus mongolicus. Classification (NCBI taxonomy): domain Eukaryota; kingdom Viridiplantae; phylum Streptophyta; class Magnoliopsida; order Fabales; family Fabaceae; genus Ammopiptanthus; species Ammopiptanthus mongolicus. The sequence continues at coordinate 41,221,270 of CM077346.1, forward strand.
TTACTCATGATAATTTTTGGAAGAAATTATTATACAACAATCCCCGAAGGATTAGATAGACAAAACCAATGATTTTTGAGACGACCCGCCGTCCCATTGAAGAACTTAAGATATTAACTATCCTTAATCATATTATAAACATTAGCGCATCTTATTAATGCGAAGCGAAGCGGAAGATTAAACGCGGGAACGCAACTGAATTTAAGGCACACAGCATATCAGAGTACATAGATATGAAATATAAGATATATATGCATCGATTGCCCTATCAGTAGGGCTACTGTAGTAATACACACATATAAAGTATATTAATACATAATATAATCAAAATACATAAAAAGATAAGAAACTCTGATGCCAGCTACACCTCTGGTACAAAAGCTCAAATGCCCTCGAGATTAGGGTTCGTGGCTCGTCCACCGGCGTCAGGCTCGTAAGGAGTGTCATCCACCTCCTCAACATCTGGTTCCTCCACAGGGTCTTCCCATAAAATAAAATAAACATATGGAGAAAATACAGGGAGATAAGAAACATGCATCATCAAATATGGGAGAGGGGCAATAGTACAACATATAGATATGCAGCACACAACACATAGAAATCATATAGCACGCCGACAACCATCTCTTGGGTCACACAACACAACCATCCCAAATGTCACTCTCTCAGGTCAAGCCTCTACGAAGGATACTAATCCTCATATGCATGTCATCATTCCTATATGCATGTCGGCCAATATCATCATATCCCCAGTTGGACATCCCCGTCGAGATTAATAACGCCACGTCCCCAATTGGACATCCTGCCTCGGGATTAAAAACATCACGTCCCCAATTGAACATCCCCCTTTGGGACCAAATATGCTATGGTATGAAATGCTATGATATGCAACAAACATCTAACACGGCATATTTGGTCCCAATTAAGAGATAACCTTGAGTATGAGGCGTAAGGATCGCGGATAGAAGGATAAAGGAACTCCGAGGTAAACATATTCCATTGGTCAAGATCATATGGGACAAAGTTACCGAAGATGCTACCTGGGAATGCGAAGAGGACATGCAACGGCAATATCCAAGCCTACTTTAAAAAGGTACGTTGAATTTCGGGACGAAATTCTTTTTAAGGGGGTAGTAATGTAACACCCCGATTTTCTTAATCTTTTAATTAATCAGAATCTAAGTAATTGTATTTTATTAGAGGGTCTAGAAAATTAAATAAATTATTCTGAAGCCATAGTCACGCTCTAAGCCATCGTAGGAGGCTATGGTTAAGTTTTGGGCCGAAAACTCAAACGGAGCCTGATCTATATTCTTCGGATGATAGTGTTTTTCTACCATCAAGACCTCATTTTGACTAACGGTCAAAACCATTAGTCTTAGAATTCAATCCTCTAACTTTTTGCTAAAATGTTTCCTGACGTCCAAAAATATAAATAATATTTTATATTCGGGCCGAAAATCGATCGGGCTTAGGGTTTTTCGAGAACGTTGAGCCAATAAATACACTATATCTTCACTTCTCTCTCTCCTCCACCCATTTCACTCGCTGGTCTCTCTCTCCCTCCTCACTTTCTTCTTCTTCTTCCTTTCTCTTTTCTCCTCCATTTTCCTTCAACTTACATCTCCATTTTCACTCAACCTCCACAAGCTTTTTCAACCCAATTTGTGAAGCAAAGTTGCTCCTCTCATCCTCCTCTCTCATCTAGGAGGTATAGATTTCATCCTTGAGCTCTCAATCTTTATTTTCCTCCATTGATTTTCATGAGTTTCAATTTCTAGATCTAAACTTCAAAAATCTCTAGAAAATTATAGAAAAATCATTTTGATACCAAACTAGTTTCTATGGCCTAGGTTCACGACATACTTGTATGGTCCAAGAGGTTAGAGCCAAGAAATCTCTCTAGGTTATTTAACCATAGAGGGTCCGAAACCCCCTATTGTGTAGGGTAGGGTTTTTGGTTGGTTTTTGATGTTTTGAGTTGATATCTAGGGTTATCATACTTAGTTAGGGTGTTATCCAAGAAATGAGAATTTTTGGAGCTCCCTAGATATTTTTCATATTTTTCATTCAATAGCGCCGAACCCTAGGGGTAGTGCAATAAGAGAAATCTTTATTTTTTTGAGTAAAAGCCTTTATTAATTATGTTTAGGGATACCCAAGGATCATTGATCCAAGAGTTGGGAATTTTTATACATCCCTAGCCTAATTGATTAAATAGGGGCAGTAGCTAATCCTAAAGATTAGGGAGTTTTTGATTTAACTGTTTTAATTTCTGGTTGTGTTTTACTATATAGAACCTGACAGGACTCGAACGTTCGATCACGCACTCGATTGACTGTTGCGGAGCCGCATTTGGAATCTCTCGAGAAAATCACTAAGGTGGGGGAAAGAACCGCAATATCGTCGGGGGGGCAAGCTTTAAATAATATATATTGATATGCGTAGGGCGACCCAAACCCTACTAGAGGTCGTTTGACCGTTAGGTTGATTTTACTATATGTTGAGGATGTTTGTGATGTGATTGGATACTTGATACATTATATGTGATATATGTGTTATGCCTGCTATATGATTATGACTGGTTAAATGTTATTTATCTATAAGCTAATTTTATCGTTAAATCTATTTTGGTTGTTATTCATATGCTGTTGGACTGCTGATGTCTGAGTAGAACTAGGCAGTGATTTCTGATAAATTGGGAGATGAGTGTGTGGTGAGAAAGTCGAGGTTATAAATATATGTCGTAGTGCTCAACCTAGAGATACAGTAAATCTGTTGTTGTTGTGATGTGAGTTGATACCCGGTTGAACCGGATGAAAGTTGGTTGTGGTTGTTTATAAGTCGTAGTTGAGGCACTAAGTGTTGATTCTGAGATGAGTCAGTGAGATTCATTTTGCATAGTTGTTGTTCATCACTGTGTTGGCATACGGGCGATTCTGATCTTACCTGCGGGGAGATGGTCATACCAATTAGTTTGGCGTAGGGGCGATTTCGATCTTACCTGCGGGGAGATGGTCGTACCCGTTAGTCGAATTGTAGACGGACGGGCGAATATCTCGACCTAGCCTGCGGGTGGGGGGATATGTCGTTACTGAAAGTTGAGTTGTTAACGGACGGGCGAATGTTTCGACCTAGCCTGCGGGCGGGGGAACATATCATTACCGTAAGTTGCGTTGTTGACGGGCGAATATTCCGACCTGGCCTGCGGGTGGGGGAATATGTCGTGTCCATGAGATGAGTTGGGCTTGCGGGCTTTAGACCGAACCCTACTTTATGGGGGTGGCATAATGATTACAGAGACACCTTGATCCGTTGGGGATGTCGCGTCGTGATCGCGTCCATACAGTTGTTAGATGCATGAGTGTGAGAGACAGTAGTTAAGAGAAAATCCTTCGGAAGTTGTTTGATTGTAACTGTTGTTTTTTTGGAGTGTGCTATCTATATAAATTATTTATATCGCCGTTTTTCCCATTTATGACATATTACTGTTTCTTATCCCCTTTATTTTCTATGTTGTATTTTATCTTTATTCTCGACTGTACGAGAAGACCCTGATGAGGAATTCCCAGAGGAGATTGATGGCATACCTGTTGAGCCTGATGCCGGCGGGAGAGCCTCGGATCCCAACGCTGGGGGACCTTGAGCGCCAGGAGAGGATGTCTGATGTACCTTTATTTCCGTTGCTATGTTTTAGTTTTTGTTTACTATATACTTTGAAGTATTTTATATTTGGTATCAGTGTTGTAGGCTCTATTGATGGAGCCAGTACTATTATGTATGTATACTTTTATTATGGTATCAGTATGTATCGTATGATTTAATATTTTCGCAAATTTTATACTACTATGCTATGCTATAACGCTAATAATTATAAGTGGGGTCACCAATGGGACCTCCTAGGAAGGGGTTGTCTCACTGGAAGCATATCCTTGAAGGATTTAAGATGCATATAGCGTATCCCTGAAGGATCTTAGATATTTGAAATGTATAATTTAAAACATTGACAGATGTACTTTTCCAAATTGCGCAATTTGAGGATTTTGAACTTATAGCTCGAGCCTCAGAAGAGGTTTTAATGGACTTGAAGTCCAAAGTCTAGACAATATAAAATATGTTGATCAAAATAGCTATTATTGCATCTTATGGTTGACTCGAGAATAATATCTACACGAAAAATCCCGGAAAGATTAAAGATTATAGAATATTTCATTCAATTGTGAAAATATTTAAGATTCTCAACCAGTTATTGAAGAGATCCCTTTGAAGGTGGCAAGTATAGGCCCTTTTTTTACCAAATTTTGTTCCCTATGTGGTGGAAGCAGTTGATAATAACTGCAATGGAAGTTCGAATTCTGTTTCTTTTGTTGCAAATTCTATTTTGAATGGTGCAACTCCATCTCCAGCTGACAAGGGCATTCAGTTTAAGTCTCTTGAGACGACCCGCCGTCCCATCAGTAGAACCTAAGATATTAACTAACTTTAATCGTATTATAAACGTTAGCGCGCCTTATTAATACGAAGCGAAGCGAAAAATTGAGCGCGAAAGCAAAACAAATATACGACACGCAACGCTTCAGAGTACACTGCTTAAAATATAAAGAAATATATCACCTACATCATTACCCCATCGGTAGGGCTACAGTAATAAAGTAATACCTAGAGTATATTAGTACAGACGGAAATCAAGATACGTAAATAAGCCAAGTGACAGCTCTCCGGCTAACTGCGATCACTGCCCAACCTCTCGAGGCTAGGGTCCGTGGCACGTCCTCCGGCGTCAAATTCGAATGGAATGCCGTCCAGCTCCTCAGCGACTGGTTCCTCTTCGGGATCTTCCCATAAAATAAAAATAACACATATAGAAAATAAAGGGAGATAAGAATCATAATTCATCAATATATGAGAGGGACATCAGTACAGCATATATATACATACATCACACATCACGATTAAATCATACGACACAACCTCATCCATCTCTTAAATCACCCATCACAATCATCTCAAAAGTCATTCTCTCGGATAATCCTATAAGAGGGATATTAATCCCTATGTATATGCTGACTTCCCTATATGCATGTCGGCCGATACATCACGTCCCCAGTTGGACATCCCCGTTGGGATTACATCACATCACATCACATCCCGCCTAAGGATTTAAAGTAACGTCCCCATTTGGACACCCCCTTTGGGGCAAAATGCTGTGGTATGAAATGATATGAAAATGCAACATACATCCATCGCAGGTTGATATCGGGACCTCACGCCTAAGCACTCGTTCACAACCACGACACATCGCATCACATCAACATCACATCATCATCAACATCATATCAGCATCAACATCAGCATCAGCATCACGACGCCTTGCGTCTAGGAGCCACAGCTCCACGGTCGGGACCATGACGATATCAACTCGAACAACATCATCACTCACCATACTCTCATCAACATTCAACCACAGTCAAATCACAATAACATTACAACAATAATTCATTCCACTGCAGATATCATCATAAAATCGAATATTCATAAATCACACATGCAATTCAACAAATTAAAGCAACCGATAATCAAATAAATAAATCAACACATCAACCTCAATCGATTACATCATTTATAATATCCACTTAGTGGTGATAGCCCAAAAGTACCTACACCCAGGGTCAGGCACTTTATCCAGGGCTCAACCTCTAGTAGGGTTTAAGGGTTCCCCTACACAGATATATATATATATATATATATATATATATATATATATATATATATATATATATATATATATATATATATATATACACACTATACTAAGCTTGCCTTCCCGACGATATTAGTTCTTTCTCCCCACCTTAGTAATGCTCACGTACAGCTCCGGCTACGACTCCGCAACAGTCAGTCGGGTGCGTGGTCGGATGCTCGAGTCCTGTCCGATTTTATACAACAAAACACAACCAAAAATTAAAATAGTAAATCAAAAACTCCCTAATTTCTTAGGATTAGCTACTACCCCTATTTAATTAATTAGGCTAGGGATGTCTAAAAATTCCTAACTCTTGGATCAATGATCCTTAGGTATCCTTTAACATAATCAATGAAGGCATTAACTCAAAAAAACAAAGATTTCTCCTATTGCACTACCCCTAGGGTTTTGCCCTATTAAATGAAAAATAGCTAGAGAGCTCCAAAAATTCTTATTTCTTGGATAACACTCTAACTTAGTGTGATAACCCTAGATATCAACTCAAAACATCAAAAATCAACCAAAAACTCTTGGGTCTAATCTCTTGGATCATGCAAGTATGTCATGAACCTAGGCCATAGAAATTGGTTTGGTATTAAAATGATTTTTCTACAATTTTTCATAGATTTTTGATGATTTAGGGATAAAAACCCTAACATTTCTAATCATGAAATTTAGAGGAGAAAAATGAGTGATTGAGAGATATAGAGATGAGGATCTACCTCCTAGGATATTCTCCTTCAAAAACTAGTGAAGGTTGCTTCACAAAAGCTCAAAAATCAAGCTCCAAAAATGGAGAAAATGGTGAGAAGAAAAGAGAAAGAAGAGAAAAGGAAGAAGATGGGTTTGGAGGAGGGGCTGTTCTGCCAAAAAAAATGAGAGAGTGAGGGTGAAGAATAGGATATTTATTTAGTAAACTTAGGGGTTAAGAAATAGGTAAAAGTAATAAAAGGTAATTAGTAAAAACTAACCAAGGGCAATTTGGTCAATTCACGTTCTGATATTTTGAAAATCCTCACGACACTGGTAGGAGTCCCCAAATGATTAACATAGCCCTGGTATGAAAATCATCGGCTCAAGGTTTTCGAAAAACCCGAAGACAGCTCAAATTGTCTACCCGATCGATTTTCGGCCCGAATATAAAATATTATTTATATTTTTGGACGTCAGGACACATTTTAGCAAAAAGATAGAGAATTGAATTCTAAGGCTAATGGTCCTGACCGTTAGTCAAAAAGAGGTCTGGTTAGTAGAAAAATACTATCATCCGAAAAACATAGATCGGGCTTCGTTTGAGTTTTCGGCCCAAACTTTAACCGTAGGCTCCCACGATTATATGAAGCATGAATATGATTTTAGTTTTCCCAAAATCATTTTCTAAAGCATAGATAAAAATATAAAATCATTAATTGAGTTTATCGTTCTTAGAAAGCACGAAAAATCGGGATGTTACATCTCCCGAGATAGCTATTAATGGTGATCTTTTCCAAACTGCTGGTTGTCCAGCTAATCAGGTTGTTGAACGAGATTTGAAAGTTATAAATGGCAAACTTTGGGCACATTCTAATTAAGAATTCTTCGATGATAGTGAAGAAGAAGCTGAGCATGCAGAGGATACTTTGGTTGTTTCAGAATCAAATGCCTCTACATATATGGTTGATCATAATTCTGCAGAACAAGGCCAAAACTTAGAGTTCACAAATGTTTTAACAAAGTCTCAGAAAAGGAATTTGCAAAGGCAAAATGCTAGGAAAAATAAGCATGTTGGTGACAACAATGCAAGATACCAAACCCGATCTAAGGGTGGTTTTCAAACTCTTAAGAATTAATGAAGATCCTCTATTGAAATCTAAGAGGAATTGGTAATTTAGATTCCAGGTTGGTTCTAAAACAGCTTTGTTTAATGCATAAGCCTGATTTCCTTTTTATTTCAGAACCTTGGATTCCATTATCCAAGCTTGCTAGAAATTATATTAAGAGTTTAAATTTAAAACTCTTTGCTGAGAATGATAGAGATTCTTTGAATCCGAATATTTGGTGTTTGTGTAGAGATTCATATAATCCAGTCAATGTCATGAATTCTGAGCAACATGTCTCTTTTTCTGTGGAGATAGACAGCCAACAAATATACTTCTCTGCTGTGTATGCTTCAACAAATTATATTGTCAGAAGGCAGTTATGGGTAGAGTTGAATCAATTACAGGATGATTATCCTTCTCCATGGTGTTTCATTAGTGATTTTAATGCTGTGTTGGGAGCTCATGAATATAGGGGAAGGAATACTCCTAGCAGATTATCTTGTGAGGAGTTTAGGTCTTGGTCTAATGCAACTCAGTTGGTTCATGTTATGACTAGAGGGGTCCAATTCACTTGGTCGAATGGTAGAACTAGAGGCAGATATACTAAAAAATGGTTGGATAGAACAGCTTGCAATGAAGCCTGGATTAATTATTGGAGTTCTGCGGATTGTTGTACTCTTACAAGGAGTAAATCCGACCACTTCCCTGTCTTATTGAATATTTAGAAGAGTAATAAGGAGCATAGTACCAGTTTCAAGTTTATGAAAATGTGGTCTGAGCATCCGGATTGCTTGAGGCTTATATCTGATGCTTGGAAAGAGCCTATTGTGGGCTGCCCAATGCATATTCTTTTTCAGAATTTGAAAAATCTAAAATTAAAACTGAAAACTTGGAATAAGGATGTTTTTGGAGATGTGCACCTGAAAGTTAAAAATTCAATGGCCATAGTTGATGAGATTCAAATGCAAATCAGCACTGATGGAGGTAACACTCAGTTGTTTGAGCAGGAAAAGGATGCTTTGCTTGAATTGCAGCAGGCTTTGTCTTATGAAGAAGCCTTCTGGAGGGAGAAGTCGCCGGTGTCTTGGCATGCTCAGGGGGATAGAAACACGGGTTTTTTCCACAGAATGACCAAAATCCGATCAGTAACAAAAAAAATTTCAATTCTGAAGTCCGGCGAGCAGATTATTAATAAACCAGAAGATATTGAACCTCACATCATTGAGTACTTCAAAGGTATTTTTGCAACTGAAAACACATGTCAGCAGAGTGGGTTAATTGATCAAGTCATCCCAGCTTTGGTTTCTTGACAAGACAATTCTATGCTCACTAATCTGCCAAATATGACAAAAGTCAAGAATGCAATATTCTCTTTAAATGCAGATACTGTTCCTGGTCCTGATGGCTTTGGAGGTCACTTCTTTCATACTTACTGGGATGTCATTTCTCATGATGTATTCAATTCAGTTCTACAATTTTTTTCATAAGGTTGGTTACTTCCTAACTTGAATTCTAATCTTATAGTTTTCATTCCTAAAGTCAATGGTGTTGATAGGATTGACCAATTTAGGCCTATTGCTTGGCCAATTTTCAATTCAAGATTATATCCAAAGTCTTGGCAGATAGATTAGCCATAATAGCTCCTAATATCATCTCTAAAAATCAAAGAGGATTTATCAAAGGTGGACATATTTCTGATTGTATTGGCATTGCTTCTGAATCTAAAAATTTGCTGGTTAAGAAGGCATTTGGAGGGCAGCTCGCTTTGAAAATTGACATTAAAAAAACTTTTGATACTATTGATTGGGAATTTTTGCTTAATATGTTAAAAGCTTTTGGATTTGATGCTAGATTTTGTCAATGGGTAAATCTTATTCTTCATTCAGCAAAGCTATTATTTTCTATCAATGGTAAGTCTAGTGGCTTTTTTGGTTGTAAGAGAGGGGTAAGACAAGGAGGTCCCTTGTCTCCTCTCCTTTTTTGTCTGGCAGAGGAAGTCTTGAGCAGAGGAATTTCTAAATTGGTGGAGGACGGAAATCTGCAGCTTATGTCTGGGCCAAGAGGTTTACGAATGATTAGTCATGTTTTATATGCCGATGATGTGATGATTTTTTGTAGAGCTTCTACCAAAATTTTAACTAGTTTAATGAAACTATTTCAAGAATATGAACTTGTTTCAGGCCAAGTCTTTAGCAGGGATAAGTCAAAGTTTTACACTGGAGCTGTTTCTCATAGAAGGACTGAATTCATAGCTGGTTTGCTAGGTTTTAATGCTGGCAGCCTACCTTTTTGCTATCTTGGTGTTCCTTTGTTCAAAGGGAAACCTAGAAAATCTCATTTGCTTTCGATTGCTGATAAGGTTAAGGTGAAACTTGCCTCTTGGAAATGTGCTCTTCTCTCAATAATGGGACGAGTTCAACTTGTCAAATCTGTGATTTCTGGTATGCTGTTATACAACTTTCACATTTACTGCTGGCCTGCTTCTTTGTTGAAATCTGTGGATGCTTGTGTGAGGAAATTTGTTTGGTCTGGTGATACTTCTTGCAGGAAAATTGTAACAGTGGCCTGGAAGAAAGTTTGTAGTGTAACATCCTAGTTTTCAGAAGCTGTAATTGGGTAATTATATATATATTCCTTATAGTTATTGTTATGGCTTGAAAGTATGTTTAGAGGACATGCTGAGAGTAGAAATGTATAGGATAGGAGAAGGATAAAGAACAAAGGAATAGGGGCATAACGCTCAAGCGTGGGCGGGAGGACTTTGGACGCTCAAGCGTGGACCCTCTGACCAGCAACTGGCAGTGATGGGACGTAAAGTGACACGTGTCGGTTACGCGTCGCAGCTGGCACGTGATGGGCAATGCCTTAGCGATGAGGAAATGTCAACGCTCAAGCGTTGAGGAAGCCAACACCCAAGCGTTGGAACGCTAAAGCGTGGAGTTCCAAAACGCTAAAGCGTTCTCAACAGAGTTTTACCTCTATAAATAGTTGCTCATTTTCAACTTGCACGAGTTTTACAGTTCTCAGCTGATACAGAGAGCGCGAGAGTGAAGGTCCAGAGGTGAGGTTGAAGCTTTGATCCTAAGTTCGGGCTACGTTCGTCGATCCGATTCCAATTCCGATCGTGTTTTCGTGATCAGCGCAACTTCTACTTCAATTCTACTGATTTACTTTTGTGATTCGTCAAGGGGAAAGTTTGGGAGCTGCGTACGGGACCCTTGGGGAGTAAGAAGGTTGTGGCTGTGAGGCAAGGAGAGGAGCAAAGGGGTGCTTGCTGTGTTCGTGATTATCACCGTATTCGCTACCAGGTGGGGAGTTACACACGTCGGGGAGGCAAGAGTAGTCCATATGGTTGTATTGTGTGTTTTATGTGTATAGGGGAAACCTAAACCCTATGAGAGGTTGAGCCCTGACAAAGTACCTAAACGCCCTTTGGGCTATCACTGTTGTATTTGATACCCTAAGTTAGCAGATTGTGAGGCATGATTATATGTGATATTTGATGATATATGTGTACCTGCTATCTATGATAACTGTTAACTGCAAAAGATGCGTGAAATAGTATTGATGATGGTATATTAGTATGTTATGTTGTTTATTGCTTTATTGAGCATGTTGATAATTGATGAAATATTGCACTATATCTGGAAATACATGTATGTATGAGATTCGGAGCTTTAGCATGATTAGAGCTTTGACCCCATGTTGGATGTTTGAGCTGATAATGGTTAAGAGCTGAGGTATAGTGGAGCTTGGAGCTCATAAGGTTAAGATGGGAGCTTGGAGCTCATATGTGTACCCGTGGAGCTTGGAGCTCATGTATGTATCTCGGAGCTTGGAGCTCGTATGTGTACCTGTGGAGCTTGGAGCTCATGTTGCTAAGAGCAAGTTTGCATGTGTTGCGATATCAGCTTAAGAGAGATGGATGACATGCATAGCATATGCATTTGATGCCAAGTGGCGAGCCGTTTGCTGTGAGGCATATGAGGTTGGTGCACCGAGTGCAGGTGCGGAAAACGAAAGGGAAGGTTTGTGTGACCTCGGGGATATACTGGACATAGGTGTACCCACAAGAGACCGATGAGGTAGCTCCTATCGTGTCGTGGCGGTCCTCAGCACGTCCTACTATCCCGACTGGACCCTGAGTCTTTCCAGTTGCTGGTGGATCTTCCGAGGAGGCCCAGTTAGCCCTCTTTGTCTGGGACAGTTGAGCAGTGATGCACTCTTATGGGTCACGGCGAGCGGAACGGATTACCGGAACAAACCAACTTGTGGTTCGATATGCGGACGAGATGTTGCCCTTAGTAGTGTGTTTAGTACCGGCCGGCATGCATAGAAAGAATATGTGTACACTTAGCTAGGAAGCGACCGTGGCGTCGTGATATTGAGAGATGATTGTGTTTGCTATATGTTCTGCATTGCATCATCCTTGTTATAGATGTGCTGTATATCTTATCTCCTTGTATTTCTTTGTATGTGTACTTTCGGTTCTGCCGATAGACGACGAGTTAGCAGAGGATCAGAATGGACCCGAGGCTTCACTCATTCATCACAGGGCACCACGGATGCCGGTGCTGGGAGACCTTGAGATAGTCTACCATGATGAGAGGGGATGGCAGGTGGACCCCTCGACCTTTTTGGTCGTGTATACCAGACCTGTCAGCTTGATCTTCCGGGACGGCACTCCGTCATATGCAGACATCATCGGACCTTATCGAGTGTATCAATTTCTTCCCTTCTCTCGGATGTGCAACCCTCCGAGGCAGAGAGAGAGGGACTACTTGTGGGCGGTACCCCAGTCTTTCGTCGTATCTAGCAGGAGAGGCTTTGTGCACCGGGGACAGCGTAGGCACTCGGAACGGTATTTGCGGGCAGCCCAGAGGCGCAGGATTGTAGTGTTGAGTTCCTCGTCCGAGTATAAGCCTATGCAGGTTTATAGGCGCACTCATGGAAAGGGATAGGGTAGTTCAAGGCATCCTCACCATTGAGGGTGAGAGCCAGCCAGTGCGTCCCTAGGATTGTGTGGAGAGGTTTTTGATGTAATTGAGAGTGGGCCGAGGAGTGTGCTGGTGAGCCTGAGAGCTTCTTTTTGGAGGTCCTGAGATGTACTTTGTTTATGCTTTCAATTACTTTTTATATACTTTCATCTGTAGTATTACTTAGCCCTACTGATGGGGCCATCATGTATAAATATCTGTACTGCATGTGTTTCTTATAACCTGTTGCGCTTACTCTGATATTGTGCGCTTTTGAATTGATTACATGTTATCGTTGTTTTTAGTAAGTGCGAAATCATTAAGTTATAATTAATAAGTATATTGGGTTCTAAATAATGGGGCTTCCTCGAGTGGGACTTGAGGACGTCACATTTAGGCCTATTGCTGAAGGAGGGCTTGGGATCAGGTCTTTGAAAACTGTAAACAAAGCTAGTATGCTGAAATTAGCGTGGCAGTTCATTACTTCTTCTAGTCCTTGGGCTGCTCTTTTGAAGGCTAGAGCATTTAGGAACTCCTCTCCTGTCACTTATCACATCTCTTCATCTATATGGCATGGTATTAAAGGAAACTTATCTTTGATTATGATGACTTCATCTTGGCAGCTAGGTGATGGCAATTCCATCAATTTCCGGTCTGATCAGTGGCTATCTAGACTAGTAGTTGAGATTATTGGTTTTCCTCAAAATTCTCACATGTTGGAATCTAAAGTAAGTGACTTTATAGTTAATGGTAGATGGACTCTCCCTTCTTTACTGCTGCAGAAATGCCTTGTATTGAGGACATAAATTTTAAAGGTTGTAATTCCTGCTGTGCCTTACTGTGACAGATTAGTTTGGACCTCTTCAACCTCGGGAGAGTTGAACTTTAAAGCTGCTTATAATTTTGTTAAACCTATGGGTGAAATTGCTTCTTGGTCTAAGATAATTTGGAACCAATGTGTTCCTCCATCCAAATCTTTTATTCTTTGGAGAATTCTTCACAACAAGATGCCTACTGTAGAAAATTTAAGATCTAGAGGTTGTATTGTGGTTTCTATATGCTCTTTGTGTGGTAAAGCTGCAGAGTCCACCAAGCACTTATTTTTGGATTGTGACTTTGCAACCTCTATTTGGGATTGGCTTGGATCCATGCTAAATTGCAATGTAGATTGCAGCTCCTTTGATTCTGTTCTTTCCTTATGTTCTCAAGGATGGAGCAAACAAGTTTTGGATGTGGTTATTGCTAGTATTATAAATATTCTCTGCACTATTTGGTATTGCAGGAATCAACTTAAGTTTGAAGGGAAATTGATCTCTATTCAGGTTTTTATAAACTTGGTTACTGCTAATGTTTCTTTAGCAGGAAATTCTAGTAAAGATGCTGCTCCTTATTCTTCTTCCTATGACAGATTATTAACAAAATTCTCAGTTGCTTCTCATCTCCCTCCAGCTCCTTGCATCACTCAAGTGAATTGGTCTCCTCCTTCGGTGAATTGGATCAAATGTAATACTGATGGAGCAGCTAAAGGTTGTCCTGGTCCAGCTGCTTATGGTGGTATTTTTAGAAAGAAAAGTGCTGCTGCTTTAGGTTGTTTCTCGATACATTTAGGGCTGCTTAATGCCTTTGAAGCTGAACTTTTGGGCGCTATGTATGCTATTGAGATTGCTTATCATCGAGGTTGGCATAGTATTTGGTTGGAGTGTGACTCAAAGTTGGTGATTTCTGCCTTTCAAGATATCAGCTTGGTTCCTTGGCGGCTAAGAAATAAATGGTCAAATTGCATTTGTCTTACTAAGCAAATGAGATTTCTGGTTTCTCATCTTTATATATAAAAGGAGAGTAGTGGCTGGGGCAATGTTGTAAAATCACTTGGAAGCAATCCATTGAGGGAAAAATTATAATTTCACATTTGTAAAAAAAAAAAATATTTTTGTTAAATTTATTAGAAAAAAAAAAAAGAGTTCCTTTCGTGTGATTTCGTTGAATCTTTTGAAAAACCCTTCTTGCAAAAACGGTGGAGAAGCGTTTCTCTCTCAGATATCTGTTGCAAAAACGTTGTCGGCTGGCTTCGAAGCGTTTGCTAGAAACCATAACGGAATTTGGGATAAGGGGTTCTGCGGTGGGTGGTGGTGGAAGGGGTGCGGTCGATAAAGACGAAGAGAGAGAGAGGTCTAGGGCTTTAAATTGGAGGCGAGGGGAATAGGCCAAGTTGCGAGCGCACGAGCAAGCGCCACGATTGAGGGAGGAAGAAGGGAGAAAGAGGAGGGCAGAGACGTCGTGAATAGAGATTATTCGGACATGACCACGACAGTTGGCGACAACGACAGCAATGGTTTCGTCGAGGACGAGGGAAGCGCCTTGGGTTAAGCATTGCCATGGAAAGTGAGTGAGTTTTTCTCAGATTTGTGTTGGAAATCACATTAATCTTCAACAACTTTGGTTTTTCTCTCTCCTCTTTCATGCAATCCGAAGCTTTGGTTTTTCTCCCTCCGTCTCCAATGTGCCTGTTCAAGAGAAAGAGGCTGATGCATTGATTGCTTACTGATGGTAACGATGAGAGGTGGAAATTGGATAGTTTTTTTTTTTTTTTATTTTTATAAATTTCGTTGTCGCTGGCTTTCATAGTTGCATGCTTTTATTTAGATTTTCTGATAAAAGACTTACTGTTGTGGTGTGAGTTTGAATTTTGGTGTAGGTACGGAAAGGAAGTTTGCGATGCACCCATGGCCAAATGTTTTACTGGAACGACAAAGACGGTGGAGAAGGTTCAGGCACCGTGCTTCAAGCATCAAGCTTTCCCACGCCTCAGCCGCTGCCAGCTCTCACTCATTTCCATCTTCATGTTCGTCGGCAATGGTACGCATGTGGCCTTATATTTTTCTTTCAGCTGAACTTCGAATTTGTATGCATTTGCTTTTTTTGTTTTAGGAAATATCTGCACTCTTTGTTTTCTTTCAAAGGATCTTTGCTAAGATTGATTCTCTATGGCGGGGTTAATTTGATGGGATTAATCTTAGGTATGTTTCTGGTTAATTTGTTGCTCTTGAAGTCTTCTTGGGTGCTCTTTCTTCTTCTATTCCTTCTAGAGCCATATATAGCTGCAGGGTGCGAACTAGAGCAAAGGGTTATAGGGAGTTTCTTTTTCTCCATTGGATAAGTAGATTAAATTACATACCCTGTATATTTTTGGTGCATTTCTTATTCTCTTTCATTTTTTATTTTAATTTTGGATTTTCTTTGCTTCATTTGGAGTTCAATTTTCATAGGTAGGATTCTAGATTGATAATTTTGGGTTCAATAATTTAGATGAAGTTGAAAGGATTTTGATTGTCTTTTATATATACTCTTTCTGTAGTAATCTAGATTATGACCAAATCAGTTTTTTTTTTTTTTTTCATTGAGGTTTGACATTTTGGGTTGACGATATTCTTTGCTTGACTACTACCTGCAATGGTCTTTGTTTATGCTTTTTGATTATTGAGTTATCCCTAAACGAAATCGGCTTATTTTTATTGCAGTGATGATATGGTGAAGGTCTTTCTTATTACAGTTTATTTTGTTTTTAATTATTTTATTATATGGTGATGGTATCAAACTGCAAGTTTGTTCTTCGAATAGTAATGCATGATACTCTCAACAATATTACAGCAACTGCAAGCTAATACACTTTATTCATGTGCCCTTCTCTCTTTCTTTTTGCTATAGATAGTACATTTTTAGGTAAACCCAAATTTTAGCCTGAGTGATCTATATGTTCATAATATATAGCAAGTTATTTGAATACTTTCAGCTTATTATATCTGGGCTGCTTGGATAAGATTTTTGGATATTCTCGATTATGCAAAACCTTCCCAAAAACATCATAGAATACAATGTGTGCCTTGGTTTCGAATACATGGTGGTTTCTGATTAAGTAGCTATGTTCATGATTATTTCTTTCACTATTGTCGCAATTCTATTTTCAATGTGTCTTGCTTATGTACTATTACTTTCTATGTTTGTACTGCGTTTTAAAAATTACCATCCTCTAAACATTTTAAAAACTTTTATATAGAAGGAGTTGTTCCATTTTAAGCAGTTGTTGCATTTGTTGGCCCCTACTTTCAGTCTTGCTTATATGTTTATTCTTAAGTTTGTCTAATTTTGTTATGCTGGACATATTGTTTGTTAGATGGCTGATTGTTTTTTAACTTTGTCCATAGTTAGCTGTCATTTATGTATTTTCGTAGTTTTTCCAATAATATGCAGTATAAAACTTATATGCCTTTGTCTATTAGCGATGATGTGTTGCGACTTGCGACCACCATTACCAACTATGGTTGACAGCTTATATTGTTTTAATGCTTTCACTGCTTGGTTGTTGTCCATTTGCTATTATAAATATTTCGCAATTATTTGCTGGTCCTGTCTTACAAATTCTCAACCTGCCTTCAATTATTTTGCCATTTTATAAACCATTTTGTATAGATTTCTCCTCTAGAAACTGGATTACCTTCGTGTCTCCTTTTACTAAAATGTAGTTCTTTTGTGTAGTGGTGTCATCTTTCTACCTATTGCTTATCATCTGACAACATGAGGAGATAGGCATGTTATGTGAGGAACTTAATAGATGGTTTCTTAAAGAAAGAGTTGAGTTAAGTGTTCAAAATTTCAAATTTTTACTAGGCCAAAATTCATTTCACATTTTTGATAGGCCATGGCGCTGCGACAGAGAGGCAAGTGTTATTTCTGCCCAAAATCTGAAGCTTCTTGCTGTTATGGAGTATGTATGGTTTCTTTCTAAAGTAATATTTTGATCATATTACTTCTAATTCTGATTTTAGGAAATCTCATTGATTATGAGAATCTGAGATCCATTTCACTTGGCATTGTGGGATACTGGGACCTGAGTTGCATAACTAATGCCCATGCCTCAATTCTGTTTCATTCAATAAGATCTATTTTGAATGTTTATATGTTGATATATATATATATATATATATATATATATATATAATGATTGCTGATGCTAAGTAGAAAGGACTCATTAGCCTGCACAAAGTTAGTTTTTGTTGTTAATCATCCTTTCCTTCTATATATTTGAATTCATAATGTACTTTCAATTCACATTGCATTAAAGTTTCCTTCTACTTATTCTTTTGACCAACTTTTATAGCTGCATTATGAGTAATGTTTTTTTAATATTTATTAGATTGATATTCTATCGCTCTCAAATTTTAAATGTTTACATAAATTAGTTCTATGACTTAGTTCTGACAATGTTTATTTCATAACAAAAGGACTCCCAATGTTTATATTCTTCAGCAGTTTAAAAATCCATCAAACCCGATGGTCTTAATTGTGTTAATATGTTTTTTTAGAATCAGTTGGTTGAAGAGAATTCATTAACATACTCTCTTCCTCCTATTTTTAGATCCACTATGGGACCACTGGACAATAGATCTGGAATGGCTCTAGGTTTTTTATTGTTTGACAGTGCGACTGCTAAGGCTAACATAATAAAGCCAATTTCACAAATGAGGGGCACAAATGGTAAATTTTAAGAATACAATTAAAAAAACATGATAAACACATCCTAAAATTAAGATATTAAAGCTTCACCATGATGTTAGTGCAGAATAGGAAGAAATGGATGAAGCTAAAGAAGGTAAAAAAGAACACCAATGACGTACATGTTTGAATGCACAAGGATGTAAATTGTGAACAGTGTTTTTTTACATATGTGATTTTTATGTCCATTCACACTAATAGTTGGAATACTAGCATAACAGTGAACATTAATGTCTTACAAGGCCGGCAATGACATAGCCGATTCATTAGCCAAGGAAGGTTCCCAAATGGAAGGGAGGTGGATTATGTGGATATAAAAAAGGTTTTAAGGAACAGGGGTCACACTGTATTATATATTTGTCTGGTTGACTGTTTTGCTTTCCTGTAGTTTATTTTATGCTTTTCAAGTGATACTAAAGTGGATGAAAATAGTAAGGAAGAGGAGCATTACTACAAGGGGAATGATGGTTAAAATGAATTTATGACGTTTCAAGGGCTAGAATACTGGTGTTGTCTATGAAAGGTGTATGCAAAAGCCAAAATTCTTTGGCAATTGACGCGCCAAAAGGAGTGAAAAGTTATGGAAGAAATGTTGCAGATGGACAGGATATGCGTTTAGTCCGGTCTTGGTGTATCTTTGTGTATTGATTTGGTTCCTGTTGTATTTGTTTTTTGGGTGTTGTACCACATGAACAGATTTGATTTTGGTTTTGATGTACTGGGATTGGGTGTATTGTTCAAATGTGGCTTTTTGGTATATGATAGAGTGAGTTCTCTACAACCCTTCCTAGAAGGTGGGTAGAACTCTTCGTTGTGATGTTGAAGCCGCATTTGTGGGCATTTGTAATAGGGGTACTCTTTTTCCTTCTGGCTGATTTTTCCCCAAAGTAGGTTTTGCTCCAGAAGGTTTTAATGAGGCTCCTACACTTTTGCCTGGGGAAGGGAGTTTTGTGGTAAGCACATTTTGACTTGTACTTTGTTATCATCCTAACTTTGTTAGGATTTCTTAATGAAAGAAAAACTTATCGAAAAAAAGGTCGACAAGCCTTCAAAATAATGTTTTGCTGGTGATTTCAACTTAGTGTGAATGGACAAAACCACGAGTGTCAAATAGTGTTCACTTTTGTTAGCATGATGCTTAAGGCGGGTGTGAAATACATTGATTTTAAGTTTATTTTTCCTTTTACACGCTTATATTTTGTCTCAGTTTTTATAATATAGGATCTCTTAGGAAATTATTTAGTTGCAGTGAGATTAAATAGCTTTTGAGTGCCATCAAGAACCTCCCAAATGATTATTTCCTGGTAAAATTTAAAACCTACTCTTGAAATATAAAATTTGTTTTTCTAGAGTTGTGTTTTTTCCTCTTTCAAACTCTTAGCGCTGTTTAAATTTTTCTTTGATTTCTTTATGCTGGTTCTTTAAGGAGGTGGAGGGTTAAATAACAAGCTTTTGAGGGACATCAAGAACCTCAACCTCTCCAGTGAATAATCTCCTGGTAAGATTTAGAACTTGCTCTTGAAATATATAATTTGTTTTCCTTGAGTTGTGTGCTGTTTTTCTCTTTCAAACTTTTAGCAATGTTTAATTTTTTCTTTGACTTATTTATGTTGGTTCTTTAAGGGCAAACAATATTTGTTCAAGGTATTATTTATATATATTGTTATAAACTGTTGAGCATAATCATTAACTT
This sequence comes from Ammopiptanthus mongolicus, assembly GCA_039655645.1. NCBI lineage: Eukaryota > Viridiplantae > Streptophyta > Magnoliopsida > Fabales > Fabaceae > Ammopiptanthus > Ammopiptanthus mongolicus. The sequence goes on from CM077346.1 coordinate 41,241,031, forward strand.
TTAGTTGGTTTGGCCTTGGTTTTGATGCTTTTGATGAAGAAATGTATGTCGTTATCATCACGGCTAATGTAATTATGAATTGGTTATCTTGATGCTTGACAATTAGCTATACTGCTTAGTAACTGTAAGTGTGGTGGTGAATAATACCAATAGGAACTATACCGCTTAGTAACTATACTTCAAATCATCAAGGCAACTCTCCCTGTCTCTATCTCACTCACTCATAGGTCTGTTCAATTTTTTGTCTTCTGTTTTAAATATATTTGGTGTTTGCCTGCAGAATGATGTTTCTGCATAACATGGTTTTGGGTGCTTGCAGGTTAAATTATTCTTGGGTTTCTTTTTCTTTCATGTAAATTGATTGATGAAAATTTGGCAACTTTAAATTCCAGATTTAAAAATTGTGTAGAGAAAAGATGATGCCACAAGTTCCTTTATGGTGTTTTAATGAACCAATCTGTTTCCTTTTTGTGTTCTCAACAACCAAAGCAATTTTCAGCCCAAATGGTGGGATCCCATATATATAATTTAGTTTCTGATTATGTGTGGAGTGTTTTAGTTTCTCAACAACCGAAGCATTAGTTTCTCGGAGGTTGGGCACTTTTCAAAGTTGCTTCATTCTCTTTTTGAGGGCATTCTATAACTATTTAGTGTGTATATAGGCTAAACGCACTCATAGAGCACTTTAGTGTTTTTTCTAATTATACACAAAACAAACTTAATCATATAAACTATGAAAAGGAGAAAATTATTATATGAAAGATTTATTGTTTGCACATAGCATTTGATGGAACATATATTTTGCCTTTAGTTGTCTGCGTTTGTTGTTGTGAAATTGATACGAGATTTACCATTTGCCATAATTCCTATTAAATTTTTTTCTTTGAGAAATTAATCTTTGTCTACAGAGCCAACGCACAGCAGCAAAAGCTTTTTTGTTGGAATGATTCTCATCCTCATCTTGCTAAAGCTCTTGCTGTTTATGGCCTCATTGTTGGTATTATCCTGTCTTCTCCTGTTGGCTGGTCTAGAGTTGATTAAGAAAGGAGTTGTGGTATGAAAAACTCTTTCACCACCCCTCTGTTTTGACCTTACTATTAAGAGGGTTTGGGTGAGGGGAGTAAATTTTTAGTTGAGTTAGTTATGCTCGCACGACACTTCCAGCTTTAACAATTACTTATGTTAAAGTGATTGCTTCACCAGCCATAAGCTTTTGTTGCACCTGATTTTAGCCTATCCTCCAGCTTTCCATCCACATTTTCGCTTTGGTACTCTAAGTAGGACTAAAGATTAGTACATTGATTGTTGTATAATCTCATTCTTCATCTGGAAATAACCCGTTTGACATCTTCGGCTATTTCTTCAATTGGAGTAAATATTTATCCATAAATATTCATCTAGGTTGATTCCTTGAATATGGTTTTTGTTTTGAAAACCATTTTATTCTTGATATATCTTAAGGAAATTGATAATTTCATGCTTCATCTGGAAATAACCCGTTTGACATCTTCGGCTATTTCTTCAATTGGAGTAAATATTTATCCATAAATATTCATCTAGGTTGATTCCTTGAATATGGTTTTTGTTTTGAAAACCATTTTATTCTTGATATATCTTAAGGAAATTGATAATAAAAAATGAAAACAAATAGTAAATTGCCACTGCCATGTTTCTTCAGTTGGAAAGCATGTTGGCAATATAGGATGGTGGGATGTTAAAGACAAAAAAAATTCGAAAGGTTATATAAACATTCTATACTAGAAATCAAAATTTATAAACTTTTTGTGTTTTTGAACATTACTTGGATTTTGATTTTGTATTTTTGCAATTGGCTATGCTTGGTTTTTTTAATATTGTGCTTTGCATCATTATATTTTCTTTTTTTATGCCCTCACTATCACTGTTATTTGTGAAATAAATCAGAAAATTTTGAAGGAAGATGTGCTTGAGTTAGGAAAGAAAGGACAATTTATTGATGTGAGGGCTGCATTTTACAGAAACTATCTGCTTCTCATTGGAAAGGCCCTGATTGTCACTCCTTAGTTGCTCAAGTATTGTACAATTGGTCCATCTAGATTCTAGACCCTCCATAAGGCATGTCTGTTTTTGGAAAGATATTATATTGATAGATTAGTTGTGAAGGCTATGATATTGAGAGTGCGTGACTTTCTTTTCTTAATAAAGCTTCTTAAACTTCCTCTTTTTTTTCCTTATGAAATGTATTGTGAGATATAATTCTTTTCTTTTTGTTTCTGAAACTGGTGCATGTAATGATTTGGTTGCAATGTAATTATATGCATTAATGGGGTTTTTCATATTGGATATTGGTAGGCGCCTAAATGCTGCTTTGTATGCTTTAAGAAGTAGTGTAATAGACCTTCTCACCAAGAGAATGACACTTTAAGTCGTGGTTTGATTATAAATTCATGTCATTTTAAGTCATTTGAGTAAATAAAGTAAGCTTGGAGATGGTTAGTTACTCCATAGTCATTTGAATAAGCTTGGAAATTTATATACTTGGCTGTTGTTGTAGACTGTGGTTGGGGTTAGTCCCTGTGAAGCTTAAGGACCATCTCTAATTTTGCCCCAATGTAGATGCATGTATTACAATGAATAATTCAAATCAGGCCTTTTTGGAATACCCTTTGAAGTTTTGTACTTTTCTTTGCACTGAATGGATGGTTGAATGAATAGAAATAGGGAGCTAAGGTTAATTCTTATCATTCTTGCTTTTAGTTTTCTTTGTATAAAAAAACAAACATGACTTAGAAACTATTGCTCATGTATGTCAAGAACGTTTCAGTTTCGTTGGGAGATAGAAGAACTTGTATGAACCTGAATCTTATGGAGTGTGGACATGAAAATATTCTTGGATATATTTCAATAGTTTATCTCTGAAATAAAAATTAGATATATTTGGGAAAAATTAATTTTTCCCATTTTATCGTTTTTTTGACTAAAATGTTGTTTTATACATAATTTATCATGTTTGGCAATTAGTTTAAATTTATAAAAAAAAAAAAAGCTTTTTTATTTTTTATTTTTTTAGCTTAAGATTATTGTGATTTGATTATTTTTCATTCTCAAAACTTTCTTTCCTATTTACCCCAACAAAACTAACTCAAACAAATATTATTAAATTATATAAATGACTTCATACTCTTTTTTCGTAATTTATTATATAAAAGTGATTTTTTATATACAACCCAAACGAAATAGATTATCTTAAATTTGCATTTCACTAAACATATCTAAACAAAAACATTTTGATTATAAACAATAATCGATTATATTACGATAATCGATTATACATAATTTATTTTTTGTTGATTTCCCAAACACACTCTTGAGGGATAACTTAATGAGCATCTAACTGAATGAAAATTTGTCATTATTTGTTGCTCTATCATTCTGATTATGTATAGTACTTTACAAGTTTATGTTCTTCAAGTGTTAACGATATCATACCACTCAAAGAAATAGGATGTATACTCCACCAAGAAGCTACTTGTGGAATGTCTTGGAGTTCTCATCACAAATATCACGTCCCAATCACATGAGGAGAAGTATATCTTATATACATGTACACCAAATCATAATACCCCTTAAGAGTTGTTCACTAAAGTCCTTTTCCCCAATGATTTTACTTTCATATCTCGGAGATACCACCTACTCTGGTTCTATACATCAACATCCATCCTGAATTTCCAGGTAGTTAACAAGGGTCCTAAACTCTTCAAATACCTGCACAAATGGTTATTCGTTAATTTTTTAATGTATTAGTTTCTACATTTTTAAAAAAATATTCAAACAAAAAAATATACAAAAACATGATACATCCGTGCATCGCACGGGTATCAGATCTAGTATATATATAGAGAGGGCAACTCTTGTGCTGACAAACTTGCAAATTTTGGAATTCAATCCCATTGTTTGACTTGGTGGGATTCAGTTCCCAATTTTGTTTTAGAGGATTTTTTTGGAAATAGACTAGGAATGGCTAGCTATAGATTTCAATAACTCTTTCCATGGGTTTGGTTTTATGCTCCCCCATGTTCTGTTGCATTTCTTTTCTTCATTTTTTTAATAAAATAGGTATCTGGAGTATTCTTTTTCCTTTATGATGTTTTTTTCCTAAGGAGGGTTTTGCATCAAAAGGTTTTAATAAGGCTCCATTTACTTTTATTTTAAAAAAAAATTATTTCAACTTTTAACCATATTTTTAATTTCTTAGATGTTCATGTAAAAGTATTTGTAAATGTTTAATATAATTACTATGAATTTTGATGATTTGAATATTATGGAATGACCTGAAGTTATTTCAAAACTATTAAAGATATAAAGAAATTTCTGGAAATGAAATATTTTTGAAGAACAAAGTTTTCTTTCGACCTACAGATCGAGCATTTAACAAATTGAATTTTTCTTCGTCTTCTTCTTTTTATTATTCTTTGAAGTTATAAAGTACTAGTTCTTAAGTGACTGGTGATAAATTGTATCTATTGAGTACCTTAGGGTGAGTTTGATTCACATTGAAGTACAGGACAAGGAGAACAACACAAGACAAATGCTTGAGTCACATCTCAACTCTTTGTCCCGTACATTTTTTGATGGACAATGGATAACACAAGTAAAATAATTTAAAATTTACTTAAATATCCTTTATAATATTTATATATGCGTTGAGAGAGAGGGGGAGAAAGAGTAGTATGTAATAAATAAATATGAATAATTTTGTCTTTTTGACTAGTATGTCAATGAGACAAAAAGTTGTCTCATGGTTTAGTGAGAAACAAGATTTTGGATTTTTGTCCAGTCCCTCACCCCTTTTTTGTCCAGTTCCGTGATCACTTTACAAATCAAACATGGAATAATTATTTTTGTCTTGTCCCGTCCTTTACTTTTTTGCAAATCAAATGCACCCTTAGAGTTATTTGATAGTTTGATGTGAATAAGATAACAAATATTTTGATCCTAAAGATCATACCTTAATGCTTTTTTTCATAAGTAACAATCATTTTATTAATGTAGATCTAGCTCTAGCATCATAGTGGTTTCTCCCCCCACCTTCTAGGAAGGGTTGAGCAGAAAACACTCGTATCATTTGCTTGGAGCCAAATGGTCAAAGAGTAAAATACATAAAGTCTCCACAAACACCCAACAAAACTTACACCCCTGTTACACAAAACTTCCCAACCTCCTATTACAGACACTCAGAATTAAAGTAAGTAATCCCCATGCAAACCATAAAACCCCTTACACATAAATCAAATAGAATCAAAACTCCAAAACTACACCCGAATAAATGCACAAACGAATATTGCTAAATACTTCATGATCAGTTAATTGTATGTAGATGCAAGTTATTTTTATGATCAATTAATTTTATGCAGATGCAAGTTATTTTTATGATCTAGATGTGGTTAGATCCCAATTAACATGCATTTTTTTATGCAAAACAACAAAAGGAGCCTCGTTAAAACCTTTTGATGCAAAACTCTTTTTAGAGATAAAAACATCAAAAAGGAAAGAGTACTCCTAATGTCCTTTTTTTTTTAAAGTAATAAGAAAAAATTACAAATAGATCATGGGTGGACATAAACCAAAATCCATGATAAAAACATTATTAAAACCTGTAAAAAGGTAAACCAACTCTATTCCTAGAAAAGTCATCCCTAATAAAATTAGGTAAATAAATCCCACCATAAAAACCCCTGAATACAAGTACCATGAGAGGAAAGTCTACCAACACATGAATTGCCTTCTCTATAATTAATGTGTGAAACCTGGAAAGTCATTTTAGATACCAAAAACACAAATTTCCTCCATCTATTCCTTAGCTGCCAAGGAACCAAGGACAAATTCTCAAAATCTTGAACCACAAGTAGAGAATCACACTCAAGGCACAGCATGTGCCAACCTTTTTGGAAAGCTAGCTCTATAGCCTACATAGCACCAATCAACTCAGCATTAATAGCAAAAGACACTCCAATAAATTCTGCAAAACAGCCAATTGCATCCGAATTGGAGTTTCTGAAGATACCACCAAACCGATGGACCTGGATCCCCTCTAGCTGCTGCATCAGTATTACACTTCATCCATTGACCAATTGGAAGGTGCCAATCAACTTGCTTGATACACAAAGACTTTGCTGGCTTCAATTCAACTTTGAAGAGCTTCATGAAATTAAAATCCTGCGTAGAGGATGACTTATGGCCTGAGCTAAATCTGCTAGCAAGACAGACATTAGCCGAAATCATGCTAACAATAGAAGCAATAGGAAAGGACTTATTATCATATCTTAATTTATTCCTTCAAAACCAAATACTCCAGACTATATTAATAGCAGCAACAAGAAAAGTGTGGACAGCTTGTGAAGATGAAAAACGATTTGCAAAAAAAAGACTTCCTGTAAAGAACTGCCACTCAACACCTAAACCAGCAACATTGCCAAGCCAATTCCAAAGAGATTTGGCAAAATAGCACTCAAAGAACATATGAGATGTAGATTCAGCATCAGATGAAGAAAGGCTACAAGTTGAAACTACAGTACAACCCCTTGTTTTTAAATTTTCATCTATTGGAATGTTTTGATGAATAAGCCTCCAACACAGTAGAGATCTAAAAGTTGGAATAAAGGAGTGCCAAATCATTTTGCACCAATCCAAAGCAGGCCCTGGAGAGTTTAAGAATTTGAACGCATCCTTTAATGCTAGAGAACCAGATGATGTTGACTTCCACATTCTCTCATCCATACAGCCAGAAGGGGGATGTGAATTTTCTCCAATTTGTGCTATAACTGAGGAAATTTTTGCAACAGGGAAATAGGAATACACCAGCCATCCTCCTCGATGAAATCAGAAACCTTTGCTTGAAGAGAATTATGCAAATCAACAGGAATTCTAAGAGTGTCCACCAAAGGTTTAGAAAGCCAACAATCATTCCAAAAATCAACTTCAGTACCATTGCCAATCAGCCAAGTGGATTTGTGCAGGACAAAGTCAACTAAAGGCTTTATGCCATGCCAAATGGAAGAGCTTACATGATGATTAATTCTGGACCTGCCTCTGAAAACTCTTGCTTTCAATAAAACCGACCACTGATTGCTATAGGAGATTAAATTCCAGCAAAGCTTAAGCATGGCTGCATTGTTAATGCTTCTTAGAGATCTTAAGCCCAAACCACCTTCACTTAGAGGCTTGCAAACTTTATGCCAAGCAACTGTTACAATTTTCCTGTTTTGTGTGTCTCCACCCTAAACAAAATTCCGGAACCATTTATCCACCTCCTTGATTAAGCTTAAAGGCCAAGCATATATAAAAAAACTATAGTTTAACATGCTATGGATGACTGATTTCACCAAGTGAACTCTACCAACTACAGACATCAAAGAAGATTTCCAAGAGGCCAGTTTTGACTTAATTCTATCAGCTATAGGCATAAGATGCTGTTTCTTTGGTTTATCTTTAAATATTGGAATTCCCAAATAAGTAAAGGGCAATGCCCCAACCTTGAAGCCAAGAAACTCAGCAATATCAAGCTTACTTCTAGCATTTACAGAACCTGCATAGAAAGTAGACTTGCTCTGACTATCTTGACCAGAATTCAAACCATATCTATGAAAAAGCTGCATCAAATTGCTTAAATTCCTTTTGAGTTCCTTTGCACAAAAAATTAAAATATCATCTGCATAAAGGATATGAGATGGAACAGAAAAACCTCTGGCACCATCCATGAGCTGCATACCTCCATTCCTCACTAGATTTGTGATGCTTAGGCTCAAAACCTCCTCCGGAAGGCAAAAAAGCAAAGGGGACAAAGGGTCACCTTATCTAACTCCCCTAGAGCAAGAAAAATAACCTGCATACTTCCCATTCACTGAGACTGATAATCTGGCAGAAAAAAGAATGGATCCTCCCAAGAGCAAAATTTATCATCAAAACAAAAAGACTTCAGCACCTTGAGAAGGAACCTCCAATCAATTGTGTCAAAGGCTTTCCTAATATCAATCCTCATAGCCAAGTTACCACCAAAAGATTTCCTATCAAGAAAATTAATACCCTCATAAGCAAGATAGATACAGTCCCTAATTTCTCTCCCTTGGATAAAACCTCTTTGATTAGGAGAAATCAGTTTAGGAGCAATCTTAGACAGCCTATCAGCTAAAATCTTGGAAATTATCTTTAATTTAAAATTAGCTAGGGCTATTGGCCTAAACAATTCAATCTTATCAGCATTAGTAACCTATCAAATTCGAATAGAAACCTGGCAGAAGCAAGCCATGCTTAAAGAATTGCATAACAGCACCAACCACATCCTGCTCAATTATGAGCCAGTATTTTTGTAAAAAGAATGCTCCAAAACCATCTGGACCAGGGGCACCATCAGAGTTCATATTAAAAACAACATCCTTAACTTCAGAAACACAAGGAAGGTTAGTGAGCATTAGATTATCAATCTGAGAAACTGAAAGGACAATAATTTCATCCACAAGACCATCATCAACACAAGCGTTATCCCCTTTAAATAAATTCTCATAATAATTAACAATATTAGTGTCTAAAACAGCAGGATCAGTGATAATGTCATCCTTCCTCTTTAACATTGTAATCTGCTTAGACACATTTCTAACTTTAGTTAGTTTATGAAAAAAAGCAGTATTTCTATCTCCATGTAAATGCCAATTCAACCTGGATTTCTCATGCCAAAATTCTTCTATATCATGAAGATCAAATTCAAACTCAACTGACCAGACTTTTCCTGATTACAAAGCTCATCATTAAAGCTAATAACATCCATTTGCTGCTGAACCTGACCCAACTCTTCTATAGCAGACTTGACCCTTTCATTCACATCGCCAAAGACAGACTTATTCCATTCTTTCAATTTAATCTTTACAGCTTTCAGTTTCTGAGATAAAACACTCATAGGGCAACCTTGAAAAATACCAGTCCAGACCTCTTTAATTATCTTTCCACAATCAAGATTATTAGACCACATCCTTAAAAATTTAAAAGATGAAGGGAAAGAATGAATTTCCTTTTTAAATTCTAGCAATAAAGGAAAGTGATCAGACCTGGATTTGGTTAGAGAGCAACAAGAAACACTAGACCAGAAATTCAACCAAGAATCATTGCAAATTGTTCTGTCTAGTCTTTTTTGTGTGAGATGTCTACTTTTCCTACCATTAGACCAAGTAAACTACACACCCCTGGTCAAAACATGAGTAAGGCAATTGCTGTTTGTCCTGTCCCTAAAATCCTGACAAGGAATTTGAGATGGCATACCATTCCCCCTATATTCATGAGCACCAAGCACAACATTATAATCACTAAGAAAACACCATGGATACTGAAAACTGGACTGCAAAAGATTCAGTTCCTGCCAAAGTCTTCTTCTATGACGATAAGATAAACAGCAAGTAAACAAACTAAACTACCATTAAAATCAACAGAAAAGATACATGTTGATCAGATGATTATATCACAGTGGGATTAATATTTTCTGAGCAAACACACCATAAATTAGACTAAAGGGAGCCCCTCTAATTCACAGCAAACAACTTTAGATGCAGCTTTTTCCAAAATAAAGGGTGAAACTTGCTTTCATCCATCCAAGGCTCAGCAACAAAAACAAAGTCAGGTTTATGCAACACACAAAACTTCTTCAATGCCAATCTTGTAGGGGAGTTGGCAATCCCTCTAACATTCCAAAAGATGCACTTCATTGGGGAAAGCCTTGCTTTCAAACCCTTGATGGGGTAGTATAATCAGACTGAACAGCAGTCTTTTTCTTCTGCCTAAATTTCTTTTTTTGAGACTTAGTTAAAAGTGCTTCAAAACCATCCTTAGGAGCATTAGGATCAACATTAGCATATTCATCAAATTGAGTTTCCCCCACTATATCAGCCCATCTATCATTCAAAGTAGACAAATCTATAACCACCCTATCTGGAATGTTTTGTGCAAAATGTATAATTCTAACATTGCTGCCATTATTAAAAAAATCATTCCAGGAATCAGAGTTAAAAGAATAAGAAACATGATCAGGAAAACCACTTGCCTCGTTAAGTCTTTCCTGAGAAGTAAAAGGAGTGGCTTCTTCATTAAACACAGTTTCTATTGATTCCTTATCATCACTATGTTGAACCAAAGTGTAACACCCCCCTCGGGTGCTACGTACTCGAACTCAAAATGCGGAAAACATAATCAACTAAAAACTCTGGTTGCTTTCGAAAAATAATATAATTAAATAGCTACGTTCAAAAACGTGGTTCTCAAAAGTTTTTGCATGCATAGACAAAACAGACTCAAGACAAGGAAATAAACTCCTTAACGTGCATTAATAATTAAGATCCATACAACATAATCATATCATAAATCCAAGTCTAACTTTTAACATATTACAGACTTGAGAACATAAGTTCCATATACGTGCAGCAAAAACAAAAGACTCCTATGTTACTCGGGTTAAAAGTAGCCATTGGGATATAACCCAAAGTCAGCTTCTTGAAAAGGCTCCGTCATCCGAGTCCTCACGTGTCCGCGGGGACCTATGATCAACATTTTTACATGTGTTCCAAAAACACAACAGGGTGTCCAGCATGTACAGGCAAAGGTGAGATACTCGTATAAAGTTTATCACGATAGCCGCACAGGCGACAAACAACAGTATAAACATCCACAGATAAATACAGTTATAGAAACAGTTATTTATATAACACAGTATAACATCTCAAACACTATCATGAGTTGTAACAATGCATGAGACTTCAATATCATCTTTCTAATTCATGTACTCCGGAGATTCTAACGTCCCTTCATCGAGCGATAGGCCGTAGTAACACCCGTAACACAATTGTCCTCATGAGTCGGCCTCTCAATTTAGGTCCGAACTCCAATTGTTCCAGGGTACTACGTCTCACCATATCATGAATAGTCCAGTCCCTGGTCGAGTTCATTCGTGCTGGGCAGCCGACTTACCACAGCACGAAGTCTCGAGGCCACCGGCCACTTGTGGAGTCTCGATACACAGAATGCCCCTATAGACCTAGTGGTCTTAACCGGTTCCATTCTCAACTACGTAAGTTGTAGCTCGATTTCAAAAGGCATGTCTGCCGATTCATGCATGTACACAGAAAGTTTTCTGTTTTCTTTTTCGTTCGTTATTTCAATTGTCGAGGCATAAAGGCCACGACTCATTTCAAAAGGACATTAAGCCCGTTTAAATCAAAAACACAGGACACGAAGTCCGAGTGCTCAATTCACAAAACACTAGCCCGACGTCTCGGTCACTAGGTTTGGGTTCATCTCAAAAGATCCGTCATTTTCCTTTTTGGTTTTATTTTCTCAAAACAACTTTGGAAAAAAAAAACACTTTTACTGTTCTTGAAATAAAACATTTCTTGATCAAAGAGAACGTTTTCCGGGAAAAACACTTTTTCGTAAACAAAAACCATTTTCTAAGGTTCCATGTCTTTTTAAAGCGTTTTTCTGAAACAAAACACATTTTTGCACGACTTTCTACAAAACCACTTTTCCTTTTCCAAGAACATACTTTTTCAAAAAGGAAACATACTTTTCTTGAAAAAGCAACATGTTTTCCCAAAAACCACTTTTTGATTTTCAAAACTCGTTTTTCAAAACTTTAAATTCGGTTTTCGAGTATTTTAATTATTTTCGAGACATAGCCAGTCCTATGCTCATCCAGGATATATATATATATAGGTATCAAATAGTCCATAATCATAATCATAATATCAACCAAGGTATCAATGCCACAAATCATCAACAAGTATGCAAATATATTTCATTAAGTAAAACAATTCCATATATCATTCAACATATCTCTAAATCATCAATCAAGACCACCACATTACATATATCAATCAAGCACTACGAAGCTACCAAAATTAAATGAACTACCTCCCTTTACCTCACTAAGTGCTCAATCCAAACTCGAACGATTCTCGGCTCCGGCTCCGGCTTCGTCCGCGTCGCCTAAAACAATTAAACACAATACAATTCAAACAACAATCAACATCAATATACAACATCAAAACATAAATTTGCCTTCCCCTAAAAGGTATAAGGTTCGGCCAAGAAAAGATAAAAAGGCTAGGGATCTCATTTGGTTCCAAACTTTTGGATGGTTGGTTCATAAGCTTGGTTAACACTAACACAAGTCCTATGACTCAAAAATATGAAACATGGCTCAAGGTTTTTCCTCATGAAGGTCTCGGCCATTTTGGGAAAAAGGGGCTAGAAATTGATTTGGTTTTCCATCACTTGGATTCAAGGACAATAGGAAAGCTAAGGATGGAATCAAGAGTTAAAAATCAAAAATTTGATCAAAAACACTATTCATCATCTCTTCTAGGTTTCGGCCATTTTGGGGGAAATGAGCTAGGATGAGAATTGGATCATGAGATCTTGGGTTTAGGTAAAGGATGATGAAGTGAGTTTAAAGAAATTGGTTTCCCATTAAAAGGATTTTTCTATAATTTCCTATGAATTTTCAAAGTTTTGGATCCAAAAATGGATTTTCATGAAACAAGATTTTGATCTTGAGATTGAGAGAGATTCAAGAAGCTAGGAGATCACAGAAGTGATCTTACCTAAGAATGGATGAAGATTGATCAAAGATTCAAGGTTTTCTTCAAAGGATTCAAGCTTTTTCTTAAGAAAAATGGTGCCTTTTCTCTAAGGAAGAAGATGGAGTGTTCTTGGTGTTCTAGGGGCTGTCTTGTACGTGAATGAGGGCTGAGAAGGGGCTGTCCAGCCTTCTAAACAAGTCATTAAGGGTAAAATGACCATTTGCTTCAAGGGTATAATGGTAAAACTGAAAAGGGGTTAAGTTAGGGGTATTTTGGTCATTTTGCGTCCCGATTTTTCTGAACTTCATGACGACTCTGGCATGCTCTCCCAAGTGATATAACATGATGTGATATCAAGATTATCCGTTGGCGGGTCTCGTTGAACCCCTTGACGACTCCAAACGCCTCCCGGTTTGGTTATACGGCCGAATATAATATATTATTTTTATTTTTCGGACGTCAGGACGGATTTTTTCGAAAATGTATGAAACGTGATTCTAAGACTAACTGTCTCATTCACGGGTCCAAATTAGGTCTTGATAGTAGTAAAACACTACTGTCAATGAAAAATGCAGACTGGGCTCCGTTTGAGTTTTTGACCCAAAAATTGACCATAGCTTCATATGATATCGTTGAGCTTAACTATGGTCTCAGAATATTTTATTTTCATTTCTAAGACCTCGAATAAAATATAAGTTCATAAATACTGTTTAATTAGGAAAACCTGAAAATCGCGGTGTTACACAAAGGATCCATTAAGTCATTCTTTTCCAAAAAAGGACTAACATTCCTTTGAAGATCAACATCCAGCACCAAGTCTGGACCTTCTACTTGATCAATTTGAATATTCTTATTTTGAAAAATTTGTTGATCATCCTGCTTACTAGTCTCAGAAGGATCAAAATTCTTTTGACAATCTTCCACCATAATAGTCTTGCCTTTATCCAAAGATTTCTGCAACACCACAGGGTCATGATCAATTGGCTCTTGAATCTTAGAGGCCTTATTATCAGGATTTTTGGGAACATATCGAGCAACAGATTTCTTGATGCCTAAGTTACCTTTATCATAAACAACGTTCAATCTTTTGCAATGTGAAATTGTATGTTCTATCACTGAAAAAGAAGAACAAAACATCGGCAGCTTTTCATATATAATATCAACTAAAAAGCATATCCATCCCTTTCCACCAAGATTTGATCCCAAACGTCAATTGCAAGATCAAGACCCACAAGAACTCTAGCAAAATGTCCAAGGGATTTATTAATTGTAGCATCATCCAAAGACAAAAGGATTCCAATGCCTCTAGCAGTAGCAAATAAAATCTTTGGCCTACAATAATCTCTGGGAAGACCATGAATCCTAACCCAACATTGAGTATTGGTTTGCTTTACACGGTTTGGAGAGAAATCTGTAGTCCAAGAAAACAACCTAAGGATTCCAGGGGATAAATCTAACATCCCAATTTTCGTTTATGTGTTTATCGATGTGGTTATATATGTTTATATGTTAATTTATGTCCTTAGTTTTATGTTGGCTATTTAAGTATATGTTTTGGATGGTTTAGTCTTTAGAAATGGTCAATCCATTTGAATCCAAGAAACCTGTTTTACGATTTTGGACGTATCTTGAGTTCTAGATGTCCGATTGAGGCGATCTTGGATGCCTTGGAAAGCTTAGAGAATTATCTACAAGTTAGAGTAGTCATAATAGATTATGAGTGTCAGAACAGCTATAATCACTTATGGGTAACCATTAATCAATTATGGGTATTCGAGAACGCTAAATGTCGAGTCAGAACAGTCATAATCGATTATGATTGTGTTTTTCTGCAAAATCTGGTTTTCAATCCATATTTCGACACGTTTCATCTTAAATCCTTTTATAACTCTTTGAGCACGAAATAAACCCTATTTTGGCAGTCTCTAAACCTCTGAAAACATTCTTTCTCAATCTCTTAGGGTTCTCTCTTAATCCCTTGAGATTCATCAAGAACGTAAACCGTTTTACCCGTTTTCGTTGGAAAATCACCGCAGCTGATACGAAGTCTTTCTGCAGCCATTCTTCCTTGTTCTTGTTAACGTTAATAGGTTAGGATTGAGGTAAATTTGTGTACCCTTGTCTCTTCTCCCATTCTCTTTGATTTTTCTTGATTTGGGGACTGATGATGAACGGTTTTTGGGTTCCGTTTGGCACCATCATGCTGCAAGTGTATTGAACCAAGGAGAAGGCAAGTCTTCCTCTCCTTTGTTCTAGTTTGGGTCTTTTAGTTTGTGATCAAGGTAAGATAATCAACCCTAAAGTTCATCCTTTTTCCTTCAAATTTTATTGGATTAGGAATTGAATCTATTCTTTTCATTATGTTGTATTCTTGATTAAGCACTTGAGCCCTGAGATGGAATCAAGAATGAATCTCGCACTCTCTTCTTCCTCGGATTTCGTTTTGTCATACCAGGTATGGGGGGCGAAGGTCAATATGAATATAGGTGTTGGGGTAGCGTAAGATGAAGGATTAACCCATGACCCTAATTGTATGTTGATATATGAAATATGACTTTTGAACCTTATCTATATATTCATGTATGCCTAAGGGTGTTGATAAATGAATATATGTGATATTCTTGATTCTTGTGATTATCAGATGTGAGTTATTATTGTTATGGCATGATTATATATGTTGATTTCATGTTTCATGTTGATGATGATGAATTATGATGGATGGCTACGTTGATTAAGCCTTGAAAGTTGATGTTTAATTAATCTTAAGCCATGGACCAAGTTATAGGTCCGTGAAAGTTCATAATAAATGGAGTTAGTATGAGAGGTGAGGATGATAACCCAAGGATTATAGTTCAAACACATAAGTGTCGATCTATGAGTGTTAAAAACATTTCAGGTTAGAAAATACTCTTAAACTAAGTACGAAAGTTGTTGTATCAGGGTTATAATCGATTAATACGTAGTAATAATGGATTATCGGGTTAGTAATAATCGATTACTAGGATAGCCGTAATTGAATATAATAGGTAATAATTGATTATCGGGCATGAGTGAAACCACATGATCTTACAGAATTAAATAAAGAAAGTAAGTGAGGAATGTGATAATCTAACGAATATGTGTTGAGGATAGTAATCAAATTAAGATGATGACAATAATGGGGATGTTGGCAAGTAAAATAGGGATAGAGAATTAGTTAATTCAGATAATACTTAATAAAGATAATGACTAATAGTAACAATGTGTTGCTATTAATGGTGTTGATAAAGACGGTAATGATGGGTTATCGTCAGATGTTGTTTCTGATCATCATTGATAGTCAAGTTCAATAATCATTGTCAATGATGATGATGATGATGATGATGGATGGTGGGTCATATGTTTTCCTGTTTGATGAACATTGCATATATCATTGCATAAAGATGATGGTTTGGGCGGAAAGCAAACGATGAATCGCGACGGTGGAGGCCATGATCGGTGTTATCCAGGCCTTGAGGATAGTGTTGGGTAAGGAGGTTCCTTATGGCATGGACTTGCAACCCGTGGCCGGAGCGTCCTATTGACAACCTGACTTCCCTGACGAGCCACTGTACGTTTTCAGGATTAGTGAGAGTATCTGTGGAGATCATATGGTATGGTGATGTGTCCCTGTTGGTTTAACATATATGTACTCCTAGTCAACTTTCCAGAGTTAGAGTTGATGGATCCACATGTGCATGGAGTAGTGATTTTGTATAGCATTGTACACATTCTTTAACATGATATATTATGTTTGTATGATTGTGTGTTGAATGCTCATCTTATTAACTACTTTGTTATCGTTTATATTCATATGTATATGATTTCTCACTCCATACTTTTGTTGTTCCATGCATGTACCTTGTTTATGCAGAGGAGGGTGAGCCAGCTGCTGAGGAGTGATCCTAAGGAGATCTTTTGCTCATAGTTAAGTTGCTAGTTTGCTAGTTTGTTTTTCGTTTTATCAGATGTATTATCGGTGTATTACATACCAGCTCTGATATGTGACATCGGGTTTCAGGTTTAGTTTATTTCCGCTGTTGTTGAGTTTTAAATGTTTAAAGACTTATTTGGTTTGTACGGTTAAATATATCAGATAATGTGATACTTGCTACTCTTTAAACAAGTTTTTATTTTAACAAGTTTTTAATTTAAAGACTTGTATGATCTTTTGTATTAATTATCATAAGCGGGGTAGTGGGTGTCACATTTAGTGGTATCAGAGTCGGTCTGTCCTATAGGCCAGAGTATGTGTCTGTTGTGTTTTCTTCTTTGTACTCTTATATGATTGTCTATGACGATGGTATAGAGTATTAAGTGTCTCATAGATAGAACTCCTTTAATTGTATTGTTTGATTCGGGTGCAACTCATTCCTTTGTATCACATGACTGTGTTAGAGACTTAAAGTTGCCAGTTACCTATCTTGACCATGACTTGATTGTTGCTACACCTACAAATAAACATGTCCTTACTTCCCATGTTTGCAAAAGTTGTCCCATTACCATTGATGATAGGAACTTTGTAGTTGACCTTGTGTGTCTGATCTTAAACAGCTTGATGTTATTCTTGGAATGGACTGGTTATCTACTAATCATGTCCTCCTAAACTGCTTTGATAAAACTGTTGTTTTTGGGACTTTTATGAATCCTAAGGATCTTATATTTCTTTCTGCCAACCAAGTGAAGGCTTCTTTGAGAGAAGAAGCCCACGTATACATGATTCTGACATCCCTGGAAATAGAGAGCAAATCTAAGGTTGAGGATGTGCATGTTGTGAGAGAATTTCCTGAGGTTTTTCATGAGGATGTTTATAGTCCACCACCTGAGAGAGATGTTGAGTTTACCATAGACTTAGTGCCAGGAAAAGGGCCTATCTCTATAGCACCTTATAGGATGTCCCCTCTAGAGCTAGCAGAGTTGAAGAAACAGTTAGAGGAATTGCTTCAGAAGCAGTTTATTAGGCCTAGTGTGTCCCCTTGGGGAGCGCCGGTGTTGTTGGTGAAAAAGAAGGATGGTAGTATGAGGTTGTGTGTCGACTATCGGCAACTCAACAAGGTGACAGTTAAGAATAGGTATCCTCTTCCTAGGATAGATGACCTTATGGATCAGCTGATAGGAGCCTATGTGTTTTCTAATATAGATTGAGATCAGGTTACCATCAGATTTGGGTTAAGTCCGAGGACATTCCAAAGACTGCGTTCAGGACGCGTTATGACCACTACGAGTACCTATTTATGCCTTTTGGTTTGACTAATACCCCTGCTGTGTTCATGGACTACATGAACAAGATCATTCACCCGTACTTGGATAGGTTTGTAGTTGTCTTCATAGGGCCCGTTTGGTGGTCAGGATAAGGGAGGCAGGATAGGATAAGCTATCCTGTCCTGTTTTAATCTGTAGTTTGATGAACCAGCAGGATAGGATAAGCTTATCCTGTTAGCTTATCCTATCCTGTTACTTAGTTATAATTCTATCCTGAGGGTGGAGCTGGGTTAGAACCAACAGGATAGGATAAGAAAATGCTTTCTTTTATCTCTTACCTTTAATATTGTTATTATTTAATTACGGTTTCAAACCTAATTAGTCAACCTTAATGCTAATTAAAATATGTGGTTTAATTAACAATTTTTATAAAAAGTGAAAAAAAAAGTTAATTTTTTATAATGTAAAAAAATGGACTAATTTATAATTAAAAAGCCAAAAATATATATTATTAAATATTTTTTAATTTAAATGTATAAAACAACCACGTAATATTAAAATTTATTTTTGAAAAAAAAAAATGTAATTTTGATATAAGGATAATTTTATCATTTGTGGATATTTTATATCATATCCTGTCATTATCTGACGCATATCAAACATTGGACATGATAAGAGCTTATCATGCTCATATCCTATCCTATCCTTATCCAGCTCTCATATCCTATCCATCCTTATCCTATCCTGACCACCAAACGAGCCCTTAAAATATTAATTTTACCCATTTTAAAAAATAAAAATAAAATAAACACGCAAATTACGAAAATTCAATTTTGGCTTTGACAAAATGATTGATTCTGCTCCTACGTATTTCCCGGTGCGATGAGAAATTCAAAGCCAGGTAGTTCTTAATAAAATTTGTTTTTTTGGTTGATTTTGATTATTTTTATATTTTATTTGAGATAATCTTTAATTGGGAAATTTCAAGATCATCGAGTTGTCACAACTCAGGTGTTCTAAAATCAAGGGTTAACAAAATGTCACATCTCCGTTAACCTATTTTATTTAAGTGAAATTAATTTAGTTTTTTTTTATTTTTATTATTATATATTTTTTAAGAAAAAAGTTTAGAATCACCAAGCTGTCACAACTCAAGTGTCCCAAAATCAAGGGTTAACAAGATACCACATCTCAGTTTATCATTTTTATTTTGAAGAAATTAATTTATTTATTTTTTTTAAAAGCTTAGGATCACCAAGCTGTCACAACTCAGATGCCTTAAAACCAAGGATTAACAAGATGTCGCATCTCAGTTTATCCTTTTACTTAAAATTATTAAATGATATTCAATTTATTAATATTAAGGATGTATTTAATATATTCTAATTAAGTTGGTATATGATTATGAAGGAATGTTTGTATTTGAAAAAATAAGCATAGGTAATCAAATAATAGTTGTAACAAATCTAAAATAACACTTCAATTTTAACAAATCATTTTCATTTATGTATATTTATTTTTAATTAAGTCTAGTACAACTGAATCATTTAGGCATTTATTTGAAGAATAATTATTCTTTGTTTTATTTTTATATTAAAAATAATAACAATAACTTTTGAAGATTTTCTTAAAAATAATAAAGAGCATTCCACTCAAGCAGTGTTCTAAAAACTCAAAATACGGGTATGACCCAAACCCACAAAAGTCCCAACTGTTACATTTTCAAACTTACAAACAAATAAAAAAAAAAAAACAAATCAGAAATTATATAAATTAATAACAAATATAATATAAAATAGAAAACAAAAATGATTCAATTAAAAGAGAATTCTATGGTATCCCTTAATTATCATATCATTATCTATGTGATCAAATTAAATGATGAAAATTTAATTTATGTCATATTCACATGATTCAATTAATTGAGATAACATATTCTAATTGGACATAGATATCCAAACCCTTTAAATTTAAAGGATATCATAACAACCCCCAACACTAAACGCAAGTCCTTGGAGAGCAATGGAGACCAAAGGATATGCCTGAAGCTGGTGGTGGCGTGGTGTAGGACGACAAGCACGGCGAAGAGCGGCAGTTCGAGGCGGGGGCTGGTTCTGGTGCACGTGATGATCAGCGGGTGCTGCGTGCGATGGTTGTTGGATGGCCGAGGTGACGCAACAGTGCACGGCGGCGCTGCTGGGCGTTCCGGACTCGTGCGACGGAGGCGAGGCTGGTTGGGCAGGGAGCAGGGTGGTAGTTGCGGTGCTGGGCGTTGCTTATGTGATGGTGGGTTTTGTTTCACATGGTGCTTGAAGATGGCAGGGGTGTGAGTGTGATGAACTGAGGATTGAAGTGATTTTTGGTTGGTATGAAGAAAAAAAATGTAGAAGAAGAAGAGATAAGGAAAAAGCAGGAAGGCAGTGTGTTTCCAAACCAAGAAATGGCTATGCTCTACAAAATTATTTCTGCTTTTACAATAGGCAGTATGCGAGGAAGAGTCCCCCTTAAGAATTTTTTTCAATTTCTCTTTATGGTTAGCAATTAGGTTAAGACAATTTATTTCATAATCAATCACAATCAATTATCTAGATTTGGATTTAATTAAGATTAATTATTCAATTACGATTCAAATCTTTTTTAATTATGGAGTTATTGTCAAATCTCAGATAAATCAATTTATTCAAATAAAAAATTAGAAAAGATCCAATTATCTTATTATGATCAAATCAAATTCATGAGGATCAATTAATTAGCTCTTTTTTTTTTTTTGAAAACTTATCATTTTTTTGGGCAAATATTTATTTTTTATTGATTTTATTAATTAATTATCCCAGTCCGGACAAATTTAGGTGTTCACAATTATCTACGAGTCAGAGCAGTCATAATCGATTATTAGTGTCAGAACAGCCATAATCGATTATGGGTAACCAATAATCGATTATCGGTATTCGAGAACGTTGAATGTCAAGTCAGAACAGTCATAATCGATTATCATAATTGATTATGACTGCGTTTTTCTGCAGAAACGGGTTTTCAATGCTTATTTCAGCCTGTTTCATCTTAAATCCTTTTATAACCCTTTGAGCACGAAATAAACCCTATTTTGGCAGCCTCTAAACCTTT
Organism: Ammopiptanthus mongolicus; assembly: GCA_039655645.1. Classification (NCBI taxonomy): domain Eukaryota; kingdom Viridiplantae; phylum Streptophyta; class Magnoliopsida; order Fabales; family Fabaceae; genus Ammopiptanthus; species Ammopiptanthus mongolicus. The sequence continues at coordinate 41,261,970 of CM077346.1, forward strand.
GAAAACATCCTTTCTCAATCTCTTTGGGTTCTCTCTTAATCCATTGAGATTCATCAAGAACGTAAACCGTTTTACCCGTTTTCGTTGGAAAATCACCGCAGCTGATACGGAGTCTTTGTGCAGCCGTTCTTCCTTGTTCTTGTTAACCTTAATAGGTTAGGATTGAGGTAAATTCGTGTACCCTTATCTCTTCTCCTATTCTCTTTGAGTTTTCTTGATTTGGGGACTGATTATGAATGTTTTTTTGGTTCTGTTTGGCACCATCATGCTGCAAGTGTATTGAACCAAGGACAAGGCTGTAACATCCCAAAAATCCTATATTTGTTTCTCTTAACTGTTTGTGTGAATAATTTGACTGAGAATGCAACTCGACTAAATTTAATCATAAGAATGGTTAATGATTAGAAATTCATATCTGAATTTCAATTACAAGCTTAATAATCATAAAATATTGTTTTGAACCCAGTGTGTTGTTTTGAGTCGGAATCGATAAAAATATTATTATTTTAATCGGGACCGCTTTAACTTTGGATGCCTGCCAGGCCGGGGAAGTTGTTCTGGCCCAGAGTCGGGAGTAGTTCATGACTGCATCTCACGCTTCACGAGACGTTGTCAACCATCCATCAACTTTTCATTCCTTTAACCAATGGATTAAATTCTTATGACTCTTGGTTAATAACCTAACATCTTTTCCTTTTATGGAGAAAGCTAACTTAACCATTTAAGGTTAATCTTGCCTTCTTTAATCCTATGATCTACAAGTACCACCTCTTTAATCCTTAACCCTTGGATTTCTTACACTTGATTCACATCATATGTCATGAAAAGATGATTAATCTTTGGTGCCCATTTGTTAAGGCCATACGGCCAAATGGTGTGGAAAAACACCAAGTTTGATTAATTTTCATTCATCCAAAAATCAAACTCTCCTTCCTCTCAAGAACCCTTCATTTTCTCTCTTCCCTCTCTTCTCTTCAACCTCACGGTTTCTCTCTAAGAATCACCACCCAAATTTCTTTTCCCAATTCTAAAACCATATTTGTTCTTGCCTTGATCTCCTATACATCTTTGATGAAGAAAGTTTTTCATTTGGGGCAACTTGCAGTTGTTTCTAGACCCTCAAGAACATCAACCTTGATCTTCAAAGTTTTCTTCATGAAGTAAGCTTCTAACCTTATTTCTTCTTCATTTCATTTCATAGAATCATGAAGCAACCTTTCCTAGCTTATGATTTTGCTAAACAAAGTTACAAATCATGGTGTATTTGGCTAACATAGGTTCGACCACCTCCTTATTCTTGGAGCTTGGAGTTTTGCTCATCCTAAAGATCTTCACTAAGGTAATGGGGGAGTGACCCTCATCACACCACATTGGCGGTGGTGAAGATGGTTTATGGGTTTGGATTCGGGAAAACCCTAAACCAAGGGTTTCCTACTTTGTCTATTTGGTTCTCTATGAGAACAATGTTGTAATAATTATTTGTTGCTTGATTTGTGTTCATTGATGTGTTTGAATGGTTAAAAATAATTTTTATGTGAGGGAAAACCCTAACCTACAGTTCCTTCATCTTTTGTTGAAAACAGTTTGTAAAAATGTGATTTTCGGATCTGACCTTGTGTGCGTCATTTCAGTTTTTCTCTCAACCTGGATCTTGAATTTCAAAACTTATTTTATATCCTAAAACTAGACATCTCAGGCTTCATTTTGAGCACAAATATCATGTGATTTCATAAAGATTTGACCCTTGATAACGTGTTTCAATCTAAGCATAAAATTTTGTCTCGGATTCTGACTATTGTGACTTATTTCGTGAAACTGTACTAACTCAGCTACTGTTTGTGAAAAATAATTGTCTATCCAAAAACTAGACTTCCTAAGATTTCATATGAGTCCTCATTTCCTCAAATCCAAGTTCGTTTGGTCAATCAAATGTTTGTCACAAGTTGATGCTTGATATGCTGAAATTATCTGTATACGGGTTTTGGTGTTGATATTTGGAATTGTATGTTATGATGTTGGTGTGACTATTTGTGTTTGAGTGTTAGTGTTGAAAATCATTTTGGCATGGTGAAAAACTATCCTTAGGTTCAAGACCTAAGGATGGGATTTTGAATAATGAACTTGTTCATGCATTTACTACTTGATGGAATAACTATATGTTGGGATGTTTTTCATGATGCCAGCATGTTCTTGGATGGCTTGTATTTTGTTAGAAAACACTATGTGAGGTTCGGCCTTGTTAAGATAGAAAGGGGAAGCCAAAGCTTCTATATTCAAGTAATGGTGTAATGGACTTAAATGACTCCAAGAAGGCAAAATAAATTACTTACCTTATTTACATGGACGCATTCGGCCATACCATAGTAATTAGGGATAGGAACCTAAAATGTTGATGCTAAGAGGTTTAATGTGTTTATACTAAAGTATAAAAGGAATAGAAATTAAAAAGGTTTTCCAAAGAATTCAAGATTTGGTTCCAAAGAACCAAGTGTTGTAAATTAAGTATTTTGATCTCGTGTGAAAAGTATTTAAGGATATGAGGGTTTGATGTTGATCAACCACTTATTTTATCATATTGTTTCAAGGAAAATATTTTCAAGAACAAAGAGTTTTCTAAACGATTCATGTGGTTTCCAAAGGTTTTGGTTAGTAAACCTACATTCAAGAGAAATGAGAATCCTTGTAAGTATTTTCTTTAAAACAATGAGTCCTTACACTACTATGATTAATTTTGGAATCTTACCAAATAAAAGAGTTATAGTTTACATTTGAAAATGAAAAGGTGATTTAAAGAAAAATATGTTTTCCCTTTTTTACACTAAGTAAAGGAAATAAGTTATATTCTAAAGGAAGTTTTACGTTAGTTTGGCAAAAGATGAGGTACTATGTATCTTGGGGCTTTGAATACCTTACGAGTATATGTATAAAGTTTCAAAACTATGTTTGATAAAAGGGGATTTCATGAACCAGTTTACCACTAAGGAAAGTATTTTGAATATCTTACTATAGTAACGTAATTATATATTATCTTCAAAAAGGAAATTCAATGAATTCCATAATGTACTCACAAAGATTTAGTAAAATACATGCACTAACGTCTAGTGGTCATGACAAAATCATGTTCCACACCCTTGATGATTTAGGTCATCTAAGGAATCCATAACGTTTAAATCACTAAGAGTTACTTATAGCAAATAAGTAATATTCCTTTGGTAGACAAGTGAGAAGATTGATGAAGGGGATCCTTGTGGACCCTATTCTCCATAATACATCTAGGTTATGAACTAATGTACCATAAGACGTGAACATCGTGTTACGAACGACGAGGTGGTATGTGATTGCAAGGAACGAAACCAAGAATGGGCGACTGATGGCAAGTCGTGTGAAAGTGGGTCCCGTAAAGGTATCCTATGGTTTATCAAGAGATAAATGTGGTACTACAGTGATGAGATAGTACGTGGCTGTATTATGACATTTCTTAACATGCATGTGCATCTGTGCATGAGTTGGGCGGTATGCCTAGGAGTTGAGATTACACCTTGGTGCAGGTACGATTGTCTGAGGTGTCGATCATGAGGATCTTGGGGACGTCGAGGGTTGGGGAAGACACATGTGGCCAGAGAGTAGCTCCTCTGTGTCGTAGATATCCATTGAAAAACACTGAAGTCCCGACTAAAACACCGGGAAAATCATGATTTGGGTAAAGAACGCCTAGCATGATCCGTTATAGCAATTGCGATCTTGATGTGGCACTGTGTGGCTGAGATAACGCAGACAATGTTCTCCCAATTGTAACATCCCAGTTTTTGGAAATTGTAATTGAGTAATTATATATTTCTTTATAACTATTATTATGGCGTGAAAGTATGTTTAGAGGATATGCTAAGAGTAGGGATGCATAGGATAGGAAAAGGATAAAGAACAAAGGAATAGGGGCAGAATGCTTAAGCGTGGACCCATGGAACGCTCCAGCGTGCGGTCGCTCTAGCGTGGGGAGTTTTGGACACTCAAGCGTGGACCCTCTGACTAGTGACTGGCAGTGATGGGACGTAAAGTGACACATGTCGGTTATGCGTCGCGGCTGGCATGTGATGGGCGGTGCCTTAGCGATGAGGAAACGTCAACGCTCAAGCGTTGATGAGGACAACGCTCAAGCTTTGGAACGCTAAAGCGTGGAGTTTCAGAACGCTAAAGCGTTCTCAGAAGAGTTTTACCTCTATAAATAGCCTTCATTTTCACCATGGGAGGATTTTCCCATTTCTCTGAAACTGAGAGCTCGAGACAAAGAGAGAGACTAGAGGAGTTTAAGCTTGAATTTGATTTTGTGATCCGTTCTTCGATCCAATTCCAATTCCGATCGTGTTTTCGTGACCAGCGCAACTCCTACTTCAATTCTACCGGTTCGCTTTCGTGATTCGTCAAGGGTATGCCGAGGTTCCGTATCTACCTACATTGTACCTATACAATGTTGTCTTTTGGTTTAAGCTTCTTTTCACGGTTTTAACTTCGTATTAGGGTTAATGCTATCGTCTACGTGTTATTTCCGTTATTAGGGCAAGTTTGGAAGCTGCGTGCGGAACCCTTGGGGAGCAAGAAGGCTGCGGCTGTGAGGCAAGGAGAGGAGCAAGAGAGTGCTCGTTGTGTTCGTGGTTATCACCATATTCACTACCAGGTGGGGAGAAAAAGTTACACACGTCAAGGAGGCAAGAGTAGTCCATATAGTTGTGTTGTATGTTTTATGTGTGTAGGGGAACCCTAAACCCTATGTGAGGTTGAGCCCTGACGAAGCACCTAAACCCTAGGTTTAGTCTACTTTGGGCTATCACCGTTATAATCGATACCCTAGGTTAGTAGATTTGTGGTATATGATGATATGTGCTGTGTGTTGATAATATGTGCTATGTGGTGATATGCGTACCTGCTAGTCATGATAACTGATAATTGCAAGAGATGCATGAGGAATTGATGATGATGGTATATTAGTATGTTATGTTGTTTATTGCTTTATTGAGCATGTTGATAATTGATGAAATGTTGCATTATGTCTGAAAATGCATGTATGAATGAGACTCGGAAGCTTAGCATGATTAGGGCTTTGACCCTGTGGTGGATGTTGAGCTGATAATGGTTAAGACCTGAGGCATAGTGGAGCTTGGAGCTCATAAGGTTATGATGGGAGCTTGGAGCTCATATGTGTACCCGTGGAGCTTGGAGCTCGTGTATGTATCTTTGGAGCTTGGAGCTCGTTTGTGTACCAATGGAGCTTGGAGCTCAAGTTGCTAAGAGCAAGTTTGCATGTGTTGCGATATCAGCTCAAGAGATATGGATGACATGCATAGCATATGCATTTGATGCAAGTGGTGAGCCGTATGCTACGAGGTATACGAGGTTGGTGCACCGAGTACGGGTGCGAAAAACGGAAGCGAAGGTTTGTGTGACCTCGGGGATATACTGGACATAGGTGTACCCACAAGAGACCGATGAGGTAGCTCCTATCGTGTCGTGGCGGTACGGGGCACGTCCTATTATCCCGATTGGACCTTGAGTCTTTCCAGTTGCCGGTGGATCTTCCGAGGAGGCCCAGTTAACCCTTTTTGTCTGGGACAGTTGAGCGGTGATGCACTCTTATGGGTCACAGCGAGCGAAACGGATTACCAGAACGAACCAACTTGTGTCCGATATGCGAATGAAATGTTGCCCTTAGTAGGGTGTTTAGTACCGGCCAGCATGCATATAAAGAGTATGTGTACATCTAGCTAGGGAGCGACCGTGACGTCATGATATTGAGAGATGATTGTGTTTGCTATATGTTCTGCATTGCATCATCCCTGTTATAGATGTGCGGTATATCTTATATCCATGTATTTCTTTGTATGTGTACCTTCGGTTCTGCCGACAGACGACGAGTTAGCAAAGGATCAAAATGGACCCGAGGCTTTACCCGTTCATTACAGGGGCACTGCGGATTCTGGTGCTGGGAGACCTTGAGATAGTCTACCATGATGAGAAGAGATGGCAGGTGGACCCCTCGACCGTTTTGGCCGTATACACTGGACCTGTCAGCTTGATCTTCCGGAGTGGCACTCCGCCATATGCGGACATCATCGGACCTTATCGAGTGTACTAGTTTCTTCCCTTCGCTCGGACGTGGCACCCTCAGAGGCAGAGAGAGCGGGACTACTTATGGGTGGCACCCCAGTCTTCCATAATATCCAGCAGGAGAGGCTTCGTTCACTGAGGACAGCGCAGGCGTTCAGAGCGGTACCTGCGGGCAGCCCAGAGGCGTAGGATCGTAGTGTCGAGTTCCTCGTTCGAGTATGAGCCTATACAGGTTTATAGGCGCATTCATGGAGAGGGACAGGGTAGTTCAGGGCATCCTCACCATTGAGGGTGAGAGCCACATCCCTAGGATTGTGTGGAGAGGTTTTGATGTACTTGAGAGTGGGCTGGGGAGTGTGCTGGTGAGCCTTGAGAGCTTCTTTTTGGAGGTCCTGAGATGTACTTTGTTTATGTTTTTAGTTACTTTTTATGTATTTTTTGTTTGTATTATCACTTAGCCCTACTGAAGGAGCCACCATGTATCTATATATTAGTATTGCATGTGTTTCGTATACCTTGTTGTGCTTACTCTGATATTGTGCATTTTTAAATTGATTACATGTTATCGTTATTTTAATAAGGAGTAATCGTTAAGTTATAAGAATAGTATATTTGGGTTCTAAATAATGGGATTTCCTCGAGTGGGACTTGGGGACGCCACACCAATCACTCACTCTTGTTTTGTTTAGCTCCATGGAGTAGGGGTCAGAGTCGTACCCTTGTGGCATATGGCATTGAGTCATGTGCATCGCATTGCATTGCATGACTGTTGACGGATACATTTACATGTTATACATTATTATCCTATGTTGATGATGTCTTATGCTGTCGATTGGATAATATGAGATATTGAGATGTATGATATGCATGACTAGTATTTTATTATCTTGTGGGTCGTACAGTTTTTACTTCTGCCATGTGTTGTGCTGATGAATACGAATCTCACCTCATTACTTTGTATTGCATCGTTGGGTGCTTCTCTGGTTGTCTCCCGAGACTTCACCCGACGTTTTGGATGCACTTCTCTGTTGAGCCTCCCAGTAGTTTTGGCGTTTGCACAACTAGTCATGACGAGCTTCTAGTAACGTACTTGTGAAGAGCCGCACTCATCATCCGCATGGGTCGCAGAAGAAGGGTTCTCAACTACTTCACCACTTGTCTTCGTGTCGTCTGCTGTCAGTGTTGTAGTTATAAGTGGAATGCTAGATGGACTACTCCACCGATGTGTTCAGTGCCTTCTCCCTCTGTAAGGGATGGGCTACTTGTTAGCCAAGTTGCCTCTAAGGCAACTTCTGCTATGCCTTCCATAGGAATATCAGTTGTAGTCCCTGCTAGGATTCCTGTTAGGTCTCGTTGATGGGTCCTGGTTGGAGGGCCATGAGTGAAGAGACTAGGAGTGAGGTGATTTATCCACACCTCCCTATTTCTTTCGCTTGTCTCTTCGAGAAGGAGAAGTCAGAGGAAGTATTTAGCGGTTGATCGGAGGGATGTCTTCCTTTGTAGTATGTTGTTGGCCAGTGTAGGGTGTCAGAGAGTCTGTACCTTTCTTTTATCTTATGTTTAGGAGCTGCGTCTCCAATCTTTTATGATGAGTCTATATCTTTCTGTTTTCTTTCTGTAGTCGGGTTGGATTCTTATGTAAACCTTTATGAACTTATATTATGAAGTGTTGCTATTTACCTTACATGCATAAACGGTTACAAGCTTTTACAGTTATGTCTTGCGAAAAGGAAAAATTCACCTCCATCTTTATTAAATGTTTTAATTAACACGTTTTCGGCCTTAGAGTATTTTAAAATGTTAGTAAATTTGATTCCCCCGGAAAAGGGTGTTACATTAGTGGTATCAGAGCTGGCCAAGTCTTTTCGGGCTTGGGGTTTGGTCTGCCATCGTTTGTGTTGTGTTTTTTCTGTTTGTTCTCTGTTTGTTTCCGTTTTGTTGTTTCCGAAAGGAGAAAATGTTGGAAAGGATAATGACTTCGGTCTATCCTTTTATGTTGTTTGTTCTCTGTGTTGTTGTATCCGGAAGGAAGACAACAATTGTTTGTTATTCTTTCCATTATCATTTCCGAAAAGAAATGATATTGGATGGAATATTGATGCCCTTGTTTTCTTTTATGTGTATTTGCTCTGAGTTTGGTGGAGAGTAGCTGCCAGTTGCTGGGAGATGAGGACACAGTTGTTGCTGGCGGAGTCCTTCGGAGCAAGTTGATGAATGAGTGTCTTCCGATAAGTGAAAGGTATGTTGAAAGAAATGGATTTTCTACAGCTACATCAAAGAGGAATGTCCATCGAGGAGTAGGATGATCGCTTTGAGTCCCTGTTGAATTGTTCGGGGTATCTCCAACTTCATCCCTATGAGGAGTGGAAATGCATAAAGTTCGAAGAAGTGTTGCAGAACGAGATTCAAGTAGCAGTGCTACCGCTCAAGATCGAAGAGTTCTTAGTTTTGACGATCGAGTGCTTCTTAATCAAAGCTCTGATGAAGACTCGTGAAGAGAGGCGACATCATCTTGGACCGTCTAGGTTCACAAGAGGCATCAACACCAGGTCTGAGCAGAAGCCATAAGCAAAGCCATCGAGGAACCAGTCACAGCAACAACAGTCTTACGTAAGGAGTAGCAAGTGAACTCGTCAGTTCGCAGTACCTCCGCGATGGTGCAAGAAGCATGGTAGAGGCCAAGCAACCAGAGGCTACAACTCAAAGGAAGTCGTTTGTTTTTGAGGTGGAAGACCTTGCCACATCATACGTGTTTGCGAGCAGCAACCTTCCTGAGGGAGTAGTAAGTCTAGTCAGTCAATAACTTCAACGCCGTGATACAAGAAATGCGGGGACGGCCACGAAACAAAGTGCTGCACCAACCGAAGGCGTCACCTGTTTCAAGAGTGGAAAAAAAAACCGGGGCATGTTTCAAGAGCCTGTGATCAACACAAGATGGAGTTTGCAGCCCACAAGGTACAAATCGCCATGCAACCAGCAAGGAGTAGAGTCAGCACAATGTGTGAAGTTGAAAACCTCACGATCTGATGATCATGCTTAGGGGTATAGTACCATAGCAGGTAAACCTTTAGCTATACTGTTTGATTCAGGTGTCACCCTTTTCTATATTACTTTTAAGGTGAGAATCTGTCAAGATCACTTGTTTCCTCTTCTATCCTTTTGAATTGACTACCTTTATTTTAGACATGATTTATTCTTGTTGCCTATGACAAGCTAAAAATCTTGAAATGCTTATGTCTTCATTGTCCTATTGATTTGGATTGATTTGGATTGATCTGAATTGATTTAAGTTGATTTGATTTCAACATTTCTACTTTTATGGTCTATGTTTTTGCGTGAACCAATCGAAATTTCAAGTTTCTTCATTACTTTCTCACTTGACTATTTTCATCCTTTTGATGAACGGATCATTTTGATCAAGATTGTTTGAATTCTCGGTTGTTGTTGAAAGCCGAGACTTTTGATAACTTGATTCGTTTGCTTCTTCCGCAAAAGAATACAATTCTTCAAATTGGGATTGATTACTTTCTGATCATATCCTTTTAGCCTTCGCAGGCAAGGATTTAAAAGTTTCTTGAAATTGAGAATTTCTGGCTGTCTATTTCATTGCCAGTCAAATAAGAGCTACGTTGAGTAAAGGAGCTCATAAATTTTATTGCTACCGTTCAAAAAGACCTAGAGTGGATTTGATTTGAGTTCTACACTCTTGGAAAAGTTTCTTGTCTAGAATTGTTTTCTGGAAGGTGTGTCAGGATCGCCATCAGAACGGGAGTTACAGTTTTCTATCAACTTGGTATCAGAATTTGTCCAATACCCATGATTCTTATTCTCTTTCACTGTCGACATCTTCGTAATGGATTTCGAGTTTTGAAAATTTACAAGGATTTGTCTTGATGATCTTTTTCCCTGTCGTCAAGTTGATATAGTATTTTTTTTTTTTGAAAGGAGAACACAACCTACGAGGTACTTCGCGTCAAGATGGAAGACAGAAGAGTAAAGCAACGGTGGGAGAAAGAGATATCCTTGGTCAATGTCATCTGGGACGAGACTTAAGGTGTTGCCACCTGGGAGTTGGAGGATAGGATGAGGGAACAGTTTCCGCATCTCTTCTAAGGTAAATTTCGAGGATGAAATTTCTTTTTGGAGGGTAGTGTTGTAACATCCCAAAAATCCTATATTTGTTTCTCTTAACTGTTTGTGTGAATAATTTGACTGAGAATGCAACTCGACTAAGTTTAATCATAGGAATGGTTAATGATTGGAAATTCATATCTGAATTTCAATTACGAGCTTAATAATCATAAAATGTTGTTTTGAACCCAGTGTGCTATTTTCATTTTGATTAGGGATGGGCTGCTTGTTAGCCAAGTTGCCTCTAAGGCAACTCCTGCTATGCCTTCCATAGGAATACCAGCTGTAGTCCCTGCTAGGATTCCTGTTAGGTCTCGTTGATGGGTCCTGGTTGGAGGGCGATGAATGAAGAGACTAGGAGTGAAGTGATTTATCCACACCTCCCTATTTCTTTCGCTTGTCTCTCCGAGAAGGAGAAGTCAGAGGAAGTATTTAGCGGTTGATCGGAGGGATGTCTTCTTGTGTAGTATGTTGTTGGCCAGTGTAGGGTGTCAGAGAGTCTGTACCTTTCTTTTATCTTATGTTTAGGAGCTGCGTCTCCAATCTTTTATGATGAGTCTGTATCTTTTTGTTTTCTTTCTGTAGTCGGGTTGGGTTCATATGTAAACCTTTATGAACTTATGAACTTATATTATGAAGTGTTGCTATTTACCTTACACACATAAACGGTTACGAGCTTTTACAGTTATGTCTTGCGAAAAGGAAAAATTCACCCCCATCTTTCTTAAATGTTTTAATAAACACATTTTCGACCTTAGAGTATTTTAGATGCCCCCGGAAAAGGGTGTTACAAAGGCAAGTCTTCCTCTCCTTTGTTCTAGTTTGGGTCTTTTAGTTTGTGATCAAGGTAAGATAACCAACCCTAAAGTTCATCCTTTTTCCTCCAAATTTTATTGGATTAGGAATTGAATCTATTCTTTTCATTATGTTGTATTCTTGATCAAGCACTTGAGCCCTGAGACGGAATCAAGAACGAATCTCGCACTCTCTTCTTCCTCGGATTTCGTTTTGTCATACCAGGTATGGGGGAAGAAGGTCAATATGAATATAGGTGTTGGGGTAGCGTAAGATGAAGGGTTAACCCATGACCCTAATTGTATGTTGATATATGAAATACGACTTTTGAACCTTATCTATGTATTCATGTATGCCTAAGGCTGTTGATAAATGAATATATATGATATTCTTGATTCTTGTGATTTTCAGATGTGAGTTATTATTGTTATGTCATGATTATATGTGTTGATTTCATATTTCATGTTGATGATGATGAATTATCATGTGTGGCTACGTTAATTAAGCCTTGAAAGTTGATGTTAAATTAATCTTAAGTCATAGACCAAGTTATAGGTCCATGAAAGTTCATAATAAATGAAGTTCGTATGAGAGGTGAGGATGATAACCCAAGGATTATAGTTCAAACACATAAGTGTCGATCTATGAGTGTTAAAAACATTTCAGGTTAGAAAATACTCTTGAGCGTAAAGCAAACAATGAATCGCAACGATGGAGGCCACGATGGGTGTTATCCCGACCTTGAGGGTAGTGTTGGGTAAGGAGGTTCCTTATGGCATGGACATACAACCCGTGGTCGGAGCGTCCTATTGACAACCTGACTACCCTGACGAGCCACTGTACGTTTTCGGGATTAGTGAGAGTATCTATGGAGATCATCTAGTATGGTGATGCGTCCCTGTTGGTTTAACAGATATGTACTCCTAGTCGACTTTACAGAGTTATAGTTGATGGATCCATATGTGCATGGAGTAGTGATGTTGCATAGCATTGCACACATTCTTTAACATGATATATTATGTTTGTATGATTCTGTGTTGTATGCTCATCTTATTAACTACTCTGTTACCGTTTAAATTCATATGTATATGATTTCTCACTCCCTACTTTTGTTGTTCCATGCATGTACCTTGTTTATGAAGAGGAGGGTGAGCCAGCTGCTGAGGTGTGACACCCTCAATCGGCATCACATTTGTAACCCAAAACACATACTACACGCTAACTAAAGCTTGTTGGTTTTACTTTCAGAACAAAACAGTTGATTTAATTTTCAAGTGACTTCTTGAAAAACATGATGAAACTTTTTCTGATTTAATCACTATAAAAGACAACAACTCAGAGTCATAACAAAAGACGCATAAATATATACATATATGCATCAGTAACCAGTTCTATACAAAGTACTATGGACAACATGACCTTTCTAACATGAACTAGTAAAACAAAATACTAAAATGCTATAAAAGCTAGGTAGCGGGAGTCTGGAACCATGTTCACTAAAACTCATGGCCATCAGTAGCTACTGACAGACTATCCAAAAATGCTGCCTCAAAACAAAGGGTCTACACCCAAAGCTGGTCAACATCTAGAGGAACCCGTTGGACAATCCTCCGAAGGAGGGTCCAACGCTAGAATAAGGAGAGGAACCTACATGTCCGCTCTTCTGGGGCTGGGGCTCAGGAGTGTCTAACGGATGGTAATCCGGAACCTCCTGAGGATCCTCCTCAGGGTCTTCCTCCTCCTCCTCATCATCCACTACCTGCTCGCTCGCCACCGACACAAAAAGGGGGGGAGGTGTTTGTGGTGGCTGCTGCTGCTGGGGTTGTGCAACGGGGACAAGATGCTCAATCAGCCCCTGGTGCACAAGATCCTGTAGCAACATCCAGATAGGCGGCAGGGGTACCTGGATCGTCTCCACGGTAAGAGTCCTCTCCTGAGGTCCCACCTCCATCGTCCCTCTCAGCGTGCAAACCGGTCCAGTGTAAGCTGCACTCTCGGCTCTAGGATGAATGACCCATGCATCCGGGTCCTCTCTCTGATCAAACACTATGGAACGCACCCCCGAATGGGCTAGCTGCTCGAGCATCGGCTCCATCTGTAAACAGGATATAATATATATACGAAAAGAACAGAGGAAGCCAGAACAATGCAAGGGTGAGAAACCAATATATGAATCCAAAAACGACAACTACATACCCAAACACAAATAGCAGATTCATATAATTATATCTCACAGCATATCAATATACATAACATGTCACAGTATATCAGAGTACTAACAGTACTAGCAGTAAACACAAGGGCCTCGTGCCCAACAATCAACTTTATTCTCAAAACTTGTATGCATGAACACTTCCATATATCTCAGCTAACGTTCAGTTTTTAAATTCCAGAAATCCCATCACCATTCAAAACAATGAGCTGATCAGGCTCCACAACCATTGGCCCGCAGGCAACAATGATTAACACCCCACTGGGCAAAACATAAGCACTTGACTCCCAGGAAATAGCATATGGGCTCGCATGTCAGTGGTACTTACGATGTAAACAGACATACTATATTGTCCACTCAGGGCACAATACGAACACACAGCACGTATGACATCATTGTCCATCAAGGCACAATGTTACACAATGACAATAAGTCATCCCAAGTTTCCTTGCCATCAAGGTCCCCTCAAAACACGGCACATCTGCCAAAACATCATATGCATGAGAAAACCATTTGTTTTCGTCACTTATCTTTGTCGTATCAATATTTCCTTGTTGAAGCATCAATGCTATCAACCACCATAATGTCTTAGACTTTTTAAGCCTTAACAACATCTTTCTCAAAAACTGGACACTCAGTCCAAAACTCAAAAAGGACACACAGTCCACACAGCTCAAACCCAAAAATCCTTAACCGTTGCACCAGTTTCGGATTTTGGATCCTACAGCTCAAAACACGTCCACAAGCCCACAAGACCACAAGGAATGTCCACCAGCTTACAGGACTAGCACACTAACACAGATCCTTGATCCTCATGTTCTACGGAACCCTAGAACCCCGACATCTGGGTTTCTAGTTTCCAACCAAAAACCATATTTCTCTTTAAAAACTCAAAAGCAAAAACCCAAATCTCCGAAACTTACACAAAGCCTTCGGGATCGGTTTTTTCCACAACCACCCATTTCTTTTTCGTAGATTTTTGGGAAAACATAAGCCTTGAAATACCGTCAATAAAACAAAACCCTTTTTCGTGGGTGAAAACCAACAACACTGAGACCACTCTTCTTAAAACATTTTACAGCTATCAAAGCCTCTAAAACACATTTTTCTCAATTAAGTTATTTCTTGCTCTTTTCCTCTTTACATACCAAAATGACTTGTTCTCTTAGTTCTTGTTCAACATTTCAGGCTTTTCAAGGCTTTTACATTGAACGATTGTGGATCCTAACCAATGTCAGGTCCTTTTAATGCAACAGTATCACACAACCATACAATGCAGCCATACATTATAGTTCAATGCCAAGAAATCAAATCAGGCATAAACAGATAATTTCACATATAGCAACTGTCAGCAGATAATTGTAATCAATTCACAACCAACCAGACACAGGTAAACAGTTACAATTCAAGCACACAAACACAGCATATAATTGTTGGAATTGGAATTCCTCTGGTTTGTCCCCTTACCTCTCGGAGTTCCAAAACACAGCGATAAAACTCTCGATCGGTTATCTGACTGACACTGATAGCAGAGTGGTGACAACCACTAATGCTACGAGCTCTACGAACTCCTCAAGTTCCTTCTAAAACCGCGACCTCTCTGCCCAAAAAGGGTCCCGAACACAACTTCCAAACTTGCCCTAATCACAGAAATAACATGTATACTAGAGCATTAACTCTAAGACGAAGCTAAGACTGTGCATAGAAGCTAGAAATAAAGGAAGACATTGTATAACTACAATGTGGATAGGGTCGGAACCTTGGTTTACCTTTGTCGGATCACGAAAGTAAACCGCTAAAGTTGCAGTAGAGGTTGGGCTGATTGCAAGGACACTACCGGAAATGAAAACCGATAAACGAACAGATCACAAACTGGGATTGAAGCTCAAAAATTCACTTTCTCTCTATTTTTACTATGCTGGAGATGAAATTTTCGCACATTCACCGAATGGCTTCTATTTATAGAAGTGGGTCTCAGTTGACAACGCTTAAGTGTTCTGGGTCCTAAAGCTTTGAGGGTCCTACACCGCCTCTCCAAAGCCAGCTATGACGCGCGTTCTGGAACGCGTTGCTTTATGTCCCATCAACGTCCATCACTGGTCAGAGTGACCACGCTTGAGCATTCTCCTCGCTCCACGCTAGAGCGTCCGCATGCTAAGGAGTTCTCCATGCCCACGCTTGAGCGTCCTACTCCGCTAGGAAAGTTTCCCCAAAAGCTGACTCCCACAGTTTCTCGTTTAGAACCTTAGGCATTTCCAATCTTGTTCAAGCCTATTCCTAAGCTTCCAACTAGGCCTTAAACTAAAACAAAACAAATGACAAGAGCATTCAAGGTCCCATTCGAGATTGACCAACTCGATTAGAATTACACAAAAATCGAGGCGTTTACATTACTATCCCCCTAAAAGTAATTTCGTCCTCAAAATTACGTACCTGAGAACATATAAGGATATTGCTCTCTGATCTTGTCCTCAGCTTCCCAAGTTGCCTCTCCAGTTGTATCATCCCAAATGACCTTGACTAAGGAGATTTGTTTTCCCCGGAGTTGTCTGATTCTCTTGTCCTCAATCCTTACAGGTGCAGTCTCATAAGACAGGTTCTCTTTCAAAGGTACATGATCAAATTCGATTACATGAGATGGATCAGGAATATACTTCCTTAACTGTGAAACATGAAAAACATTGTTTAGGTTTGAAAGAAAAGGAGGTAAAGCGATCTAGTAAGCTATTGGACCAATACGATGAAGAATTTGGTATGGTCCAATGAATTTAGGAGTGAGTTTTCTGGATTTCATTACCCTGCCTAGCCCAGTCGTTGGATTGACTCGCAAAAATACATGATCACCTTCTTGAAATTCGAGAGGTCGTCTTCGTCGATCCGAGAAACTCTTCTGCCTATTATGAGATGTCCACATCATTTCACGAATCTGTTTGACTTTATCAGTCGTCTGTTGCACAACCTCGGGGCCTAGAATCGTACTCTCTCCATCATGATACCAACAAAGAGGAGTCTGACATCACCTCCCATAAAGTGCCTCATAGGTTGCCATCCCTATGCTTGAGTGATAGCTATTGTTGTACGTGAATTCAACCAACAGCAACAATTCATCTCAACATCCTCGGTTATCCAAGACATACGCTCTCAGTAAATCCTCTAACAATTGAATCGTCCTTTCGGTCTGTCCATCCGTTTGAGGATGATATGCAAAACTTAGGCGTAGCTTGGTCCCCAGAGCTCGATGTACACTCTCCCAAAAACGTGAGGTAAACTTTGGATCCCTATCCGAAACAATACTGGAGTGTACTCCATGTAGTCTAACAACTTCTGTGATATATACCTCAGTCAGTTTCACTACCGTATAGTTCGTCTTGACAGGTAAGAAATGTGCTGATTTCGTTAACCTATCAATGATTACCCAAATCGAATCAAAATTCCTTGGTGTTCTGGGTAAACTCACTACAAAATCCATTGAGATACTCTCCTATTTCCATTCCGGTATATCCAGGGATTGTAGCATTCCTCCACGTCTCTGATGTTCTACTTTTGCCTTCTGACAAGTCAGACATGACACAACATATTCTGCAACTTGTCTCTTCATGCGTGGCCACCAGAATCTTTGCTTCATGTCCTGATACATCTTGGTTTCACCAGGATGAATACTTAATCCACTCTTATGGGATTCTTCTAGGATCATCCTTCTCATCTCAGGGTTGTTGGGTACACAGACTCGTCCATTACACTTTAAAATTTCGTCTATTCCCAAACTAAACTCATCAGCTTTCCCTTGTTCCATCAGTTTCTTCTTCTCTTGGAGTTGGTCATCATCAACTTGTTGTTTACGGATCTCTTCCATTAATCCACTAGAGATCTTAAGCATTCCAAAAAGCAGCTTTTTTGGACTTATCTCCATTCCCAAATTTAGATCACGAAACTCTTCAATCAGTTTCAATTCTCTCACCATCATAGTTGAAATATGAATGGCTTTCCGGCTCAATGCATCTGCTACGGCATTCGCCTTTCCTGGATGGTATTGCAACATGAAGTCGTAATCCTTTAGAAATTCCATCCATCGTCTCTGTCTCATATTAAGCTCCTTCTGATCAAACAGGTACTTTAGACTCTTGTGGTCACTAAAAACGTCAAACTTAGCACCATACAAATGATGTCTCCATATTTTTAGTGCAAAAACCACTGCAGTTAACTCTAGGTCGTGTGTAGGGTAATTCTTCTCATGAGTCTTTAATTGCCTTGATGCATACGCTACCACTTTGCGATGTTGCATTAACACACAACCTAAACCTTGATGCGAAGCATCACAGTATACTTCGTAAGGTTCACTAGGTTCTGGAAGTATCAACACCGGTGAAGTTGTCAAAAGTTCCTTAATCTTTTGAAAACTTTCTTCACACTGGTCAATCCAAACAAAAGGTTGATCTTTCCTCGTCAGTTGAGTCAACGGTGACACAATCTTGGAAAATCCTTCAATGAATCTTTGGTAATAACCGGCTAATCCAACAAAACTCCTTATCTCTGTTACCGTCTTTGGCTTTTCCCAAGAAAGTACATCTTCCACTTTAGCAGGGTCCACTGCAATTCCTTCCTTTGTTATAACGTGACCCAAAAATCCGACTTCGTCTAGCCAAAACTCACACTTCGAAAGCTTCGCATACAACGTCTTCTCGCCCAAAACCTGAAGAACTTGCCATAAATGCCCTTCGTGTTCCTCTCGACTCTTATCAAGAAACGGACGAAAAATCTGATTCATGTAGTCCATGAAGATAGCAGGTGCATTCGTTACTCCAAAAGGCATCACGAGGTATTCGTAATGTCCGTAACGAGTTCTAAAAGCGATTTTTGGTATATCTTCCGTTTTTACTCGAATCTGATGGTATCCCGTTAGTAAGTCTATCTTTGAGAAAACGGCAGCTCCTCACAGTTGATCCATCAGGTTATCGATCCTTGGTAACGGATACTTGTTCTTAATCGTCACTTTATTCAGTTGACGAAAGTCCATACAAAGTCTCGAGCCTCCGTCTTTCTTTCTCACTAAGAGAATTGGCGTTCCCCACGGTGAAACACTTGGTCTGATGAACTGTTTTGACAACAAGTCCTCGACTTGGGCCTTCAACTCAGCGAGCTCAGTAGGTGACATCCGATATGGAGCAATTGATAATGGTCCAGCTCCTGGAATCAGGTCGATAGAGAATTCTATGTCCCTCACAGGCGGCAAACCTGGAACATCATCTAGAAACACCTCAGGAAAGTCCTTCGTGACTGGCATCTCACTCAGCTCGATCTTCCCCTCGACTTCTAAGTTGGATAAAAGCACGTATTCCTGATCTCCTTCTTTTGAAGAAGTTCTAATGCGATTGGCGGTTAAAAATCCATAAATCTCGATACTGGGAAAAACTAGGGTTTTATGGGCACAATCTAATAGGATGTGGTTGGAAGATAACCAATCCATGTCTAAAATTACATCTAATTGTATTAAAGGCAAGCATATTAGATTAACAAGAAAATGTCTATCCTGAATAACAATAGGACAGTTCAGGCATATAGAATTTACAACAACAGGTTCAGCAGTTGAGGTAGAAACAATTCAGTCAAAAGACAAGGAAGAAACAGACAGTTCCAAACATTTCACACAATCCATAGAAATTGACGAATAGGTTGCACCCGAATCAAAAAGTACTGATAAGAGGTTACCGTCAATGTCGCAAGCACCCTCTATCAGATCTTCGGAGTTCGAAGCCTCAACACCACTCAAGGTATAAACTCTCCCCTTCGCCATTGGCCTCTTGGTTCCACCATTTTTGTCAGCAGCTTGAACTGGATTTTGTGCTCTACAGTGCTTGGCAATATGCCTCGGTTGTCCACAACGAAAACAGTTGTCATTCCGCTTGGTACGGTTGTTCGCCAGATGTGATGGGTCTCCACACTTGAAACACTTTCTCTCTTGGCCTTGACTTCCTTGGCCTCCACTACCCGCTGCTCGTGCGATCGGTCGGTATGGTTGTTTCTGAAAATTCCCTGGGGGTCGGGAATAAGGTTTCTTCAGACTCTGCTTCCCCTTCTGGTCCTGGTATTGTCCCTTGAATCGGGAAGGTCCTCTGACGTTCCCTCTGTTATCTCTCCCTGCCCTCATCTATTCCACCTTACGACACATCTCTACCAGAGCTTGAAACTTCCTAATCTGCAAGGGCAGCACAGATTCCTTAATCTCAAATCTTAAACCGGCTTCAAACCTTTCACACTTTCAGCTTTCATTGGGTTGCGCTTGAAAGAAACGGAAGTACTTGGCGAGTGATTCGAACTTCGCTGCATACTCCCCGACGGATAGATCCCTTTGTTGAAGACAGAGAAATTATCGCTGTTTCTCAACTCTGGTGCTTTCAGGAAAGTACTTGTCTAAAAATGTGCTTCGAAACATCTCCCAAGTAATCTCCTAATTGTCAGCCTCTAGCAGTTGCTTGGTTCCTTTCCACCAATACTCTGCATCTCCCATCAGCAGGAAAGTAGCATACTGAATCTTAACTCCTTCTGGACTCAAAATGAGCTCGAAGATCTTTTCCAGTTCCTGGATCCAAAATTTAGCTTCCTCGGGTTCAGCATCTCCGTGAAACTGTGGAGGATTCTGACGTCAAAAAGCAGTCAGACCTCTTCCTTCTGCAGCTTGCTGATTCTGAGTAGTGTAACACCCTACTTTTTACCCCTATGCTTATATGTGTTAATATTTGCTTATATATGTTGTTTATGATTGTTCTTAATGTCGAAGTTCATAGTTGGGGTAGTTCAGCCTTAGGGAATGGCCAATGCATTCGAGTCCAAGAAACTTGTTTTACAGTTTTGTCCATATCTTGAGTTCTAGATGTCCGATTGAAGCGATCTTGGATGCATTGGAAAGCTTAGAGGATTATCTACAAGTCTTATTCAAGGTGTCAGGGCCAATTCGGCTTCTATAGTTTCGCCTCCCGAAGGCAACGTCGCCTCGCGAATCTGACAGACAGATTCTTGCAGCTCTCTGGTTCGCCTCGCGAATCGGTACGCAGCAAAAACGTGTTTTTGGGCTTATAATCAGCCCGTAATGACCCTAACTCATATTTATACCATAAGACTCGACCTAAACCTATTTTCTAACTCGAAACACTCCTAGAAACTGCCTCGCTCTCTCTAAACAAGGATTCCTAAACCCTTCCCAAGGATTCTTGAAGGAGATTTCACCTTTGTTCATCGTTCTTCGTTGCCTTCGCTTGAGGAGCATCACTGCCATCACAATCCCTCTTCTTTGTTGCTGCTCTTGAACCTTTTGGGGCGGTGATCGTGAAATCAAGTGCCGTGAGATCGAGTGTTCGTAAGACGCAACCTTTTCGGACCTTTTTCTCTTCCTTTGTTCATTGTGATCGTCATACCAAGTATGGGGGGAAGAAATAGATCATAAGTATGTGGGTTTTGGGATAAGTTAAGATAAAGGGGTTAACCCATGACCCCTATTTGTATGTCTATATGCGTTGTAAATGCCTATGTGTATGCTATGAGTGTATTTATGTGTAAGTTATGTATATGCCATGTATATGCTTATGTGAATTTTATGTGTACGTTATGTATATGCCTATGGTTCTATGATTATGATTGTTGGTGTTTGTCTTGATGATATGATTGGAATATTATGATATGCGATGAACGGTAGGTACACACATACGATATGTATTGATGAGAGTGCATGATGTGCATTGATAATGATGACTTCATGACGATGTGCGTTACAATTATGAAAATAGGATTAGTGAAAGAACATAGCTTTAGGACGTTTGGCACCCCATAATGAATGAGTTGTTATGAGAGGTGAGATTGATAATATTGGATCAGTTTTGGAAACCCATAGGAATGATTCATGAGAGATGGGATGATAGGCATAGGGATAATTTAGAGAAATTCCTAAGATTCCCACATCTGTCACGATTCGCCTGGCGAATATAAATTCGCGAGGCGAGATAGAGAGACCATTTGTGGTCTGACGTGATTCGCCTAGCGGATTGTAATCCGCGAGGCGAATGAGAGAACCAGATATTGGGGCTCTTTGGCTCACCTCGCGAGCCAGGATTAGCCTAGAGAATCTGAGAACCTGTTTAGGAGCTCTCGGGCTCACCTCGCGAGCCACGATTCACCTAGCGAATCTGGGTTCTGTTGTGAAGAAGTAATGAATAGGGTAATGAGAAAAAGACTATGAGATCATAATTCAAGGTTGATAATATAGAAAAGAACGTTAATACTAATATTGACGATATGATAATATTGGCAATGTTGATAAAGGCAATAACGATGTTTAGCGCTTAGTTGTTTCATGATCATCGTTGATGGTCATTGTTGATGATCAATGTGATTGATTATGATGGTGGATGGTTGGACATGTGTTTGCATATTGCTGAGCATAGCATGCATCATATGTTGACGCTGATATGTTGGGTGGAAAGCAAATGATGAATCGCGATAGTGGAGGCCACGATGGGTGTTATCCCGGCCTTGTGGGTACATTAGGTATGGAAGTTCCAGGTGACATATGCTAGCTACCTATTGTCGGAATGACCTAATGAATAAGCTTGAGTACCCTGACTAGCCACTATATGTTATCAAGATTAGTGAGAGAGTTCGGGGATGGCCCAAGGTCTGGCATATCATCTATGTTGATAACCAGACATGTACTCCTAATCGTCTTTCCAGAGTTAGAGTTGTTGGCCACATGCATACGGAGTAGTGATGTTGCATTCGCATTGACATGCATCTTTGATATATATATATATATATATATATATATTGATTATATCTGTGTCGATTGATGTATGTTGTATGCCATCTTAATTACTATTCCATTCCATTTACATATATTCATGATTGTGTTTCTTACCCTTTTTTTTGTTATTCTTGTGCATATGTTGTGGTATATGCAGAGGAGGGTGAGCATGCTGACGAGGAGTGATTCCGAGGAGATCTCTCTGAGTAGTTAGGATTTATTTTTTACGTTATTCGGTTTTATTCCGATGTATGTTTAGGGATACCAGCTCTCATCATGTGACATCGGGTTTTGGGTTATATTTTATGTTTTACGTCCTATGTTTTTTCGTAGTTTGCTATATGTTAAAGGATTTCGATTTATTCAGATTCTCATGTTATGTTTTTGGATGATGTGACACACTTTACCTTTAAGATTTATATTATATTGATATTATTTTTAAAAGCACGTATGATTTTCTTAGGTATTATCGTACGCGGGGTAAAGGGTGTCACAAGCAGCCATAGCAGCTATCTGAAGAGCGATAGCAGCCGCAACGTCCTCCATTGCTTGGGCAGTATAATCCATTGCACCCTCATAGTAGTCGTCAACATGATCGTGGTCATTAACAGCACCTCCTCGACGACCTCTGCCACGACCGCGTCCACGTCCGCGTCCACGTCCACGTCCTTGTTCACCTTCTGGTTCCATAACTGACCTGCAAGACACACTCAGTTAAATGGCAACCAGAGACAGGGAACGTGTACTCACTAGTCTAACGCATATTACTTGTAAAAAAGAATTCAAACAAGTCTCAATCAGAGAACACACAACAACAACACAACAGACCTATTCCCCAAAGATTCCCGAAAGAATCGAAAAGCTCTGATACCACTAATGTGACACCCTTAACCGGCATCACATTTGTAACCCAAAACATATACTACACGCTAACTAAAGCTTCCTGGTTTTACTTTCGGAATAAAACAGTTGATTTAATTTTCATGTGACGTCTTGAAAAATATGATGAAACTTTTTCTGATTTAATCAGTATAAAAGACAACAACCCAGAGTCATAACAAAAGACGCGTAAATATATACATATATGCATCAGTAACCAGTTCTATACAAAGTACTATGGACAACATGACCTTTCCAGCATGAACTAGTAAAACAAAATACTAAAATGCTATAAAAGCTAGGTAGCGAGAGTCCGGAACCATGTTCACTAAAACTCATTGCCATCAGTAGCCCCTAACAGACTACCCAAAAACGCTACCTCAAAACAAAGGGTCTACACCCGAAGCTGGTCAGCATCTAGTGGAACCCGTTGGACAATCCTCCGAAAGAAGGTCCAACGCTAGAATCAGGAGAGGAACCAACATGTCCGTTCTCCTGGGGCTGGGGCTCAGGAGTGTCTAACAGACAGTACTTCGAAACCTCCTGAGAATTCTCCTCAGGGTCTTCCTCCTCCTCCTCATCGTCCACTACTTGCTCGCCTGCCACCAACACAAAAGGTGGGTGAGGTGTCTGTGGTGGCTGTTGCTGCTGGGGCTGTGCAGCGGGGACAGGATGCTCAATCAGCCCCTGGTGCACAAGAGCCTGCAGCAACATCCAGATAGGCGGCAGGAGTACCTGGATCGTCTCCACGGTATGAGTCCTCTCCTGAGGTCCCACCTCCATCATCCCTCTCAGCTTGCAAACCGGTTCGGTGTAGGCTGCACTCTCGGCTCCAGGAGGAATGACCCACGCATCCGGATCCTCTCTCTGATCAAACACTAGGGAACGCACCCCCGAATGGGCTAGC
The DNA here is from genome assembly GCA_039655645.1 of Ammopiptanthus mongolicus. NCBI lineage: Eukaryota > Viridiplantae > Streptophyta > Magnoliopsida > Fabales > Fabaceae > Ammopiptanthus > Ammopiptanthus mongolicus. The sequence continues at coordinate 41,285,781 of CM077346.1, forward strand.
TGCTCGGGCATCGGCTCCATCTATAAACAAGATATAATATATACGAAAAGAACAGACCAAGCCAAAACAATGCAAGGGTGAGAAACCAATATATGAATCCAAAAACGACAACTACATACCCAAACACAAACCGCAGATTCATATAATTATATCTCACAGCATATCAACATACATAACATGTCACAGTATATCAGAGTACTAACAGTACTAGCAGCAAATACAAGGGCCTCGTGCCCAACAATCAACGTTATTTTCAAAACGTGTATGCATGAACACTTCCATATATCTCAGCTAACGTTCAGTTCTTAATTTCCGGAAATCCCATCACCATTCAAAACAATGAGCTGATTAGGCTCCACAATCATTGACCCGCAGGCAACAATGATTAACACCCCACTAGGCAAAACATAAGCACTTGACTCCTAGGAAATAGCACATGGGCGCACATGTCAGTGGTACTTACGATGTAAACAGTCATACTATATTGTCCACTCAGGGCACAATACGAACACACAGCACGTATGACATCATTGTCCATCAAGGCACAATGTTACACAATGACAATAAGTCATCCCAGGTTTCCTTGCCATCAAGGTCCCCTCAAAACACGGCACATCTGCCAAAACATCATATGCATGAGAAAACCATTTGTTTTCGTCAGTTATCTTTGTCGTATCAATATTTCCTTGTTGAAGCATCAACGCTATCAACGACCACAATGTCTTAGACTCTTTAAGCCTTAACAACATCTTTCTCAAAAACTGGACACTCAATCCAAAACTGAAAAAGGACAAGCAGTCCACACAGCTAAAACCCAAAAATCCTTAACCGATGCACCAGTTTCGGATTTTGGATCCTACAGCTCAAAACACGTCCACAAGCCCACAGGACCACAAGGAATGTCCACCAGCTTACAGGACTAGCACACTAACACGGATCCTTGATCCTTGTGTTCTATGGAACCCTAGAACCCCGACGTCTAGGTTTCTAGTTTCCAACCAAAAACCACATTTCTCTTTAAAAACTCAAAATCAAAAACCCAAATCTTCGAAACTTACACAAAGCCTTCAGGATCGGTTTTCTCCACAAAAGAAAACTTGGTCTAAAGACCACCTATTTCTTTTTCGTAGATTTTTGGGAAAACATAAGCCTTGAAATACCGTCAATAAAACAAAACCCTTTTTCGTGGGTGAAAACCAACAACATTGAAACCACTCTTCTTAAAACATTTTACAGCTATCAAAGCCTCTAAAACACATTTTTCTTAATTAAGGTATTTCTTGCTCTTTTCCTCTTTACCTACCAAAACGACTTGTTCTCTTACTTCTTGTTCAACATTTCAGGCTTTTTAAAGCTTTTACATTGAACGATTGTGGATCCTAACCAATGTCAGGTCCTTTTAATACAACAGTATCACACAGCCATACAGTGCAGTCATACATTATATTTTAATGCCAAGAAATCAAATCAGGCATAAACAGATAATTTCGCATATAGCAACTTTCAGCAGATAATTGTAATCAATTCACAACCAACTAGACACAGGTAAACAGTTACAATCCAAACACACAAACACAGCATATAACTGTCGGAATTGGAATTCCTCAGGTTTGTCCCTTTACCTCTCGGAGTTCCTAAACACAGCGATAAAACTCTCGATCGGTTATCTGACACACACTGATAGCAGAGTGGTGACAACCACTAATGCTACAAGTTCCACGAACTCCTCAAGTTCCTTCTACAACCGCGGCCTCCTACCCCAAAAAGGGTCCCGAACGCAACTTCCAAACTTGCCCTAATCATAGAAATAAAACGTATACTAGAGCATTAACTCTAAGACGAAGCTATGACTGTGCATAGAAGCTAGAAATAAATGAAGACATTGTATAACTACAATGTGGATAGGGTCGGAACCTTGGTTTACCTTTGTCGGATCACGAAAGTAAACCGCTAAAGTTACAGTAGAGGTTGGGCTGATTGCAAGGACACCACCGGAAATGAAAATGGATAAACGAACGGATCCCAAACTGGGATTAAAGCTCCAAAATTCACTTTCTCTCTGTTTTTACTGTGCTGGGGGTGAAATTTTCGCACATTCACCGAATGGCTTCTATTTATAGAAGTGGGCCTCAGCTGACAACGCTTAAGCATTCTGAGTCCCAACGCTTTAGCGTTAGACCTCTCAACGCTTGAGCCTTGAGGGTCCTACACCGCCTCTCCAAAGCCAGCTTTGACGCTCGTTCTGGCACGCGTTGCTTTATGTCCCATCAACGTCCATCATTGGTCAGAGTGACCACGCATGAGCGTTCTCCTCGCTCCACGTTAGAGCATCCGCATGCTAGGGCATTCTCCATGCCCACGCTTAAGCGTCCTACTCCGCTGGGAAAGTCTCCCCAAAAGCTGACTCCCACAGTTTCTCGTTTAGCACCTTAGGCATTTCCAACCTTGTTCAAGGCTATTCCTAAGCTTCCAACTAGGCCTTAAACTAATACAAAACAAATCACAAGAGCATTCAAGGTCCCAATCGAGATTGACCAACTCGATTAGAATTACACAAAAATCGGGGTGTTATATGAAGAATGATTCCGAGGAGATAGCTTGCTCATAGTTAGGTTGCTAGTTTGCTAGTTTGTTTTCCGTTTTATCCGATGTATTATCGGTGTATTATATACCAGCTCTGATATGTGACATTGGGTTTCGGGTTTAGTTTATTTCCGCAGTTGTTGAGTTTTAAATGTTTAAAAACTTATTTGGTTTGTACGGTTAAATATATCGGATAATGTGATACTTGCTACTCTTTAAACAAGTTTTTATTTTAACACGTTTTTAATTTAAAGACTTGTATGATCTTTTGTATTAATTATCATAAGCGGGGTAGTGAGTGTCACAATAAAGGCCAAGAACAAACAGCAAGAACCCTGCACAAGTCTTCAATTGATGAAAAACTAAACTCATAAAATACTTTCCCAATCGGGATCATCTTCCTAGGGCTCAAAGACTGTCATTATTTTAATAACTTGGATCACAAGTCATCCAATTTATATGGAAGATCACCTTTAGCGAGCATCAATCTTCCATGTAGATTGTTCTTACAACTCTCAACTCCAGCAAGGTACTCATCTTGGGGTATTTTAACCACGATCGCATCACCCTTCTTGCAAGGAATTGGAAGCTGACTCAATGGTATATCGCACGCATTGTTTAAGGCTTGTGCAAAGGTTTTAAGAGGAGGAACAAAAGTGGAAGCAATAGTCTTATGAGGAGGAGGAAGGGAAGAAATAGGAGTAGGCCATGGAGGAGGGAAGGCAGATTCGGGAAAGAGGATTTGCCATGGACAATCAAGAAATTCGTCCATGGTGAAGAGGCAAACCCTAAAAAACCATGCATACCCTAGTAGAGCTCATGCAAGCAAATCTCCAATGGGCCAAGAATTCCCCAATTAACATGCTTTTATTTACATGTGGAGGAAATTTTACTTGAAGAAAATATTGCTTGTGAAGCTTAATTGAAAGGAGAATATACCAAAGGTGACATAGCAAAGTATATTGCTTCAAAATGACTTCAGGGAAGAGATTAGTATGTTGGAATTCATATACCTTTAAGTGATGCTTCAAACAGGGGAGAAAACTGTACTCTTTTTCCCTTAATCAAGGTTTTATCCTACATGGTTTTCTTGATAAGATTTTTAATGAGGCAGTTCCTGTATAAAAAATATATTGTACTCTTTTTCCTTCACTGGGATTTTCTCCAACTAGGTTTTTTCTGGTAAGGTTTTAATGAGGCATATCCATTAATGGACATCCAAGGGGGAGTGTTATGAATAATATAAATAGTGGATGTCCATCTCCCTAAGCCTTTCATATATACCCTAAGAGGCTTCTATAACTTCCATGAGTAAATTGCTTTCACTCATAAGTTTATTACCCATAACTTCATTTGTTTATGGCACATTATGTTAGACCCTTAATAGGCTTGTAAGTTACAAGACTTTTGTCCTATAAATAGGATTCATGTAACCCTTTTGTAGAGTATAATGAAAAGACTCTTCTTCTCTCTATTCTTCTATATCTTATACTATTACCTAAATGCTACTTTTGATCCCATATCTTTATTTTAGTTTCCATTTTGGTCCCTCTTTTACTAATTTTTTTCAATTTGGTCCCTTATTTTGTAAAGTTATACCAACGTGGTTCCTCTTTTATTTTTTTGACTGAAATGATCCCTTATTTTGCGAAAGTTAAACTCATATGGTCCCTTTTTTTGTTCTGACATGGTCCCTCTTTTACTTCTTTTGTTCTGAATGGTCCCTTATTTTACACAAGTTATACCAATGTGATCCTCATCATACCACAATTTAAGTAAAAATCCTCATCATACCACTTTGAAACCTAAGATAAAGATAAGGGACCAAATCGAAAAAATTAAGAGTAAAGGCCCATTTAAGTCCTCAACAATTTTTGAGGTACCACTTTTCATCCCCGAGAAAAAAAAAACTCACTGAATAGTCCCCGAGAATGACAAAAGAGGGACATTTTAGTCCCTCCATTTGTTTACATGCTAAACACACCATTAAAGTGTTGATCTATATCGTTAGTATGTCAGGTAGCCCAACAATTATGGATGGCAACGGGGCGGGGCGAGCACGGGTAGCACTGCCCCCGACCCCGTACCCCCGAGGTGAAATCCGTGCCCGTCCCCGCCCGTTACCCGTGCGGGTATCCTGCGAGCGGGTATCCAGTGGGTTTTGCGGATATTCAGGGGTTTGCGGATATCCATGGATTATTTTTTTCAGGAAAAAAATGCTCTTTTTAATTGAAATATGCGTAATTTCAATTAAAATAACCATGTTCATACAAATAGATGATACGAAACGACGAAAACATTATCCAATTAGAAAACTTACTAACAAGAGTAATCAAATACAATTGTTTTCTCCAAATAAAAGTTACAAAAGTTAGGATCCACTTGAAACACCCTTGGATCATGTTTTCTCCTAATACCAAAGCTATAATAAAGGGTATTATAGTAATTTAAGTAACGGGTGCGGGTATCCGCGAGCACGGATAGTGTGATACCCGCCCCTGCCCCGTTTATAAGCAGGTATTGAAGTTACCCGTTTATTTTACCCGCGGGCACCCGTTTAACTATCCGCCCCGTGCTCGTTGCGGATTTTATTCGCGGGTATCTGCGGGTACGGGTATAATTGCCATCCCTACCAACAATAGTCCCTACATGCATTATAGACCATAAAAATAATTATGCATTGACCCAATAAAGTCCCCAACCATTATTTAAGTAAATAAATTTAGTCCCTGACAATTTCTATAGTGAGACACATTAGTACCTCCATGTTAAAAGCATCACACTGCATGCATCAGATACACCACACCAGATGCACCAACACCGGTCATATGGATGAGTTTAATAGACACCTGGGCATAATGACGGCATATATCAGTACTTTAACGCTATGTTCAGGGTGGAGACAAGCGGAGGAACTGAATTGTCCCTCTTTTGTCATTCTCAAGGACTGTTCGGTGAATTTTTTTTCCTCAAGGACGAAAAGTGGTACCTCAACCATTGTTAGGGACTAAAATGAACCTTTACTCAAAAATTAGAAAAAAGGGACCAAAACGACAAAAAAAGAAGGTAAGGGACCAAAAATAGAGTTTAGCCTATACTATTTTACTATCGTTTTGGTTCTTTTCATAACAATTTTAAAAAAATTTCATTCCCTACAAACTAAATAAATAATGAATGCATTTAAACTTTTTTATTCACTATGTAAATAAAAAAAGTTTTAATAAATAAATTCACAAAGTATAGAATTTGTTTTGGTACAATGTGATAAAAAAAAAAAAAGCAAATTCTATGGTACCTTAAGAAATTTGAAGTAACAACCATAAGTCTACTAGAAGGAATTGATAAAAAATATAAAGAATTACAAAAAATAATAGAACAAATAAACAATAATGTAATGCAAGTTTTAGAAGCTACTTCGAAAATTGCAGAACATATTAGCTCCCATGAACAAACAAAATATTTAGACATATATAAGACTTTAAGTACAATAGAAAAAGGAAAAGGTAAAGACATAGATAATAGCGAAGATGAAGAAAGACTCAGAAGAATTCTTATACAATTAGAAATTTTATTAGAAGAAGAAACTAAGAATCGACCTATTACAAAAAGAGATCTAGAAAAATTATTAAATAAGAAAAAATCAGAACCTTTACATTATTTAGAAACCCTAACCCCAAGAACAACATGGAGAGGATAAAAACTGATTATATTGAAACAATAAAAAATTCTAATGACTTAGAAGAAATACAACAACTTCTTGAACAATTAAAAATAATTGAAGAAGAACATAATCAAATACAAGTTACAGAACCAATTAATTCAACCCCAAAGGAAACTGAAGAAGTAGTATTAAATTATAGCTCCTCTTCAGATGAAACAGACTTTGATGAAATACGAATGCATCATGGAGAATCAAGTAGTAGTATGATACCTGGAAGAAATAGAAAAAGAAAAGAAACACATGAAATATGGGATGATATAGAAGAAAAGATAATGCATAATACGGGATATCTAAAAAGAAATAATAAATGGTCTAAAATTTCAGATGAATTTAAACCAAGATACGAATCCATTAAATCAGGAAATATTCTAAACCTTGATTGTGCAAAAAACAAAGAAGAGATACTCTTACAATGGATTAATGAACTTACGCTGCTAATGGCAACAGATGAGAAATTTAATAGTTTAGATCGAAATTCAATAAAGAATTTTATCTTTTATAAAACTTCAGGAAATGTACAAAAATTTCTAAATGGGATAAAAGAAGAAAAATGGCAACAATATATACAACGAACAGTGACAAATCAAGATTTTGCTAGACTTATAATGGAATTAATATATGAAGAATTCATAGGCTTTGCTAGTATTGAACAAAGTGATGAAATAAAACGATATTTACATGAAACTGCTAAAGTACACTTAAATAGAATGCAAATATGCGATATGTGTGACATAGGAAGTTTTATTTGTGAATACCAAAAATATTATTATCAATTAGACTCCGATACCAAAGAAACATACAAAATGATTTTTATGGATAAATTACCTTTTCCACTTAATCAAAAAATAAAAACAATTTGGTCAGCCAATCCATTAAAAACGGCAAAAACTCTAGGAGGTATTATTCAAGTACTTCTAAAGGAATTACGAGATCAATATTTAAATAGAGAAACCATAAGACAATTAAATAGAGGAAGAAATGTAATTTGTTGTGAATTACCAGAAATAGAATTATCCGGAAGTTATGGATGCAATCCCATCAAACGGAGAAGAAAATACTATAATAAAAAGAAAAAGCCAAATCTACGAAAAACTTATCCAAAAAAGAAAGCGTATAAAGATACAAAGAAAAAATACTTTAAGAAAAAACGTACACCTAAAAAATATTGTCCAAAAGGAAAAAAGAAATCTGTATGCTGGATATGCAACGAAGAAGGTCATTATGCAAATGAATGTCCGCAAAAGAAAGAAAAAGATTTTAAAGAAAAAGCTAAAATAATTAAACAAGTTTATAAAATATATGAGCTCGAACCATTAGAAGAAGAATTAAGTACGACTGATACCAGTCTTTATGAATATTCTGAACATGATGAACTATCTTTAGAAGAAACAGAATCCGAATAGTACTTATATTAAAATCAAGAATAGTAACAAAGAAACTGAAGCCTATGTAGATACTGGAGCAAGTATTTGTTTAGTAACAAAAGCATTATTTAACAATTGGGAATATTTACAAAAACCATTGAAAATACAAATTGCGGATGAATCTATCCACTCTTTGTTTTGGGTAGTTAATCGCATCACCTTAATAATCCAACACAAAAAATTTATTGTCCCAACAATTTATCAACAAGAAACAGGAATAGATGTTATATTAGGCAATAACTTCTTACGACTTTATTCACCATTCTGTCAATACTTAGACTATATAACACTTCGAACACCATATATACGAAATACTCAAATTCGGGAAATCCTTTCTATACCAATTCTTCACTCTTCCCTATGTACTTATTCTACAAAACAATCAGAGTTTAGCAAGCTGCAACGTGGTGAGTTATTTACTATTCTTTGTCAAAAATTTCGCTATGCCCTAATGAATTTAGAACCAAATAGAACAATTCCAGCGCATATTGAACATGTATTAGAAAAATTATGTAGTGATCATTCCTTAGATCCAAACATCAATAATAAAAATACCGAACTCGTTACCTTAAAATTAAAAAATCCTACCCAAGAAATAAAATGTCAACCTATGATTTACACTAAACAAGATAGAGATGAATTTGCTGAAGATATTAAACAAATGCTCGAAAAAGGATTAATCAGACCATCCAAAAGTAAGCATTCAGCTCCAGCCTTTTATGTGGAAAACCATAGTGAACTTAAACGTGGTAAAAGGCGTATGATGATAAATTATAAACAAATAAATGATGCAATGGAAGGAGATGCATATTTTCTCCCTAGAAAAGATTTAATTATTGAACAAATTAGAGGTATGATTTGGTTTAGTACCTTCGACTGTAAATCAGGATTTTACCAATTAAAACTAGATGAAAAATCTAAAGCACTAACAGCTTTTAGTTGTCCCCAAGGACAATATGAATGGAATGTACTCCCTATGGGAATGAAACAATCCCCAGGAATTTTTCAACGATACATGGATTCAATACTCAAGGAATATAAAGATTTTTGTCTCATTTGTATCGATGATATACTCATATTTACCAATAAGGATTTAAAGGATCATTATCAGAAAGTAACATTAGTACTTAATAAACTCCTCAAACATGGAGTAGTATTAAGTAAAAAGAAAATAGTTTTAGCACAAAATAAGATTAATTATTTAGGCCTTGAAATAGAAAAGGGTAAATTAGTAATGCAAAAACACGTGTTAGAAAAACTTAGCAATTTTCCTATAGTATTAAAGGATAAAAAGGAATTACAAAGGTTTCTTGGATTACTAACCTACATTTCAAATGAAGGTTTCATAAAAGATCTTGCAGCAAAACGAAAGGTTCTACAACAGAAGCTAAAGAAAGATGCTCTTTGGTCTTGGACAAAGGAGGATGAAGCAATTATAACTGAACTAAAGAACTTATGTCAACAGCTTCCAGAATTATATCATCCTGCAGATGATGACCTAATTATTATCGAAACAGATGCATCACATGAATTTTGGGGAGGTGTTATGAAAGCAAAACCCCCTGGACAAAAGAAAGAATTACTGTGCAGATACATGTCTGGAACATTTATAGACAGTGAAATTAATTATCCTACCCATGAAAAGGAAACATTAGCACTTATTCGGATGTTGGAAAAACATCGTATTTATGTGCTTGATAAAGAATTTATTGTTAGAACCGATTCCACTTATGTGGCAGGTTTTAAAAACTTTAATCATAAAGGCACTTATAAACAAGGACGATTGATCCGATGGCAAATGAAATTATCTGAATATAATTACTCAATCTCCCATATTAAAGGAGAGAAAAACGTTCTTGCAGATATACTATCCAGAGAATGGAGCGCGGGACAACAGAAATGCTGAGAAGGCAAAGAGAACTCAAGCAAGCACTCAGAGATCAAAAAATAAAAGAATTAGAATTGCTCGAAGCAGACATCAAAGTATTGGATTTACAATTACAAACGGAAGGTTTCCTCGAACAAATAATCCCAGCAGAAATCAAAATACAAGCACAAAAAGAAGGAAATCAAAAATGATATGTTATCTTCAATGGACCATTGCCAGGAATATATGACGAGTGGCACAAAGCAGCCCCTCATTGTCAGAAAGTACCAGGAGTTATTCACAAATCCTATTCAACAAAAGAAGAAGCAGAAAAAGCATTAAAAGACTATCAAATTGCTAAAGGTAAAGAAATTTATCTTGGACCAAGAACTTTTGCTGAAACTACCACTCTGAAACCAGAGCCAAGAAAAACACTCAAAGTTCTAGGAAGAGTTCCTTCTTCCTTAGATAATTTTCCAATAATTACCAGAAAAGAACACGAACTTCAAGTTCAATTCTCTAAAGAAAATTTTCATGAACATCTCAACCGATTACTGCATTGGACTGAAAAAGAAAAAAGCAATTGCATGCATATGCTAGATCGGAAAATATTCGCCACCAAAGCAGTACTTACACCGGGAGCACCATCAATCCTGACTTTCAATTTATTCCAATTTGGTTTAATTGAATGTCTTTATTTGAGCCCCAATCTTGAAGAAATTAACCTATTTCCATATTACTTCAAAGAGGCAGTTCAGTTGTTTCAGAAAAATATTGCTGGAGAAAGAGCTATGTTCTTAAAATTTTACTCAGCTTATCCAGATTTCTCCACCAAACAACCAGCTAAGCATTTAATCTTTATTGGAATTAGCAATAATAATTTCCCGTTGATGGATGAACCCACTGGAATAGACTATGATGAAGACCACATTAATAATTTCATAGCCCATCAATTAGCTAGCATCTACTCACAATGCCAAACTATTGGAAAGGAATCATTTATCAAAACACTATACAAAGGACCAAATGCTTTGTTATTAAGCAAGACAAGCGGAAGAATCATCAGAGAAAAAGATTTATCCCTACTAACAAACTTCGAAATGCCATTTTACACACTAGAGGGACCCGCTATGAATTATTGCTCAGCTATCCTTGACAAACTATGCTTATTGATTAAAGAAAATGGGAATCATGCATGTGAAAGATGCATAAAGAAAAAGCAAGAAACGACAGAAGCCACTACTAGCTGTCTGCCACAAGGAAAAGATTCCGAAGATGAAGCAATAATTGAAGAATGATGTAAGCAGTGACGGCAGCATGTGAATTATTAAGTTTCTGATGTAAGCACTTACGTACTATAGGGCTACCAATGTAAATAGAACATAGGCTCGTAGCTTATAAAATAAGACCTCTTATGCTGAGGCAAATCAGAGTGAATCAGTTGGAGAAAACTCTCACCCGAGCTTCCCCAAGTTGAGGAAAGCTGATAGTCTCCTCTTAGAGGATACTAGGTATCTGTGTATACCACCTTGTAACCACTTCCATAAATAAATTACTTTTCTACTTATTCTCTTCCACTTATCATTTAGCTTCACATATTATTCATTCATTATGCTACGGCTATCAAGCATTCATACCACGTCATGACACTATCCACCACCAGTCAAGAATACAAAGGTGAAGGAGATCAAGCTTTATACACATCTATGGACTCAGAACGCGGAAGCAGCAGTGGACCAAAAAGCACTATCTTCCATTAAACCCCAAGCAGGTATAACACAACACTCTTTTACCTAGCTTTTAGAAACTTATGATATTATGAATCCTGAATCAGAAACTAGATCTGAAATTACAGAAACGAATGAAGATATAGAACACCTTCAAATCACTGAAGAAGATGGAAATTATCAGGGAAGTATTCTTATTAATCCTAGATTATTTCAAAAAATACAAAAAGAAGAATTAGATCTCTCTAAAACTGCAAATATGAAAGGAAAGGAAAGATTAGGAGGAATAATGAAAAGATTTATTCAAAAAGAAAATATCATTTATTATGGAAAAATAATTACAGAGACTCCTATAGACATAACTGAAGCTCAAGGAAGTACAAATATCCAACTATTAAGCCGAAAAAAGATTTCAGAATTAAGACAAAATTTAAAGATAGAAGCACATAGAAGAAAAATAGGATATATTCACATAGGTGCAGTTCAGATATTAATTAAAGCAACTTTTCAAGAAGGAATAGATTCTCCAGTTGAATTAATCTTAAAAGATGAACGCATAACTGATGTTCGCGATAAAATATTAGGAGTAATAGAAGGGAATTTAGCATATGTAAAATTAAAATTTGAAATTCATCCTAATATAGGAATTCCCTTAAGTACTCAAAGATTAGATCAATCATTAACCTTAGAACATAAATTTCTTAGAAAAAATCTTATGCGACCTGGAGATAAAATATTTTCAGTAACCTACTGTGTGAACTATGCATTAACGAATTCACATCATAGTATTACGTTCAGAAATAATGATAGAATAGACGTCCCTCAATTATTTGAAGATATTGGAAAAATTTATTACCCCAAAAGAAATGAAATAACTGAACTAGGAACTTTTTTAAAAAGATCTGACTCATTAAGAATACCTTATATTCCGAGACCCATTCAATTATTAGAACCTGAGAGGAATGCTAGTACTAGTGAAAACATAAATAAATTAGTAAACCAAGTAAATGATTTAACTTTATATATAAAAAATAAAATATGAAAAGAATTCTGATAAAGATTTCTCTGATAAATAATAAAAATAATAAAAATCTGAATCTGGGCCAGAAATGGTATCAGAGCTAGTTAATGAAAACTGCTAGCAATATAAGAATAATAATCATTAATTTAAAAAAGTATTGTAAAACTTTAAAAGAATTAGACGAGGAAAATCCTAACTCTTATCTCAAAGATCAAATAAGAAGAGCAGAAATACGTATTCAGATTTTTAAAAGACGCCTAGAAAAATTAAAAGCATGAAAACATACTCCACTTTAAAAGAATGGCTCTTTACCAACCGTAAAAAGATACTCTATTGGCAAGAAGATAAACCACAAACGTTACAAGATTACTGGCTTAAAGAAAGTATGCTAACACATCATCTAAAATTAGAAAAATGGATAAAACAAAGACTCAAAAGAATAGTTGCATGAAACTATTAATTTGTTAAAGGAATGGGTAAAAGAACTTAAAGAAGAAATTAAATATTGGAAACAACAAGACGCCGAAGAAATAATTGATGGATGTGTAATAAAGAGAATAATAAATTATAAAATAAAAATGTTAAAACAACTAAAAAATGAATTAGAAAATTTTGCAGCATGAATCAAAACCAAATAAAAGAAACAATACGAATAATAAAATTACAACTTAAAGATGAATACACAAATCTATCTACTTTATTAAAAAATAAATAAGAAGATTATTTAGATGAACAAGTTCGAAAATTAATTGAAAGAGGTATTATTTGGAGAGAAAAAAGATTAATCCGTTTGGAAAATCAATTAAAAGAATGATAGAATATATAGAAGAACTAGGATTACATATGGCTGGAAAAATAGTTACGCTTATAGAAAAATATGATACTATTTTACAATATGACATCTTAGAGGCAATGAATTATCTTCGGAAAAAGATAAAACATTTTGAAGGAATTATCTTACGCGAAGAAAATGAAAACCTTAGAGAAATAGAACAAGAAATTCTCACTAAAGAAAAAAGAAGATTAGCTTGTATTTCTCGATATAAAAGAAAAGATGAAAAAATATTTGGAAGGATTAACACTTTTGAACAATGGTACCCCATTATAGGATACCAAAACCCATGAATTTACGGGGGTACCGTAGCAACCCCTAAAAAAAACAAAGAATATAGAATTAGTGAATTAAAAGATAACATATCTAATCACTAGTGAATTAACAAAGAATATAGAATTAGTGAATTAAAAGATAACATATCTAATCACTAGTGAATTAACAAATCCAAATTAAATAGAAGAGTCAATTAAAATATTAAAAATAATATTTATGAACTAATTAAATAATATTAAAATTTTCAATAATAACTTACTAAACTATCAAAGTTTGAAAGAACTGCATATTTTTTCTTAAAAAAAAAAAAAAAAAAAGAACTGCATACCTTTCATTACATAAAACTTCATTTGAACCGGAATGAACTAATAGAAGCATACTAGGTCCACAAGGTAGAACGAATGTGTATAAGAAAAAAATCTTCATTTGAAGGGAACGGGTTTAATGTGAATTTCCCGACACAACCCCATAAGCCTTATAACTTAAAAAGATTATGGATTTGGGCGTTTATAAGAGGACAACTGGACAATGGCAACGGTTGAAAAGCCAACAACAACAACAAATTCGTAACCAACACAAAAAAAAAAACACAACACAACACAACAAACTACTATTTGAATAGCAACTGTACTTGGCGGGGAAAAGATATAACCCAAGTTTCTAACTTTGAATATCCCCTTTAGTCTTTTTTTCATCATCTTTTTCTTCTAGAAAACAAGAATGTGGAATCTTGAGTGTGATTGGTATTCTCCCAAAAGCCTCCTCAGCAGTCCCACCCATTATGATTTCCCAGTACATCATCAACTTTACCTCTCTATCTCTTTTCCATTTTCTTTTTTTCTTTTAAATTTTGTACTTATTTCTCACATGCCCACTTATTCATTTCTTCTTTTGTTTTTTCTTTTTTGTGAAGGGTGATCGGTTCATTCCCAACAGGAGTTTGATGGATCTTGATCAAGCCCAGAGTTTGCTCACAAACAGGACCAAAAAATTACAAAATGGACAATTCAATGTATGACATGAACGTTTATTTTATGTATCTATATCTCTTTTTGTCACTTTTTCTTTACCAATAAATAATTTTTGAAGCCTTTAAGGTTCTTGGATTGGGACTTTCCCGTACTTTTTTTTCAAGTTGTCATTTGTCAATGCCCAAGAAGTGATGTTTCAAGTTCTTGAATTTTTTTTAAAAAAAAAAAAAAAAAAAACAAATTTCACAAAATATGATATAGGGTTCTTGATTGAATGTTTTTCTTTTTTCTTTTTGCATTGGTGATGTTGTTCAATTTAGAGAAGTGGTATGCTTTGAGGCTTTGTCTTATTATTCTTATTTTTATTATTTTTCCTTATATTATGATGACAGGAAAAGTATAGACAGAAGGTAGATGAGAAATTGCATTTGAATTCAGAAGGTAAAGCGTTTAGGATGTTGGTTTTTAAGGGAAGCCCGAAATCAAGTAGAAAATCTATTCGGCATATTGATGAGATGCGAAAGGAAGAGTCAGTGGCATTTCAAAACAGTAGCAATCAACATCATTGTCGTCAAATGCCTAAGGTTTTGTTCATATCAATGTCCTTTCTTCCAGTTTCTCCTTTTATAACAATGCTTTATAATCTGTTTTGAACTTACTCCATTTGATTAATTTATCCATTTGTTAAAAAGAAAATAAAAAGTTAATGTTGTGCTATAGAGAAAGCATATTGATCTATGCAAAATGCACCTTCATTTGTATTTAGGATGACCATGAATTTGATAGTGTTACTCAAGTTTTACCATTTGAACTGCAAGAGAATTACAGCTTGGATTAATTGAATCTTGGACTCACTTGAAAGCCACTTTGGAGAGATTCATTTAGTAAAAATGGAAAGATATGGAGATTTGGAACTAAACTCGTTAATCTCTGCAACTGGTGTTTGCTGTTGTCTGTCAAATAAGTGTGATATATTTGACCCCAAAAAGAAGCTTTTTTCCCTTTTTTGTCTATATGCTTATTAAGTTAGTGCTAGCAGGAACTTAAATTAAGTACAAGGAGAAGTCAAATTTATTAGACAAAATATACCCTACAGATGCTTGCACTTGGGAGCAAACTATGTATCCTAGAGGAAGAAGAATTCTAGTTTATTGATTAATACTGTTGGTTGTGGATGGGAGAAGAAGCTATGGAGGGCTTAAGAGGTTTTGTATTGTGTAGCAGCATAAATGCTTAAATTAAATGTACAATATTAGTTGTGGTTGTTGGTGAAAACCTTCCTAAGTTGCGGCTACCAAAGCAAGACACTAGATTTATCTTGGAGGCAATAGTAGATAGTAAGCTTTTGAAAATATAGGCTTGAATCTGATGTTTCTATGTATCTGATTGAAGAAGAACAGCTGCACACAATCAATTTAATACTAAAAATTGACTACCTTTGCCAAACGCTTAAGCTAATTTTCACTTAAAGAACACTCATTTGGATAAGGAGTAGAGTTATCAACCTGAGACCAGTGACATGTTCAGTATTACATCAAAATGAAGTTCAGTTGAGGCCAGGTTAGAATTAGTAATAGTTCCAAAGAACAAATGTGATATAAGTAGAGTTGTTCTTCGAAAGACAACCTTAAATATATGTAAGGCAAGAAGAGTGATAGTTGTTGCAGGTGAGGAGCAATTAAACAGTGAATTTCTTTTGTAGAAACTTACTGATGACCAGTGATGACTTCAGAATTTAGCTTCTTGCAAAGACCTGGAGATCTCAGTTGCAATGACTTTATTATTAATTTGGAATCTTTGTTCATTTACAGTTTTTGGATTCAACCTTGTATGCTGTGTGCTGCTTTGTAAATTTTTGTTTTTCCTATTTGACAATTATTGGAATTTTGTGACTTTTAGGAAGAGAATGCTAAAGGAAGATTTAGACACATAATAGCAATCTGGTGTTGATGTCTTGTGATTCTGTTTTTCTCCTTTGCGTTCTTTTTGTTAGTTTAATGTTACTTTAAATATTATCTTATTAATAAATCCTAATATGACTATGTGCCACTCCCAATTTGCTTCCTCTTGAAGGGGTCAATGAGCAAGTGTTGTAAACTTGTAACGAGTTGCTGATTGCTAACTATTTATATAAAACAAAAGAGAAAAAGGAATTCTAACTTGCGTATTTTCCTACAGTTAGCTACAGTATAAAGCCATAATCACATGTTGTACTATGATTGGATAAACTGAATGACTACGCTTGCAGGGAGAAACAAGGATATTGGATGCACCAAATATTAGAAATGATTACTACACAAACATTATGGATTGGGGGAAAAACAAAATTCTTGCTGTTGCTTTGGGCTCAGAAATGTACCTTTGGAACTCAGATAATAGCAATGTATTGAAGTTGTTCAAAGCCAATGACACTGAGCTTCCTGCTAGTGTAGCCTGGTCGGAGGATACCAAATTTTTGGCAGTAGGATTTATGCGCTCGAAACTTCAACTATGGGATGCTGAGACTTCCAAGCCAGTATGAATCTCTTTATCTATTTGGCTTCTCTAAGATCAACATGTAGTGATACATTGTGTGGTGACATAATTTTTAGTTTTTATCTTTAAATTTTAGGTAAGAATCCTGGAAGGTCATGGTCAAAGGGTGGGAACCATTGCATGGAATGGTCATATTTTAACTTCTGGAAGCCATGACAAATCTATAATCAATCATGATGGTAATTGTTATTCTTTTTTACTCTTTAGATTTATTGTTAATACGAAAAACCATTGATGAAATGAGATAGTATAACATCTTGCTGTTTCATGTTCCTGTAAACAGTTAGAGCAAGAGGAAATGTGATTTCACGGATCAAAGCTCACCGAGCAGAAGTTTGTGGTCTAAAATGGTCAAGAAGGGGCAATATGTTGGCAAGTGGTGGTAACGAGAATCATATTTATGTATGGGACTCATCTAAAATGAGTTCATCCAATTTCTTGCACTGTTTTAAGGACCACTGTGCTGCAGTCAAGGCTCTAGCATGGTGCCCTTATGATTTTGATGTACTTGCTTCTGGAGGTGGCACAGAAGATAGATGTATTAAGTTATGGAATATACACAAGGGAACCTGCATTTGCAGCATAGATACCAAAGCTCAGGCAAGATAAACAAATTTATTTCTCGTTTCTGTAACTGTCTTATACTTCTAACTATTATTTGAGTTTGTTAAGAATTAAGAATTGCTATTCACCAAAAAGAACTAATAACCATTGTCTGAATTGCTTACTACACAAACTCAGGCATGCATTATTTTTTCTTGCTGATTGACAGATAGATGCACCCAATTATATGCCTGGTATTCTATGCAGGTTTGTGGATTAGAATGGAATAGACATCACAAGGAGATATTAAGCGGTCATGGCTTTAGTACAAGTACAAATCACAACCAACTTTGTTTGTGGAGGTATCCATCTATGGCTAAAGTGGGAGGCTTGGACCGTCATGCTTCCAGAGTCCTGCATCTATCTCAGGTATGCTGCAAAGTCATAATTTAAACTCTAGCACAGTGGTCTAATGTAATTTTTTTCAGCATGTAAAACCATAGTTATCGAGTTCTATCATTTACCCTACGTACTGCGTACCGGGTTTGTCGTACTGGGTTTGTCGTACTGCGTATTGCATACCGAATTCATCTTAAAGAAAGTCTTTTAATAAAAATGTAAAAAGTGACGAACCGCATACCAAATGCCCCGCGTACCTGGTAACTAGGTGTAAAACGAGGAATGCAATTAGCAATAGAGCTTCTGATATATAGTTCTTGAGTTTGTTTTTACAAAAGTGACATATTATGTTGATGACTCCAACTTTGGTCAATATAAAACATGTTTCAACTTCAGCCATATAATTATTTATTTCAAATTAAACTAGCATCTCTCGTATGTCTTGCAGAGCCCAGATGGGTTAACAGTGGTGTCAGCTGGGGCAGATGAGACTCTTCGCTTTTGGGATATTTTTGGGCCACCTGTTAATGATACTTCAGAGATCTCAGATTTGGATAATCTTTTGTCGCTTAAGATATCTCCAATAAGATGATGAAAAAAAAAAATAAAGAATTTTGTTTTCTTAAGGTAGTATTCTTTTTGTGTAAATAGTAATATTCACTTACTTTATATGCCAGTCGCTTTTTAAATATAATGATGTACATGATTTTTTGAAAGAAGAGTACATAATTTGATCAAGAAGGAGGGGTTCCTGTGTTTGATGTGGCAAAAGAAAAGAAAATTGAAACAGTTCCCCTCAAACTACCATATTGTTTTGATCTGTGATTGGATAATATTGTTTTTTCATTGCTTATCAACAAAATAAAGTGGGTGTTCATTAATTAGGAGAACAGAGTTGGCATTTGAAAAGCAGATGTTACAGCCTGAGGACAAACTTCAGTATGTGTAAAGGTTGCAATTGATTCTGTTTTACAAGTTTTCCACCCTTTTGACTTTGCTTTTGACAACGATTGGTATTAGTCCCTGATCCAATTAAACACAATGTAGCATGACGTGAGAACATTTGCTCATAATAGGCAAACTACAAGAAACCATTATCTTGCAGGAATAAGCTTAATTTTTAATTTCGAAACAAGGGCTACAAGTTAACCATGACTGCCCAAGGAATGCATGCTAAAAGTAAGTTTCATCAGGAAATGGATAGTAATCTACTCCTGCTGCCAATGCTCAACTGAGTAAGGTTTTTTTCTCTAAATAAAGAAATACAATTTTATATGTGATAAGTCATAACATGAAAGACATCCTCAAGATCAGAGTTTGTCATTAATTCATGTGAATGAAGCACTGGTTTACATTATTGATCATAGAACAAAATTTGCAGCTTCTAATGATTGAACCTCGATACCAAACCTAGCTGGTGCAAAGGATATGGAAACTTCAAAATCTTTCTAGATGAAAATATTCACTCATTCTGCATCCCCATCAGGATCACTATCAGTATATATCTCCGGCGTAGCTTCACTGTTTGTCAATATATCTTCTTCCTCTTTTCTTTTCCTCTCATCTTCTTTCTCCCTCTCGGCAATTAGAACCTTAGCTTTCTCAAGTCTTGAGCTGGCTGCTTCCCAGGACACAAGCTTATCTATGAACACTGATATATAATCAGGGCGCCGGTTCTGTGAAGTTAACAAGGCAGTCACAATTATATTTATCTATTGAAATTTGAAACAATTCTCAGAGACAGTAGTCACTGTATATTGCTCTGAATTACGTCTCACCTGAAAGTCAAGGTAGTAAGCATGCTGCGCAAAAATGAATCATTATTACAAAGTCAGCAATTTGTTATTAATGATAGTTTTAAAGATTGAATATGCATATTATTTCCTCAAATCGCCAACATAAAGTAAATTTAATACCTCCCAAACATCAATGGTAAGGAGTGGCTGCAAGAAATTAATATGAAATCTTGTCAGTCATTTATTCCATAATGCTTTTGCCCTACTCTAGCATTCATGTTTTAGAACATATTAAAATTGAATGATGAATATTATAACTTACATAATAATAGCCCCAAACAAGGGGGTTCACAGCATTGGGACTCTTCACCACGACTAGCTTTTTGTCCTCTTCAGATGCAAGAGGATTTACTGCATTTCCCACATCAAGTCTGCTCTCTTTATCTATATTTCATAAATGAAAAAGGGAAAAGAAGGGGAAAGAGTGGTTGATAAGTTACACATTCCAAGAAATATCAGGAATGAATGCCAGAAAATGGGAGAGTATGTGAGAAGGGTAATAACTCACATGCAAGCCAAGCCCATCCTGAACCAAATTGCGTAGCGGCGGCAGTCTTGAACTCATCAATGAATCTTTCAAATGAACCAAAGTCTCTTTCAATCAGTTTTAGAAGATCCCCAGATGGCTTTCCACCACCACCAGGTTTGATGGACTCCCAGAGGAAGTCATGGTTCCACACCTGCAATAAATAAACAAGATTACTAAGCAATGGTCAAGAAACCTGAATAAGGCCTCCTGGTTACAAGCATGCATGCCTGTGCTGCATTGTTGAAAGCTGGAAGAATGTCACCCTTATTGTATGAAATAACTATAATGTCCTCTAGCGACTTCCCTTCTAGATCCGTTCCATCAATTTGCTTGTTCAGATTTTCTACATAAGCCCTGTGGTGCTTCCCCCAATGATACTCAAGTGTCTCCTGGCTCATAATTGGCTCCAAAGCATTCTGAGAATTTTCATTATGACAGTATTGGTGAAATATGTATAACCAGTCGAAACTTGACATCAAAATCTCAGCAAGTACAAGATATATGGTTAGGTCAATACAAGAACCACATGAATCTCTCATAGTATTGTTCAATCAGTTCAGTGTAATTAATGTGTATAGAAAGAGTTCAAATAGCTAGCTGTAATAAACTTAAGAAGGCTGCCCAACAGAGTGATGAATGATCGAGGTAAAGCAGGGAAAGCGATTAGCTAATAATCTCACTCAGATAGGGTCAACCAATTAAGCAATGGAAATTCATTCCTTCCTTTCATACAATTCACTGACACAATGCAGTATTAACTAAAACAAAGAACAAGAGATTACATTAGAAATCAGCAGCAGCAGAATAAGAAAAAGAAAAAAGAAAATCACTATTGAACCACCCTAACAAAAGAGTCTGGCAAGGAAGAATAAGGAAAAGAAGATCATTAGAAAATGAAAAGGAATGTAAAAGGAAATTAACTATCAAATCATACTGGCAAAACTTCCAATGAGACATTCAAGTTCATAAGATGCTCATCCACTTCAAAGCTACTCAGTCTAAGACTGTACAGTACTAGTTGAGTAAAACAAAACGTGTGGCATTGAGATGCCTGCATTCTTCAATTCTTTCATTTTTTAGTTTCTATATACATAAAAGACTACATACCAAAATTTTGCTAAAATGTAAAATTGAAAATGATAAAGTCAGGCAAAATCTATCTTTTGGCAAATCGCAGATTTCATTAGAAGCATAGCATAGGTCCCCGTGAAAAATTAGCCAGCTTGATGGACAATAAATTCTAACAGGTAAATGGCATAATGGAAAAACTTTAGATCTTACTAGTGGATAGGGTGGCGGCTTCAGCTCAAACTTTGCAGTGATTTCAATAGGTCCGGCTTTCCTTATGCATCTTCTCTGCAGCGTTCAACATTATAAGGACAAAGAAACAAGATGCATTTTAAAAAAAATAGAGTAAATTGACAACTTGGTCCCAAAAATTATCCTTCATTTGCAATTTAGTGCTTGAAATTATATGTCTATAACCTAATCTTTAAATTTACAGAAACTCGTATTAAATTAGAATTTTTAGGGACTAAAATGAGATATATAAGAAAGACTGATAATGTAATACAAGAATTATAAATTCAATGACTAAAGTGGAGAACAAATGCCTGCTTATTCTATGAAGGAATTTAAAAAGGCAAACTTGTAAAGTGGAAAATGGAGATGTTTTTGCAGCCGGTGAAACAAAGTAAAAGGTATAATATGAGATGACAAATACATAGTTAGAATTCAGAAAATAGAGTAGTAAATTATATAAAGGTTAGATTTGTCACATGGGTGAGTGGA
Organism: Ammopiptanthus mongolicus; assembly: GCA_039655645.1. NCBI lineage: Eukaryota > Viridiplantae > Streptophyta > Magnoliopsida > Fabales > Fabaceae > Ammopiptanthus > Ammopiptanthus mongolicus. Next base: position 41,307,796 of record CM077346.1, read on the forward strand.
AATTTGGCAGATTGACATATCATAGTTGGAAAGCAAACCTCTTTGTTTGACAATTTGAAGGAACCAGAAGAGCCCAGGTATGAGCACCCTGCAATACAAACAAGAAACCCAAATCAGAGAGAGAGAGGGGAGTGAGATAGAGTACGAGAGAGAGAAGTGGAACCATGGGGTTGGCGGGGAAGAAAAGCAGGTGGTGGTAGGGAAGTAGTGGCAGTAGGGGATGGCATGAACAATTTCATCTTTTCAAATCAACTTCTGCTTCTTCTTCAGCTTCAGAGACAGAGTGACCTGTCTCAATATATATTGGCTCTTTACTACTCCTATCTATGTCTTACCACCATCAGTTAATATTTTATGAACTTATCTAGTAAATCAGATAACCTATGTTCTATGTTTTTATTTTTTTAACTTTTCCCAAAAATAATGTGTAATGCTTAATTTTGATGCGTGTAAATATTTTTATATCATCAATATCAATGGAGTAAATTATATTTTACCCGTTAAAGTTTATTAAAATAATAATAAACCTTAATGTTATCATGAATTATACTTTATTCCAATGTTTAATATTAATTAATCATTAACTTAATATCATTAAATTACTTCAAAATATAAAATATATTTATAATCAGTTATTTGATATTTATACATTAAAGAAGGTTTTTAAAAATTAACTTAAGATTTTTCCTTTACAAAATAATATTAATTTTTTATATGAAAATATTATATAAAGGAACATAATTCATATAAGTATTATTTTTTTAATATATTATATATATTTACTTTCCTCAAATAAAAGTTTTTTAGTATACTTTTTTTTCTCAAAGCAAACTTGGAGTACAAAAGCATCACTATAGGAAAGGAAATCCGAATTAGATTGGCACCTCTAACCCTATCCATCATTTGCAGCACATCAAAATTTATTAATAAAAAATAAGAAATCAAAGAATAAAAAAAAAACATGAGGGACCAAATCAAAACCCATGAAAAAAATAGAAAATAATCAATTGAATCTGAAATTAGGCGAACCTTATCTATTACGATTAAAGTCATCCAAAATAAAATTGGGGGGCAAATCCCACCAAGTAAAACAATGATTATTAAAACCATGACCCGCTAGTTTATCAGCGCATGAATTCCCTTGCCTGTAGGTATGTGGAATGTGGACCACTTATTTAAAGTCAAAGATAAGCAATTCTTCCATATGTTTTTTAGCTTCGAAGGGACTAAATTCAAACACCTGAAGGTAGCTACAACAAGGATTGAATCATATTCTAACCAAAAGTTTCACCCAATTCTTCTGGAAAGCAAGCTCAATAGATTTCATTGCTGCTTGCAACTCAGCCTAGAAGAAAGTTGAAACACCAATGTAATCCGAAAAACAACCCATAAATGCTCCACTAGAATCACTAAAAATTCCACCAAGAGTTGCTATACCAAGATTGCCTCTCGATGCACTATCAGAATTGCATTTAATCCAACCACAAGGAGGCTTATACCAATTTACTAGAATGATAGATTGAGCCTTCGGTGGATGACCAATAACAGAGAACATTTTAAGAATTATTAGCTCTTCAATAGAAAAAGAAATTTTTCCAACTAATAGATTACCTGACAGAGAAATATTAGCTGAAATCAAGTGAATAGCTCTATTCAATGGAATGTAGCAATCATGAAACCTTGCTTGATTTCTTGAATACCAGATCACTCAAATGATATGAATGATGGCTGAAAGAATCATGTCTTTGATCTGTCCACTCCATTGTTTATCATATACATGTAAGATAGAAAGAAAACCAGATAAATCAATAGAATGTTGAATCAGATTGCTCAACCAGGTCCATAAATCAATAGCATACTGACAAGGAAGGAACAAATGATCAGAAGTTTCATTAGTTTTCCCACAATGACTACAAACTGAGACGACTATACAGCCTCTTGACCTCATGTTTTCATCAGTTGGCAGTTTATTATGAATTAATCTCCATATCAGAAAGGATTTTGAAGGAGGAATTACTGGATAAATATGTATACACTATAACAAATGATGAATAAACATGTATCTATTATGTGAAAAATAATTTTTTATTATATTCTTGTTTTTTAGTGATTTAGTTCATCAATTTCTAAACAAATATTATGTCATTTACTTTTCATGTCATACTCAAATATGTTTGTTTAAATGACATTTTTATCATATTTATGAACAACAGTTGTTATAATAAAGGAAAGACAGACTATTTTAAATTTGTCAAAAGTTATGAAACCCGATTTTGTGGATCCACTATTGAAATTTTTTGACACTTAGTTTGGGAAAGCTGAAAATAATAGATTATGTTGATAATTGATTATATGTATAATCGATTATAATCCGAATCTGTTTTTGTTTAGGTATGTTTGCTGAAAAACAATTTTAATATAATTTATTCCGTTTGGGTGGTGCAAAAAAAATCACTTTTATATAATAAATTACGAAAAATGGTATGAAGTTATTTGTATAATTTAATAATATTTGTTTGGAATTAGTTTTGTAGGGGCAAATAGAGAAGAGAGTTTGAAGAATGAAAAATAATCAAAATACAACAATCTAAAGCTAAAACAAATTAAATGACATAAAACAGTTTTTTCCCCAAAAAAATTTTTTTATATAAATTTTAGCTAATTGTCAAACATAGTAGATTATCTATGAAATAGCTTTTTAACAAAAAAAAATAGTTTAAATAGGGAAAATCAATCTTTTCCAAAACACTTTTAAAATGTATTAAAACTAAATTCTTAACTAAATACGAAAACAATCCATGACAATAAACGTAAATCTAAAATAATCGTCAAGTTGGAAAAATAAAACTGGAAACCTAATGGGGAATATCCTTTATAATAGTAGGATGTATAGGTAATGTGTTTAAAATCATTAAAATATGAAATTGATAATAAATCAAATTTTAAAATATTTACTTGCGTATACAATTAAAATTAAAATAAAATAAAAATTCAATCTCCAATCAACTCTTGTTTTACAACTTTCCAATCAACGTTGAGAATTTTTTTCTCTCTGCACTAATGAAAATGAGTTTAGAGTTTATGCTATGAAACCTATGGCCGTTGCAACGAGTCAAGATCCTCTTCATTTCTTTTAACAAATGGAGGTTCCATTTAGGAGATCGAGATAGACACAAAGGAAAGAGATTTGTGTTTCAAATTTTTGTATCATTTAAAAAAAGTTAAATGATTAAAAATCATTTGTGTCTATCTTTCCTAAATGGAACTCTCTTCTTTTGAGAAATGGACATGATCCCAACCCATTGTGGATATACCTAAGGAACCACCGGACATTGGTGGAGATGTGGTACACTGTCTATGCCCAAGTGCGGAGAGGTGGTAAAGGATGTTTCTTTTAGGGACAAGGCGTTGGGGATGCGATCTATATCACCAAGGGAGAAGGTGGATCTTGATGCTAACAAATCGGTTCATGTGAGTTTTTTAATGGAAATAAGCTACTACTGATGATGCATGTGGAAGATGAAGTACTAGAGGTGTTGAGTATCCCATGGCACAATGCTTTGGTGGTAAAACTTCTAGGAAAATCATTTGGTTTCAACGTGATGAAGGACAAGTTGTCAACTAAGTGGAAATTGGTGGGTGGTTCTGATATTATGGATGTGGGGAATGGTTACTATATGGCTAAGTTTGATTTAGAGGTTGATAAAAGTAAGGTTATCAATGGTGGTCAATGTGGTTGCTATGGGGACTTAACCAGAGATTGTTTGAAGAAGAAGCCACAAGTGGTGGTAACCGCTGGTACTATGGGGCAAGAGCAACATCCAATGGGTGGCGAGATTTCAGCAAATTTTACCTCATCAGTTTCTCAGAATTGAGGGGAGAGTGGTACAAGATTTGCGGAAGAAGCTTTGCATTAATTGCCCAAAGCTATACTTCTTTGGACATAATAACAAAGCAACAACAAACACTACAAGAAAAATGTGTTCTTGCAAACGAAAATAGCGACCGAAACCATATCAGTCTCTAATAGCGACCCAAATAGCTTGCAATACGTGAATAATTGAGTTTGCCGACCAAAACGACGACTGAAATATATGTTATTGTAGGACATCCGGTTACTAGACCATGAAATTAAAAAGTCAAAATAGATTGACTTTTTAGCGACCGAAATGATGGATCGCTAAGGCTTGTTCATTGACATTATGGTGTTTGGCAACTAAATTAGCAACTGATCTATAGAGGATGCTATAATACGATCATTAAAACATTCCCTCTCAAGGTATATGCCCTATTCTCATTCCCCAAAAGTTCAAATTTGTCTCTTATTTCTCATTGTTTTATCTTCAAACCAGAATATTTTTTGTAGCATTTTGTGAAATTTTCTATTGAAGAAAAGTCCTACAAAATATATTTTTAGCAGTTTAGCTTATATATCTCAAAGTCTTTGCATGTTTCAATGTTATATTGCACCTTGGATTTTCTTCTTCTACACCTTGTTTGGTTTTGGAAACACTCCACTCGTTTGTTGAAACACTTGATATGCAGGTTTGATATCAAGTGCTTGATATTTTGGGTTCAAACACATTTGGTATGCAGGTTTTCAAAACAGTTATCTTCAAAGATCATCTTTTTTCTTCTACTATATTCATTATGCTATATACATTGTTCTCTTGTTGACTCCTTCAAATCAATTGCTTAGCTTGCATCAACAACAATACCATTAATGACATGATATGTTTTTGCTTTGCAATTGCAAAGTCGACCGAGCTATCAAATTTATCAATACATATGTTGCATCAAGGACCACACCTTATTACTTTCAGGTTCAACTTCTACTACCCTACTTCATTTTTTTATACTCTTTTTAACCTTTTGTGATCATTGTTTTTCAAATCAATAAAATTATTAAAATACTATGGCATATATTGCATATGCAATACTATTTAATAGAGATGGTGTCTTGAGAGATGTAATCCTATCAAATTATCCATATGTTGTTTAAGAGTTTTATAAATCATTTGTTAGCATAAATTTTTTTGAACAACGCAACGGTTCTAGGCCTGAACCTGTGTGGTTACTTTACTCCGCCCGTCGCGGACCTGAATTTTCGGGCGGCCTTTGTGGCAAGCTGCTTACGTGGGGCCTTGCCTCTAGTGGACTTCCTGGCGATTTGCTTCTCACGGACCAACCTAAAGTTCTAGAAGGTTCTAAAGAAACTCCCAAAGTGTAAGTGGGTTTGGAACTTTGGATGGTTTGGTGGGAGAGGGAAGGGATATATTTATTGTTTGGGAGATTGAGATTTTAGAGGGTGAGTGATTTGGATTTTCAAACATTTGGATTTGGAGCGATCCGTATGTAAGGTGAATCATATGGTTATGGTTATGATTGCATTATCAGATTTAACATCCCGTTTTTTTGAATAAGGTTTAAGGCCTAAGTTAAGTATGGTTGAAGTTTGGATAATGTTCCCTATGGCTTGAGGAGGCTATAGTCTAAATTTGGGGGAATTTGGCCTTGGAATGAGCTCGAAAAGTGAAGAAACATAAAAGAATAGGTTTTATCAGCGTCCAACGCTTTGATGTTGGGTAAACCAACGCTCAAACATTGACCTTTGACGTCAGAGCGTGGGTAGTTTCACGTCAAAGCGTTGAAGTCAGCGCGCACGTGACGCGTGCCAGAGACGTGGCAATCAGCGTGCCACGCTCAAGTGTGGAGAATTCCCACGTTAGAGCATGCCCATGCTCAAGCGTGGACAGGCTGATAGCATGACTTAAGTTTCTTCTCTCTTTTTCATTTGAGAGGAAAACATAGAAAGTTGCAAGATCGAAGAATGTACAGAGAGAGGGTCTAAGCTTTTAGAGAGAGAAAGTGAAGGTAAGGCAAGATCGAGGCATCAGATCGTGATTCCAACTACACCGTTGTGATCGGGGCTTCGAGTACTACAAGTTTAATTGATTGGTTTCTCGATTCCTCGAATGTAAGCTCGAATCTCTAAAACGTCGACCTCGGCATTCTTCGTGTTGTTCGAGCTTTTCCTCGAATCTTTCTTGGTTTTGGATTGCCTAAGGGTTAACAATAATGTTTGCATGTTGTTCCCGTGGTTAGGGCCAAGTTCGACAACGCCGTGGTGCTCTTGTTGGTAAAGCAGCCGTAGCTGCAAGCGTGTGGTGGTGAGAGGCAAGGGTTGCGTGGTGGTGGTGTTGGTGGTGGTGGAGAGCTCGTGGTGGTTGTGGGCGTGTTCATGGTGCTCGTGAGATCGAGGGCCAAGGCTGTCTGTGGGTATAAGAGAGTAATGGGACAAATCGCCAGATGAGGAGGAAGAATCCACAAATATCTGAGAAACGTAAATGTAGGATATAACTGTTAACATGTGTAGGGCTCCTCAACCCCTACTAGTAGTTAAGTAACCAACAATACCTAACTCACATTGGGGACTACCACATTGTGGTACCAATGCTATTTTAGGCATTTTAGGTTTATCGTCGTCAGGAAAATCTATGATGTTTGTTGATCGAGAATGCATGCCCATGCGTTGTACTTGCTACTCTGTTCATGTGATGATGTTATACGTGATAATATGCTAGACAAGATACTTGCTGTGATAATATGATTAATTGGTATCCTGATATGCTGTTATGCTATAACCTGTTGATGTGATTGTGATTGATATGATCCTAGTTGAATTTGGAGACGGTTTATATGTTGTTAGATTGATATAATGATTAATGGTATCCGACTAGTAGAATAAGGGAGTTGATCTATGTTGAAGGTGGCTCTCATAGTTGAAGAGTGACATCCTCGCAGTTGGAGGATGTGGGCTCTGAGGTGTTGGTTAAGTTGTTGTTAGGATGTTGTTGAGGTGATGGATGCATAATCATAGCATTTACATTGCTGTGGTGGAAAGCCGCACGATTAACTGCAACAGCCGTTTGAGTAGTTATCACGCGAGGTCGGGATTTGTGGACAACTACACCAACTATTTGAGTGGTTGTCACAAGGAGCTGTATGAATAACTGCAACAGCCGTTCGAGTGGCTATCATATAAGCAGGTACCTGTATACAACTGCAACAGCCGTTTGAGTGGTTGTGTACAGGGAGCCATGTGTACGGTTACAACAACAGTTTGAGAAATTGTCACACGAGGTCGAGGTGGACGTTCCAGAGTGACCAAGATTGTTAAACTCACAGTTGGAGGGACGCAAGTGCTTTCTCATAGTTGGCAAACTTCTCAGGCTTCCTCACAGCTGGAGGAACAGCTGTCACACGAGGCAGTGCTTCTCATAGTTGGAGGAACCGCTGTTGCATTTTCTTGGGAACAAAGGAAACCAGTAACCTGGACTACCTACTCGATGCCCTTACAGTTGGAGGGTAACCTTGCTACCTTGGGAGATGACTACTCTCACAGTTGAAGGACAACATTCCCAAGGGCAAGGATGATGATGTTGTAGATTGGACAATCATGAAGACTAGTTGTGCATGTAGAATAGGCGGTGATCTTTAATTGTGATAATCTGGAGGTTGAATGTTGTGATGATCTCGAGGGATGGTTGTGCTTGCTGTTGTGCATATTGATGTGTTATATTCTACGTGATCCCCCTTTGCATGATAGTTGTAGAGTTTCTTACCTCCTATGCATGCTTCCCTGTGTTTTACATGTATGTTGTTGTTCGAGTCGTGATCCGAAGGCAGAGGTGCTGGTTGGTTGTTGGAAGTCCTGCAGCGGGTGAAACTGAGTCGAGGTGGGATCCATCTTGTGCAACAAGTTTGACGTCGGTGCTTCTCGAGTAGAAGAAGAGAGACCTCGGAGGTGTCGTTGAGTCTTTTGTAAGTTTGTACCATGGCCAATGGGGCTTCTGTTTGTACATTGTTGTAGTTTTACGCCATGACTTCCAAGCGGAACTCTAATGTGTAATTTGTAAGTGTAATATCTGCTTATTTGTTTAAGTTTTTAAAAATGAAATTTTTTCTGTCTGTGCCCTAAGGTATCAAAGGTAGTGAGATTAAGTTTTGAGAGCGTCACATAATAGACCACACAGATTCTTATATTTTTACTTTTTCGTTTTTTGGAGGTTTTTATTTCCTCTACCAAGCTTCGGTTTCATGCCTTCAATGTTCTTTGGTTCTCAATTTTTTTTTTGAATTAATTTCAACGCTTTAGTATGTGTTTGCTTCCCAGTTTGTAATTCACGTTTGTCCAACGAAACAATTTTTTTATTTAACGTTGAATGTCCTTTTTTTTACAAAACTGTCATTGCAAACCTCAATTTATAATCCCAAACGGAAAACCAAACAAAGTCTTACTGTTTAGAAGTTTAGCTGGCTTCCTTGTAGTTTTTGTTGTGCTGACTAGTTATTTGTTGTTTCTGGTTGCCGGCTTGACATTTGAAAAGAGTGATTGTTAAAAAATGAAGAAAATAATTGGCTAATATGGAAATTTAGTCTATTAACATTGCATAATGAGACTCAAATAGTCCAAATACTTGAGCTTATTGATGTGATGCATTGCTCACTTAGTACACCAAATTTAGGTTAAAAAGTTTCCATTTTTTATTTTATTTGTTTGGATTTTGCTAATATAACTTATCCTAAATTCCCAATACCTATAATTTATAAAAATTTGAAGGTATTGATAAAGAATTTGTTGAAACTATCACTAAGCTATGTCAAAAATCAACTCTATTTTTACCATTGCATTTAAGCACAAGGGAAGAACACTATACCTTATTTATGTGAATAATTTGGATCTCCGTTTTTATTTTATATATTTCATTTATAAAAGTATCAAATATGTATTTCCAAACATTTTGATATTGTAGGATTTTACTGTACAATTGGGTCCTTGTGTTATAATTAGGCATATCCAAATGTTATTGTAAAAGGGGCTAAATAAGAAGATTGATATTTACAATCTCCACTTTGTTGGATATTTTATTTCAAAATAATTTAATTTGTAATTTAAATTTCAAGTATTTAAATCTCTCTTTTATTACATTTTATTACCTTTTTAAAAGTCCATGAATACGATTAAAAACCTTTCATCCTTTTATTAATTGTCTCTTTCATAAAAATTACAACGTACTAATTCTATCTTTTATAACATCTTTTATCTCATTTAAAGCTAATAATTTGTGTTAAATAAAAAATGTGAAACGATGCATGTGAAGTTTAATTGAAAACGGTGCAAATGAATCACTTGAATTGAGTTATATATATGTGGTTTACTGAACCTTTTTGAGCTTCCTGGTCGTGGGTTTTTCCAAAGAGAGATAAAAGTTCTTTACTTTGGTTGGTTAACATTTTATAAATAGCAAGAGCAAAATTACAGAGAAGCTATTTTTTTTTTTTTTTTGCATTCTTTCTTCTTGGTCTTCAAGCCGTGGGAGCTTTTCTTTTAAAAGATTTTTCTCTCGTATTCTTTTATCTTTCTTTGTACATGACTTGATATAAATATTGCTATGCTGAGTACCCAGAATAATATTAAATATTCTGGAAGAGTTTGTTAAATCTTGGGGGAAGTAACACCCCATTTTCTTGTTTAAGGTGTGGGACATTAATTAAGAATGTTTAAGGGCTTAATTATGTTCCATATGTGTTGAGGAAACCATGGTTCAAATTTGGAAAATTTTGGCCTTGGAACAAACTCAGAACGTGCAAAAACGTGAAAGAACAGTTTTGGTCAGCGTCCAACGCTTAGACGTGGAGAAAGACCAAGCTTAAACGTTGACCGTTGACGCTCGAGCGTGGGTAGTTGCACATCAAAACGTGGAGAATGGATGTGTGGGGGTGCACGTGTCAGCGCGCACGCGACGCGTGGCAATCAGCGCTCCACGCTCAAACGTGGAGTTTTCCCACGTCAGAGCATGCCCACTGAAGCGTGGAGTTTTCCCACGCTCAAGCGTGGACAGCCTGACTGCATCACTTAAGTTTTCTAATCTTATTTTGTTTGGGACGAAAACTTAGAGTTTTTCAAGTCCAAAGAAGCTAGAGAGAGAGAGAGAGCTGAAAGTAGGATTTGGAGGAGTTTGGAGCATTGGATCGTGATTCCGAATACACCATTATGATCAGGGCTTCGAGTAATTCACCGATTGATTTCTCGAAGGTAAGCTTGAATCCCTAACACGTCGACTTTACGTTCTTCGTGTTTTTCGAGCTTTTCCTTGAATCTATTTGGTTTTGGGATTGCCCTAGGGTTAACGATGTTGTTTACACGTTGATCCCGTGATTAGGGCAAAGTTCGTGATTGTGCTCGTGCGAGCTCAGGGAGAAGGTTGCAGCTGCGAGTTGGGTGGCTGAGAACCACATGGTGGTGGTTGGGTGAGGTTGATTTCGTCGTGGTTGTGGTGGTGGGGCTGCGATCGTGATCGTGTTTGTGGTCTGGGGAGAAAGAACTGTTATCGTCGGGAAGGCAAGCATAGTGTAGGATGTATACATGTGTAGAGGAACCTTAAACCCTACTAGAGGTTGAGCCCGTTGCAAAGTACCTAAACCCTAGGTGTAGGTATCTTTGGGGCTATCACTGCTAAGTTAATACCCTAGGCTAGACGACGTTATTGCTGAGGTTGATGTGATGTGCATGCGACTTTGCCTATGTGATTATTTGTTTATCTGCCTATATGGTGAATTATGTATTAGCATGCTTATTGCTACGATGATGTTATTATTGTTGATTGGTTGATGTTGATGTTGATGTTGCCGACAGTATGGTGAGGTGGATGTGTTGAACGGGCTGATACAGTCATGGTTATGACTGTGGAGCTGTGGCTCGTGGACGCAAGGCGTCGGGTTGATGTTGATGATGATGTGATGTGGATGCAATGCATCGTGGCTTTGGCCGAGTGCTTAGGCGTGAGGTTCCGGTATCATACTGCAATGGATGTTTGTTGCATATCATAGCATATTTGATCCCAATGGGGATACCCAAATGGGGGCGAGAAAGGTACCACCAATCCCGAAGTGCGATGTCCAATTGGGAACGTTATTGATCCTTACGGGGTTGTCCAAGTGGGGACGTGATTTATTGATCCTTACGGGGATGTCTAAGTGGGGACGTGATGTATTGATCCCGACGGGGATGTCCAATTGGAGATGTTATTGATCCCGATGGGGATGTCCAATTGGGGACGTTATTGATCCCGACGGGAATGTCCAACTGGGGACGTGATGAAATCGGCCGACATGCATATAGGGATTAGTATCCCTCGTAGAGTTTGATCCGAGAGAATAACTTTTGAGATGGTCGTGTTATATGACTTGAGAGATGATTGTTTGAGTGTTCATGTTTTCTATGTGTTGTGTTCTACATCTATATATGTTATACTATTGCCTATCTCTCATGTTTGATGATGCATGTTTCTTATCTCTCAGTCTTTTCTCTGTGTGTTTCTTTTATTTTACGGGAAGACCCTATAGAGGAACCAGTCGCTGAGGAGTTGGATGGCACTCCCTACGAGCCTGATGCCGGTGGACGAGCCACGAACCCTAGCCTCGAGAGGTTTTGAGTCTTTGAGCCAGAAGAGGATGAGAGCCCCTCATTAGAGTATGGGATCCTGCGGGGCTGTAGGCGCACATATAGTGGGGGACAGGGTAGTTCAAGGCATCGTCGTCATCGGTGATGGAATGCCGCCAGTGCGTCTGCATAGGAGTGTGATGTGAGGACTTTTTGATGTATTTTGAGCGGGGATGGTGAGTGTTGTTAGCATGAGAGTTTTCTTACCTTTTTATGTACTTTTAATTATGGACAGTACCGATGTACTTCGTGTGTATATACTACTCTAGCCCTACGGACGGGGCAGCCGACGCATGTGTATATATTTTTATGTTTTTGTCTGCGTTACTCTAATAAGTGGCGTGCTTTAGTTAGTTTTTAGTTCTTTCTGCTTTTATCTTTCCACTTCGCTTCGTTTGTGTATAAAGCGCGCTAACGTTTATATACGGTTAAGGTTAGTTACTATCTTAGGTTCTTTATTAGGACGGAGGGTAGTCTCATTTGGTGGTATCAGAGCAGTTCCATTCTAATATCGGTCAGTGTGGTCTAGAAAGTGTACTGGCTTCAACGGTTGATACTCACGTTGTACCAAGTATGTTTGGTTTTGGGTAGAGTGTCCGATGCACGAGTTATCGAAGTGCGATAACTGTTTTCATTCATAAGGCATATGATATATTTAACTGTTAAGTGCTATTATATGTCTTATGAATTGGAACTGATAGTTCTTTTTTACAGGAAGCTAGATGGCTAGAGGACGTAGTAGACGAAGAAGAACACCAGTTGGAACTGAGGACTTCAACCATAATGGTGATACCTCGGGAACCGAAAGTGGCGGGGATCAGAATGAAGCGATGAGGGCCATGAGGGATTTGGCCACTGCAATGCTGCAACAAACGCAGCAGAATGCTCAGTACATGCAATGACATGAAGAAAGGGAAGCTAGACAACAACAGTTGCACCCGATGAGAGGAGACGAGATGGTGGATACTGGTCTAAACGCATTTATGAAGGGAAATCCTCCCCAATTCAATGGAGAATACAAACCAGAGGCTGCTGAACTTTGGTTACAAGAGATTGAGAAGGTCTTTGTCGCCACCCACTACAGAGAGGATAAGAAGGTCACATACGCTGCTTTCATGTTGGTCGGAGCAGCGGAGGCATGGTGGAGGAACAAGCAGAGACTGAAGGGAGGATGCTGACTCGGGACGTGTTCAGAGAAAGCTTCTTGAAAAAGTATTTCCCGAGGAGTGTCCGTCAAGAGAAATAGAAGGAGTTCCTGAAACTGAAGTAGGAACAGATGTCAGGGGGGAATACGCAATGAGGGTCGAGGTGCTGTTGAAATTCTGCCAATTCTATCAGGTGCACCCAGACAAGGATTGGGTGTGTAGAAGGTTTGAAGATGGGCTCAGGCCCGAGCTGAAGAAGGCTATGCTACCATTGAGCATCCGCTCATTCCCAGAATTGATAGAGAAATGTATAGTCCTAGAAGGGCATGATCAAGAGGGAATTGCACAAGCTCAAGTGAGGAGTGGTGGACCAGTCAGAAGCTTTGGCCAGAAGGGTCGTGGAGGAAAGTTTCAACACAGGGCGAAGCCTTACAGTCGCTCGAATCAACAACCAATGAGTAATGGAAGGGGCAATACCAATCAAGGACAACTAGGATTTTCTACATGTTTTCAATGTGGCGGACCACATCTAGTGAAGGATTGTCCTCGAGCACCTAATGTCAACAGTTTCCGTTGTGGCAAGTGGGGCCACGATGCCAACGAGTGTAGACAAGGGGATACTAGTAGGGGTCAAGTTCAACAACAAGACCGAAGAACTCAGGATGCCATAACAAGACAACCAGGGGTGAGCCAACAGATTAGACCACAGACAACGGGAAGAGTGTTTGCTGTGAGAGGATCTGAAGCCTCTCGATGTCCCGACTTGATACAAGGTAAGTGCCTAGTAGCTGGGAAACTCTTATCTGTTTTATTTGATTCAGGGGCTACACACTCTTTTATATCATTAGCGTGCATGGATCATTTGAATTTACCTGTTTCATCCTTACCATTTGATTTGACCGTTTCTACACCTACCGGTGATTCCCTAACAACCTTATCGGTCTGTTTACAATGTCATGTCGTTATAGAGAACCGATCTTTTCTTGTAGACCTAGTCTGTTTGCCTATGCAGCAGCTTGATGTTATCCTAGGCATGGACTGGCTTTCGATCAACCATGTTGTACTAGACTGTTCAAATAAAACCCTCTACTTTTCCGAGCAATCTGGATCATTGCCTGCCAGTGATGGTATTTCGGGACGCGTACAATCAGGAGAGTGCATGGTGCTGTTTTCTTTGGAAGCCAAGGAGACTCCGAGTCTAGATGCTTTGCCGGTGGTACGTGAGTTTCCCGATGTTTTCCCGAAGGTATGCTTGGATTGCCACCCAAGAAGGAGATAGAGTTCATAATCGATCTTGCACCTAGAGTCGGACCGATTTCGATAACATCCTATCGAATGTCCCCAACAGAGTTGGCAGAACTGAAGAAGCAACTGGACGATATGCTGACAAAACAGTTTATAAGACCAAGTGTTTCATCGTGGGGAGCACATGTGTTGTTTGTCAAGAAGAAGAACGGTAGTTCAAGGTTGTATGTGGACTACCGACAGCTTAACAAGGTAACAAACAAGTATGCGTTGCCAAGGATCGATTACCTTATGGACTAGCTGAGGCGAGCAACGGTGTTCTCAAAGATAGATCTGAGGTCCGGTTATCATCAGATAAAGGTGAAGGAGGATGATATACCGAAGACGGCTTTCAAGAGTCGGTACGAGCACTATGAGTATTTAGTTATGCCTTTCGGTGTGACTAACGCTCCGGCAGTGTTTGTGGATTATATGAACAGGATCTTCAGATCGTACCTTGATAAGTTTGTCGTTGTCTTTATCGATGACATCCTTATCTACTCCTCGAATGAGGAGGAACATTAAGAGCACCTAAGAGTTGCACTTCAAGTTCTTAGGGACAGACAACTTTATGCCAAGTTGTCTAAGTGTGAGTTCTGGCTGGAGGAGGTACAATTCCTTGGACATGTGATCAACAAGGATGGCATAGCAGTAGATCCTGCGAAGGTAGAAGCTGTGGTTAAGTAGGAAAGCCCTAAGACGGTAAGTGAGATCCGAAGTTTTCTTGGGCTAGCAGGATACTACCAGAGGTTCATCGAAGGATTCTCGAAGATTGCGTTACCCCTGATGCAATTGACAAGAAAAGGAAAATTGTCTGAATGGACAGAAGAGTGTGAAGCTAGTTTCCAAGAGCTGAAAAGGAGGCTAACAACATCTCTGGTACTAGTCTTACCAGATCCATCGACGTCGTTCGATGTGTACTGTGACGCATCGTATCAAGGCTTGAGTTGCATACTCATGCAGGAAAGGAAAGTAGTGGCTTATGCCTCCAGACAGTTATGAGTGCATGAACGAAACTACACAACCCATGACCTAGAGTTGGCCGCGATAGTGTTTGCATTGAAGATATGGAGACGCTATCTCTATAGTGCTAAGTTCAGTGTGTTTAGCAACCATAAAAGTTTAAGGTATCTGTTCGACCAAAAGGAGTTGAACATGCGACAGAGGAGATAGATGGAATTCATAAAGGATTATGAGTTTGATCTGCAGTACCATCCAGGGAAGGACAACGTGGTAGCGGATGCATTGAGTCGGAAATCCTTGCATATGTCCGCTATGATGGTGAAGGAGCTGGAACTGCTGGAACAGTTTAAAGATCTGAATCTAGACGTGGAACTATCCAGAGATAAGATGAGTTTAGGAATGATCACTATCACTAGTGATTTCCTGAACTTAATCTGGAAAAAGAAGGGGGAAGATCAGTACCTACACAGGGTGAACTAGATGATGGAAGAAGGTACGACTTCAGAGTTTAAAAGGGGTACTGATGGAATCCTAAGGTTTAGAGAAAGAATATGTGTGCCAAAGGATAGAGAGATTAGGAAGATGATCTTGGAAGAGGCACATAAGAGCAAGCTAAGCTTTCATCCAGGGGCTACAAAGATGTACCAAGACTTGAAGAGAATGTTTTGGTGGCCAAGGATTAAAAAGGAGGTAGCAGAGTATGTCCAATCCTATCTGGCGTGTCAAAAGGCAAAGATTGAACATCAAAAGCCACTAAGGTTATTGCAATCGTTGGACGTCCCAGAATGGAAATGAGATAGTATTGCAATGGACTTTGTGTCCGGACTGCCAAGGACGCAAAAAAGGTGTGATGCAATTTGGGTAATCGTTAACAAGCTTACGAAATGTGCTTATTTACTACTAATCAACCATAGTTATTCTCTAGAAAGATTAACCTAGATTTACATCAAAGAAGTTGTTAGGTTGCACAGAGTACCATCAAGTATGATTTCGGACCGGGATCCGAGATTTACTTTCGGGTTTTGTCAAAGTCTGAACAGTGCTTTGGGAACTAAACTAAGGATGAGTTCAGCTTATCATCCGCAAACGGATGGTCAGTCTGAAAGGACTATTCAATCTTTGGAGGATCTGTTAAGGGTGCGTGTTTTGGAAAACACAGGAAGTTGGGACGATTTTTTTCCACTGATTGAATTCACATATAACAATAGTTTCCACTCTAATATCGACATGGCGCCATATGAGGCACTATATGGGAGAAAGTGCAGAACCCCACTCTGTTAGCATGAAGCCTAAGAGAATCAGTTGATAGGCCCAGAGATGGTGCAGCGAACAACGGAACAAGTTCAGAAGATTCGGGAAAAGATGAAAGTGGCACGAGATCGGCAGAAAAGCTACAGTGACAGGAGGAGCAGACCCTTGGAGTTCCAGGAAGGCGACCATGACTTTATGAGAGTCACTCCAAGAACTGGAACTGGCAGGGCAATCAAATCTAGAAAGCTTACCCCTAGATTCATTGGACCATTTCAAATCCTTCGCCGAATTGGTCCAGTTGCCTACCAAATTGCTTTACCTCCCAAACTATCCAATATTCATGATGTATTCCATGTATCCCAACTCAGAAAATATCATCCTGATCCATCACACGTGATAGAGCCTGAAGCAATACAGATGAGAGAGAACTTAGAATATGAGGCGCTGCCTTTACGGATCTAGGACAGGAGAGTGAAAAAACTCTGTGGAAAGCATATTCCCTTAGTTAAGGTCATATGGGATGCAATGACGGGAGATGCTACATGGGAAAGCGAAGAGGACATGCGACAGAAGTACCCGAGCTTTTTTAAAGGTACGACGAATTTCGGGGACCAAATTCTTTTTTAAGGGGATAGTAATGTAACATCCCGTTTTCTTGTTTAAGGTGTAGGACATTAATTAAGCATGTTTAAGAGCTTAATTATGTTCCATATGTGTTGAGGAAGCCATGGTTCAAGTTTGGGATAATTTGGCCTTGGAACAAACTCAAAACGTGCAAAAACGTGAAAGAACAGTTCTGATTAGCGTCCAATGCTTAGATGTGGAGAAATCCCATGCTTAAACGTTGACCGATGACGCTCGAGCATAAGTAGTTGCACGTCAAAACGTGGAGAGTGGACGCGTGGGGGTGCACATGTCAGCTCGCACGCGACGCGTGGCAGAGACGTGGCAATCAGCTCTCCACGCTCAAGCGTGGAGTTTTTCCACGTCAGAGCATGCCCACGCTAAAGCGTGGAGTTTTCCCACGCTCAAGCGTGGACAGCCCGATAGCATCACTTAAGTTTTCTTCTTTCATTTTGTTTGGGGACGAAAACTTGGTGTTTTTCAGGTCCAAAGAAGCTAGAAAGAGAGATAGCAGAGTTCTTGAGAGAGAAAGTGGGATTTAGAGGAGTTTGGAGCATCAGATTGTAATTCCGACTACACCACTGCGATCAGGGCTTCGAGTACTTCAAGATTCACCGATTGATTTCTTGATTTCTTGAAAGGTAAGCTCGAATCTTTAACACGTCGACTTTACGTTCTTCGTGTTCTTCGAGCTTTTCCTTGAATCTCTTTGGTTTTGGGATTGCCCTAAGGTTAACGATGTTGTTTACACGTTGTTCCCGTGATTAGGGCAAAGTTTGTGATTGTGCTCATGCGAGCTCTGGGAGAAGGTTGCAGCTACGAGTTGGGTGGCTGAGAACCACATGGTGTGGCTGAGTGAGGTTGATTTCGTGGTGGTTGTGGTGGTGGGGTTGCGATCGTGATCGTGTTCGTGGTTGGGGTTTTGCGATCCTTCAAGTGGGCAGAAAGAACTGTTATCATCGGGAAGGCAAGCATAGTGTAGGATGTATGCATGTGTAGGGGAACCTTAAACCCTACTAGAGGTTGAGCCTGCGGCAAAGTACCTAAACCCTAGGTGTAGGCATCTTTGGGGTTATCACCGCTAAGTTAATACCCTAGGCTAGACGACGTTGTTGCTGAGGTTGATGTTATGTGCATGCGACTTTGCCTATGTCTATGTGATTATTTGTTTATCGGCCTATATGATCAATTGTGTATTAGCATGCTTATTGCTACGATGATGTTATTATTGTTGATTGGTTGATGTTGATGTTGACGAGAGTATGGTGAGGTGGATGTGTTGAACAGTTTGATAACATCGTGGTTATGACCGAGGAGTTGTGGCTCATGGACACAAGGCGTCGGGTTGATGTTGATGTTGATGTGATGTGGATGTAATGCATTGTGGCTGTGGCCGAGTGCTTAGACATGAGGTTCCGGTATCAACTTGCGATGAATATTTGTTGCATATCATAGCATATTTGATCCCAATGGGGGATGCCCAAATGGGGGCGAGATGTATACCACTGATCCTGAGGCGGGATGTCCAAATGGGGATGTTTTTTATCCTTACGAGAATGTCCAAGTGGGGTCGTGATTTATTGATCCTTACGGGCATTTCGAAGTGGGGACGTGATGTATTGATCCCGACGAGGATGTCCAATTGGTGACGTTATTGATCCCGACAGGGATATCTAACTGGGGACGTGATGAAATCGGCCGACATGCATATAGGGATTAGTATCCCCCGTAGAGGTTTGATCTGAGAGAATAACTTTTGAGATGATTATGTTGTATGACTCGAGAGATGATTGTTTGAGTGTTGCATATTTTCTATGTGTTGTGTGCTACATGTATATATTCTATACTATTGCCCCTCTCCCATGTTTGATGATGCAGTTTTTTTATCTCCCTATCTTTTCTCTGTGTGTTTCTTTTATTTCGCGGGAAGACCCTATGGAGGAACCAGTCGCTGAGGAGTTGGATGACACTCCTTACGAGCCTGATGCCGGTGGACGAGCCACGAACCCCAGCCTCGAGAAGTTTTGAGTCTCTGTGCCAGAAGAGGATGAGAGCCCCTCATTAGAGTATGGGGTCCTAAGGGTCTATAGGTGCATATATAGTGGGGGATAAGGTAGTTCAGGACATCGCCGTCGTCGGTGACGGAATGTAGCCGGTGCGTCTGCATAATAGTGTGATGTGAGGGTTTTTTGATGTATTTTTGAGCGGGGATGGTGAGTGTTGCTAGCATGAGAGTTTTCTTAAATTTTTATGTACTTTTGTTTATGGACAGTACCGCTGTACTTCGTGTGTTTATACTACTCTTGCTCTACTGACGAGGCAGCCGACGCATGTGCATATATTTTTATGTTTTTGTATGTGTTACTCTGATAAGTGGCATGCTTTAGTTAGTTTTTAGTTCTTTCTGCTTTTATCTTTTCGCTTCGCTTCGCTTGTGTATAAAGCGTGCTAACGTTTATATACGGTTAAAGTTAGTTAATATCTTAGGTTCTTTATTGGGACGACGGGTCGTCTCAGGGGATATTCGCTTTATTATTTCTATTGTGGTGAAATAATACTTAAGGATAATATGATTTCACACGTATCAGACTATAAACTTTTATTTTGTTCTTCACTATTTTTTTTCTATTTAATTTTACTTATCTATTTTATTTATTACTTTTCTAACAATTTTAAGGATTATTTGCTATAAAAGATCTCTTTTATTTTATCATAAGTCCTTGCTAAATGATAATGACGGTTTGGTGTTTTAAAAGTGGTAAATGAAATTGCATTACTTGAACATGTAATCTTTGAAATTGATTTCATAAAAATAAATCAAATAGAAATGGAGAACTCCAATAAAATGTTTATAATAGCTCCTTACTGATAAGCTTTTATGGAAGTAGACCATTCAGTATGCATGTCGTTGCCTATAATAATTTGCAAAGGCTAAATTTTCGTGTAGGCTATCTTGTATTCTACTCTCTTGCTCTATATTATGAACTTGTCATTTCATGGCTCTATTTCGATTAATGCACAGTTGGAAATTTCTTGTGTATAAACGTTACATTTGAATATTTAACAATTTTTGAGTTGTTAACTGAGGTTATAGTACTTGAATAGTTTAATTATTATTGTAACATATAAAAAAAAATTGTCAATTTGCTAACTTTTATTGGTTTCTTGCTGTAAGTTAATTGTTGTTGTTTTAAGTGGGACATTTTTGCCTTGAAGATGTCACATCTTTGGATTTTTTATAGTTGAAATCGATTGTATCCCTTATTTGATTCTTATCTCCTTATAAAGAATAACATGACTAGCATTGTATGATGATAATAGAAAAGGTATGGTTGAAACATTATTTTGGAATCTTGAGTAAGTTCACCTCTTGAGCAAATAAGAGTTCGCAAGTTGAGGAGATTAGAATTTATTAAGTCTTAATGATGTTATACGATATCTCTAGTTGAAATCTTTGCAATGCTATTTCTTCTATTATCAAGCTAAGTCTTGTTTTGCTTTAAAGGTTGAGTTTTATGTGTGGATGATTATGACATGACATTGTAAAAAAAAAAAAAAAAAATGCAATCTTTGCATCATGATGAAGTGACAAAATATATTTTATTTTGAAAGAAGAGGATGATGTATGGCCATGAGGCCACACTTTTTGTGCTTATGAGTTTCCCTCTATATCTATCTATATATCTGTTGCGTGAGATTTGAGATAGTTTAATGAGCTGAATCTTCTAAACTTGTTTTGGGTGCTGGGAATTTGGCAAAGAGTAGGAACAAGGCTCTTGACTTCCTATAATTACTTGTAATTTAAATAATATAGTGATGTTAATTGGAGTTGATTCATGTAAGAATCAATCAAAAAGTGAAAAGTCAGGTGATCATGCATTTCAATGCATAAGTATGAAGAGGAATGACAATCCTCTTAGACCAATGGCAAATATGGTGGTCAAAGGAGATGACATAATTGTTGCGGTCATTTCTTATACTTATTTTATGGCAAATGTGAAATATATGGATGGTAGACTTTGGGGCTACCGAGCATATTTGTGCAAATAAATATGTTTTTACTCTCTTACACTTTTGTAGGGGATGAACTATGATATCCAATTATGGATTTTCCATTGTATTGTAAAGATACAATGATGATAACCAGAACTCGGGTTATTATTCATCTTTGTGATGATTTAATTACTTCAAGATCAGCCAAACAAAATTTATTGTTAAATATACAATGAGGTCTGAGTTTATTATACTAAAATTGGCTGATAATGAGAGTGAATGGTTAAAAAACTTATTAGCAAATATTTTATTATGGGTTAAATTAACTCCTTATGTTTTTACATATAGTGTTTATATATTGCGATTGTCAAGCGGCAATAGTGAATATATTTTATAATGGAAAATAGAGGCATACGTATGTGTTACAATTCTGGAAAGTAGGTATTGAATGATGAGGACTAATTATTGTGAGGTCAAAAATGAATTTGACCGCTTTCTCACAATGCAAAAAGCTAGTGAGTAAAACATCGAGGGGAATCAGACTTGAGCCAATTTGAAATTAACGGTGATGGTAACTCAACCATTGTGATTGGAGATCCCATGAAGAAGGTTCATATGGATAAAAACAAGTCACTTGTTAGTTCTGCTAGCACTAATAATTTTTGTCCATTCCTATGGTGTGAGAAGTGCTAGGCTGCATTATTAAGAGGATAAGCTTTAAAGCTTTTAGTGATTTTTCATAACCTTTATGGGTGGTGTATAAAGTGCAGTATACACTTAATTAAATCACCTATATGAGTGTCAAGTGGGGCCGCTTGTATAAGATTGTGGCATAATCTCTAGAGCACTCATGAAATACCAGGCGCGCACATGGCTTATTAGCGCAAAACAGCATAATAGCAAGAATTGTGGGGGTGTAATGTGAATAGTAGACCTCTAACATACACTAAAGTGTTTTGGTTCATAGAAGTTTACTTCACCGACTCACTTGTATGGTATGTCTATCAGTCTAGGTCTGGTTCATAATTCAAAAGACATCAGATTCGAAGCATTAACATTTATGTGATCAACTCTAAATTTTATTGATTCTTATCATAAATTATTTTGAAATATGTGGGGGATTATTGGATATTTTATGTTAAAATAATTTAATTTGTAATTTAAATTTGAAGTATTTAAATCTCTTTTTTATTGCATTCTATTACCTTTTTAAAAGTATTTAAGTCATTTGATGGAGAGGAGAGAGAGTGGAGAGCGAAGAGAGTGGAAGAGGGTTTCTCATCACCGGTTTCTCATCATGTACAAAGGCACATATCTAGGCAACGTGAGCGAGCAACTTGGAGGAGAGGGCCCTATATCAGCAACAATCAGAGTTCAAGGAATAGAAGACAGAAGATTTTTATTGACAAAAAGGAGGTTCCTTTGACATACACTTTGTTTGTGGACAATATCCACCCAAATGTATCAAATAGATACCTGAAGACTATTTTTATGAAGGTGGGAAGAGTGAAGGATGTTTTTATATCAAAGAAACAGAGATTGAGAAAAAGAAAATGCAGGTTTGGTTTTATAAGGTACGGGAGCAATGGAGAGGCAGAGGAAGCAGTAAGGAAAATGAAGAGACGGATCTTAGAAAAAGAGGAAATCTTGGTAAAAAAGGCAAGATTTGAGAGAAAGAAAATGGCTATTCAAAAAGAACAAAATATCAGAAGACCTGAAGGAACCGTAGATGAACAAAGTAAAATCAAGAAACCGAGAATGGATGTCTTTAGAGATGAGAGAACTTTCAAGCAGGTGTTAATCCAACAAGAGAACCGAGAGAAGAGTAATCTAGACAAAGGTAACCAGCAGGAAGCCCTTAGAACAGTCAAAGCTGAAATTTTTGAGGAAAACGTGGAATGGCTAAGAAGAAGTACTGTAATGGAGACAAAAACTCCATGGAACCTAAGTGATGCTTCAAAGCTGTGTAAGTCTGTATGGCCATAGGTGTGTTCAGTTAGGGGATATGGAAACTTTAAGTTCCTTCTAACTTTTAAATCAAGAATCACATGCCCAAGGAATTGTACCTCTTCTAACCAGAACTCGCACTGAGACAACTTGGCATATAGTTGACCATCCTTAAGAACTTGAAGTACAACCTTCAGATGCTCTTGATGTTTTTCCTTACTCGTGGAGTAGATAAGAATGTCATCGATGAAAACAACAATAAACTGATCAAGGTACGGTCTGAAGATTTTGTTCATGTAAACCATAAACACTGCCGAAGCATTAGTCACAACGAAAGGCCTAACTAAATACTCATAGTGTCCGTACCGACTCCTGAAAGTTTTCTTCGGTATATCATCCTCCTTCACCCTTATCTGATGATAACCCGATCTCAGATCGATCTTTGAGCACATTATTGGTCCTCTCAACTGGTCCATAAGATCATCAATCCTTGGAAATGGATACTTATTCTTGATCGTTACCTTGTTGAGCTGTCGGTAGTCCACACACAACCTTGAACTACCGTCTTTCTTCTTGACGAACAACATCGGCACTCCCCATGGCGAAACACTGGGCCTTATAAAATGTTTCTTCAGCATGTCGTCCAGTTGTTTCTTCAGCTCCGCCAACTCTGTTGGGAACATTCGATAGGGTGCTATCGAAATCGGTCCGGCTCCAGGTACAAGATCGATGGCGAACTCTATCTCCCTCTAAGGCGCCGACCCTGGTACATCGTCCGGGAAAACGTCTGAAAACTCATGTACCACTGGCAAAGCGTCAAGACTTGGAGTCTCATTGGCTTCCAAAGAAAACAACACCATGCACTCTGTTGATCGTACACCTCCTGACATATCATCACTGGCAGACAATGATCCAGATTGCTCAGAAAAACGGAGGGTCTTATTTGAACAGTCTAGTACGATATGATTGGCCGAAAGCTAGTCCATGCCTAAGATAACATCAATTTGCTGCCCAGGAAGACAGACTAGGTCTACAAGGAAAGATCAATTTTCTATAATAACTACTACATTTTAAACAAAGTACATCAAAAGAGAGAGAAAGACCCTTGTGTTCACGGCACTCACCACCCCCACTCAAAATACATCAAAAAGCCCTCACATCACACTCTTATGCAGACGCACTGGCAGCATTTCGTCACCGACAATGACGATGTCCTGAACTAGCCTGTCCTCCACCATATGTGTACCTATAGAACCGCAGGAGCACATACTCTAATGAGGAACTCACATCCTCCTCTGGTATAGAAACTCAAAGCCTCTCGAGGTTGGGGTTCAGGGCTCGTCCACCGGCATCAGGCTCGTATGGAGTATCATCCAACTCCTCAACGACTGGTTCCTCCATAGGGTCTTCCCACAAAATAAAGAAACACATAGAGAAAATACAGGGAAATAAGAAACATGAATATCATCAAACATGGGAGAGAGGCGGTAGTATAACATGGCAACATGTAGAATACATCACATACAACAATCAACACTCAAAACAAACTTTTCATGAGTCATACAGCACAACCATCTCAAAAGTCATTCTCCCATATCAAACCTCTAAAAGGGATACTAATCCCTATATGCATGTCGGTCGATTTCATCATGTCCCCAGTTGGACATCCCTGTCGGGATCAATAACATCCCCAATTGGACATCCCCGTCGGGATCAATATATCACGTCCCCAATTGGACATCCTCGTAAGGATCAATAACGTCCCCAATTGGACATCCGGCATCGGGATCAGTGGTACACATCTCGCCCCCATTTCGGCACCCCCCATTAGGATCAAATATACTATGATATGCAACAAATATCCATCACAGGTTGATATCGGAACCTCACGCCTAAGCACTCGGCCACAGCCACGATGCATTGCATCCATGATAACATCAACATCAACACAACGCCTTGCGCCCATGAGCCACAGCTCCACGGTCATAACCAAGACGGTATCAACCCGAACAACATCACATTCTCACTATACTCTCATTAACAATCATCCAGCCAATCACAAGAATAAAATATCACAGCAATAAGCATGCCAATATAGATATCATCATGTTGACAGATAAACAGATAATCACATAGGCATTTCAACATATTAACCTCAACAATCTTGTCGTCTAGCCTAGGGTATTATCTTAACGGTGATAGCCCAAAGATACCTACACCTGGGGTCTAGGTACTTTGTTCAGGGCTCAACCTCTAGTAGGGTTTAAGGCTTCCCTACACATGCATACATACTATACTATGCTTGCCTTCCCGATGATAACAATTTCTTTCTCCCTACCTGAATGATTATGCACACTTTCCCGTTAACACTGACTGCGGCTTCGCAATCGGCAACCGTACACGCTTCCCAACAAGCACAATACTCAACTCTACACCACTGCCAAGAACACCCCTGACAAGCATATTGGGCCAACAATCGCCTCGAGTACATGCACGGGGTCCAGAAACAACCAAAAACTCACAAACGGCAACAGAATCAACGATAATTAATCAAAGAACAATGAATCAAGGACCACAAGAACTCAGGCACGAAAATTTGAAGGAGAAATACTCACCAAAAAGGGTTGTCATGCAGCCTCAATCCCAAAGCACGGCCCTCGCGCGACTCCTCAATCGATCAATCAGGTAAAAACACCCGTAAAAGCCTAAAACGCACAGAAACGATGTCGGGATTAAGAAGGAGAGTAGAACCAATTTAAAGATCTTAAAAGGAAAAAATATTGACATTAGGATGTCTCGACTTATCTCGAGGAAATTCACATGCAATGGCAGCAGTATGAAGGTGTCGCAGTTACGAACCCAAATATGCGATCGATTAAAAATTTCGATGACCGAACTACCCGAACCGAGCTCTCAAAGTCTTCAAAAATGGCTTCCCAAATGAATTTACTCACATTCTCTCCTCTGGTCCGTGAGCATAAGTGAGGAAGGAAGATGGGTTTAACTTAGTTTTATCATTTCCTATTAGATTAGGAATATTATATTAATTTAGGTGGTTTAGTGGAAAACAGATGTCATCTATAGGTTTAGTTAGGACATTAGTGGAAGATATATTTCACTAGGTTAGACTATTTAGGTGGTAGTGGAATACAATTGTCACGGTTGTGTCGTGACATGTGTCACCGCGTGTTGCTCCGTTGATACGTCCGTGTGTTTTTTTTCACATTCTCCCGTGTAACCCACTGTCGGAATATTTTCTGTAATATTTTTAGGCTATTCCTAAAATTCTCTTGTACTCAAATCCTTGTCTAAGTTTAATATGCTAACCCTCCATTAATTAATTAATTAATTGATCACTCGTTCGATTAGTGTTCTGGACCCGTTATTTCACGTTTTTGCACTTTTTGAGCTCGTTCCAAGGTCAAATTGTCTCAAATTTTGATCATAGCTTCCTCAACACATAAGAAACATAATTGAGTCTTTAAACATGCCGAATCTATGTTCCACATGCTAATCAAGAAAATGGAGTGTTACATGTTCCACCTTCAAAGAGGATTAAATGGAATGTGGATGGGTCGACCAGAGGCATACCAGGCCCTGTAGGGATTGGACGGGTTCTTAGGAATGATCAAGGAAATATCCTAGCAATGTTTGTAGCCTCCATAGGTGTAAAAGACTAAAACGAGGCAGAGTTCATGGGCATGGTATTTGCACTTGAAATGTCGTTGCAACAAGAACGGATTAGAGGAATAGAGATTATCCTAGAATCGGACTTAAGGAGTGCTCTAGCTTGGGTTAGCAAGAAGGAAGAGTATCCTTGGAATCTGCCCTTTTATTGCAATAAACTGAAAAATATCCTTCTTATCTTGAAAAATGTTAATTTTGTGCATATCGGTAGGGAAGCAAATGAAGTAGCAGATTCTCTTGCAAAGGAGGGGTCTCTATCACAAGGTAGATGGTTAATGTGGATGTGAATTCAAACTCGTGCAGACTATAGATGAGGTGACTGAACGGGTATTGAGAGGAGATGCATTTGGTGATAGGAGGCACACTGTTACTTATACTTAATGGCCTTATCTTGGTCTATTCTGGAATTAGAGATAGATTAGATATGAAAAATGGTGAACTAAATCAGGATGAAGTCTCAAATAATGTTTAATGTTTTTGGAGAATAGCATATCACATTGTATTCTTACAGGGGCTGAACAAGACTGGAGTAATAATTAATCATCTAAAGCTCTAAAGGAGCAGATCTCTGGAGTAGGAATATGGTACAATAACTGGCCTAGTAAAGAACGAAATAGGAGTTTGCATTAACATGTACTATTATTTATTTTGCCTCTTAATGTTTTTTATCTGGTGTAATGTTTTGTTTGAAACTAATGGGGTTACTGCAGTAAGTTATTCCTCAAGGTAAAGTCAGTCATGAATGCATTAGGTGGGAGAGGAATCAGACCAGTACATAATAGGACGATGTCCTGTTTTTCTCAATATTGGAGATGATTATGATGAAAGTCACATGGAGGTATAATCCCTACAACAATAAGGAGTGGAAGGTCTGGGTTGGTAACCCGCTGAAAGTGCTTAAAATGCTAGTGTTACTTTGTTTTGTTTCCTTTCGTTCTTATATTGTGATGTAAGGCTGGTTTTTGAGGTTATGGCTATGGGTTTCTCCTCTATGTATATATGTCATGCTGTCTTTGGTGTTTATTATCCCCAGAATGGGTTTTTGTACTTAGAACAGGTTGTGTAATCTTGCTTTTGTCTAGCTTATTAACAAATGATGATAGAATGAGTTCTCTTCGACCCTTCCTAGAAGGTGGGTAGAGTTTCTTCACTGTCATGCTGTAGCTAGACACTTATTAATGAATTTCTAATTTATCGAAAAAAAACTATTAAATACCTTTCATCCTTTTATTCATTGTCTCTTTCTTACAAATTACAACGTACTAATTCTATCTTTTATAACACCTTTTATCTCACTTAAAGCTAATAATTTGTGTTAAGTAAAAAATGTGAAACGATGCATGTGAAGTTTAATTGAAAACGGTGCAAATGAATTAGTTTAATTGAGTTATATATGTGTGGTTTGCTGAACTTTTTTTTAGCCTCCTGGTCGTGGGTTTTTTCCAAGGAGAGATAAAAGTCCTATGCTTTGGTTGGTTAACATTTTATATACAGCAAGAGCAAAAGTACAGAGAAGCTGTTTTTTGCATTCTTTCTTCTTAGGATGTGTTTGAAAAAGCTGGAAAAAAAAGATTATGCTGATAATCTATTTATGAATAATCGATTATTGTGATAATCGATTATAATCAAAATCTATTTTTGTTTGGGTCTGTTTGCTGAAAAGCGATTTCAAGATAATCTTTTTCGTTTGGATGGTCTAAAAAAATCGCTTTCTACATAGTAAATTACGAAAAAGGGTATGAAGTTATTTGTATAATTTAATAATATTTATTTGGAAGTTAGTTTTGTAGGGGTAAATAGGGAAGAAAGTTTTGAGAATAAGAAATAATCAAATCATAACAATCTTAAGCTAAAACAAATTAGATGACATAAAACAGCTTTTTTTCCCCAAAAAAAGCTTTTTTATAAATTTAAGCTAATTGCCAAACATGATAGATTATATATGAAACAGCTTTTTAGTCAAAAAATAGCTGAAATGGGAAAAATCCAGCATTCCCAAACAAGCACTTAGTCTTCAAGCCATAGGAGCTTTTCTTTTAAAAGATTTGTTCTCTCTTATTCTTTTACCTTTCTTTGTATATGAGTTGTTATAAATATTGTTATTTTGAGTATCCAGAATAATACTATATATTCTGGAAGAGTCTACTAAATCTTGAGGGATATTCACATTATTATTTCTATTGCGACGAAATAATCCTTAAGGATAGTGTGATTTCACACGTCTCAGACTATAAACTTTTATTGTGTTCTTCACTACTTTTTTTCTATTTAATTTTACTTATCTATTTTATTTATTATTTTTCTAACACACTTCTTGCTATATAAAAAAATGTTTAGTTTGATTTTAAATTAAGTTACATTTGGAACCCTGCTTGTATTTATCCTAACCCCAAGTACTAACTCGAACAAACCATGATACTTGAACAACATCTTTTTCTCTAATTGACCAAGAAAGGTGGCTCCAATCCATAGCCCTACTAATGTCTTCTCTTTGAGCTTCAACAAAACTCCAAGGACTATGAGGTTGCACAAAGTTTTCATAAAATACTTTCCTATTTCTCCACATCCACAACTACCAAAAATTCAATTCCTTCTCCTTCTTGTGATAGTTTGAGCACGGAAATACGTAATGTTTCTGTCATCCAGACTAACCCAATTGTCTCTAGACTTTTGATACCAAAGAGTTTCCTCCTGGAAAAGGACCTGGTTATATTCATGTTGAAGCTTCTGCTCTAGCTGAATGAGAGAGATAGAATCCACCTTCTAGAGACCATTGAACACCTTTGATCCTAGCTTCTAGATTTCTTTTCCTTTTGAAAATGTTACCAAACACCTCTTTGTTAAAACAAATTGAAGCATCTTTAACCTTCTCCAAATTATCAACCAGATCCTCATTATTCCCCCTCCAAGCATCCTGAACAACACCCATGTAATCATTCTGTGTAATCCAAGCCGCCTCAAAGCGGAAAGTCTTAGGACAAGAAAAAATCGAAGGAGCCTCACACCTCAACAAACAGAGGACAGTGATCTGAATGAGTTTTGTAGACAATCTCAACAAAAGCCTCTAGAAATTGCATTCTCCAAGGGAGATTAGCCACCCCTCTGTCCATTATTAGCATGCTCAGATTAATCGTTATTGTAATTCTTTTCTATGATTTTATATTTTATAAGAATATATTTGAATATTTTTAATACACATCGGTTATTTATAAATTAAAAATAATAGTATAAGATTAACTAATAAAGATATCTTTTTCAATATTTATATAAACAAATAAATAGATATTCTTTTTCCACACAAAATATAATAAGATTTTTGTTCGTCTCATTTGAATGTTTGAAGTCCAAAACATGTTTCTTCACCATGAGAAATTATAAAATGTTGCTGGAGTTTCAATAAATGTACGCTTTACGAAAATATCCATCATTATGTAAGTTTGTTTGTTTAAAATTTATGTGAACTGTCTTAAAATCAATAGCAAAGATATTCCTAGAGTATGCATTTATTGTTGCTCAAGGAGTATACAATAATTTCTCCTTTTTCACATAGTGTCAAACATGTTACATAACCTTTCATACACATTTACATTGTAAAGGTAATTCTTTTTATGGTCTCACTAAAGATTGACCTTAAGGAATCAACAAAAGGAAACCTTGTATAGGAAAACTAAATGTAACATTTTTCAATATATTAAATACGTCATTTTTCCAGGCAATTTTTCCTTTACTGATTCCATAATTACTTGTGCCTTACTGGTTATAAGCTTTGTCCCAAACAAGCATATTAAAATAATTTTGAATGCTTTAAAATAAATATTAGAAAAATATTTTAATGTGTTGTGTCAAGATAAAACCTATGTTTATACTATCATCAAATTCTTCATTGACAAATCATGACAAATGTTTGACTATCATGATCACTACCTTGAACGTACAAATAATTTAATGATGAGCCAACATATCATGTAAGAATCATCACACTTACATTTGATTAACACATCTAATTTGAGCTAGCATCAAACTGTCCTCTACTCAATCTCATCTCCAACTAGTTATTTTCCTCTTTGTACGACGACTCAATGAAGGAGTGAAGAGAGGTATACCGCCAAAGGCACTCTGATGCTCAATTTTTAAAAAGCCCTTCTCTTATGCCAAGGCTAAAGCTTCCATAGCCCCACAAAGCTCAATTATTTAGACCAAAGCAGATCCATGATTTCACATAATGTCACAAATACTTTCTCCCTTGTAATTCCTTAGTCACCCTTGGCACCTATACACATGTTTTCTAGGCTTTGAAACCCCACTTGTATTTATCCTAACCCCAATTACTAACTGAAACAAACCATGATACTTGAACAACCTCTTTTTCCCTAATTGAGCAAGGAGGGTGGATCCACTATATGGCCCTACTAATGTCTTCTCTTTGAGCTTCAACATAACTCCAAGGACTATGAGGTTGAACAAAGTTTTCATCAAATATGTTCCTATTCCTTCACACCCACAACTATCAGAAAGCCAAGGCTTATGAACTTTCCTAGTTAGAGTGCTCGTTTTAGCCAAGATGGGTTTGCTCTTATTAGTCATAAAATGTTCGTGGCGCACATAAAGCATATATCATTTTATTGACTTGAGGCTTCCAAATTTACATCCACTTAGAATAGAGGTTTCTTCCCTCCTATGCAACGAGTAACAAGGACACACTTTTGATAGTGAATTTGTTGAAACTATCATTAGGCTATATGCAAACATCCTTTGTCCCGGAAAGAAGGTGAGAGAATGTCATGAAATTTATTTTGTTGTATGTTATTTTATGTTTTAGTCCCACATCGGAAGATTCAATCTCTTTCTCCCTTTCCTTTTTCTATATATATAAAGTTTAACCCCAAACACTCTAATCATTAAAAAAAGGCTAATAATAATTGGGCCTATTACTAAGTTTTGGGCCTGAGTTGCTTCAGTAAAAATATTTATTGTAGTCCTCTCTACGGGCTGCTCTTTGGTTATAGTTCATGTGTGCATATGTTGATATCCCATTCGATTCTTGCTTCTTAGCTTTAGCATTTATTTACTTAAATAATTTCCTTTATAGTTTTTTTAATTTAATACTTTCTCTATTTCTTGGTTTTAATTTCTTTCTTTGATAATTTGTTTATTTCATTAGTTATGTCTTGTAATTAGTTCTCTAAGAGGTCATCTAGTTATACCTGTTTTGGATTGTTACAAAACTAATTTCACATGGTAATGGTATTTTTGATCTACGTTTTATGTCAACCCATTTACTCATTCTATATGGTGAAATAAGAGCACACCCCTACACGAAAGTTATTCTTGTTTAAATGTTCTTGTAGCTACTTAAGATATTTCGGTCAGTACACATAAATATAGTCTTTCTTTGTAAAATGACTAAGTATATAATGCAAGTAATGTAAAATATGTTTTGTACCTTAGATGGTGCCAAATCTGTTGGCATGATTATGAGAAACATTTGCATCGCACACATGATTCTCTTTATAAACACTGTCCCAAACTTGATGATAGCATGAAACCAAAACGATATTGAAGGGACTATCAAATTATATACCTTTTAGTAATCCAAAGTCTCAATTTTATTGTTGTTGCTTCAAAATGAACTTTTATCAATTCATTTCATTGGTTCATGGAAGCAGTCTTTCATTCCTGAAGAAAGTTGTATAAATTATTGTGATAATTGATTGCATATGTTTCTTTTCATGTAATAGGCAAGAAAATGGCAATAAAGGGAGATGTTTCATTGTACTAGTTTTCATTATCATTGAAGATTTCTACCCTGATGGAGTTGTTGGACCATTCACTAGTGCTCCAATTATTGTTTTGCAGCCCATCTGCAATAAGGCAATTGAAACTATTGATTTGTCGATATGCATGTAAGTTCAACAGTCTTGAAACTGAGATTTTTTTTTTTTTTTTTGGATTTGGATTACTATATTTGTGATATGTAATTTTAATGCCAAAAAAGACAATCAATAATTTAAGGGTTAGGCTAGCGTTAAAGAGGTCTATTCTATGTTTTTTTTTCCTCCTTATAAACAAAGGAATTATATTAACTAGAGTACAAGGGGTATTCTAACTCATATACATATCTTTTTTTTCTTTTTCTTTTTTTTTCTTCTGATCTAATTTGCTCACATGTTTTTCTTTTGTGAAAATTGTTTCCCCTTTTCAGGCGGCAAAATATCTGAGCATGTAAGGTCTCTTGGGTTCGACATGCATAGCGATGGCAGATATAATTTCACGACATACTCCGGAAAAGATACGCAGAATTTTCAATATCAAGAATGATTTTACTCTTGAGGAAGAAGAGGTTGTTCTCAGGGATAATCAATGGGCTCTTGATCAGTGAGAAGAATGAGACTTATGTTTTGTTTCGAGTAGTTAGTAGTTATGATGATTCAATCCTTTGGTAAGATGTAAACATATATTATGTTTTATATAACTTGGGATTTTGCTTTATTCTAAGGATTTTTTTTCATAAAAGGTTTTATTTTATTTTAATGGAAAAAAAAAACCATATTCATATCCATTACAAAAGAAAATGGAATCAACCTATAGAACCCGAAACTTGTTAAGAACAAACACACCCTCTGGGATTAACACACCAATCTGAAACTAAGAAAGGACCCTTCTTTGATTTAACTAAATAACACTTTCAAGAAGAGACCTTTATCTGATCTAGCAAGGTGAGAAAAT
The DNA here is from genome assembly GCA_039655645.1 of Ammopiptanthus mongolicus. NCBI lineage: Eukaryota > Viridiplantae > Streptophyta > Magnoliopsida > Fabales > Fabaceae > Ammopiptanthus > Ammopiptanthus mongolicus. The sequence continues at coordinate 41,340,922 of CM077346.1, forward strand.
CTTGTTGACACCATGTTGTTTGGGAGAGAAACTCTCACCTTGGAGGAGGTTAAAGCCACTTTAAATTCTCGAGAATTAAAGAAAAGAATCACTGATATCAGAGGAAAAAGTTGAGATGCAAAAGGTCTTGTGGTTCGTGGAAGATCAGAAAAGCGTGATTCAAGGTACAAGGGCAAGTCACGATCAAAGTCCAAATTCAAGAAGAATTGCTATTATTGTCAGAAAGATGGGCACTTCAAGACGGAATGTCCAGAAAGGAAAAAAGAAACAACAATTCAAGAATAAAGAATTTCTGCAGCAGTGGCAGCAGATTGATATGAAAGTGTTGATGTCCTCTCGATTACCACAGAAAACTGCATGAATGAATAGATTCTTGATTCAGGGTGCTCATTTCATATGACCCCTAATCAAGGATGGTTCAACTCTTACAAGGAATTTGATGGTGGAAAGGTTCTAATGGGAAACAATGAGGCATGTAAAGTTACTAGAATTGGAACTATAAAACTGCAATTTCAAGATGATACCACAAAACTTCTCTCGGATGTTAGGCATGTCTCTGACCTAAAGAGGAACCTTCTCTCCCTAGGAATGCTAGACCAAGCAGGCTATTCTTTCAGAGGAGAAAGGTGGAGTGCTGAAGTATACAAAGGATCTCTGTTAGTCTTGAAAGGCATAAGGAAAAATGGCCTATATAGGCTGAAAGATGCTGACTTTGCAGGTGGTTTGGATAAGAGAAGGTCTTTAACAGGGTATCTTTTTATACTTTATGGAAACACTGTAAGTTGGAAAGCAAACTTACAATCCATTGTGGTATTGTCTACCACAAAATCAGAATATGTACCTCTTACTGAAGCTATCAAGGAGGCCATCTGGTTGAAGGTTTGATCGATGAACTTGAAGGAAAAACAATTCCTACTACAATATGGTGTGATAGCCAAAATGTCATTTGCCTTTCTAAAAACCAAGTGTTTCATGAAAGGACAAAACACATTGATATAAGGCTACATTATATAAGAGATATCATTGCTCAAAAGGTGGTAGAAGTGAAGAAAGTATCAAGTGAAGATAACCCGGCTCACATTCTCTCATAGTTTGAATTTAGTGAATGTTGGAATTTGCTGCTGCAAATAAATCTCTTAAAGAGATTGAGAGTCTTTCTTGAAATGAAGATCCAAGGTGGAGAATGTTAATCATGTGGATCATCATTGGCGCAAAAAGCTAACTTGGTGGTTAAGTTTGTTATACAATTTAGATCTTAATATATCTAGTTGGTTAATTAGTTAGGTTGTTGTAACTAATTGTTTAGATATAGAAGTCCAAATCTGTGATGTATGGGCTCAATATATAAAGCCATAGAGTTGAGTGGTGAGAGATATGAGAATTACATTCATTCTATACTTTGTTAAAAATCCGGGTAAAAAATCCGGTTGATACTCCAGAGAGCTGAAGCCATAAGATCGACTCAATGTTGATATAGGAGACATTACTCCGAACCACGATAACTCGTGTTATTCTCTCTTTTCTATATTCTTACTATACTTTCAGTTGTGTGTGTGTGTTGTTCTGGTGATTAGGCTTAACACTAACAATTAGTTAGTAGTTTGGTGTTTGAAACGTACGCTTTTATTTCAAGAATGAGAAGTGTAGAATAAACTGGTCTTTTAATGAAGTCATTATGGATGCATATTTTAGACAATATTTTGGACATTCAATTACTCGGGTTGAGATTTGCTGAATTAATCCTAACGTTCAATTCTTAGTTAAACACTCCAAGTCAAGGATACTTGCCAGGTATATAAAGGCTGATGAAGTATACATTTTCACTTCTAAGATGCTGATACATTACAGTTACCAAACAAGAGTAGGTATGGCACAGTCCAAGTTTTATGAGGGTAAAACACTTTTAAAATGAGGGCAAAGAATAGAAGATTTTATCAAATAACACAAATCAATGGTAATTCAGTGTAAAAAAGCATCTCCTGGCAAAACGTTTTATGGATTTCATTGCCAATTAGGCCCAAATTCTTTTCCTTGGGACAAGATCTGAGGTTTTTATTTCATCTATCTTTGCTGCTACAATGAAATCATTCATACTCAATCCTCCTGCAAAAAATTAAACCCTTTCAATTGTCATGTTGTACAAGATGAAAATTTTATACCAGCCAAATGCAATAGAAACAAAAGTCTCCAATGATGTTGAATGTGGTACATAGGAAGGGCACATGTTTATGGCTTACCAATTGAAGCTGTCCGTAGTTCTGCTCTGACTTGATTTGGTTGTTCCAAATGGATATTAGGAAAATGGCCTGCAGCTTCTGCAACCTCATAGATCCTGTTAATGAGTTCAACTCCACATTTATAATCTCTCAATTTCCACAAGCATTGAAGTTTAAGTCCACCTTCTTCTCGTAATAATCTCCAACCCACAACCTACAGAAATGAAGAGATATATGAAGTTAAAGAAGCTGGAAAAAGTAAAATGGACTTCAGTTCTTCAAATTTGTTCCTTTGATTGAGACAGAAAGAATTTCAAAAGAAGAGACTTGTGCTCAAACTATCAAAGATATGGCATAAAAGGTTAACTGATAGTTTGTCAGGGTAGGCCTTCTTATACCTTATTTTATGCAAGTAAAGCAGAATTGACTATAAAGTCAATTCAGCTGCATGCAAAATTAATGAGGAAAGGAAAACATATTAACAAGTTCTAATGGGTGAATGAGTAGTTAATAAAAAATATATGGCAAGAAATAATCTTACAAGCAAACAGCTTAAAACCAATGTCTTTGCAATGAGAAAAAAAAATGTTGCATTTCTAGGTATTAAGCAAGACGGTAACTGATAAACAAATGTGCCACAAAATCATTATCAGATGTTAAATCTCGAGAGGCAGAAAAGAGAGATACACCTTGACTATAAAGTCCAACTAGAAATGGTTCTTTCCATATTACAATATTGAATACTCATAAATTCTTCAGATAAGAGAAGCATAAAAATGGCTGGTTCATTGACCTCATCAAGAATTCGAACATTAGATTCACCATATTTTGATCACAAGCTCCACAAATAGAAAAACCTTATCTCTTTGCTATCACTTATCACATTCGTGCATGTAATAGGTATATATACATAATAACAAGATTTACAGTCTTCATGATATCAACATCTCTTTTACTAGGTGGTCAAGTGTTTGATCCTCATAACCCATGTTCTCTTCATAATCAAATTAATATTTCAGCACAAGATCAGCGCAAGTATTGGAGATAGTTTTGGATAGTTTTTGACCTTCCCTCTATATATCAGCTTTCCACATGTAGTTTGTTATTATATGGATACAGTACAAACTCGGAGGAAACACAACCCTGATTTGCACAGCCTAATACTAAAACACATGACACTATGTCACATCCCGAGTTCAATATTTTCTTTTCTTTATTTATTTCGGCACATTGGAGGTGCAAGCAACTGGGTAGGGGAGGGGGATAGACTGTCAGGTGGAGGATGGAACCTCCAACATCATCGTCACATCCCGGTCTTGAAAGTTAGCGGCCAGTGCCAATTGAGTTATCAGACTGTTGGTGAGTTCAGAGTCCGTTTGTTTCAGCTTCTTGTGGAGCAGCAGATGTTAGCAAGAAGGAAGGATTGATTTGCAACGTGCCCTGGGAAGGCAAATTTATAGTAAAAAATCCTAACCAAAGAGGCAAATCAGTATTTTCTGCTTTTTTCTGGGAAGAAGTACTGTATGCTACAAATAACATTGCCCCTGAACCCAAGAAGACCTTGAACTTCAAACAACATTCATTTTCAAAGACAAAAATATGAACCATCATATGCAAATCCAGTCAAACCATACCAGCATCAATACTTGAGCACCACTTATTAATGTAAAATATTAACAGGCTCATCGGCATAAACTAATTTTCTTCAACACCTTTTGGGAGCTTCTATACATATACATAGAGTGTCCGTACTAAAAGAAATGTTACACTTTCCAATAATGTGTTAATCTACCACATAATCACTTGAGCACCTAAATCATTATTTGAAATGCTTAAAGACAATTTAAATAGGACAAGACTCAAGTAAAGTTCTTTAGGTGCTTGTAATATTCTTATTCAATAAAAACATTACATGTATATTATTTTCTTTCAGTTTATAAATAAAAACTTAAAGAAAGTAATGACTAGTTATATTTTTATTGCATAACAACACCACTAAGTTTTGTCCTTTTAAATTTAGGTACATTTTTAACATATCCTGTACATGTCAAATAACAATTGCATAGAGTATGCCTAAGAATTATTCCTCAGTGTATATATAGTCCAGAGCATAAAAATAGTATATGGGGAATGGAATATGACCTTTCTTATGAGATTCTGAGCATCATCTTCAGACATGGGGGACTGTAGAGGTGAGGTAGGAGTGCAATGTTGCTGTGAAAGAGAGAGAGCAGAGATATTGGGGATAAGGATTTTGTGCTCAGTATTAACGTTTCCCAGCACTTTCTCTCCAAACTGACTCTCCAACTCAGCAGGGAAAGGGTCTCTGGCCCCATAGTCACCCAAGAAATCGGTGCCCATAGCACGAGTGGTGAGGCGTGTGAGGGTGCGTGGTGCATGAAGCAGGGCTGATGATGGTGTGTTAAGAGAAGGTGAAGTGATGATGATGGGGTGCACAAGAGAGAAAACGAGGTTGATTGTGGCCATCTATAGTTTCTTTCTTTGTTTCTGTGTTTGATGAATGGATTTAAGGAATTTCTAATGGGATGGAATGAGGGATGTGGTTTGGTTTGGGGGTAAGGACAAAAGCAGCTATCTAGTGGCGGAGGAAATTCCTATTCTACTGTTTCTCTTTCTCATTCTCAATAATATATATATATACATACATATATACATATATTCTACTCGAGTTGATAAAAAAAAATATATTCTACTCCAGTTTGTGAAATTTCTTGTGGATTTAATTTTGAGGACGGGTTGAAATTTACTTGTAGGAACATCCCGAACATTTTTAATACTCCAAAATAATCAAAAAATTTTATTTAATAGATGTAATACTTTATTAAAAAAAAAATAGGTCATTTCATTTCTTTTCTTTTCTATAATAAAAACAGGTAAAATAAAATTTTTATGGAAAAAAAGGTCATTTTCAGTAAAATGGTAATGGAAAATGTTTTTACAATTAAACATGATACTAAAGGGAATATCCGGAATTTTTTATCATAACGGTGTAATGTGGGGAAAATTTTATCGTAATGGTGCAATTCGAAAAGTATTTACTATATTGGGGCAAGTCTCTAATGGAAATCACGACTTACCTTTTTCTTTTCTTTCTTAAAAACAAGAAGTTGTTTTTCTAATCACAACTTGCATATTTTATTGTTTTTTTTAATATAAGCAGCATTCATTATTTCCAATCACGACTTACATATTTGTTTTTTTTAATAAAAGTGGAAGTCATTACTTCCGATGACGACTTTCCATGATATGATCCAACTTGGGATCAACTGAATTAAGGATCTATCCATGAGCTTAGTTCTTAGCTTACTTGTATAAAACTCAAAAGAAAGGTAGAAGATGAAGATGAAATCCGAAATTCAAGATGGACACAAACATGTAAGTGAAACTCGAAATTCAAGTAAGAAACAATAATTAAAGGTAGATCAAAACTAAGAGTAAAGTGCAGAATTATAAATGACATAAGTAAAGATAAAGAACATAAATGAAATGAAGCAAATGGAATGAGAAAAGAGATGGAGAAGAAAGCGCTACAATCAATCCATAGAATTGGATGAATGATAAGTCAAGTGAGGATTCGCCAAAAAGAGATGGAGCTCTTTGATAAGAATCAAACAAGGTTATACTCAAAGAACCCAAAGAGGAGAAAAAAATGCTCTACCCACACTCAATTAAGAGCAAAAATCTAATTTTATTCAAAGTTAAAAAAAACAATAGGCGTTATATCCCTATTTATAGACTTTTATTCTAAGGAGGTGATGGCTAACCCTAATCCTCTCCTAAGTAATGGCCACTTCAGCATAAGGAATTTATCTTACACAAAAAACACAAGCCCAATACACAGAAAGTCCAAAATACAAGAAAAATCATGTCCAGAATTTCGTCCTAATCTTGTAGCTCGGTTTTCACCATCATAGAAGGCTAATGTGGTCTTGACACTAGAAATATGACTTGTCGATAATTGCCTTAGCTTTCCAACTCCACCAAGAACGCCTCAATCGGATAACCATAGATCAAGTTAAAGCTGAAACAAAGAAGAAAGGTCATCACCAACAAAAATGAGTGCTTCAACAATTTTCAAATTGGTTCTTCTAGTTCCATAATTGGCTTGGCTCTTCTTGTCAAAGGTGTTCATCCTAGGTTTGCATCACTGCCTGAGCACTAACTTCATCATTGTTTATAGCTGTAAGGGAGGGAGGGAGAGAAAGAAAAAGTGGGAGGGAGGGAAGGAGAATTGATGAGCGCTTAAAAAAAACCAACTAGCATATGTATTGAAGGGAGTTTTACAGAAAAAAATGTTTTTATAATTGTTTGAAGATTCGTAATTTTGTCCTATTCTCTTCTCTTGTGCGCACACACTAATATGTTGGAAACTCGTTGCAACACTTGGCCTAGAGTTATCTGTCTTATAACTAATGCCCAACTCAAACATCACCCAAAACCTGTCGCAAGTAGCCATCATAACAATTACACAGTTAAAAAAAAAAGTATTACAGACCCAATTACCCTTAGGTTATATGATTATCTCTCATTTTATTCATTCATTTTCTAAAAACTCTCAAATATATATTAGACTATAGATTAAAAAGAATAAGTATTTTCTTTCCTTTCCTTCCAACACCCTACATCCAAACATACCCTAAGGTTCTAATCTTCCAAGCAACATAATATGTAATTGAGAAGTGGATTGCGACATGGGGCTTAGTTTGTTGAGGTAAGTAGATAATTGAGTTTGTTTATCAAACTATGTAATTACCATTTAACTAAGTGTTATTGTGGTTTAGGGTCAAGGACTAAATTGACCGATGGTTGCCAAAATTATGGACTAGATTTTCTTTTTAGTAAAGTCAATGACTAATATGACCGATTGTGACAATTTCAAGGATTAAACCATGTTACAAATGATATCATTTCACCAACCACGTAGGCGTCAAGTTGACACTTAACATAACATGTAAAACATTTTGTTAAGTGTAATTGATGCACACTAATGTCAAGAACCAAAGTAATCGATAATTGTCAAAATCGAGGACTAATTTTTTTCAGTAAAGTCAAGAACTAACATGACTGACCATCACAATTTTAGAGTCTAAATTGATATTTTGTTTGTTTCAATTATCATATCCTTCATGTATTATGTTATTTTTTTTATCAAGTTTGCTCTGGACATGTGAAAAGACTAATGTGTACAAGCAAAATTAAAAAATAAATAATAATACTACCATTTTTAATGTACATGAAAAAAAAAATTTATAGGTTAAACTAATAATTTGGTCCCTATACGTGACACTGATTTTGAATTTGGTCCCTATACGTGAAAAATTTTGAAATTGATCCCTACATGTACAATTATTTTTAATTTGGTCATCACCATTTATTGGTGTTGTAACACCGTCACGTGATAGGGACCAAATTCAAAATGATTGTCACATGCAGGGATCAAATTGAAAATGATTGTTACATGCAGGGATAGAATTCAAAATAAAAATTTGAATTTGATCCCTACATGTGACAATCATTTTCAATTTGGTTTCTATACTTTAACTTCAACAAACGGCATTATGATACCAATAAACGGCAAGGACCAAATTAAAAATAAATATATATATAAGGACCGATTTCAAAAAAATTCACATGTAGGAATCAAATTTTAAATTGACGTCACCTATAGAAACCAATGATTAGTTTAACGAAAATTATAATATGTAAGTTGAAACCCGGCCCGGCCCACCTAAAAAACAGGACAGGGTTAGATCGAAAGGTTTACAACAAAACAAATCCTCAAAACGGCCACGGCGTTAGTGTTACCAAAAGACCAAGTTAGAGAGAGAGGAGAGAAGAAACCAGCGAAGGGGAAAACAAAAAGTTCGTTTCGGCCGTCGTCGTTTGTAATCTAATCGCTACCATTACCATGGCTTTCAACAACGGTTTCAAATCTGCTGCCAAGCTAATCACTTCTTCCCAATCGTCCCTCTCAAACTCAGGTAAAATTCAAATTTAATTTTATGGGATGTGTTGAATTGCATATGAATATAAGTACTAAACGATGTTCACTAACCATAGCATTGGATTCTAATTTCGACATGCTATTTGAAATTAAATTTTTAAAAGAAAATTGTTGTAGCTATTAATAAAAAACGTGTAAGTTGTGGGATTTGATTTATAATCGGTGATGAGAAAATATACGAAGTGCATTCTACCGTCCTTATTATAGTTTGTTACACATGTGCATTCATTTTGTCATGACTCATGATTTCAACCGTTTATTATGATTTATAACTCTTCAATTGACTCTTTAAAGTGAACCCCTCGTTTGAGAGGAGCCAGATCTTAAGATTAAGCGGTGGGTTAGTAATATTATTCTTGTTCTCATTATATTGAAGAGTGACATGCTTTTTTATTTTTTGAATGAAGGAAAGTTGATTAAAATTCTATAGCCTTAGTGAAAGGTTAGGTTATTGTGAGCCTATGGTTGATATTATATTGTGCTATGTTGGAGGTTATTGAGGTATGGGATTTGAATTTGTTGATTCGATTGTTCAGCAATGTTTATCGGATGTGATTTTAGTAATGTTTAAAGAAAATCAGTGAACATCGTGCATACTTGACTGCATCAAATGTGTGGCTTTTGTTAACTGTTGAATGGGTTGTGGAATTTTGTTTGCTGGTACTGAACTTAAAGAGATTGAGAGTAAGAGTTATAGCTGATGAAATCAAACCATCATTGTCAAATAGGAATTTTCCAATGTTGTTTTTGGGTGACTCACTTGAGGGAAGTTTTCCGATTGAGTGTAGAAAGCAGATCAAAGGGGCACAGTCTTGGTTTTGCCAGTATCAATTTTGGCGTCTTGTGTGTGGAGATGGGAGGAGGTTGAGCTTCGTGAATTTCAAGAGGAAACTGAATGGGATTGGCAAGAGTGGCAAGGAGGTTATTAATGCTCCAAATAAGAGATCTGAAAACCCTCTACCATAACAATGAGTGTCACATGTTTCATCACTTGGGCCCTTACTACAGCATGGTAGTAGTGATTGTCAGGGTGGAAAGAGTTTTAGTTAGTGTTGTGCACGTGGGGATTTTTTTATTTACTTTTTTATTTTAGCTGTGAAATACTGTCGAGTAATTGGTTGAATTGCTCATAATACATAAGTAACGGCTTTTGGAAGAGCTTTGCTTTATTAAATGGAGGAGCAGAGTAAAATGTGATACTGTATAAGAAAGTTACCTCTTATATTAGAGTCTACAAGGGACCATTAGTTTTCAATGCAGGAAAGAGTGTTAGGAGTGCTTTGGTTCGTGTGAATTATTGTATTTGCTTTACAAGTGATTTTTACCCAGTTAAACTCACATTTTTATAATCAAGTTTTGAGTTCTGAATTCTCCACTAAATTTATAGAGCATTTAGTTTAGTATACTTTGGTAGTTGGGAGGGGAAGGAATCAAAAGAAAATAGAAGGGAGGGGAAGGAATCAAAAGAAAATAGAATCAAAAGGGAAGGGAAGAGAAGAGAAGAGGATGGGACATTAAGTAATAACTTCCCTTCACTTTGTGTAGCTGTTAAAAATCCTCCAAGTTGGGGTTTAAATTATTCATAAAAATGCAAGCGGGATAATTTTGGAAGATTACATGATAATCCTTATTTTCTTCCTCTAATTCCTAAAAACTTCCAAACAAGGAGAAGATTTACTTCAAACCTTCCCTTCTCTATTTCACATACCCTTAAAATATTTCTTGGTTGCTACTTACATCTGTATTATATTTACAAGGTTGCAATTTGGGTTTTGTTTCCTGCTTTCATTTGTTCCATGATTGAAAATCTTGCTTTAGATCTGACTCCTGTCATAAAACAATTGCTAGAGGTAAATTAACCTTTCAACTCCACCTAGTGGGATAAGGCTTGGTTGTTGTTATGGAGATAGATTAAGCTTGGCCTTTGGGTTTAGTTAGCAGTATCTGATATTATACCTGAGCAAAATACAGAAGAACTAGGTAACATGGCCACGGATTATAATGTATATAATATTTTGTTTATGGTACTATTAGTAATTTAGCTATATTATTATTTATTAAAAGTAGAAACAGTTACGTAAAAAAAATTTTGCAAAAATTTTAGGATGATATTCTATAAAATACTAGAGCTCAAGATGGCAATTAATATATTAACTATATTGAGAATTTTTTTTTTTAAAAGGATCTTTTTAATTTTCTAAAATTAAGTTAAAAGACATGCTGGACCGTCTTAAGTACCCTAGTCCCTAAGATGACTAAGGTGCATTTTAGGAAAAGGAGGAGGGTGCAGTAGGGAATTAAAGTCCCACGTTGGCAAGATGGGAAGTTTGACTTCAGATGACAACTTGCTGCACACTTGGCAGTACTGGGAGTGTGGGTAGCAAGGACAGAAAGGGTAAGAAAGAAGTGAGTGAGGAATTGGGGGAGAACAAGGCCTATCGAATGCCGCAGTGTGTTTTCTTTTCATTTCTGCTAGTTTTCCTTGTTGTATACACATATTCAACCCCGTTGATTTGATATCAGATCAGGAGAGGAGATCCATTTCTCAGTTTTTGCGTTTTGGTGTGATTCTGATCTGGTACCTATCAGACTGTCTTAATTTATTTATTGAAAAATTATAATCATAATTCTTAAAGAATCACTAATAACATTTATTGATATCGATTCCCATCTAAGTTTTACTCTATTTAGATAGATAGATATGATCAACAACCTTTTAGAGGCCTAGGAATTTACTGCTTTCATCAGTTTCAACCCTCTCAGTAGAGGACAATATTTTGTTGTGACAGTGAGCAGAGGTTTTCATTCCACTGGCATGAAGAGGATGGGAGGTGGACACGGCCATGATGAGCCATATTATATGCACGCGAAGCACATGTACAACTTGGACAGGATGAAGCATCAAGGATTGAAGATGTCCCTTGCTGTGTTCACTGCCTTCAGCATTGGTGTTGCAGTTCCTGTCTATGCAGTCATTTTCCAGCAAAAGAAGACTGCTTCTGCCTAGCTCATCATATACCTCATTTGCAATAATAAGGTGGATTTGGGGATCCTAGACTAGGGGATTGATTTTGGAGGCTATTGCGTATTTGGTTTGGAACTTTTTATGTTTAATCTTTTATATGGATTTTCCATATATCTGTGGTAATAATATTTTTCTCTGTACCGTCTAAATACTAGATGCTTGAATATTTTCATGCCTTGAAAGGAAAGATATGATCTTCAACTCTTCCTTTTCTTTTTCTTTCGGGTATAGTTTGTTCAAATTAGTGTAAGCACAACACCAAGTGGCAAGGAGCTTGGTGATAAGTTTTTGGTGTTTGAGTTTTATGAATGAAAAAAATAGGTTATGAGAGAATTTTGCCAACTTAAATTGATCTTTTCTGCTCAACTTGGATTAGTCGGACGATTTTCAAGATGAGGTTCTCATTCAAAAAGAAAAAAAAGGTGAATTCTTTGATATTTTTGAGTAATTTTAACATTGTTTAGGTGGTTTAATTAGATAGTAAGAATCATTTAATATGACCTATTTAATTAAGGTGATATTCTGATTTGGACCGGGGTAGCTTTTACCATTTTGTTTATTAGATACAAGAGAATTCAACAAAAAAAATTAGTCTAAATTGTCCTCAGTACTCAAATTTTATTTCCGTGGAAGTGTGAATAAAATATTTGAAGAAAATGATAATTATGCAACATTTATTTTAAGGGAAATGTTAGTCAATACTCTAAGGAAAGGTTCGTTTGGTGATCAGGATAGGATAAGAACGGATAGGATATGAGAGTTGGATAATAATAGGATGAGCATGATAAGTTCTTATCATGTCCGATGTTTGATGCGCATCAGATAATGATAGGATATGATATAAAATATTCACAAATGATAAAATTATCTTTATATCAAAATTACATTTTTTTTCCAAAATAAATTTTAATATTATGTGATTTTTTATACATTTAAATTAAAAAATATTTGATAATATATATTTTTGACTTTTTAATTATACATTAGTCCATTTTTTAAATTATAAAAAATTAACTTATGATATTTTTTCACTTTTTATAAAAATTGCTAATTAAACCACATATTTTTATTAGTAATAAGGTTGACTAATTAAGTTTGAAATCATAATCAAATAATAAAAATAGTAAGGATAAAAGATAAAAAAGAAAACATTTTCTTATCCTATCCTGTTGGTTCTAACCCAGCTCCTCCATCTGGATAGAATTATAACTAAGTAACAGGATATCATAAGTTAACAGGATAAATTTATCCCATTCTGCTGGTTCACCAAACTACAGATTAAAGCAGGATATAATACTTTATCATATCCTGTTTTCCTTATCCTGACCACCAAACGGGCCTTAATGGACGTTAGTTAAGGAAACAAAGATAGAAATTATGTATTGAAAAATAGTGTTCAATTTTTTCAAACTTTAAAAGTTATAATTCTTAATGTAAAGTTTTTACTTTTTGATTCATTAACTAATGTCTTTAGGACACTGGTTAGCAATAGTCTTATTTGAAATAGCTTGCTAATTTTCTTTGTTTATTAGAAAAATTACAATTCCTGACATACAATTAAACATGGATTGAAGATTATTAGAATTTTTTTGGTTTACTAAGGGTATCCCAGCCAATTGTCGGAAACGAGTCCTTTTCGAGGAATAGAGATCATCGAAGTGAATTTTATCTTTCTAAACAAAGTTTTTTTCATATACACGATAGAAATCAAATTTCTAATAATATATTTAAAAAATTTAACTATCTAACAACTGTGTTGGGTCTTTCTTCCTAAAGATTATTAGAATTTACTCAATGAGAAACTAATGAGAAACTGATACTTCTAAGGGAAATGTTTTTTGAACACCTAGAAAGGGACACCGTTGTGTTTTGATATATTATTAAAAAACGTATATACAAAAAATAAATAAAAAATAAAAATAAATATATATAATTTTTATACGATCTCCAAAATTTGATTTTCAATTAATAGAACTCCACTTCTAAATGGTTACTGAGACACCCTCGTTATTAATAACTTCGAGAGAAGTGGGTGAAATTGTGAATTCAACATATTAATATCAGCTCTTGGCGATAGTTAAACCTGTCACTGGCCTGCAACAATCTGAATATGCCATGTGTAATTGGTCTAGTCGTTACATTTACTATCTTTTTTGGGCCACCAAAAGTTTAGGTTAAGGAAAGATATATTTTTTCAAAGGTTAGAGAATATTATTAATCTGTAATAATTTATAATAAAATTTAGATATCATCTATTAATAAGAAAAATTCTAAAATCGAATTCAAATCATAAGAAATATAAGAAAAGGCTTGACTGACGTTACATTTTTTATCTGAATGTGCTTTAACGTGAGAAATGAAACATGATTAAATTATTCCGAAAAATCTATTACTATATTTGAAAGAAATTTTGTTGTACTTGTAATTCATTTTTGTCATATGGATTACATTTTTAATATTTGACTCACTAATAGATAATAGATGCACATTAGCGCACATGTTAGTCATCTCTTTTATTCCCTAATTCTAGGGTTTGTTTCCCATGGTTGTTTTTAATTTTGTCAGCTTCCAATGACCTTTTATTTTCAATACTTTCAAATTTTATATTTTTATTCATGATAACTAAATTAAAATTACATTCTCTTTAGCCCCCCAAAAAAAAATTACATTTTCTAAAAATAGATAAAATTTTATTATTCATTGCTTAAAAATAATATAAAGTATAAACTTTCCATTAAAGCAATATGTTTGGACCAAAACAAACATGACCTAGGATTCATATCCTCTCCAGCAGTGTAATGATGTCGCATTTGGTTTTACATATGATATTGCATGTGGTATCATGCGTTTGTTTGTTTTAATCCAACGACATTGTAACTCTCTCCAGCAAATATCAACCATTGGATATGATTGGAGACAAGATTAAGACGGTGTGATCAGAGAGGATCCAAATTTCTTGACCTATGTAAGGGAGAATAAGATAGGGACCCGGATCCTCTCCAACGTTTAGGGAGCGATTTCTCCCCGCCATTAGATTAATATAACGACTGACATGTGATTGAAGGAAGGATGGATGAAGATTCTGGATGGATGTGATCAATTTTAAATCAAATGGGAAAATTGCATCGGTTTTAAGTTTGGTTTAATCACATTTCATAATTTTTTGTTTTAAGAGTTATATGCATTTATTTTATTTAATGCTATTCTAATTTTAGTTATCACATCTTTAAAAAAGATAAATATAATAATAATCTAAATCTTAAAGAAATGAGTATAATTTCTAAATAATATTAAACATAATTAAACTAAATTTAAGGAGACTTGATTGTAATTTTTGCAACAGTAACCCAAAGTTCGAGATATATATCTATTAAAGAGGAGGCCCTCTAACCCTTGTTTGGATCACTAGATCTAGAAGAGAAAGAAGTATGTGCTATAGAAGTGGGCGAAGGCTAAGGTGAGCGAACTCATGAAGTCGCTCACCATGTATCAATAAAATCCACAATTAGATATATTATTATTTTAATTCAATGGTTTAGATTATAATATTTTTAAATTTGCAAATTCACCTTGCATTTTCACTCTCTCACTCCCCTGCCACCCTCTCCCTCCACCCCTCCTCCCTCCCCTCCCCTTCCACTATCTTCGGCCTCCCCACCACTGGCAACTAAATTTTTTGTTGGCTGGGACCTAACCTTGACAAGTCTGAATTTTTTGCATAGCCAGGAACTAAATGTAATTAACTAACATCAACTATTCTACCATGTGAACTGTGTACACGCTCCAAATCATCTTCATCATTTCCAGTCTTATCCTTCACAATATCATTCCCACTATACCTTTAACAACAGACTGTGGAGCCCCATCCGGAGCAATGTGTAACGCCCTTCGTTACATTAGTAACCCAAATTAATAATTTAAATAAAATCAGGAAAAATAAAATTTTTTTCTTAAATAAACACTGAATAAATACTTAATATAATATTAGTCCAAAATAATTGTTTACATTAATTCAAAAACCGAATAACATAATCAGTTTCAAAACTTCAAAACAGGGCGTCTATAACATCTCGCATAAGAAAATAACTAAAAAATAATAAAGGTCCACCTGGCATATGCCATACAATACTAACCAAGCTCTAAAGCTAAAGAGATAGTCTTCAAAACGTCTGGCTGCTCAACAGGGACATCCTCAGGCTCTGAAAACAATACTACTAATGAGATATAAAATCCCAGTGAACAGAAATACAGTTTAAAGGGTTTTCACAAAAGCATTGTTCTCAGCCGGTGCGGTAACCGGAAAAACTATCCATGGTACCCGCTACTTTCAAAATAATGTATAGTAAAATAATAATAATAATATAAATTATTATTGACAGTAACAATCATCATTAATACATCATAAATCAAATATGACAAAATCTCATATATCAAACAATCTCAAATATTCTCATATGTCATATGACTTTCAAACTGCACATAACAATGGCGTCCCATTGCCTACCTTACTCATGAAGGTATTTCGATGTCACCTTCTCTTCAGTGACATTACTCATTTCGATACCAACCATTGTACACCGGTGGTATTACTCATTTCGACATCCCAACATGTGGCGATGTTACTTTCGATACCCCATCATGGCGGTATTTCATATTTCGACACCCCAAATCATTGGCAGTGTTACTTTCGATACCCCTATCATAGGCGGTATTGCAGCAAACAACATCCAACATATTAACAGTTATTGAATCATGCCAATATCACAAATATCGTCAAATAGTGCATATATAACATATCAATTCAACCAAATCACGTATGTATCATATATATCATAGCATCAATTTCAATAATAACCATTTAATTAATAGCAGGAACACCTTAGAAGGAAAACCCCCAAATTTGTAAAATCAGGATTTGACCAAACGCATGATTATTTTCCAAAAACGCATTTTGAAAACATAACCCAAACCCCAAATCAATTTGCACCATGAAAAGGGTGAGAAAGAGTATTTCTACTCACCTCTTGAAGACCTCCAAGAATCTCCAAGCGTACCCTATGGCGAATCTTAGATGTCGCCTTCTTCAGTCTTGAATCCCCCTTCTCCTTCTCCTTCTCCTTCTTCTTCATCTTCATCTTCCTCTTGTTGTTAGTGTTGTTGTTGTTGTTGTTATTGTTCTCCTTCCAAACTCATTGCTTGTTGCAACCCCATCTCCCAAGCATGAAGATGCTCTACAACCGTTACTAAGGTGTTTTAGGATGCAAAAAGGGTTCCTAGCCGCACTATGGTGTTATATGAAGGTATATATATAGTGTTGCACTGATTCCCTATTTTTAAACCTATTTTTAACGCATCCTGACATAGAGACTGATTTTTGAATTAAGTTTTAGATAGAGTCTTTGAATAAGTTTTAGATAGAGTGTAGTTAGAGTTTGTTATTAAATAAGTTTTAGATAAAGTCTAGATAGAGTTCTATTATTGTTACAGATTTTAATTATCTTTTATCCTTTCTAATTAATTCAAAGGCCCAAAACATGCAGTCTAAGCCTCCCAAAAATTATCTAATTTCTCTAACGTTATTATCTCCAATTATTTTTAATTTTAGGATGTTACATTTTCTCCCCTCTTTTAAGAATTTCGTCCCCGAAATTAACTCCACTCGCACGTACGAAGCAAATAAAGAGTCTGGGCATTGGCGAGCCAAGTCTTCTTCTACGTCTCAAGTAGCCTCTTCTAGAGTTAAATTCTTCCCAACCACCTTCACCAAGGGGATTGTCTTGTTCTGCAGAGTCTTAGTGCTCTTATCGATGATCTGACTAGGCCTGACTTAAATATTATGTTATCCCTCAATTGTATTAACTCAGGAGCTAGTACATGAGACATATCTGACACAATTTTCGAAGTTGAGAAATAAGAAATACATCATGATGGTATGACAACCATGTTGGAAGAGCCAATTGGTAAGCAACAGGCCCGACTCTCTTGAGGATGTGGAAAGAACCCATAAAAACAAGGAATTAGTTTTCTGACTGACATTGACCCTCACATCCCAATCTTAGGAATGACTATCAAGAATATATGTTCCCCTTCCTAAAATTCTAAAGGCTACTTTTCCTTGTCGGCATAACAATCTTTAACTATTCTGCGCAGTGCGCATCTCTCCCCTCTGAATTCTAAATGTGGTCTCCTGGATTAAATCCGATCCTAACAAGATCTCCTCACCTACTGTATACTAACATAAGGAGAACCTACATATCCTAATCATACCATCAATATACGTATAGTCATTAACTATTTCACCACATATTAAGTGTACAATTCATGACACCTTAAATATAAACATAATTTTAAAGAAAATCAATGATAACATTTACAGACTAAAATCATGCACTTAAGTGTTTGTTTCTGTCCATCATACTAAAATCATAATATCTTCACTTGCATTCCATCATTATAAGCATTCTCAGAAAAGATTCATGACAAACAATTCACAAAAGAAATTAAATTAAAGTTTTATACCTTTCATATGTAGATCTTATAATCCCTTATATTCCACACCAAAACTATTATATTGTTAACAGCACAGAAATTTTTATAAAATAGATAAACAAATAAAATGAAACAAAGAAAGAAAATTAAAACAGTAGAGACATCCATATCCTAAGTTTTATCCAGTTCAAGTTGATAATTTTATAAGAAAATAAATAATTTCATTTTCTATTAAGAGATGGTCTTACTAAAACAAAATTTGGTAACAAAAACATAATAAGATTTAGTTAACTTGCAATTAAATTGTGTAGTCATTGAGCATATACAACTTTCAAAACAATTTTTATCAATAAATATCATAGTAGAACTAAGAAATCAATTTCATTTTGATTTTTGAGTGATCACATACAAATAAGATTTTTAATTTTTTTTTTTATTTTTTGACAAGAAATATATGTTTGTTAAGATTAAACATGTCATTAATCTATACGGATAATAAGTCCAAGGGATATATTAATTGCAAATAGTGTTTGGTCCCTTGAGAAACAATCTGAAATATTCAAGCAAGATGATTTTCTAAAAAAAATTATATAACAAAATTACAACATAAATTAAAATTTGAGCATATATATACACCTTCTTTAATATAACATCCATTATTTTTATTTTCATCTACTATTACATCTTGCTTATTCCTAGATATATGGTTAACTTCCCTTCATGTATCTATTTTAGCATTTTTTTTTCAAGGGCTCCCCTCCTTAGGAACAACCATCCCATTCTTAAACAACACTAGACTATTATCAAACAACACATTATTCTCTTGATCTAAAAGAGATTGCAATTCCTGGTCTAAAAACTACACTCGCATAATCTATTTTCTAAGGTCACTTCAAATTTCAACTTATTCAATTTCAAGCTTAAAGCATTTAAGGTTATATTGAAATTCAGGTCCATAAACTCTTCTAAGATATTCATCTCAAGCACTAATATGCAAGGATTTTCTATTTAGGTCCTCCACCACTATATTGACTTTTCCTAAACTGTACTTCAACTCAAATTCATGGTCCTTAAGAAATTTCATTCACCTTCCTTGCCTTATTTTTAATTCTATATATTTTTCTAATTTAAGGCTCTTATGATTATTAAAAACTTCAATTTTATTCCATAGAAGATATTTTCCTTTCCTAGTTAACTCGGTCAGAAGTAAGGCTAGCCTAGAGAACCCATTTATAACTTCATATAATACGCTTTTAATTCTAAGAACTACTTACACCTGTCACTTCTTAGGTTGCTCTCATCCTATCACTGCATCTACTTTACTTGAATCAAACGCCACTCTACTCGAATGATCTAAGGTTATTTATTCTAGGAAAAAGATATCTATCCTTAATAGTTATTTTGTTCGATCATCTAATGTCCACACATAGGTTCATATTCCCATAATTTTTTTTTCACTAGAAGCACTTAAAAAAACTTATTACAAATCAAACATATTCCTCAATTATAATTAAAGAGAGATTAGACATATAATATAATTAAATAATAAAGAATTAGTATAAAAATAAATAAGTCAATGCATGCCTTAGGGAACATGAGCAAATTATGATTCCAAATAAATAAAATAAAATAACACAAATCAAGAATGTGAAAGGATGCATCAAGGTAAAAAGTTTTAATTCACAATCAATTTGATTTGACTAAAAAAAAACAATGATGCACAAAGATATTTTCATTTATGAATTGAAAACTCATTGAAACAAAAGAAAGTTAAAAACGTGAATTCAAAACAAGCGAGACTCTCTTTGACAATTTTACTATCAAGGACGAATATCATAAATGATAAATGAAAAGTAAAACTATTTATTTTATTTTTTTAAAATACAAAGAATATACATCTATCAAGCAAATTCATCAAATGACATAAAAATATATTTGAAGAA
Organism: Ammopiptanthus mongolicus; assembly: GCA_039655645.1. Taxonomy (NCBI): domain Eukaryota; kingdom Viridiplantae; phylum Streptophyta; class Magnoliopsida; order Fabales; family Fabaceae; genus Ammopiptanthus; species Ammopiptanthus mongolicus. The sequence goes on from CM077346.1 coordinate 41,360,620, forward strand.
TATAATGTTAAGAATTAACAATCTTGAATTTCCAACTCTTTTTTTTTAATTAATAATAAACAAATCCCCGTATAAAAACTCATTTTCTAGCAATTCCTCTAATTGTTTCTTAGGCTCATTTAACTCTAAGGATCTCAGTCTATAAGGTGCTACTGACTCTGATCCACTTCTAGGCACTAGTCCTATGTTAAACTCAACCTCTATATTTGATGTAAGGTAGAGACCTCTTTATGGAACACATCTAGAAACTAACAGACAACAGGTAGCGCCGCTACATCACTTTCAGTCTCTTTCATAACAGAAACAACAATATGGATCATTAAACTATCTCAACTAAGAACTTATGACCTGGAAACGAATACAACAAGGTTTAACATAAAAGATACATAAAAGATTCATCAAACATAGGTTGTGAAGTATATACATATTTCTATTTGGACAACATTATTAGACGATAGCGAAACTATACTAAGAGTGACATCCAACACAACATTTGAAAACATATCAAATCATAAGATAAATTTTGGTGTATCGAAGAACTTTTCAAATAGGTAAAAGATGCAACCAATTTATCTTTGACAGGGGTAGAAACACACAAGTGGAAAGATAATTTAGAAATAGGCAACTCTGGAATTTTGACACAACTAAGAGTTATGGAAGAATGGATGCTCCTGAATCAAACAATATGATAACCTCTTGCTATAAGCACAGTTTGTCTTCGGCTCCTCTATCTGCTGTAGCATCTAAGCTGTCCCGAAAAAATGACGGTTCGTCTTTCGAAAAAGCGGTAATCCCACGTATTGAGGTTCTTGGGGTGTTACCTCCCCATATCCCCTCGTATGACGGAGAGTCTCCGTCTGCTCTTGCAAATCTATGGTCAGACGGTCCATAGCTGTTACAAGCGCATCATTCGTCCCTCACCTGTTAGTCATTATAAATATGCTCACTATCAATGAAACATTGAGTTGGCCAGGCTCAATATCCAAAGCATAGTATGCAGCATCTACAACTCTAACAAGCATCCTATGTGCCCAAGTTTTGATTTTTGAAAAACCCAATATCCACAGTCCAATTTAGGATTGAAATGCTCTGATACCAAAAATGTAACGCCCTTCGTTACATTAGTAACCCAAATTAATAATTTAAATAAAATCAGGAAAAATAAAATTTTTTTCTTAAATAAACACTGAATAAATACTTAATATAATATTAGTCCAAAATAATTGTTTACATTAATTCAAAAACCGAATAACATAATCAGTTTCAAAACTTCAAAACAGGGCGTCTATAACATCTCGCATAAGAAAATAACTAAAAAATAATAAAGGTCCACCTGGCATATGCCATACAATACTAACCAAGCTCTAAAGCTAAAGAGATAGTCTTCAAAACGTCTGGCTGCTCAACAGGGACATCCTCAGGCTCTGAAAACAATACTACTAATGAGATATAAAATCCCAGTGAACAGAAATACAGTTTAAAGGGTTTTCACAAAAGCATTGTTCTCAGCCGGTGCGGTAACCGGAAAAACTATCCATGGTACCCGCTACTTTCAAAATAATGTATAGTAAAATAATAATAATAATATAAATTATTATTGACAGTAACAATCATCATTAATACATCATAAATCAAATATGACAAAATCTCATATATCAAACAATCTCAAATATTCTCATATGTCATATGACTTTCAAACTGCACATAACAATGGCGTCCCATTGCCTACCTTACTCATGAAGGTATTTCGATGTCACCTTCTCTTCAGTGACATTACTCATTTCGATACCAACCATTGTACACCGGTGGTATTACTCATTTCGACATCCCAACATGTGGCGATGTTACTTTCGATACCCCATCATGGCGGTATTTCATATTTCGACACCCCAAATCATTGGCAGTGTTACTTTCGATACCCCTATCATAGGCGGTATTGCAGCAAACAACATCCAACATATTAACAGTTATTGAATCATGCCAATATCACAAATATCGTCAAATAGTGCATATATAACATATCAATTCAACCAAATCACGTATGTATCATATATATCATAGCATCAATTTCAATAATAACCATTTAATTAATAGCCGGAACACCTTAGAAGGAAAACCCCCAAATTTGTAAAATCAGGATTTGACCAAACGCATGATTATTTTCCAAAAACGCATTTTGAAAACATAACCCAAACCCCAAATCAATTTGCACCATGAAAAGGGTGAGAAAGAGTATTTCTACTCACCTCTTGAAGACCTCCAAGAATCTCCAAGCGTACCCTATGGCGAATCTTAGATGTCGCCTTCTTCAGTCTTGAATCCCCCTTCTCCTTCTTCTTCATCTTCATCTTCCTCTTGTTGTTAGTGTTGTTGTTGTTGTTGTTATTGTTCTCCTTCCAAACTCATTGCTTGTTGCAACCCCATCTCCCAAGCATGAAGATGCTCTACAACCGTTACTAAGGTGTTTTAGGATGCAAAAAGGGTTCCTAGCCGCACTATGGTGTTATATGAAGGTATATATATAGTGTTGCACTGATTCCCTATTTTTAAACCTATTTTTAACGCATCCTGACATAGAGACTGATTTTTGAATTAAGTTTTAGATAGAGTCTTTGAATAAGTTTTAGATAGAGTGTAGTTAGAGTTTGTTATTAAATAAGTTTTAGATAAAGTCTAGATAGAGTTCTATTATTGTTGCAGATTTTAATTATCTTTTATCCTTTCTAATTAATTCAAAGGCCCAAAACATGCAGTCTAAGCCTCCCAAAAATTATCTAATTTCTCTAACGTTATTATCTCCAATTATTTTTAATTTTAGAATGTTACACAATGGCAACGGCGGCACATCCGAAGAAACCCTAATTTTATGGTGTCCATTCAAGTCATCTTTTTTTTACATACAACACTATGATGAATCTTCTGATTATTAGTCCCCAAATTTTTGGATCCATAAACCTCGATTGAACCCTCAACACGTTTCACCTTGTTGACATGCTCCAACGCCTCTTTCACTCTCTTCCTGGTCGCCGCAGCCTCCCGAACTGTCCTATCAGCCCTAGCTCTGGCCATGCCGACGGCTTTTGCGGGCGAGGCGGAAGCGATCTTGGGAGGCGTAGAGGAAGACGAGGGAGAGCTTTTGATCGAATACGTGATGATTAGGATTGGGAATTGGGAAGAAGGAGAAGTTTGTTGAAGAGGGAGAAACTGATAGTGAAAGAGATAGAGGGGGCGAAGGAGAAGAGAGGGGAGTGAGAGAGAAGGAACTGAAAAATAATTTTGAATTTGCAAAATAATCCTCTCTTATATGAGAGACTTGACTGGATATCTCACCCTATAATTCACCAATAGTTTGGCGCAACCAACGAAGTAAACCAATGTGGCCTCATATGAAAGAGTTCTTCGTTGGATTGGGAAGATTTTGGAGAGAGACATGTTTATATTTTTATATATCCTATTTTACCCCCCTTTGCATCATGTCATTGTTGTTCTTTTCCATTATGACACCAGCATAGTTATTTCAGGAAAATATCATATTTTTACAACAAAATATCAATTATTTCCTTTCACTTTTTTATCTAATCAAACGATAAACTTAAATTTTCTTTCTCTCCTACTTTTTTTCTATTTTTCTTAATCTAAGAAAAATACTAGCAACATATTTTATAAAACTCTTTTTTATTGGTTAAAATTCATGTGGATCCTATAAAATATAAGTGAGACCAACATGAATTAATAAGACTAACATGAATTTTAATTAATATGAGATTATATATTAAAAATAGAATGTGTTGCTAACACATCTCCTCATTTCAAATAATCTAAAAATCAATCTATATTCTACTCATTAGTCTTACTTCTATCCACGCTAATTCTTTCCTCCCCACTTCTATGATCCAAACAAAGCGTAAATTTTGCTACAAACTTGTTGTCAAATCATGAGAACCGAAAGGATTATCCTCCGGACTGTCAATTAGAGATTCCTTTCATGCACATAAAAAAGATCATGAGAACGGGAGCAATTTGGCCAAACAAAATAAAAAATGGCTGACTCGTTCTCTGGTGGTGTTGCCGTGGATCTTCACTATCTTGGATAGGTAGAAGTTTTGGATGCGTAGAAGGAAAGTAATAATAATGCCAAAAAGAAGAAAAGACAACTCAGAAAAAGCAAAAAAAAATAACATGAAGAAGGAATAGTTTAATACTGTTATACTGCAATAGGATAAGATGGGGTGGCCGTACTTTCTTGGATACAAGTATAGTTTTCAATGAAGAAATGATATTTTCCACAGACAAACAAGCTATATTTATTTTTTCTGGTGCCAACTTGGATGAGTTTATAAAATTAATATAAAATTATAATTTTTAGAAGACTCAATCTATAGTCCTATCAATATTATAAATTAATGATTCTCTAAAATTACATAACTAGGACCATCTATAATGTGTTTGAAATGGTGGTGGATGTACAAAAATTATGTCCTGGACGTGATTTTCTTGAAGCAATAAATTGTAGCTTATGTTATATTGACGTATGTTTGCCAAGTTCAACGCGTTTACAAACACGTTACTATTAAAATATACCTTGTTTATATAGTACTTTCCTTCATCATCATACAATGAATGCCTATTTAGGTTCTGTTGGTTAAAATTAACGAATAGCGGATGATGGATAAGTTTATATAATTAATGAATGATGAATAAGTTCATGTGTAATGGATGAATTTATAACGAATAGTGGATAAACTAATTTATTGATATGAAAATATTTAATAAAAATCGTAGTTGAAATAACTAAAAATGATAAAAGGACATGTTTATATACCTTTCTAACAAATAAAATCATTGATAATAAGTATAATTCAAAATAATTATATACAATAAATATATATATATATATATATATATATATATATAATTTATTTTAAAATAATTATCGCTTTAAATTTTTGAAAATATTTTAAATTATTTATGAATTGTTTATATGCTATGTTAAATAATACGTGTTATTTTAAAGATTATAATATTTTATTTAATTAAATAGAGTAAAGGTAGAATTAAACTAATATAGTAAAGATAAAAAAGAAAAAAAATAAGACGCTATAAATTATAAGCTAAAATGTTACGTAAAGTAATTCCTTGATGAAACGCTATAAATTCGTAAAAAAACGTTATAAACTATTAACAAATGTGCTTATCAAATATGGCTACTAACTTATCCACATATTAAAGAGAGCCTTAGCTCATGTACCATGAATCATAGAGGTAAGTGACTTATATTGAACTTGATTTAATTAGTCAATACAATGATATTTTTTAGGTACTAAAAACAATGAATTCCATTTATTTATTTTCATAAATATATATGTACAATGAAATTTTTTAAATTAATTCACGAAATATGATACATGTATGTTATATATAATTATTATGCATTGGCAGTGTAAATTTTTTATACTGTCAATCAATCAGAAATCATGATAGGAATGACTTTTAAGGTAGTTAGGATAGAAATAAAACATTTTCGTTTATGTGGCAATTTTTGATTGGTTGACAGTGTAAAAAATCTATATACCAATTAAATCCTAATATATATTAATGATATATAAAATAATTTTTTATGCAATTATATAATCATTTAAATTAATATAATTTCATAGTCTCAATATTATTAATTTATAGAGGTTTCCCTGTAAATTAACATTATCATATATTATATTTTAAATTTAAATATATTACATATAAATATAAATTTAATATCATTTAAGTACAATATACTAAATTTTTTACATGGTATAATTAAGACAAATAGGTTGATTGGTCCTATATATTTATTTAATTTTTCACATCTTTTTCATAAGTTTTTTTTTTTCAAATTGGTTCTACACGTTACATTCCGTTTCCACATTAATCCTTTCCGTCAATTTCGACCTAACGCCGTTAATTTTGAGCTGATATGGCATGATATTAGTGTGACACGTGACTCTTTACGGATGAAGATCTTCAGTCCCAATTTCCTATCTCATTTTCTGTCCCCCATCAATAATAATTTAACACTTAAGAAAATAAAATCATAACTCATTAATATTTATGTTTATTTTCAATATTCAATTGGTGAAAGACATCGAGACATTATTTTTTGGACAATCAATTTTTATCTCTTTTATATTTGATGACGTTAGATCAAAATAAATAAAAAATATATATAAAATCAATTTAAAAAAAATTTTATAAAATCGATATAAAAAATTAAATAAAATTATAAAATCAATCAACGTATTTCACCCATAATTAAAATTAACATCACATACAAAGAGAAGAAAAATGACAAATAATAGAAAAAGATCGGATGGCCACAAAAGTATCGCCTCGAATTGGAGTCTTGACTTGACTCCTGAATTGGCCTTCAGCAGAGCAGCAGCCTTTGCTGCCTGTACCTGTGCCATGACATGACGAGGGTTATGTTCCTTCTTCATAAAGGCTCTATCGTTCTCGAGCGATTAATGCTTTGTTTTGTCTAAAAAAACCCAAGTGCTTTTTAATTATTAAAAATATACGATTTATAAAAAAATATTAAAAAATAATAATTTTTCATAAAAATTTAATTTCCCCGTTTTTTATTAAAAACCCAACTATGTATATATATATATATATATACTCAAACGGGATTGACATAATGAAACTATGATAGATACGTAAGATATGTCAAATATGTATAAAAATATTTTTTGAAGAGAGATTCCTGATTCGATCCTACCTCAAGCAAAATAGATTTTTTGGGGAAAATTTCTACCTATATTACTCCAGACTCAGAAATAATAACTTACTTCCAACCATTTTTTTTTTTATAAAATATAATAATAATATTGGTTTTGGAAGATTTAGAAACCAACTATATGTCCGATCAAAAAGGAGAAACCAATTATGATATGAAAACTATTAATCAATTATAAATTATTATATTATAAAAAATAATTAATTTTTATAATAATTATCTTAAAATTCACATCTCGAATAATTTGTTATTATTTAACAATATAAGTTACAGAATACTCCATTTGCTTACTATTTGATAAGCATTGTTCTATTAATCGGAGTTATAATTATTTTCTCCAAATTTCTTATCATTTTATTTTAGCATGTTCATTCTTTATAGCAGTTTTATTTGTTGATTTTCACCTTAAGGAACAACAAAGGCTCTCAGTGACTTGGTACACTGCGAAATTCTGTAATCAATGGAACCCAACACCGCATGCTTATTCACCCAGGTATGTTCATAATGTATATATCCTTGGCATAAAATCTTATACAGGAATAGAATAAGCCTCATATAAATTGTTTTATATATGATGATGTAAAAGTTCGACCCTGCCCCAAAATATCCACCCCGTATTAACTCTATTTGTTATCTGAAAATTTGGTACACAGGACCAACAAGAAATTTCACTGTCAAACACAATCCAACTTCAAAAGCAGCAAATAGGTCCACAGAAAAATCAAAGCCATGATACATGTCAAAATCATCTTTAACATTGTCAACACAATCCCTCACTTGACACAGCTTGAACTTGAATTCAAAGACTACTGCCCGGGTGCTTTTGCCCAGTTTTATGTAAGAAGACAGATAAGCTAAACTCCATGAATTAAACCATATGACAACAGCTTGCCGCTAAACCGAATTATAATGCAGAGCATATCAAAGAGTTTTGATAATTAGTGGTTAACTGAAACAAGATGTCAAGCTACATACAAAAAACATGTACAGCCTGCCACTACATTCAAAGTTGCCTAACATACAGTATTAAAGGTTTGAACCAGTATTATTAAAATATCAGCCCCTATCATTCCTAACGCACAGTAACTGCTATTTAAGTTACCTCTCCTTCGAAATATAACTAAATTACAAAATTCGAAGGAGAACCATATTATAAACAACTCAAAATTGCTAGTCTTCAACTCCAAGATTCCTAATTCCACAGTCAGCTGTCCTTTTGTCACCCTGAAAAATATTGAAGACAATATGTAAGCTATAAGAAAATTGAGCCATGACTACCACTTAAGATTAAATGACAGCTTCATATGATGAGAAATTATCACATTTGTTATGATTGTAAGCAAAACTATCACAATGCAATAAACTGTTATAAACAAGACTACCTCTATAAGTAAAAGGAAAGCACTTGAGAATTATACCATTCAAAATCTATAACTTTAAGTGTATATATGTCCAATGCATTCCTGTGAACCACAGTGGCAACTATTACTCTCAACCTTTTGAGACTCGTCCCTTGTGGCAATTGTAATCATAACTTAGCTCTCTTCCCGCAGGTATGTCCTTTAGAGCAAACATCACTTTGTGGGGAAAGCTCTTATAATTATGATCATACATAACGTCTTTGACATGGAGATTTGGAGAACAACTATGATTTATAAATCTTGCAATGTTTCCACGTCTTGTTGCATCAATGAAGCCATTGCCGGCACCTGCAAAAGTAGACTAAAACTGTTAAATGGAGTAAACACATACCAAAGGAGATATCCATCATAGATTCATAAACATACCTAGGTGAAATATATAGCCATCATCAACTAGCCTTGATCCAGCTTCTCTATAGTGACAGACTTCTCCAATATACTCACAAACAAAGCTTCCAGACGGAATGAAAGAACGTGTTCTGACACCCCAACCTTTCAATTCAGTTCTGAAGATTTCTAGTTGGAATTGTATACCACACTGAGTTACTCGGTTGATGCAAGATGAGGAGCACTTGCAAGAAGGGCCACACTCATATATGCAGGGTGATTTCATTTGAGAAGCAAGTCTTTTGTTTCGGTCATATGGCATTGTTCCACCATTCTTAACAATGCAGGCACATTTACCATAATCCACACATCCATCTGCACAATCACAGCAACATACCATTGGCATCCTTAAACTCTTTGAATAAACTATATTGACTATGTAATCGAAGGATGGAAGCATCTGGTCACTATCTATTGGTTTCACCACTCGAATAGGAAACTTTTCTTGTCCGATCGAAATATCATTCACACAGACAACCTCCTTTTGGGCAACAAAAGCTTTAGATTTGCGTCTCTTCCTTTGAGTAAAACTAGCAAAGTGCCCCGAGTTGTTATCATTAACCATAAACACATCCTTAGGTGAAGCACAAGTTCTGGGTTGCTCTAAAATTCTATTCATTGTATACTTGAATACAAGTTTTCCAAATTTTCCTCTTTCTTGAGTCATCTTCTCCACTAAATACAAACCATCATAAACAAAGCAGCTGTTAGAACTGTCGTTACGCCAAATCTCCACCCCATCAGATTTTCCAAAAACCTTCAATATAACCCTCACCGGACTTTTGGCATCCATGCTATTCTTCAAAGCAAGATTTCCTCCTTCCAATTTCTGATCATGGGGCACAACATTATATGTTACATTAGGATTCCCACCATGACCTATATAAATCAAGGAACCACTTGATTTTCTAACATTATCATAGCGACTAGTTACGACAATGCTGGTGGCCAATGAGTCCCTAACCTTCCCCAAGTAATCAATTCCACTTGAAAACTGATGATGTAGACCAATAACATTAAGTTCAGTCCTGTATTGAAACTGATCACCAACTTCAATTCCTGGGACATGTCCCACACGCTTGTGAGTGTTCTCCCATTGATGGTTCCTCCTCATCAACATTGCTGCTTCCCTCATAGCTTTTGTTTTTGCTTTCAAATGGTCAACTTGGTCTGCTTTATACTGACAAAAGAGTTTGTTAAACAAGTTCCTATACATATCCAATGCTTGCTCCACCTTTCTGCGTTTCAGAGAGACTGATTTCCATTTCTTAGCAGAAGAAGGTGATGAACTCAAAGGCTCCTCATAACTAGTGGATGATGGAGTAGGAAACCCTTCTTCATTCTTTCTCCCAAAAGATTTTGATGCCTCCATTTATAAACACCCTGCTTACAAAATCACATAGAAGGGCACAAATGACACAGTGAAACAATAAAGGGCTTAAGATAAAGCAACCCTTGAAACATTTAAAGTGGTGCGGAAGATGAAGAAATATAAAAGTTACTTCAGAAAAGGAAAAAGAAAAAAAAGCAGAAACATGAAACAAACACTTGAAAACACTCTGAAAGGAAAAAAAAGTAAAGAAGTAAGAGATTTCATATAAGCATTTGAAGAATAAGGAAGAGAAAAAAAAAACGTTAAATGTAATGAAAGAAACAAATTAAAAAAATCAAACAATTGAAAACACTTAGTAAGCGTTTCATACTGAAACAAACATTTGACACATTCTGAAATGAAAAGTAAAACCTCATAAAAATAGAGATTCCATACTTAAGTAAACATTTGAAGAATCAAGGAAAAGAAAATAATTTTAAAAAAAAAAGTAACGTTCAACGTGAAAGAAACAAACATTGGGAAAAGCATACTGCTAGAGAATCATAAACAAACACTTGAAGAACTCATGGAACAAAGTTATTTGAGAAACAGAAACATAACACTCTAACAGCGGAACTTCATACATAGTAAGCAATTAAAAATTCAAACTTGCCCATCATAAAGAATAACCGACAAAGGTAAAATGTAAGACACTGAGACAAGAAGAGTCCAAAAATTGGAAACTACAAAATGTGACTAAGAAGAAAAACCAAACCTTGATTGTGGTGAAAATGAAGTAGCAGGGGAAGATGAAGAATAATAAAACCACTAAAAGGAAACTGTAGTGTACACAGTGCGGTATCAAGAAGAAGAAAAAAACACGGTAAAATACTAAAATAATGGCAAAAAAGAAAATCACGGTGAGAAACCGAACTCCATACAAAAATTGCCGAATTCGGAAATAATTCCCGACCTGCACCATTCTGATATTTAATTGAGTTTAATTGAGCAATACATCATTGGTGTAAAGCTTTTATTTTTTATTTTTTTATTAGAGAGTAATTTTTAAAATAGTTAGGATAATAGTTAAATTTATTTTATTGATATGATAATTTATGATTAGTTGATAATGTAAAAATATTTATATTATTAATATATATCAATTAAAGCCTATTTAATTTTAATTTTTTTGTATCATTTTAGTGTGTGTATGGATGAGCGTTTGACAAACGTGATTTTGGATAGAATTGATTATGCAGAATTGATTTTAATATAATTGAGTTTGAAGTGAAGTGATTTATGTTTGGATGTTTTTATTTTGAAAGCAAGTTTGATGTAAAACTTAGTGTAAATTTTTCAATTCAACGCAGAAGCTATAAATTATAGCTTCTACTAGAATCACGTTTAAAGGCAAAATCAATTTTATAAGACCATAATCAAATACCTTTATTTTTACCAAAATTATGTTTGACAGAGAGAGAAACACTTCTGATAGCTCCATAAGTTAAACCAAACACACACTTAATATTTTTGCCAAAAAAAACACTTTAGAGGAATATGTAGCAACTTGGACAAATCATACGACAAAAGCCCGTTTTATAACTTCCCAAAAATTTCTCTGGATCAGAGCCGAAAAGTCATCTCTTCAAAAATTGAAAATAAGTTACCTTTCGCTTCATATTGGATTGATTCCTATGTTAAATATGAACCAATCCAATCAGTTTTAATGTGATTTGAATTAGATTGAATAATTTGATTTTTATCAATACAATAATTAAAAGATAAATCTAAATATTATCAACGAATATAACATTTAATATACTAAAAATTAAAACATTACAAACTAATAATTATGAATTTTACATTTGAAACATTAAAAATAATAGAAAATTATATCGCATCAAACTAATAAATGTTATTAGGAAAATAAGAACCAACAAAGAAAAGTCTAATACAATGTCACATACTAACAATACAATAAATAAGTATTAAATTTTATATATGCGATTCAGTTCAGTTTGGTTCGTTTTCTTTTTTGAAACCGAATCAAAACGAACCGAACCGATCAGTTTTCACAAAACATGTCCAAAAAATCCAATAAAAATCGATTTTGTTCGATTTTCGATTTTGTGGATCGATTTTCTGTTTTTATTGAATTGGTTTGGAGGTGAACACCCGTATGGATAAGGATAAGTTTGTAACGGTTAGAAAGTGGATAAGCAGTTAGAGCAAAAAGAGGATAAGAAGTTATTATAGATTTAGAGTGCGCTTGATACAGATTTAAAAAATGATTTTGATATTCAATAATTTAGAGAATTTAAAGAAAAGAAGAAGCTATTTTACGTTTGTTTAAAATCATAAAAATGATTTTTTTTTTTAAAATGATTTTTAACTTGTTTGGATACACAATCATATAGAAGTACTTTTGTTTCTTCCAAAATTACCATAAACTACATATCATTGTAGACCATTAAAGAGGAACAAAAGGAGGAGGAGAATATACAAATCGTGAACTTACTTGGCTGCCGCCATGGAGGAGGAGAATAGAAAGCAAGAGGCAAGGTAAAGATGTTGTGAAGGAGGAGAACAGAAGGCAAGGTAAAGATATAACCTATAGGGTAAAGCTTGTCATTTTTGTAAAATTGAAAGGTCAATTTTGTCAAAAAAGGTACAGTTTCACCTCTACACTCATTTTCTCTCTCCTCGATTGCATGCCTCTATCTTGAGAAGCTAATTAGATTAGCTTCTCATTTTAATGATAAAAATGATTTTGTAAAACAACTTAAACAAGCACAATGAAAACCATTAAAATGATTTTTATTATAAAAAAAGCTTAAACAAACAAACTCTTAATTGAGAATCTTAATCCCTTCATGAACATTAATCTTAATTGAATCCAAAGATTTGAATAAATTTGTTTCGAATCTTATCTTTATCTTTATACTATTAAAAAGTTGAAAAATTTGTATTTTAATGTATTTGAGACTCTTAGCGCGGTTGTTCTTAGAGCACTTTGGGCACTTTTTGAAGGTTTACATGAGGTGAGTAAACAACTTTTTCAAAACCTCCATGATATAAATTTAAAAGAACATAATTCTTGAATTGAAACAATGATTCTTTGATGTTCTTGTTTGTAAAAATTGAGGTTTTTGGGTTATAATTGAATTTGATGATGTAACACCCCAAAATTTATATATCTGTTAAATAATTGTATCTGCGAATTAATTAAATGAAAATACAATTGATTAATTATAAAATAATATTAGCTAGCCAAAATAAAGAATTCATGTGAATTTAAATTAAAAACTCATATAAGAACCGAATTGCGTTTTAGTAGACAATTTGGATTCATATTGACAATTGTGATGTTTAGGGATTTTCACTGTCCTTTAGGGTTGCTTTTTATTTGCTTCTATAAAAGTGAAATTGAAATTGGGGGTTTAAGGATCTCATTATGTAACACCCCGATTTTTCTAATTAATCAGTAATTAAGTAATTGTATTTTATTTGAGGGTCTAGAAATGTTAAATAAATTATTCTGAGGCCATAGTCCCGCTCTACGTCATCGTAGGAGGCTATGGTTAAGTTTTGGGCCAAAACTCAAACGGAGCTCGATCTATGTTTTTCGGATGATAGTGTTTTTCTACTATCAAGGCCTCATTTTGACGTCCAAAAATATAAAAAATATTCTATATCAAGGCCTCATTTCCTCTACCTTTTTGCTAAAATGTGTCCTGACGTCAAAAATATAAATAATATTTTATATTCGGATCGAAAATCGATCGGGTAGACGATTCGAGTTGTCTTAGGGTTTTTCGAGAACCTTGAGCCAATAATTTTCATATCGGGGCTATGTTAAATTATTTGGGGACTCTTATCAGTGTCGTGAGGTGAATTGACCAAATTGCCCTTGGTTAGTTTTTATTAGTTACCTTTTATTACCTTTACCTATTTTCTAAACTCCTAAGTTAACTCTTTAAATATGCTATTTTTCATCTCACTCTCTCTCTCTTTTTTTTTTCCCGGCAGAAACAGCCCCCCTCCTGACCCATTCTTCTTCCTTTCTATTCTTTTCTTCTTTCTCACCGTTTTTCTTCATTTTTGGAGCTTTAAACCTTGAGATTTCTTGACGCATTCTTTACCAAACTTGAAGTAGATCATCATAGGAGGTAGCTTGTCATCTCTATCTCTCTCATTCTCTCTTTATTCTCCTTTAATTTCCATGATCATATAAGTTAGGGTTTTGTCCCTAAAATATTCAAAAATCCATGATAAATTGTAGGCAAGTCATTTTGATACCAAACCCGTTTCTATGGCCTAGGTTCATGACATACTTGCATGATCCAAGAGATTAGAGCCAAGAAATCTCTCTAGCTATTTTTTTGAGAGAGAGGCCGAAAACCCTTATAGTGTAGGGTAGGGTTTTTGGTTGGTTTTTTATGTTTTGAGTTGATATCTAGGGTTATCACATTTAGTTAGAGTGTCATACAAGAAATGAGCATTTTTGGAGCTCCCTAGCTATTTTTCATGTTTTTCATTCAATAGGGCCGAAACCAAGTGGTAGTGCAGTAGGAGAAATCTTTACTTTTTGAGTTAATGCCTTCATTGATTATGTTTAGGGATACCTGAGGATCATTGATCCAAGAGTTAGGAATTTTTAAACATCCCTAGCCTAATTAATTAAATAGGGGCAGTAGCTAATCCTAAGGAATTAGGGAGTTTTTGATTTAATTGTATTAATTTCTGGTTGTGTTTTGTTGTATAGAATCGGACAGGACTCGAACATCCAATAGCGCACTCGACTGACAGCTGCAGAGTCGTAGCCGGAGCTGCACGAGGAAATCACCAGGGTGGGAAGAAAGAACTAATATCGTCGGGAAGGCAAGCTTAGTATAGAATATATATATATCTATGTAGGGGAACCCTTAAACCCTACTAGAGGTTGAGCCCTGGATAAAGTGCCTGGACCCTGGGTGTAAGTACTTTCGGGCTATCACCACGAAGTTGATATTATGGATGATAAAATTGATTGAGGTTGATGTGTTGATTTGTTTAATTGATTATCTGTTTACCTATTGTGTTAAACTGTTGGAGTGATTTATTGTTATCTGGCTTTATGGTGATGTTTATACTGGATGAATTACTGTTATAATGTTATTGTTATTTGACTGGTGGTTGAGCGTTGATGAGAGTATGGTGAGTGATGATGTTGTTCGGGTTGATATCGTTGTGGTCCCGACCGTGGAGCTATGGCTCGTAGACGCAAGGCGTCGCGATGCTGATGCTGATGTTGATGCGGATGTGATGTAGATGTTGATGATTGATGTTGAAGTTGATGTGATGCGATGTGTCGTGGTCGTGGACGTGGACGAGTGTTTAGGCGTGAGGTCTCGATATCAACTTGCGATGGATGTTTGTTGCATTTTCATATCATTTCATACCACAACATTTGGTCCCAAAGGGGGATGTCCAATTGAGGACGTTACTTAAAATCTCGAGGCGGGATATGATGTGATGTAATCCTGACGGGTCCAATTGGGGACGTGATGTATCGGTCGACATGCATATAGGGAAGACAGCATATACATATGGACTAGTATCCCTCTTATAGGCTTATTTGAGAGAATGATGTTTGAGATGATTATGATGGGTGACTTAAGAGATGGGTGATGTTGTGTTGTATATGTTATTTGTGTTGTGTGATGTATATATATATACGTTGTACTGATGCCCCTCTCCCATATTGATGAATTATGTTTCTTATCTCCCTTTATTTTCTATATGTGTTACTTTATTTAATGGGAAGATCCCGAAGAGGAACCAGCTGCTGAGGAACTGGACGACATTCCGTATGAGCCTGACGCCGGAGGACGGGCTGCGGACCCTAGTCTCGAGAGGTTGGGCAGTGATCGTGATTAGCCGGAGAGCTGTCCCTCGGCCTATCTTTCGTACTGTTATTTTGATTTGTCACAATATACTCTGTATGTACTACTTTACTATTGTAGCCCTATTGATAGGGCAATGATGTATGTGATATATTTCTTTATATTTAAAGCTGTGTACTCTGAAGCGTGGCGTGTCGTTTATTGTTTCGCTTCCGCGCTAAATTTTCCGCTTCGCTTCGTATTAATAAGGCGCGCTAACGTTTATTATATGATTAAGATTAGATAATATCTGAGGTTCTACTGATGGGACAGCGGGTCGTCCCATTTATTAGTATCAGAGTAGTTCGATTCTAATATCGAACTGTGAGGTTTAGGAAGTGTACAACTTGATAAGTTGGATCCACATTGGATACCAACTATGTTAGAAAAAGGGTAGAGTGTCTGATGCGAAAGTTATCGAGAGTGATAACTGTTTTGTTCGTAAGGCATACGATATACATTTCGGTTGATGAATATTGTATGTGCTTCTGTCTTGCTCGCGTGGCGAGGGTCGGTTTCTCGTCGCGAGGCCGAAGAACTACACCTTACTGATCAGGCTAGCCTTTCTGGCTCGCGAGGCGACAATATGTTCGCGTCGCGAGGCCGCGAGGCTGTTATTCACTGATCTGTTTGGCCTTCTGGCTCGCGAGGCGAGTAGAGGTTCGTGTCGCGAGGCCGAGGGGTTGTTCCTTACTGATGAGGCTAGACTTCTGGCGCGCGTGGCGAGTAGAGGTTCGCATCATGAGGCCGAGAGGCTGTTCTTTACTGATCAGTCTGGTCTTCTGGATCGCGTGGCGATCATTGTTTTCGCGTCGCGAAGCCGTAGGACTTTCTTGCTCGCGTGGCGAGTATAGTTTCGCGAGGCGAGCGCCTTCTTTGTGCCTTTTCCCTTGTTTTCTTCATTTTCCTTCCTAGCTAACAAACTAGATATGTCTTATGGATCGAAACATTGTAAGACATATAATGCATGTATGAGATAATGCAGTGTGTATGTCTTACAAATGTGAGCTGCCAATTTCTTCTACGGGAAATTAAATGGCTTGCGGACGAGGTAGAGACAGAAGATGCTGGATTCAGTACTTTTACCACCGTTTCATGGTGACTTCAATCCGGAGGGAGCAGAACTCTGGATACATTAGCTGGAGAAAATCTTCGCGGCAATGCACTGTCGTGAGGACAAGAAGGTGACCTATGCATCTTTCATGCTGATGGGAAGTGCAGAGCTATGGTGGAAGGGCAAGCCGAGAATGCTTGAAGCAGAAGGAAAAGTTATTAACTGAGGACTATATCGGAAATGCTTTCTAGAGAAATATTTTCTTAGATTGATGAGCAGAGAGATATAGTTCGCTTTAGATATCGTACCAGGAATACCGAATGGCTCCAGCGGAGTTGGCAGATTTGAAAAAGTAGTTAGATGACATGTTGGATAAGGAGTTTATAAGACTGAGTGCTTCAACTTGGGGAGCGCCGGTGCTGTTCATCAAAAAAAAAAAAAAAAAAAAGGGACGGAAGTTCAAGGCTGTATGTGGATCATCACAGCTGAACAAGGCGGCAATCCAGAATAATTATCCGTTGCCTAGGATCGTCGATTCGACGGACCAGTTTATAGGAGTTGTGGTATTTTCGAAGATTGACTTAAGATCTAGTTATCACCAGATTCGAGTCAAGAGGGAGGATATACCGAAGACGGCATTTAGGAGCCGATATGGGCACTAAGAGCATCTGGTTATGCCTTTTGGTGTAACTAATGCTCTAGCAGTGTTCATGGATTACATGAATCGGATTTTCCGACCGTTTTTAGATAAGTTTGTCGTTGTGTTTATTCCCTTAATCGGGAAGAACATCAGGAACATCTTAGAGTTGTACTTCAAGTTCTTAAGGACAGAAAACTTTATGCCAAGTTGTCGAAGTGCGAGTTCTGGCCGGAGGAGGTACAATTCCTTGGACACGTGATCGATAAGGATGGCATAGCGGTAGATCCTGCAAAGGTAGAAGCTGTGGTTAAATGGGAAAGCCCTAAGGCGGTAACCGAGATCAAAAGCTTTCTCGGACTAGCAGGATACTACAGGAGGTTCATCGAGGGGTTCTCGAAGATTGCATTACCTCTTACGCAATTAACGAGGAAAGGAAAAACGTACTAATGGACGGAAGAGTGTGAGGCTAGTTTCCAAGAGTTGAAAGGGAAACTAACTACATCTCCGGTACTAGTCGTGCCAGATCCATCGATGTCGTTCGATGTGTACTGTGATGCATCGTATCAGGGTTTGGGTTGTGTACTCATGCAAGAAAGGAAAGTGGTCGCCTATGCTTCCAGACAGCTAAAAGTGCACGAACGGAATTACCCAACCCATGACCTAGAGTTGGCAGCAATAGTGTTTTCATTGAATATATGGAGGCACTATCCTTATGGCGCTAAATTCAGCGTGTTTAACGACCATAAAAGTTTAAAGTATCTGTTCGACCAAAAGGAGTTGAACATGCGGCAGAGGAGATGGATGAAATTCATAAAGGATTATGAATTTGATCTACAGTACCACCCAGGAAAGGCCAACGTGGTGGCAAATGTATTGAGTCAGAAATCTTAGCATATATCAGCTATGATGATGAAAGACCTGGAACTGCTGGAACAGTTCAGGAATCTGAGCCTGGACGTGGAGTTATCCAGAGGTAAGATAAGTTTGGGAATGGTCACTATCACTAGCGACTTTCTGAACTTGATCAGGAAAAAGCAAGGAGAAGATCAGTACCTACAGGAAAAGAGCCAGATGGTAGAAGAAGGAAAGACTTCAGAGTTCAAGAAGGGTACTGATGGAATCCTGAAGTTTGGAGGCAGGATATGTGTGCCTAAGGATAGTGAAGTTAGGAACATGATCTTGGAGGAAGCACACAAGAGCAAGCTGAGTTTTCATCCCGAATCTACAAAGATATACCAGGACCTAAAAGGAATGTTTTGGTGGCCTGGGATGAAGAAGGAAGTAGCAGAATATGTCCAATCCTGTTTGTTGTGTCAAAAGGCAAAGATTGAACACCAGAAACCAGCAGGGCTATTGCAATCACTGGACGTCTCAGAATGGAAATGGGATAGCATTACAATGGATTTTGTTTCCGGATTACCGAGGACGCAAAGGAGGTGCGATGCAATTTGGGTAATCATTGACAAGCTTACGAAATGTGCTCATTTCTTGCCGATAAACCAAAGATATTCATTGGAGAGATTAACCCAGATTTACATC
Organism: Ammopiptanthus mongolicus; assembly: GCA_039655645.1. NCBI lineage: Eukaryota > Viridiplantae > Streptophyta > Magnoliopsida > Fabales > Fabaceae > Ammopiptanthus > Ammopiptanthus mongolicus. Next base: position 41,379,669 of record CM077346.1, read on the forward strand.
AAAGAAGTGGTGAGATTACATGGAGTACCTTCGAGTATAATTTCGGACAGGGACCCAAGATTTACTTCTAGGTTTTGGCAGAGTTTAAATGGTGCATTGGGAACGAAGCTCAGAATGAGTTTAGCTTATCATCCACAAACGGATGGTCAGTCTGAAAGAACGATTCAATCGTTGGAGGATCTTTTAAGAGCATGTGTTTTGGAAAACACAGGAAGTTGGGACAAATTCCTTCCGCTGATTGAATTCACATACAACAACAGTTTTCACCCGAGTATTGGCATGGCGCCATACGAGGCACTATATGGACGAAAGTGCAGAACACCGCACTATTGGTATGAAACCGAGGAGAATTAGTTGATAGGTCCAGAGATGGTGCAGTGAACGACGGAGCAAGTTAAGAAAATTCGGGAAAAGATGAAAGTCTCACGGGATCGACAAAAGTGCTACAGTGACAAGAAGAGGAGACCTTTGGAGTTCCAGGAAGGCGATCATGTCTTTATGAGAGTCACTCCAAGAACTGGAGTCGGCAGGGCAATCAAATCCAGAAAGCTTACACCTAGATTCATTGGACCATTTCAAATTCTTCACCGAATTGGTCCAATTGCCTACCAGATTGCTTTGCCTCCCAACCTATCCAATATTCATAATGTATTCCATGTATTCCAAGTCATAAAATACCATCCTGATCCATCACACGTGATAGAGTCCGAATCAATCCAGGTAAGGGAGAACTTAGAATACGAAGCATTGCCTATACGGATTGAAGACACGGGAGTGAAAGAACTTCGTGGAAAGCAGATTCCCTTAGTCAAGGTCATATAGGATGCTACAACAGGAGATGCCTCCTGGGAACGTGAAGAGGATATGCAGCAGCGATATCCACCTCTATTCCAAGGTACGTCGAATTTTGAGGACGAAATTCTATTTAAGGGGGGTAGTAATGTAACACCCTGATCTTTCTAATTAATCATTAATTAAGTAATTGTATTTTATTTGAGGGTCTAGAAATGTTAAATAAATTATTCCGAGGCCATAGTCCCGCTCTACGCCATCGTAGGAGGCTATGGTTAAGTTTTGGGCCGAAAACTCAAACGGAGCCTGATCTATGTTTTTTTGGATGATAGTGTTTTTCTACAATCAAGGCCTCATTTTGACGTCCAAAAATATAAATAATATTCTATATCAAGGCCTTCTTTCCTCTACCTTTTTGCTAAAATATGTCCTGACTTCCAAAAATATAAATAATATTTTATATTCGGATCGAAAATCGATCGGGTAGACGATTCGAGTTGTCTTAGGGTTTTTCGAGAACCTTGAGCCAATAATTTTCATATCATGACTATGTTAAATTATTTGGGGACTCCTATCAGTGTCGTGAGGTGAATTGACTAAATTGCCCTTGGTTAGTTTTTACTAGTTACCTTTTATTACCTTTTATATATTTTCTTAACTCCTAAGTTAACTCTTTAAATATACTATTTTTCATCTCACTCTCTCTCTTTTTTTTCGGCAGAAACAGCCCCCCTCCTGACCCATTCTTCTTCCTTTCTCTTCTTTCCTTCTTTCTCACCATTTTTCTTTATTTTTGGAGCTTTAAACCTTGAGATTTCTTAAAGCAATCTTCACCAAACTTGAAGCAGATCATCATAGGAGGTAGCTTGTCATCTTTATCTCTCTCAATCTCTCTTTATTCTCCTTTAATTTTCATGATCATAGAAGTTAGGGTTTTGTCCCTAAAATATTCAAAAGTCCATGGTAAATTGTAGGAAAGTCATTTTGATACCAAACCAGTTTCTATGGCCTAGGTTCATGACATACTTGCATGATCCAAGAGATTAGAGCCAAGAAATCTCTCTAGCTATTTTTTTGAGAGAGAGGCCGAAAACCCTTATAGTGTAGGGTAGGGTTTTTGGTTGGTTTTTTATGTTTTAAGTTGATATCTAAGTTTATCACATTTAGTTAGGGTGTCATACAAGAAATGAGGATTTTTGGCGCTCCCTAACTATTTTTCATGTTTTTCATTCAATAGGGCCGAACCCAAGGGGTAGTGCAGTAGGAGAAATCTTTACTTTTTGAGCTAATGCCTTCATTGATTATGTTTGGGGATACCTGAGGATCATTGATCCAAGAGTTAGGAATTTTTAAACATCCCTAGCCTAATTAATTAAATAGGGGCAGTAGCTAATCCTAAGGAATTAGGGAGTTTTTGATTTAATTGTATTAATTTCTGGTTGTGTTTTGTTGTATAGAATCGGACAGGACTCGAACATCCGACAGCGCACCCGACTGACAACTGCGGAGTCGTAGCCGGAGCTGCACGAGGAAATCACCAAGGTGGGGAGAAAGAACTAATATCGTCGGGAAGGTAAGCTTAGTATAGAATATATATATCTATGTAGGGGAACCCTTAAACCCTACTAGAGGTTGAGCCCTGGATAAAGTGCCTGGACCCTGGGTGTAGGTACTTTCGGGCTATCACCACTAAGTTGATATTATGGATGATTAAATTGATTGAGGTTGATGTGTTGATTTGTTTAATGGATTATCTGTTTACCTGTTGTTTTAAACTGTTGGAGTGATTTATTGTTATCTGGCTTGATGGTGTTGTTTATACTGGATGAATTACTGTTATAATGTTATTGTGATTGGACTGGTGGTTGCGCGTTGATGAGAGTATGGTGAGTGATGATATTGTTCGGGTTGATATCATTATGGTCTCGACCGTGGAGCTATGGGTCGTAGACGCAAGGCGTCGCGATGCTGATGCTGATGTTGGTGGGATGTGATGTTGATGTTCATGATTGATGTTGATGTTGATGTGATGCGATATGTCGTGGTCGTGGACGAGTGTTTAGGCGTGAGGTCCCGATATCAACCTGCGATGGAGGTTTGTTGCATTTTCATATCATTTCATACCACAACATTTGGTCTCAAAGGGGGATGTCCAATTGGGGACGTTACTTAAAATCTCGAGGCGGGATATGATGTGATGTAATCCCGACGGGGATGTCCAATTGGGGACGTGATGTATCGGCCGACATGCATATAGGGAAGACAACATATACATATGGACTAGTATCCCTCTTATAGGCTTATTTGAGAGAATGATGTTTGAGATGATTGTGATGGGTGCCTTAACAGATGGGTGATGTTGTGTTGTATATGTTATTTGTGTTGTGTGATGTGTATATATATACGCTGTACTAATGCCCCTCTCCCATACTGATGAATTATGTTTCTTATCTCCCTTGATTTTCTATATGTGTTACTTTATTTAATGGGAAGATCCCGAAGAGGAACCAGCTGCTGAGGAAATGGACGACATTCCGTACAAGCCTGACGCCGGAGGAAGGGCTGCGGACCCAAGCCTCGGGAGGTTGGGCAGTGATCGTGATTAGCCGGAGAGCTGTCTCTCGGCCTATCTTTCGTACTGTTATTTTGATTTGTAACAATATGCTCTGTATGTACTACTTTACTACTGTAGCCCTACTGATAGGGCAATGATGTATGTGATATATTTCTTTATATTTAAAGCTGTGTACTCTGAAGCATGGCATGCCGTTTATTGTTTCGCTTCCGCACTGAATTTTCCGCTTCGCTTCGTATCAATAAGGCGCCCTAACGTTTATTATGTGATTAAGATTAGTTAATATCTTAGGTTCTACTGATGGGACGGCGGGTTGTCTCACATTCCACAATACTGAAATTGAAATTGGGGGTTTAGGGATTTCATTCCATTATATTGAAACTTCTTGAATGTTACTCTTTATCACTGTTGTTTGTCTTTGTTCTTGTTGCAGTCTCTGTAACAATTAATTTGTCTTTGTTCTCGTTGCAGTCCTAGTAATAATGCAGCTTCATTAAAAGTGCAACAGTCCCAAATCTGAAAGTTATATGTTGTTGTTGTTGCAGACTTATTTGGTCTTACTGTTTAGTGGAGTTTTCCTATTCCGTTTTTTTGAAAGTGCAGTCTTAATACTTGTGTTTTTTTAGTTAATATGAACTGTAATGTGCATGGTCTCTGCTAGTCTATTGGAAGGAATTTGTGTAATGTAACTGCAAGTGTTTTACATGAATTTCGTGCTATGTTAATCAATTAGGTATGTTTGAAATGTTTTGATCCTTATCTTTCTCTAGTTTTTGTTGCGTGTTCGTGTTTCATCATTTAGAGTGAGCTAGAAGGTATGTTGCTGGAAGGAAATGCTTTGTTCCTGTTTGTGTTTCATCAGGAAGTGCTTGTGTTCCAACAGGAAGTGTTTTTGTTTGTGTTTGTACTACTGCAATGGCGAAATGGCGATCACTGTATCACCAAGTGTAATGTGTATCACGAAGTGTAATGTCTCAGCTGGAAAGAATTCCTGTAATGTAACAAGAAGGGTTTTACAAGAATTTGGCCAATTTATAATGTGTAATCAGTGGCGGATCTAGGATCCGAAGGCAGTGGGGGCAATCTATTTCCAAAAAAACATTAATAATAATTACTATTATATATATATATATATATATATATATATATATATATATATATATATATATATATATATATATATATATATATAGATAAAGGCATGACCAACCAATCAATTTGATGAAATAATATTCACAAAATCCCCAATTTTGAACATATCAAAACGCTAACCTATCAACATTTAAATACTAATCCCAAAAATCTTAAAAATTTGATTCTGATTTAAACCCTAATCCCAAAAATCCCAAAGAGGATAAGGAGGAGGAACACTCTGGAACAGCTGAACAAAGCCATGGAAATGGATGGATGAGTGTCTGACTCACGAGCTATGGAAGTATGACTCAAGGGATGTACTGTGAGCAGCGCACTGTGGCGACGATCGAGCGGCGTCTGTGACGTGCTGTGTTGTGAGCGGCGTCGGCAGTGTTGTGCAATTCTACGGCGGAGGGTGCTTTCTGTGAGATAGTGAAGCCGTGAAGGTGGAGGACTGGAGGTGGTTTTGTGAGAGAAAGGTAGAGGTGCATGGTTTCATGAGAGAGAAGAAAGTTGAAGATGGGGCCAGTGGCGGATCTAGGATCCAGAGGCAGTGAGGTCAATTTATTTCAAAAAAAAAAATCAATAATAAATACTATCATATATATATATATATATATATAGATAAAAGCATGACTAACCAATCAATTTGATGAAATAATATTGTTATCACAAAATCCCCAATTTTGAACATATCAGAACCCTGACCTATCAACATTTGAATACTAATCTCAACAATCCCAAAGAGGACAAAGAGGATGAGCACTCTGGAACAGCCGAACGGAGCTATGGAAATGGAAGGATGAGTGTATGACTCACGAGCTACGGAAGTATGACTCACGAGCGTGCTGCGGCGGTGGTTGAGCGGCGTCGGCGGCGGTTCTGTGTTGTGAGTGGCGTCAACGGTGTTGTGCAGTTCGACGACAAAGGGTGCTTTCTGTGAGACAATGAAGTCATGAAGGTGGGGGACTGGAGGTGGTTTCGTGAGAGAGAGAAGGAGGTGGTTTCATGAGAGAAAGAAGCAAGTTGAAGATTGGGTTGCTGGTGTGAGTGTGAGTATTTCCAGTGGCATGGGTGCATTTTTTCTAATTATCGAGGGCAAAAAACCAAATATAAGATAATTATAAAAAAAAATTAAAAATGAGGGTGTGAAGGAGTTGATTAACCTATGAGAAGGACGACTTGCAGGGAAGTTCAGATTGAATTTAAATGAGATGTGGTGTTACTGTGAATTCAAGTACTATATGTTTCCTCTGCTCATATGTTTTTGCCGCATGCTCATGCTTTCATTTTTTACAAACAAGAGTTCGGAGTTGTGGGCAATGAAGGATATTTGCCACTATAATTGTGAAATATTGTGTCTCATAATCCAAAAATGCGAAAAGATCCTCATGATCGTGTGAAATATACTCATATTCGTAATGAGGTGGACCTTAAGGAAAAAGATAATCCAAAATGATGTAAATTATGCAAAAATGAAAGTCATAACAAGTATGATTGTCCTTATAGTGGTAGCACATAATGTTACACCCTTTCCGGGGCATCACATTTACAGACATTTTATAAAACTATAAGGCCAAAAAACGGGTTAACTAAAATCATTTAAAAAAGATGGGGTAAATTTTCCTTTTCATAAGACATGAATGTAAAAGTTTGTAACCGTTTATACGTGTGTGGTAAAAGAGAAACATTTCATAATATATGGTCATAAGTTCATACAGGATTTACAGCAAACCCAACCTGACTAAAGAAAAGATGGAAATATACAGACTCAACATAACGAATTGGAGATGCAGCTCCTAAACATAAGATACTTGGAGATGCAACTCCACAAAAGATAAAAGAAAGGTACAAACGCTCTGACATCCCACACTGGCCGATAGCAGACTACAGGGAAGACATCCTACAGATCAACCGCTGGATCCTCCCTCCGACTTCTCCATAATGGAGAAACAAGGGAAAGGAATAGGACGGCGTGGATAGATCACCAAGGACAGACGACATGAAGACAAGCGATGAAGCGATTAAGAAGTCTTCCTCTGTGATCCATGTGTATGGTAAGTGTGGCTTTTCCCATGTACGTTGCTAGTCATCCACCGTGGCTAGATCGATCTCTAAATGTCGGAAACATCGGAAACTCAACAGAGAAGCACTTCCGTAGCACCAGGTGAAGTCTCAGCATCACGACCTTCTCGGAAGACAGCCAGAGAAGCACACAACGATGTAATACAAGGTAATGAGGTGAGATTCCCATTCATCAACACAACACATAGTAGATGTGAAAATAGTACGATACTCATATACATTATATATCAAATCAATGGTCATGATATCAGAAAATCACCATGTAAACTATATTATATTTAACAAGATAGCAACACCAATCACCTCAATCATAAACAACAGTAACAATATGCATACAATGATTAATCAAGTCCTGAACATAATCGACACGATGCATCCAATACACATGAACACAATTCGAATCCCCTACTCCATGGAGCTATACATCATTTCGAAGTGAGTGATTGGAAGAACATTGTCCGCGTATCCACATCCCCAACAAGTGCTATTATATCAAGATCACGAATTTGCTTTCACGATTTGTTGTATTTTATTTTAATTTGTTTATTTATTTTAAAGCCAAATATTTAAATAATAATATTTTGATATTTTCTTTGACCAAGTCTATCCACCTACCCAAGTTGGTTGCAAAATTATCTCCACCTTCCAGAAAACTTATCTATCTCTTTTCTGTCTCCATAACAATAAACATTTAATCATGAAGTTAGATATAGTGCTGAAGCTTTCAATTTCATTGATATATTCACAGCTCCTTCCAAACTTGGGTTGCGTCGCATTGGATCTTGTATTTTTGTGAGAGTGAGAGGTGAGAGTTTTTAGGTGCATCAACACATAAACATTACCTTTGTTGAAGCACATTTCTCTTTTGAAGTTCGAAGCCCTTCAAGAATACAGGGCTTGCGTACCATGAGGCTTCCACCTTCTCCCTTCTTCATTTTGTCTTCTGTGATTTTACAGGAGAAAATAAAGTGTGAAATTATTCGGGTTCTTGTTTCCTTGAGCATCCAAATAGTTGTTCTTGGGCCCTTGCTATTTCACGTGCAGTACTAGCAAGAAGTGGCTGTTGTATCCTGAGAGTATTAGCTTTGAGACAAACTACACCGAGTAATTTACTTCCGGTGGCGAAATACTATTAAGCCCAGTACTTTTGAACGCCTTAGCCAAAATCGATAAGTTTATCTTTACTGCTTGATATTATTTAATTGCTTATCTAATTGTTACTTATAATTCATTGTTGTTGTGTTAATTCTATGTTAATATTTTTATGTTTTTCCAACATGGCTCACACCGGACGTTCTACACCAAATCATGATTTGCTGGGTGTCCAGTCAGGATCGTCGATGTTTTGCGACAGGAACCCACAACACAGAGGAGCTACTTTCTGGTCACATGCGGTCATCCCAACCCCGACGTCCTTAAGATCTTCAAGATCGTCACCTCCACAATCGCACCCGCACAAGATATAAGCTCAACTCCTAGGCCCAAGGCATTACAAACTTATGCAGCAAATGCATATGCATGCAAGCAAGTGCAACAGAATTAATATTCAAGTACGTTTATCCCGTGGATAAACCACATGATTCCCACGAAATCCATTTTTCCACAAGACTTGTCTTAAGTCTTCCGTTCTGGGGTCCGCTCTCCAACTGTCATCGAACCACAACTTTCAAACCAAAATGTTTCGTATTTGTGTTTGTATCTTATGATATACTTCTCAAGTCATAAAGGTCTTATGAAGGAGGATTGAGAATCCTTTAGTTAAGTCTTATATCCTTTCTAAGTTAGAGGTCACTTGTCTTTCGAGTAATGAAATATATGTTGATCCATTTAAGTCTTATGAATCGATTGATAAATGAATCATCAATGGTATAGTAAATGGTCTTGTTTCACCATATTCTATACTTTCTTATCTTTCTTTCACTCTAAGTTAATTACTCAACTTAGGGTTTTAAATTTAGGAAAATCCTTAGTTTTTGAGTTCAAAACTCTTTCCTCTTTTTATTTGACAAATTCAAATCTCTTTAAGTTAAAACATCTTTTAACTTCATAAAACCCAATCATAAGTATATTAAACACTTATGATGTCTTAAAACTTCCCCTTCCAAAATATCTTACTTCACTCAAATACTTAATTTGAATGTACAAATGTTTTATTTGAAAATAGACGAGTGTATAAACTTTTTGTAAAAAGATGAGTACATCACTCATTTGTTTTATACTTCTGCAAAGTGCCTTGGTATCTTCAAGGTCTTATAACTTGAAACATCATTTCAAATTGCTTTATAACTTTCATTACACTTAAAACTAGAAGTTGAAGTTTAAAACTCTTTTGCTTTAACTTAAGAACATAAATCTTCTTAAGTCTAAAACCATTTTACCTTGAAACCATTTATACTTAATTTAAGGTTAAGTAATGAAAACACTTAGGATAAATTCAAAAGGATTTTCACAAACCATACTTGTACACTATAATATACTTAAAGTGTAAAAGATAGGTTTTTCTTCCTCTTTATCTATGAATCCTGCTTGATTCAACTCTTCATTTTAATATTCAAAATATTGAATTGAAAATCAGATATTGATTTTATTCCAAAAACCTAGATATGGCTGAATGTCATCTAATACTTTTTCCAAGGTTGTTTACTCTTCAAAAGACTTATTCCTTTGACTTTTAAATCATCAATTGATCAACTTAAAACATTAGTTAAGATCAAAACACATCTTCATTGTTTATAAAGTTACTTGGCTGAATCTACATGTCCTAAAATAGTTCAAACATGGTTCTTTCTTTCTCCTGTTTCTGTGTCGATCCATTAAATTACTTAAGAGTTGTAGTATTTTCTTAAGTTTCAAAGTTTAAAGTTCAACTCTTTATTTTCTCTAGTTTTGTCGAAAACATAGGTATGATTTTTATGAATATTTTTATTCACCAACATCAATCCATAATCATGTATAATCATAGATACATCAAGATAAAGAACAATCAAACATTTTCCCTTAGAAATCACATTAAATTCGTATACAGAAATTTTTCAGCATTCAAGCCTCAACTTGTGACAAGCATTTGATAGATCAAACAAACTCCGATTTAGACAAATGAACACTCATATGAAAGCTTAGGATATCCACTTTTTGTATATAATATTTTTCCATAAAAATTCACCACACCAATACAGTTTCATGAAATCACACCATAAGGTCAGAATCTAAAACAAAATTTATTGCCTATTTTGAAACAGATTTTCAAGGGTTAAATCTTCGTGAAACCAAACAAAATTTGTGACCAAAATGAAGACCAGGATGTCTACTTTAAGAATCAAAATCAAGTTTTGAAGTCCAAGGTTATTTTAAGATAAAAACCGAAATTACTTACACAAGTTCAGAATCCGGAAATCACTTTTTATGAACTTTTCACAAGAAATAATTAGAGGAACCCTAAGTTAAGGTTTTCCAACACACAAGAACCATTTTCAACCATACAAACACACCAATGAACACTAATCAATCCACAAATAATTATTACAACATTATTTTCATATAGAACCAAAATAGACAAAGTAGAACCCTTGGTTTAGGGTTTTCCCAAACCAAACATGTAAACCATTTTTACAACCACCAGTATGGTGTGATGTGGTTTACTCCCAACATTACCTTAAATGAAGTTCCCTTTGGATGAACAAAACTCCAAGCACCAAGATAACAAGAGGCCGAACCTACTAACAAAACAACAAGATTTTGAAACTTGTTTTACAAAAATCATGAGCTATAGAAGATGCTGTTTCATGATTTAATGACAAGATATGAAGAGAAAATAATGTTTGGAACTCACTTTATGAAGAATACTTTGAAGATCAAAATGGTGTTCTTGAGGGTCAAGAGCAAAGTTGCTCCAAAAGGAAAACTTCCTTCCACTACTACAGAACACGCTTTCTACTACGATTGGTTATGACTTTTTACTATGGTTGGACCATCGTAGTAGAAAGATGTGTTGTAGTGCCCACTTTCCACTACGGTTGGTGAACCGTAGTGAAAAGTTGCATTTCTACTACGGTTGTGTCTACAAACCGTAGTAGAAAGTGACTTTCTGGACGAAGAAAGTCATCCAGAAAGTCACTTTCTGCTACGGTTGTGCCTTCCAACCGTAGTTGAAAGTGACTTTCTGGATGAAGAAAGACATCCGGAAAGTGACTTTCTACTACGGTTGTGGTCACAACCGTAGTAGAAAGTGTTTTTTTTTAATAATCTCTTTTGTTTTCCTTTCTTCCCTTTCCTTTTCTCATTCAGTTTTATACAAACTAGCTATATCCAATTCAATAACAATAACAAATATACTAAACCAAGTTGAACAGAATTAAGAGTGAAACATGGCAACAAAGTGTCAACAGATATATTTGATTAATTTATATAGTACTCAACCAATACAAACCTGGCAACAAAGTGTCAAAACTAAATACATCTAATTAAGCTATATATATGATTCCTACAGAATCTATATGAATGTCAAACTAATTAAATACATCTACGCTATATCTTGTTATGATCTTTACAATAGTTAACAAAGAAGCTTGCCCATTTTTCCTTGATGTCCTGAATATCATCTTCAGAAAGCGGAGCCAGATTGTTGAAAGTCTGCAAGTTCACATAACATAAGAAAAATTAAACATTTTGCTCATCAAGTAATAAAACAAACATAGTGAACATATGTCTCATGACATAATATCCACACTCTCAGCCGCCACTTTGTCGTTGAGACCATAAATGATAAACAACAGTAAATATAAGGTTATATAACTACTAATATATAAAAACTCTAATTGAATATCGGATTAACTACTTACACGTGGGAAAATCCATTGAGACTTTTTACTCTTGACCCTACTTTTACCTTCCAAGTTATTTCGCCCTTTTACTTTAGTTTTGACAGAATTGACGTTCAGAGGCAGCTTGACGGACTTTTGAAGAAAAGTGAAGGTTTTAGAGCTTAATTGGGAAGAATATTGAAGTTCTGAGGTTAGCACAGCCGTGCCATGCGAAAGCACGCCCGTGCCATCCTTCCCAATCCATTCAACCAAACAAAGCCTTACAAAAATACTTAAAGCTGATCTCTAGAGACTTAGCATGGCCGTGCCATGCGAGAGCACACCTGTGGCACATTGAAGAAAGGCCAGACTCTGAGAGGCAAGGCCTGACATAAGTTAGCACGGTACCAATCGCAAAGAGCACGCCCATGCTGCAGCCCGTGCACTAGAACGTTGTTATACGAAGTGAGTACGCTCTGACATATTTGAGCACGTCCTGATATACTGAAGAGCACGCCCGAGCTGAATGAAGAGCACGGTCGTGCCACCTAATTGGCAAGCCCATGCTAACAGCGCAGAAGACCTAATTCAAGGCCCGACTCACAAATTTTGTTATAAATAGAGGCCTTCTATGCCACTTTAGAAATATATTTTGCACATCTTATTATTCTTTCATCTTTTTAATTATTTCTTTGAGTACTATACTCTAGTTTTAGTCTTTTAGTTTATAGTTTTGATTTCTAGAGTAGGATTTGACACCTGGAGATTAAGTTGGAGACAACTTCTCCCTCTTCAATTATCCAAGATGCGTTTTCCAATGTTGAACTTAGTTTTCCATTACTATGAGTAGCTAAATTCACCACTAGAGTTGTGGTGGATCTTGTGTTAATAGAAACCATTTTCGCTATGTCTTAGCTTTATTTCAATTCTATTTGGTTTCAAGGTTGCAATTTGAATAGTGTTATTCTGTTATTCTTCATCCCATACTAGGATTGCGCACCCTTTGTATGCTAATTAATCAATTAATTGATATTTTGGTTATCTAGCCCAATTAAATTGGTAGATCTATAGGATAATTAGGGTTTAATATCTAGATTTGAGAAAACCTTATTTACTCCTTTCAATCATTTAACCTCTTTACGCTTTATGCATTGTGCTTGCTTCTAGTTGAGCTTATTGTGCAGTTAGGGAATCAAGAAGAACCATGGGAGAGAGGAGAACTCTTGGAGATTACTTTACCAATGCAGCGTGGGAATCTAAACTGGAGGTTATTTCAAACCCTTGGACTAATTATGAGGAACAAGAACCAAATTTTGAATAGACTTTGGCTAGATTTATTGAGTGCATCGATAATCAATTCGAGATTTGGGAGACTCAAATCTCCAACCTTGTTACATTGATGAAGTTCATGGAGCAGATTGATCACCGATTCCAAGCCTTGGAAACACAAATATCAGCGCTTGCAACATTAGTGTCTCAAAAAGTCCACGAATCACTTGCCTCTCAAGCTGAGCATAAACAAGAGGATGAAGGCGTAGCAATAAGTGAGCAAGACCATACATCAGTCCATGTACGTCTGTCCATATCAGACAGTGAATCAGAAGGAAGCAATTATGAGGAGAGCAAGCAAGTTGGATCCAAAATTCTGATTTGGATAAGTATATTGGGTTACACACATGTGTGAATATTTCAAAGTCCACTCCAAAAGATAATTTTTTTGTGCTTAATGAAGATTTCACCCATGAAGAGGTTAAAAGAGGAGATTCTTATTTGCTATTCGATCATGGAGGAATCAAACATACCTTCACATTTGAAGTAGCCCCCTTGGCTCTTAAGCATTTTCTCCTCAATCGCCATGCTTCAAGCCATGGGATCCGAGAAGAAGCTCTAGTGTGTTGAGCATCATTAGGATTTCCTTCTACAAGTCATGGGATCCGGGAGGAAGATATTATGTTTTGAGCTCACTTTGGTCTTTTTACCACAATCTATGAGATTCGGGTGATTTCTAACTTTTCTCTTTATTTGTTTCTTGATTTGAATAAATTAGTTGAATCAAATCCTTGTGTGGCTGCCATGAGTAGAATAAGGCTGATTTGCATGTGATTTTGAATTTTGTGTTTATGAGCAAGACCTTACATATATGAGCAAGGCCTTACATACTTGTGTAAAAAAAAAAAAGTCTTCTCCTTTCCCTCTCCGCTTGTATTTCATGTTTAAATGTGTTGCATTGAGGACACTACATCAGTTAAGTGTGGGAAGGAAAAATATATTCATATTTTTGCATTGTTGCATAAAATTATTTGGCTTATATTTCTTTTAAAATTAAGGAAACCCCTTACAAATAAATTTTTTGGCAAATTGCTTTAATAGTCTCATAAGTATGTTGGAAAAAGTTAGTCTTTTGAACACTGATAATTGGCAGAAAAATTCTTTGATTGAAAACTTTTCATTAGACTTAGCTTCTAAATGTGCGATTTGAGCTTTTATGGAGTTGAGTACATTGACAAATATTAAATTAACCCTCTTACTTTGATGAGTGCGATTCTCAGGTGAATATAATCTAGAACTTGTCCGAAGATCATCTTGAGGCAAATTTGACTTATATTCATGTGGAACTCTGGTTGGGGCACTCTTAGGTATTTTTCTGGCCCACATTCTTTGCTAAACACTTCCTCTAGTTGCCCAATTTTGAGCCTTGGTGAAAATTCTGTTCTTTGGTCCCTTTTCTGCAAATTGAAAATTGTTTTTGGTGACTTCTTGGAAGTATAATGGAGCAATAGTAGGAATATATGATGGTGGTGTTGGGAATTTGCGTATTTAAAAACTATAACATGGCGGAAAAATTCCCACCAAAAGATCCATGCGAATGGTCATGACTCGTGATTGTAGTGTTTACCTCTTGTAGTGAAACTTTACTATGAACACTGTGAAGGGAAGAATAGTTCTTCTCACTTGATCACAAGCACTACGAACACTGCTCTTAAGAGGAAGATGAACGCTATCACCAGTATCGCAATGGAGCAATACCTCTACGTAGTCCACGCAAACAAATCACCGTCAGAGAAAACGTTGTGCTAGCTGACGCCAAGGGATGGGGGTGCGCCTACCAAGGAGGTGGTGTGACGGCCGCTAGGTTATGGGCAGTGATCTCCTGACGCTTAAGTGATGTGCACAGCCTTATAAGCTGTCACCCACTTACCCTAACCCCAATGGGTATGTACGCTATAGGCCCAATCTATAATTAATATTATTAAATCATATTTAATAAATTAATTCATTTTTAGACTATTTGCTTTATGCGTGTGACCCTATAGGTTCTCAATAAATTGGCAATAATATTAAATCACTTTTAATATTATAAACAATGAGCGACATCTAGCAATACATCATTGTTATCCAATTAGAGAGAACATCGGTGATACGATATATACCTAATGGTAACCAAAATAACCGTGTAGTAAATGACCCTTTGTCCATATGTCTTGATTGAACACAAGGCATAAATGTGTCATCCTTGTTAAATTCAATTATTCATTTCTCAATTCCCGAGTAGATGTGTAATGACAAATGGGCCCAATATCTCATACTGGCCCATTACAGCATGGCCATGCACTTTCACGTCTCACTCTATCGAGAGGCCCATGACATTACTCCTGTTATGTAGGAGGGACCAGTCTTGTCTACATCACTCACATCCCTCAACATGATTCATTGCAGGCCTAATAATTATCTTTATGATCATCCTGTTATGGATAATGTTTGGTAGCATTAAAGCCTACAACTCCTTATGTAGGAATCGTAGTGACTTCAAGTCGAAGGACTACTTCACTTTGGTTACCATGAGAAACGCTCATGACACTGAGATAACTATTATGCAGCGTTCTCATAGTAGGTCAATCCAGTATAAATATTACTCTAATATTTATACCTATATGAAGAATTGATATCTCTTATCCATGACCCGTGAGATGTGGTCATTAGTCTACCCACATAATAGTCTCGATGTATTATTATCGTCCTAATTAACAATAATACTTGACTACGTATACTTTAAGAATAACTTTCTATAGTTTAATGGGATCTCACGATAAAGTCACATTTGATATTCCATTGAATGAACAACCTATTCTACGGACTTTATTATACTAAATACCAATAACATAATAAATTAATGTCTTATTCATATATCAAATATATGATCAAAGTCATGATTCAAATGATGATCTATTCCAAATAGATTGGTCACTAGGGCTTACACCAACAGGTGGATCCCTTTCCAAAAATGTTAAAAATAAGCTGGCAGTAAAAAGAAAAGAAAATTGCTTCTCTCTTCTCAAAAGGAAAAAGAAAGAAAAATAATATATATATATATATATATATATATATATATATATATATATATGATTATAGAAAAATAAAGATTAGAGAGAAAGCAAGAAAAAAGAAAGAACTTATAGCAAACGAAAGAAAGGAAAGGTTGAAGAAAAAGTAGTAGATCCCTGAAATATTTTGTGAAAAAAGTGTCAATGCACTTGATGTTCTTTTATGCTTCTAAGGGTCATTACTTTGTTTTATTGATTTAGCCCTTTGATTATCCCTTTTCTTTCTCTATCTCACCTAACATTAATACCTTGGCCTCGTTACAACCCTTGAAAGACCACAACTTTCTTCGGCATGCATGTGGTTTATATTGTGGAGATTTGGTTGATGAAGAAGCCTATGGTAATGTATTTATTTGAGAATCTTGAGTGCTTTAAATATCTTTGTCCAATACATTGAGAGATTGTGAGTAGAGCGACCTCGATCTTTTGAAAAAGTTTGATTTCAAGGAATTTAAATGTTCTAACTGGGTGATCATTTAACTTTCTTTTGAAATTTATACTTGTTTGACTATCTTCGCCATTTTAAAACTGTTTGTTTTAGGTTCCCTTGATTTAAGTCTGAAGCTTCATTTAAAAATTATTCTTAAGCCAGATAATTGCTTGAGGGCAAGCAATGTTTAAATGTGGAAAGTTTGATGAACCTCAATTCTGTGCATTTTATAGGGGGTATCTGGGTCGAATTTCGATGCATTTAAAGATAAATATTATTATATTTCACCATTTTACTTAAGTTTTGACAGAATTGATGTTCAGAGGTATCTTGTCGGACTTTTGAAGAAAAAAGAAGGTTTTAGAGCTTAATTGGGCAGAATATTGAAGTTCTGAGGTTAGCACGGCCATGCCATGCGAGAGCACGCCCATGCCAACCTTCCAAATCCACTCATCCAAACAAAGCCTTACAAAAATACTTAAAGCTGACCTATGGAGACTTAGCATGGTCGTGCCATGCGAGAGCACGCCAGTGCCACATTAAAGAAAGGCCTGACTCAGAGAAGCAAGGCCTGACAGAAGTTAGCACGGTCTCAATCACAAAAAGCACTCCCGTCCTGCAACCTGTGCACTAGAACGTTGTTCTAGGAAGTTAGTACGCCTTGACATATTTGAGGACGACTTGATATACTAAAAAGCACGTCCGTGCTGAATGAAGAGCACGGCCGTGCCACCTGATTGGCATGCCCATGCTAACGGCGTAGAAAACCTAATTCAAGGCTCGACTCACAAATTTTGTTATAAATAGAGGCCCTCTGTGCCACTTTAGAAATATCTTTTGCACATCTTATTATTCTTTCATCTGTTTATTTCTTCGAGTATTATACTCTAGTTTTAGTCTTTTAGTTTATACTTTTGATTTCTAGAGTAGGATTTGGCACCTGGAGATTAAGTTGGAGACAATTTCTCCCTCTTCAATTATCCATGATGCGGTTTACAATGTTGAACTTGGTTTTCTCTATTACTATGAGTAGCTAAATTCACCATTAGAGTTGTGTTGGATCTTGTAAAACATGAGTGGAGGAAACACTCCCCGATCCCCAAGGATAGTTGCTTTGATGCAAACCTTAACAAGGGAACTAGAGAGGTTTAGAGTCGAAATTAATACAAGGATGGATAATGAGAGGAGAAGAGACTCTCAATATGAAGTTTCAAATGAGGATAAGGAAACCTATGACTCAGATATATATGGGAGAGGTAGGAGAAACCATGAGAGGAGGAGGAGGCGTGAGAGGAGTGAAAGAACCCATAGGAGGCGTAGGAGTAACGAAAGAGGAGGAGAGTGTAAAAATCCAAGTCCCTTATTTCCAAGGAAAGAATGACCCTGAGGCATATCTTGAGTGGGAAACTAAGATAGAAAAAATATGTTCCTACCACCATTACAATGAAGAAAGGAAGGTAAAGGTGGCTGCCCTTGAATTTATGGATTATGCTTTGATTTGGTGGAATCAAGTCCAAAACGAGAGGGAAAGGAATAGGGAGTACCCCGTAGATACTTGGGAGGAGATGAGAAGCTTGATGAGAAGGAGGTTTTTGCCTTAAACTCCAAAGGCTTACCCAAGCTAGTAAAAGTGTGGATGAATACCATAAAGAGATGGAAGTGGCTTGTAAGAGAGGCTATTATGGCACGTTTCTTCATGGACTAAAGCATGAAATAAGAGACATTGTGGAGTTGCAAAAATATGAACAACTTGATAACTTAGTACATCAGGCCGTAAAGGTGGAGCAACAACTTAAAAGGAAAGGTGCATGGAAAAGGACGTTTTCCAACTTCAAACCTTCCACTTGGAAGGACTAACAGGCAAAGTAGGACCCCTCTACACACCCAAAGGAAGGTATGACTTTAAAAAATTCTAGTAAATTTTCTTCCATTAATGATTCTTCTTCCTTTTATAAAACTAGGAACATCAAGTGCTTCCAGTGTTTGGGAAATAGACACATCGCTTCTCAATGTCCAAACAAGAGGACAATGGTGTTGAGGGTAAATGGGCACATCTCCAATGACTTATGTCCGAATTCACCAACAAGTGAAGGAGAAGAATATTGTGAAGCATATGCGCCAAATGGAGACTTGCTAATGGTAAGAAGGCTTTTGGGAAGTCAAGCCATGGTCGAAGACAAAAGCCAAAGAGAGAACATCTTTCACACAAGATGTGTTATTCAAGTTAAAGTTTGCTCGTTGATCATTGATGGGGGAAGTTGCATCAATGTGGCAAGTACTCGTTTGGTAAGTAAACTTAACCTCAAAACTACAACTCATCTATGCCCCTACAAGCTTCAATGGCTAAGTGAGAATGGTGAGTTGATAGTAAATCAACAAATGTTGGTAAGCTTTTCCATTGGTAAATATAAAGATGATGTTTTGTGTGATGCTATTCCTATGGAGGCCGGCCATATCCTACTTGGAAGGCCTTGGAAATATGATAAACATGCTATTCATGATGGTTTTACTAACAAGTTTTCTTTTTCTCATAATTCTCTTAAAGTCACATTTGTCCCCCTATCTCCTACGCAGGTTTGTGAAGACCAAGTGGCTGCTAAAGAGAGAGGAAGAGAAGAAGGATATGAAGACCAAGACTAAGGGGCATGAAAAGAATAAAGACAAAGAGCTTGTAATTGAAAGAAAAGTAGAAAGTTTGTTTGCTAGGGAAAATGAGATTAAGAGAGCTTGTTTTGCAAAACAAGAGATGTATATTTTGAAGGAACCTGCTTGAAACACAAGAAGGGGGGTTGAATTGTGTTTTAAACGATTTTAAATTCTTTTCGTAAGCAGATAATGATTTTCGCAAGATTGGACGCTGAAAATGATTAACAGCAAAGAGAGCTCTTCCAAACTTCAAGTTGGACGCTCACTTAGTTTTGACTAAGACGGAAGACAGCGTAATGAAAGGCAATTCAATCCCAGTTAGTTTGTTAGACAGAAACTAAAGTAAGAGAAGGGAGAGAGAGGAACACAATGATATTATCCTGGTTCACTCTTCACCAAAGAGCTACGTCCAGTCCTCTCTACTTGAGAGCTTTATCCACTATAACAAAAACCTTTTGTTACAAAGTATTCAACACCTCTTCAGGCAGTATTCTCAACCTCTTCAGGTTCTCTAAGTATTCTTTTACAGACAAGCCTCTTCAGGCTCAACCAAACTAAGGTTTTGAAAAAGATTGTTCTACTAACTCACTAAATGTGAGAATTCGAAATTAAAGCTTAGACTCTTGAAAATAGCTCTACACAGAGAGTAATATGAAGGTTAGAATCAGAGTAGCTTTTCTAGCTTTGCAAGCTTGAGATTTTCTCTTTTATCTCTTGAGCTAATATTTTCTTGCATCTCTTGAAGGATTTTGAAATGCTATGTGTTGCTTCACTTGTATTTTTGCTCAAGTTCGGT
The DNA here is from genome assembly GCA_039655645.1 of Ammopiptanthus mongolicus. NCBI lineage: Eukaryota > Viridiplantae > Streptophyta > Magnoliopsida > Fabales > Fabaceae > Ammopiptanthus > Ammopiptanthus mongolicus. The sequence goes on from CM077346.1 coordinate 41,399,308, forward strand.
TTCGTTCTCTGTGTCTTTGCACTTTCAAAAGATGAAGGTATATATAGCCTCTTTTCTTTGAGCAGTCTTCAGTCTTCAACGGATGGAAAAGGATCCGTTCTGATGAGCATTGAATGCAATTGATCCGTTGAGTCTGATAGCTTCTGAAGTTTCTGATCAGCAGAATAGACTATCAGGGTGATAGCTAAAAGTGGTGCTGACATATCCTCTGAGTAGAACGAAAGTTGCCTTTTGTTTATCCAAAACAAGAAGGTCAACTTCTTTAGGTGATAGAGACATTCTGGCTTATGCTTTACTTTTGTACGAATCTTACAAAGAATGTTTTGTCCCACGGGTATAAGCCTTTTACAGGAAATAATAAATTCAAATGCTTTTACAAGATATTCGCGCTTGAAATTTAAAAGACATTTATTGGACTAGCTATTACAGAAGGTAACCAAAAGAGTCTTTGGACTCAATGGTTCTATAAATTACCGTCCAATCGTAAACCAAGAATAGGTGTTGGACGAGATAAAGTCTTTGGACTATGTTGGACGAGATAACGTCTTTGGACTATGTTGGACGAGACAAAGTCTTTGGACTATGGATAGTCTTTGGACTCAATTTAGATTTGTCCTGCACACTTAATATAAAACGTTAGTCCATAACAAATCTTTGTTCATCTTAAATTAGCTCTTTGTTAACATCAAAACTTAAGGGATTATCTGGACCATGACCACTTTGGTTCCAACATATTTGTTTGTACAAGGACTTGTATTTGAATTCTAACTCTAATCTCCTTCCTAGTGCAGTTACCTCTCTTTTATAGGAATTTGTATATTTTTTTCTAGAGAGTTCCTTTCGGACTACCTCCCGTGAGGGGAATTGAGCATCAAATGGACCTTATGCCGGGAGCCTCTTTGCCCAATAGGCCCGCCTATAAGTCAAATCCTCCAGAGATTAAAGAAATTCAGAAACAAGTGGATGAATTGTTACAAAATGGTTGGGTAAGAGAAAGTTTGAGTCCTTGTGTCATACCTGTTATCCTTGTCCCCAAAAAGGACGGTTCTTGGAGAATGTGTACTGATTATAGGGTTGTGAATAATATAACTGTTAAATATAGGCATCCCACCCCAAGGTTAGATGATTTGCTTGATAAATTGCATGGTGCATGTTACTTTTCTAAAATTGATTTAAAAAGTGGGTACCATCAAATTCGAATGAGGGAAGGGGATGAGTGGAAAACAACTTTCAAAACTTAATATGGTTTGTATGAGTGGTTGGTAATGCCTTTTGGGTTGACAAATGCGCCTAGTACTTTTATGAGGCTTATGAACCATGTTTTGAGGGAGTTTCTAGGAAAGTTTGTGGTGATCTACTTCGATGACATATTAATCTATAGCATAACCTTAGAAAAGCACCTTGAACACCTTAGGGTAGTGATGCATTTGCTTAGGAAGGAAGAATTGTATGCTAACTTAGAAAAAATGTGTCTTTTGTATCGACCATGTGATTTTTCTAGGATTTGTTGTGAGTGCTAAAGTGGTGCAAGTGGATGAGGAAAAGATACGAACTATTAGGGAGTGGCCTACCCCTAAGACCATAAGCGAAGTAAGGAGCTTTCATGGATTAGCTAGCTTTTATAGAAGGTTTGTAAAATATTTTAGCACCATAGCCTCTCCCTTGAATGAGGTTGTAAAGAAAAATGTGAGTTGAAAGTGGGGAGAGGCACAAGGGAAAAGCTTTAATAAACTTAAGGAAAGGCTCACTAATGCACCCATACTTGCATTACCTGATTTTTCTAAGTCTTTTGAACTTGAATGTAATGCATCTAATGTGGGTATTGGGGCTGTTTTACTTCAAGGGGTCAACCCATTGCATATTTTAGTGAGAAATTGCATGATGTTGTTTTGAACTATTCCACTTATGATAGAATTATATGCACTTATAAGGGCTTTGCACACATGGCAACACTATCTTTTGCCCAAAGAATTTGTCATTCATGGTGATCATGAATCGCTAAAGTATTTGAAAGGGCAAGGAAAACTCAATAAGAGACATGCTAAGTGGGTTGAATTCCTTGAACAATTTCCCTATGTGATCAAGCACAAGCAAGGAAAGGTAAATATAGTGGCAGATGCACTTTCTCGAAGGTATACTATAGTTGCCACACTTGAAATAAAAATGCTTGGATTTGAACACCTAAAAGAGTTGTATGTGTATGATGAAGATTTTTCCAAAATATATGCTACTTGTGAAAATGGGGCGCATAATGGGTTCTTTAGGCAAGATGGGTTCTTATTTAAAGAAAAATATTTGTGTGTGCCTAAGTGCTCTTTGCGTTAACTTTTACTTAGGGAAGCACATGAGGGGGGGACTAATGTGTCATTTTGGCATCCAAAAGACTTTAGATATGTTGCATGAACATTTTTATTGGCCTCGCATGAAGCATGATGTGCAAAAAATATGTGATAGATTCATTGTTTATAATGCCTCATGGACTTTATACCCCCTCCCTATTCCTGATTCTCTGTGGACTGACTTATCTATGGACTTTGTGCTAGGAGTGCCCCGCTCAAAGAGGGGAAGAGATTCAATTTTTGTGGTTGTGGACAGGTTCTCTAAGATGGCCAACTTCATACCTTGTCACAAGGTAGATGACGCCATTCATGTGGCGAACTTGTTCTTCAAAGAGGTGGTAAGACTTCATCGGATGTCCAAGAACATAGTCTCCGATAGGGACTCAAAGTTCCTTAGTCACTTTTGGAGGACTCTTTGGAACAAATTAAGGACTAAGCTACTCTTCTCTACTACTTGCCATCCACAAACTGATGGACAAACTGGAGTGGTGAATAGGACCTAATTGACCTTGCTGCGGTCAATCATCGAGAGAAACATCAAAACATGGGAATAATACTTACCTGTAGTTGAATTTGCTTATAATAGGGTTATGCATGCTACTACTAGTTTTTCGCCTTTTGAAATTGTCTACGGTGTTAATCCCCTCACCCCCTTGATTTACTGCCTCTACCCAATATGTCTTCTTTGAATCAAAGGGATGGAAAGGCAAAGGTTGAATATGTGAGGAAGCTCCATGAGAAAGTCAAGGCCCGAATTGAAAAGAAAATGGAGCAATATGCTAGGCAAGCCAACAAAGGGAGAAGGCGAATTGTCTTCGAACCAGGAGACTAGGTTCGAGTACATATGAGAAAAGAAAGGTTTCCTTTGCAAAGGAAATCAAAGCTCTTACCAAGAGGAGATGGACCCTTCCAAATCCTAGAAAGGATCAATGACAATGACTACAAAGTGGACCTACCGGGTGAGTATGAAGTTAGTGCAACCTTTAATGTGGATGACTTAAGTCCTTTTGATGTAGGTGATGAAAGATCAAATTCGAGGATGAATTCTTTCAAAGGGGGAGGGCATGAGGGAGATCAAGAAAGCCCAATAGAGGCAAGGCCCAATGATGCACTACAAGGACTTAGTGGCCCAATGACAAGATCAAGGACCAAGAAGGCTAAAGAAGCCTTGGACAAAGAAGTCAACTATTTTCTATCTCTCAAGCCATTTCTAGAAGAGACAAGGCCCAATATGGTCCAATTGATCCAAGTTGATGAAGAACCCAATATGGGAGCATGATTTAATTTTTATTAGGTATTTTGAACAATTCTTAATTTTTAGTTTGGTTTTATTTGGATATTTTTGTAATAAAGCTCCACCTTAGGAGAATAATGCAACCTCCTCTTTTGGGCTTGGCCCATATCCCAGCATAGATTAGGGTTAGCTAGATGCTTCTTAGTGGCTATAAATAGACTTGTCTTCTCCTTGTTTCTCACTTTTGAATTGATATTATAATTTACACTCCTTTGTGAGTTTTTTGAGAGATTATTCTCTTAGGTTCTTGGGTGAACCATCTTTGATTCTTGTCAAAAGCTTCCTTACTTTTGTAGTGAATCTTCATTAGACTTATCACTCTCAAGAGGGTGTGGTGTCTTCTTCATCTCTTTCTTCTTCCATCTTTTCTTCGTTTAATCCTTGTTTTTTTTTATGTTATTTACTTAGGCGCTACAACACTAAAGTTTACACCTTTATGCGTCTCAATCCTTTTTTTTTCTCTTCTTTTCATACGAATAATTCAATTCGAGGACGATCTGTTAAAATCATTATGAACACAACTTGGTTCATATCACTTGCTCTCCGTTTAAGGCCGTCAGAGCAATTTCATTCTCCTAGGATCCATTAAAATATTTTCTCAATCTACGATATGGGTGATCAGGTGTGAGAAATCTCCGATGCTCAAGGTAAACTATCTTCCTTCCATGTTTCAGTTGAGTGAAGCATGTGCCTTCTTCACATATAGGGCATGCCTTATGCCCCTTAACACTATACCCGCACAAGTTCCCGTATGCTGGAAAGTCATTGATGGTGCAAAATAACATGACACGCATCTTGAAAGTCTCCTTGCAATACCGGTCTAACACATCAACGCCTTCCACCCACAGCTTTCTCAAGTCTTCGATCAAAGGATTTAGATAAACATCTAAGTCATTTCCTGGCTGTTTTGGTTCCGAAATCATCATAGATAACATAATGTATTTGAGCTTCATGCATAACCAAGGAGGTAGGTTGTAAATTATCAGGAGAACAGGTTATGAACTATGAATACTACTTAAGGTACCATACGGATTCATTCTATCAATAGCAAGTCCAAGCCTAAAGTTTCTTGGCTCATTGATGAAATCTGGAACAAACTATCAATTTTATTCCATTGCAAAGAATCAGTCGGATGGCGAAGCTGTCCATCACATTTCCTCTCATCTGTATGCCATCTAATGTTCTTTGCGTCATTTGCATTAGCGAACAATCGCTTGAACCTTAGAATTATTGGAAGATACCACAACACCTTCGCAAGAGAACCCTTTGTGATCACATCACAACTAGAATCACCATCATTCACTTTGTACCTTGATACCCCACACTTGGGACAATCGTGCATCCTTTCATACACATCCCTATATAATATGCAATCATTAAGGCATGCGTGTATCTTCTTATACTCCATACCCATCGGACACAGTACCTTCTTTGCCTTATAGTTACGGTTCGGCAATGTGTTGCCTTCTGAAAGCATGTCTTTCAACAACTCAAGCAATTCGGTGAAGCTTTTATCACTCCACCCATTTCTCGCCTTCACACCGAACAATTTTAACACTGCCGGCAATCGTGTATAAGTAGTGAACCTCGGATACAAAGGCTTATCCGCATCACTGCACAATGTTTCATACACATGTGCCCGCTGAAAAGACTCTGGTTCAATATCACGGATCATGTCCTCTAGTCGATTGTCCTCCATATCTACGTCATCTTCCTCTCTTTGGGACACACTTGGCATGTTTAACAATTCATCACCATGCCATATTCATCTTGTATAACTCTTGAAAATCCCATCACAAATAAGATGCTCCAGTACTTTCTCAACTTCACATTTCCTCAGATTCAAACAATTGACATAAGGACAACAAAACCATCCATTACTATTCGGAAGATTTGTTTGACCAAAATTTAAAAACTCTTTCACTCCCTTCAAATACTCGTCACTTGTTCGTCTATTATTCATCCAACCACGATCCATATCCACGTTCTGTAGATATTGAATATAAGTATAATAGAGGAGATTAGAAGAAGAGTAGTTGAAAATCTAAAATGCGTAAGCTATAATGTTAGTTAGATACTTAACACGATATCTAAAGAGCTACCACCAGTTGAAGGTTATTTAAGGCCAAAGGGTGTTAAGCTGAATGCGTGTTCATTTACATACGATAATGAAAAGTCAGAATTAAAAAAAAATTGAATAATCAAAACCTAGCCTTTATTTTGATTAAACAATTTTAACTATTCTGTAGAAAGCAATAGCAAAAGCTAGCAATTCATTATGTATTGTTCTTGCAGTTTTTTGATAAGTTGTTCTTGTTTTCAAAAAGATTCATTTGGAAACTAATAATGTAATCTGTGATCTATACGCTAGCTACCTTCATTTTCCATCACAAATCTTTTCTCTAGGAAATTAGATGACTAACTTGACCTATTGTCTTATTATCTTGATAAACATATGATAGTGAAGCCACACCAAAATATATTGACTAAGATTAATGCACCTCAACATCTTCCTATAATAAATCTCTTCTTCATCAGATAAAACACCCACCCTACCAAAATGCTTTTAGAACTCAGAAACTATCAGCAGTAGCACTCTATAAGGAGTTGATAACATTTTTCTTATAGACATTATTCCAAACATCACACACTCACGCAAAAGCAAGCATGAAAATGAAGTTGATTAAATCAGAATGATATCCCAACACTAATACAAAATCCTCCAAATCATTAGCATACCTTGTAAGGGTTCGCAGTGGCTGAGCACAAGTCAGAGAGGGAGTTCGCGGTGGCTGAGCACAAAGAGAGTGAGGAGGGTTACCTTTAACAAGTTTGTGCGAAGAGGTTCTATGAAACAGTGAGACTCGCGGTGAATAGTTAAATCTGTTAAACCTAGAAGCAGTAGAATGGCTCGCGGTGAAGAGTGGAATACGAGGGTGGTGGTGGTGCCAAACGGTGGTGCTGGTGGTTCCAAATGGAGGGAAGGGTTTCAGATGAAAGGGTTTCTGAGTTTTGATGAAAGTGTACGTTGGAAAAGATCTCACGCGAGTTTGATTTGTGAGAAGCACTTTTTACAATGGTTGCTTTAGCAATCGTAGTACATTCTACTACAATTGCTAAAGCGACCGTTGTAGAATGTGCTTGTCACAAATCAACTCACGTGAGCTCATGATTTCTACAACGATTGCTTTTGCAACCGTTGTAGAACATGATCAATAATATATGTGCTAAATATTACAAGTATACCACCGCCCCTTTTCTACATCTGTTAAAAAGTAACCTTCGTAGAATCCTGACGTAGAAGTGCTATTTTGCACTAGTGTTCATCAAAGATGATCTAGAGACTAAGACTAGAAGAACTACGGTCTTAGATATTAAAAGTGAAGTTTGGATGATGAATTTGAGAGGGAGACCGTGAGTAGGGAGTAAGAGAGAGAAGAGAGAAATGTTAAGTGTTCTTGAACAAACTTGAGTTTGATTTTAAGTTTGAAAAACAAAAGTATTTTACTAACTTTACAATCACTTGGCCGTATGGCCTTTTCCATTGTGGGTAACCAAAATTAATAAAATGTTTAATGACAACTTGATGTGATTATGTGCAAGCAAAAGGAACCATGATCAAGCAAGGACAAATTAAGATGTATTAAGTTCTCGTTAAAAGTAGCAAGATTAACCAAAATTGGTTAAATTGCTTTTCCATAAAAGATAATGTTGATATATAGGTTATTAACCAATGGGTTATAGAGTTTAGGGAAACGTGAAAAGTAGTCATGAACTACTCTCGGCTCTGTGCCAGAATAACTTCCCGACCATGGGCCAAATTACTTCCCTGATCCTGGCACACATACCAAAGTAAAGCGATCCCGATTAAAATAATAATATTTTTAGTAGTTCCAATCCAAACTGCACATCGGATTTAAAACAATATTTTATGATTATTAAACTCTTAATTGAAATTCAAACATGAATTTTCAATTATTAATTATTTTTATGATTATAATTAATCAAATTGTGTTCTCAATCAAATTATTCACACAAATAGTTAAAAAGACATATATAGAATTTTTGGAATGTTACACATATTCCTGAGAGAACTCACATCGATAATAATTTAGAGTGTAACTTTGGATGTTAAATATTTTATTCTTCTCTAATTTACAACTTTCTAGAATATAATGATATTTTTTTACACATATAATGATCTTTCTAAAATAAATTAATTTAATAATTATGGTATAATTAAATAAATTTTAAATTAACTTAATTTTCAAACTAACAAAATAAAATTCTTATACAAAGTGACTAATAAAAAATACAAATTAACCTAACAAATTAATTGAATTTTTAAACTTAGCAAAAAACACTTAAAATTTTATTTTATTTTATTTTTAAAAAAAATTGAAGTGAGAAGACCGACTTCTCATATACATCAAAACAATACGGCGCTGTGAGTTTATTTTATGTTATTTTATTTTTTCAAACAGAGAATTATTCATATGGTCAAAACTCCCCAGATAGTTGCACTAATTTCAGGTAAGGAGATATGTTGTCTCATGCTGCTGGTATCAGGTAATATAAAAAGTGAATCACATCAGGACAGAAAAAAGGGTGTACATGAAAGCGGTCTAGTTTAAAATTGCACTAACAAATCTTATTCCAGAAACAAGACCAAATTCAGATTTAGTGTAATTGCAATGAAAGGTGTCTCGAACGTGTCTGGTATATCATATATAATCATAGTTGTCCCAATTCAAAGCATTAATTGTTACAAAGTCTTGGCTTCAAATTGAGCTATAAAAACCTGCATTTAAATCGTGTAGCAACTCATTGGAGACACCTTAGTTTGCACTTGCGTGTGCCATTCCATTGAGCAATTTCTTGGTGGTGTTGAGAGGTAGATAGATAGGCAACATTCAAAATGGAGCGTGAGGAGAACATAAGCTCATTCTCCACAGGAAACAGTGCTCAAGAGAGGGTTCTCTCTTATGTTCCTCAATGTTACGTGATTCCAACCATGCATAGGCCCAATTTGGCACCAAAAGATGCTGGTGTTGCTGTCATTGACATGGCTGCACTTAGGAATGGCTCAGCAGCAAAGTCTCGTGTTGTTCAAGAAATTAGAGATGCCTGTCGTCGCTTGGGTTTCTTCCAAGTAAGTTTCTTTGTATTATAACCTAAGAAATTCCCTAGTAAGGATGCCTATTTTTGTAATTCGTGGATTAATTTGGGACAATATAATCTAAAATTATTTTATTAGGGTACCTATTAAATTTGAGCCTAACTCAACCTCAAAAGCTAGCTCAAGAGATGAGGATTGTCCAAGTTTTATAAGGTCTAATGAGGCTCTATCTTTAGTCAATATGAGACTTAAGTTTTTCCCAATACACCCCTTCATGCCCAACGCTATTGGGCTTGGTGCGTGGATAATATGATGGGCGACCTTTTAATGGATCTAGGATAGGCTCTGATACCATATTAAATTTGGACCTAACTCAACCCCAAAAGCTAGCTCAAGAGGTAAGGATTGCTCAAGCTTTTTAAGCTCTTATGAGGCTTTATCTCTAGTCAATGTGAAACTTAGGTTTTTCCTAATTATAGTACCAAATATAAATGTTATATATGTCATGGACATTATTTATTTTAGTTTTAGTCTACCCTGTTGTCATAAACTCTTCTCTTTCGGTATAAACGGAGTTTTAAGTCCACTTATTATAATTAATAAAGCTTATTTTTTTTCGTCCTTTTTCATTGTACATCTACCCTACGACATAAATCACAAGTTTTTATTTTTTTTATGTTTTACTTCTCTTCCCCCAACCCCTAAAACTAGCGTATTAATATTCACATTTAAAAAGGACAATTTATTTTTATTTTGATACTGATTTGAATAAAGAGAACATGTGTTATATATTACATAACAAGTTGCTGCCTGCCCTTTTAATAGGATGATAGCTATTCACGAATACTGCTGCTTTTTAAGTTTTAACAAAACAATATTTATAGTGTACATGTTCCCTTTGTAATTCATTTAATATTATTTCTTGGTTGATCAAAACAAAAAATTTATACCGTACTTAATCTAAGTTAGTCACGGTATATTTTTTCTCTTGGTTGAACTTGACACTTTCAGATTGTGCACCATGGAGTGAGTGAGGTAGTACTGGCTGAGGCTCTGTCTGTAGGTTCCAAGTTCTTTGATTTGCCAACAAAAGACAAGATGAAGTTGATGTCAAATGATGTGCACAAGCCAGTGAGGTACGGGACGAGCTTAAAAGATGGGGCTGATAAGGTCCAGTTTTGGAGGGTTTTTCTCAAACACTATGCTAATCCCTTGAAGGATTGGATTCACATGTGGCCTGAAAATCCTCCAGATTACAGGTTTTTCATTTACTCAATCTGAACTTAATTGTTACTAGATAATTCAATACAAGGAAAACTACAAAGTAAGACATTATTTTGGTGCTATCTTGCGTGACACGCATATAGTTAAAAAAATTATTATATTTTCATTTCTAACATGGTTAAAATATTATGATAATTTCAGTCAAAAAAAAAAATATATTATGATAATAATTTTTTACATTTTTTAATTTTATATACTTAAATATGTCATGTTTGTGTCATGTAATTTTCAAAGTTTGGTATGTATCCATATTTGTGAAGATGCCATGTCATCCCTATAATTGTGTGCGCTTTTAAAGTAGTTGTAAGAGGAAAATGTATGTTTCCATATTTTTTTTATAAACAAATTATATATTGATGAGAATACAAAGTGTACACATATATAAATGTATGTTTCCATGTTGTTACTAATCTCCTTTATAGTTTATGAAGCAGTTATGTTAGTTGTGTAAACTAAAGTTGTGTATACTTATTATTTTGTATAATCATATTATTGATACGAAGTATCCATTATCATAAACTCTGACTAATCTTCATTGGGAGATCTGGACGACATTTACTGGTTGTCCCTTCCCAACCAGATTTTTATCTACACCCAAGAGTCTGGAAACTAACCCTGATCACTTGCTTTAGGGGTCCGAGTTCGTTACCACTCGAACCAATCAATGTTGGTTGTGTATACATGTTAGAGTATCCCTTTATATTTATTATTAAAAAAAATTGTTTATAAAAGAAAATATAGTGGAAAAATACTGGGGTGCATGTGGTGTATACGTACTTTGTTTTGCATTTTATATTACTTTTATGAGATGTTTATAAAATGATTCCCTTGAATAATAATCATTGTTGCCAAGAGTCAATGTTATTCCTTTATAACATGGATTACTTTCGTAATATTTAATTTATTGTTCTTTTCAATCTTTGGATTACAAAACTTTCGTAATATATAAGAGAAAATGTGTTTCTTTTTAGATAGACACTTTTTTTTTTTTTTTGCATATAAAAAAAAAAGATAGACACTTTTTTTTTTTATCTAGTCATACGTGCTTTATTTATTTCCATTCTTCTATATTATCCTTTCCACTTGAACGGGGCAACTGAATTTTTTTTTCTTTTTTCGGTAATGGGGGAAACTGAACAATTACCTTAATATAATATTGCCCACATTGCCGTATAATCTGAATTCATTGAAGACAATGACATCACTCAGTTTCTATTGCCGGCGTTTTCCAGTGTGGACTATGGATAAGCATCACCATCTGAAACATAAGATTTAAAATATCCAAAGTCGAAACCAATATTTAAAGAAGTTATTGTCAAAATTTTAACAAATTATATAAATTTTCTTTTGTCTATCTCACACACACTTAACTTACAAAATATTGTTTCCCGTATATTTTAGAAAGCTTTCAGTAACATTAAATTTTAATACTTAATTATATTTTAAACTTTCCTAATACTTTCTCCGTTAGAAGAACTTTCCCTTTTTCACTTAGGGTGCGTTTGAGAATATAATTTATTTAAGCGCTTATATAATAAACTATTTTCTAAATAAACTAAAAATAGTTTATTTTCATAAGTTTCTTTGACAAATTTATAAAAATAAGTCAAAAACAACTTATGAAAAAATCATGAACTATTTTTATAATTTCATAAGTTATTTTCATAAACTTTTCATAAACTCTTCCAAACACACTCGTAATCCGAGATGTATGGGTACTTAAAGGTCAAGTTCTGTCACTGAAGCTCAGGAATTCCATTACATATCATCATCAATATTATTTATAGTGTACATGTTCCCTTTACACTACATATTAATATTTTTAGTTACGTTAAATACTATATATTTTTTTTGACTAAACGTTAAATACTATAATTAAACTCTTAGTAATGTAATAATATATGATTGGATTGTAATATAATAATGTTTTAAAATAATAATATATCAAAATTAAATTTTTTAAAATGTATAGGGAAAAGATTGGGAGATATAGTCAAGAAGTGAAAAAAGTGGGCTTAGAGGTGATGACAACACTCATTGAGAGTCTTGGATTAAATCCAATATATCTAACCCAAAATTTTGAAGATGGGATGCATGTCATGGCAGTGAACTGCTACCCACCATGTCCAGAACCTGATATTGCATTAGGCTTACCCCCACATTCTGGCTACAGCTGCCTAACCATTGTGCACCAAAGCTGTCCTGGTCTTGAAATAATGGATTTGGAAGATGGCACTTGGAAGGTAGTTCCACACCTTCCTGGTGCTCTTCAAGTGCATGTGGGAGACCATTTTGAGGTACTAAGCAATGGTTTGTACAAGAGTGTTGTGCACAGGGCTACACTCAACAAGGACAGGACCAGGATTTCCATAGCTAGCTTATTCAGTTTGGGGATGGATGATAAAATGGAGACTGCTAGAGAGCTTGTGGATGATCAGCGTCCTCAGAAGTACAGGGAAAGCAGCTTTGGAGATTTCCTCAACTTTCTGGCCACCAATGACGTTTCTCAGGGGAAGAACTTCATTGATATACTCAAGATCACAAACAACTAATGGTCCTTCCCTCTTCAATTCCTGATATTTTTCTCAACAAGTTTCAGTACATGAATGAGTCACCTTGGCGGAGAAAGAAGATTAAGCTGTTAGTGTGTGTAGTTTGTCTCAGAACTTTGTAAACTAAGTGTTAGTTAGCTGGTCCTGTTGGACTATTTGTGTTGGATTTTAGTGGATAGTCCAGGGTGGTTTTTTTTAAATAACAGTGAAGACCAAAAGCACTTAAGATTTTTAATCCAGTGTGTTTTATTTTTTGAATTGCAATAAAGATATCAACACATTCTGAGTAGAAGGAACTCAAATCTCTTTATACTGTTTTAAGTTTGATCATGAAATTATATTTTTAGCACACAAAGGAGTACTCATACTTAGGTGTTGGATATGTCCCAACAAATTATCTCTTACCTATCAAATAAAATATTCTCAAAACAAAAAAAAATAGCAATACAGACCAAAATAATTAATATATAGTCCATTTTCAAGTGAATAATTAATAGTTCCCTTTATAATTTTTTTTATCAACGAAAGAAAATAACATTAATACGAGAAGTACAAGGGGTACTTCAATCCTTATATTAAGAACCTTAAGATCTTTAACATTGTTTAATACAATCCAATGGATTCAAATACCATTCCATGTGAAAGAAAAATAAACCCCATCAACCTTTGCTCTAACCCAATGCCAAGCTCTCACCTTAATCATATCCACTAGATTTTCCAAGTCTAAAAGATCATCTCTAAACATAATATCATTCCTATGAATCCAAATAGACCAAATAACTGTGAACCAGATTAGGAACCAAACCTCCCGTGTTTTTTTGTACAAGTGATAATCAAAGTGTTGGAGGAAGTGTGCTTTACCATCCTCCGACAAGACCGTGTTAAAACCAAGCCAAGCATATCATCTTGCCCAAACTACATAAGAGACCCTACAAGAGAAAAAGAGATGCACAATAGACTCATCCAGATTATTACATAATAAGCATTTTAGATCACTCTCCTCCATTATTATTTTTCTTTTTCTAAAGTTTGTTCTTGTAGGAATTCCATTTAGCATAATCCTCCAAGCCAAACTTATAACCTTTAGAGGAATGGTTTTGACCCAAAAGTTTTTGACGAAGTTATCATCAATGGGTATGTTGTACACTTGTAACCAAGAGTATGCAGATTTAATGGAGAACTCCCCGGAGGGATCCATTCTCCATCTCGAACTATCATTTTGTTCTTGTTTAATTGTCACCAAGCTAAGACAATTCATTAATTCCTGTAAAAGTTCTTGCTCCGGCACAAAAAGTTCTCTTCTCCATCTCAAACACCACACCCAAACCCCCTTCCTCCATTCTCCAACCTCACACACGTTTCCTTCTTTCTTTTCTGAAATTGTAAACAGTTTGCTAAACGACTCACTTAATTTTTTTTTCTCTCCCATTCAAATGTCATGCCAGAACCTCACCTCATCCCCTCTCCCCACAACTCTACAACCCTCCTCAAACCAACCCCCACTCCATCTCCCCACCCCTTTGCTAATTTTTCCAAAGTCCCTGCACCACGATGACCCTTTTCTAAACACCTCATCCTCTCCACTAATCATTTTATTAGCTATCTCCCCCCATATCTAGATTTCAAACCCTGCACCACAAAGACTCTGGTTCATTAATTATTCTCCATCTCCATTTCCCAATTAATACAATATTGAACTCCTCTATTTTTTTATACCTAAACGGCCCATCTCCTTAGACCTACATATACTATCCCAACCGACCCAAGCTATCTTCCTCCTTTCCTCCAGACCTCCACAAAGAACATTTCTTTGAATACAAATAAGTGAATTAACAACGGCTCTAGATAGGTGCTTTAAAAAGGATAAAGAGTATATAGGTAAGAAAGATAGTATGAGTTAATGAGGGACATGATTCGCCCATTAAAGGAGAGTTGTTTCCTTTTCCAATGGGATATTCTACCAATCATCAAATGATCAATGATAGGATTCCAAGTTGAAATTCTTCTTGTATTTGCCCTAATTAGAATTCCAAAATATTTCACGGGTAGAGATCCAATTTTACAATTCAAGAGTCTAGCAATTTCTTCAATAAGCTCTTCATTCTCATTAAAACCAAGTATGAGAGTACACATATGCAAAATTGTTTGCTGTGCAAATGTCTAATAATTTAGTTATTTATTAATTTATAGACTAAAGACCCTATTTGGTCCCTCAAAAACAACGTGGGGACACTTTTGGTCATTGACAATAATAAACTAAACACTTAATCCCTCAAAATTACAAACTCGGGACACGTTAGTCCCTCCATCCGATTCTGTTTGTGAACATCTGTTAACTATATATCCTACATTCTCGTTAAATATTATGTGTGGCTCATTAAGTGTCTTACGTGGCACAATCAGCATTCCACCATGGAAAACAAAAAATGCTAAAAAATATAGCAAAATTATATTGTTTTGTGTGTTGTGCGGGAGTTGAAGAAACAAATCCAGAAAATTGACCCAAGTTAGTCCTTAAAATTCTTATTAGTGACCCAATTTAGTCCCTGAAAATTTAGTCGCGACCCAAGTTAGTCTCTGGGTGCACAACTTAATAAGTACCAAACCTAGCTGCTTGTAGGGAAGGACAACCCAAGTCATTTTAAATGATTCCTTAAGGATATACTCCATCGATGTGAGACTTAACTCTTAAAAAAAACAATAATGTGTATAACTGCAATATGCATAATTTGGAGCAATTGGAGCAATGTTCAACCCTAAATACCTTTAGAATGTCGCGCTTAATGATCATGAGACTCGTGCGATTGGAGCGATCCCACTTCTCATAATATTTCCTCTCTTCAGAGGAACTAGAGTCCGTAGGAGAAAAGAGGTTGCTCCATCCTTAGTGCAAGGTCAAGATCCATGCAGTCAAGAACCATTTCCATGTTCTCTTTCTAGTCCTTAAAATTTGTACTATTATGAACCGAAACCAAATTCAGGTTAGCAGATATTGAAGCAATAGTTGCTAAAAAGAGAACAAAATAAACAACGTAAATATACTCACATTATAATCAAAATTCAATCATCAACAATTCAAATAATGGTATAACCCATCTCAAAATACTTAGTGCAACATCAATATCAAGTCTTTGCATTGTATAATAATTTAATTGCTCATGGTACACTTGTTATAGTGATCAAACATTGATAATAATGCATCTCAAATAATAAACCCATTTTTAGATTGATTTATCATTCACATGTTCAACCTTATAATTATCACATGTTTACCATCGCAGGTGTGTATGCAATCCAACCAAGTACTAACCTTCCTTTGGGCTTATTAATACTCACATGGATAAACACGCACACAAACATTCAACATTCCTAATGAACAATCTGCACAAGAGAGTTCATTTTATGACTTCTTGATTCAATTGGCTCATTTAAAAATCCTAAACAACTGTATCAAATACAACCTGTAACCACAATTCGAATATTGATGTACCAAATCCGTATACCAAAAAATTTTTTTGGTCACACGATCCACGGCCATGGAACACTCTAAGATTAAGCCGTGCACTGTTCGACTACCATAGAATGTTCCATGACCTGCATTACGCCAGAAAAGGGATTAAATGGCACACCTTTAATAACGTTTTTAAGTGAAACGCTATTAAAAAAAAAAGCAGAAGACTTTAGATAGCGCTTCCTTGAGGAAACGCTATTTAAAGTTTGAGTTTAGATAGCGCTTCCTCAAGGAAGCGCTATCTATTCCCGAGATGTGGAAAAGATAGCGCTTCCTTGGAAGCGCTATCTAAACTCAAACTTTAGATAGTGCTTCCTTAAGGAAGCACTATTATAAGTTCACTTTAGATAGCGCTTCCTTGAGGAAGCGCTATCTATTCCCATTTTCAAATTTTTTTAATTTATCATCAGTTACTAATTCCTTAATGTACACTTCCCTCCTCACTCTCAGTCTTTCCTTCGAACCTTTCCCTAACCCCTCCCTGCCTCCTCCGCGAGCGAACACCACCACCACCACCACCATTTTGGTTCTCTGGCCACCACCACTGCGCGAATGCCACCGCACAAGCTTCTTCATCTTTCTCCTTCCCTTCCTTGCACGAGCTTCTCTCCCTCCCTCCCTCAGGTCACATCCCTCCCTCGCACGAGCTTCTCCATCTTCCTCCTTCTCTCAGGTAAGCTCTCTCATTCGGCCTCTCTCTTAGGTAAGCTCTCTCGTTTCCATGATCTCTGTCGTTAGGGTTTCTCTCATTCCACCGTTACTTCATTTGTGAAGGTGTGGGCAAAGACACAATGCATTGTGAAGTTGAGCGTGTGACTGCAAGCTGTTACTGTTCTATTACTGCAGTCATTGGTATTTTTTCTTCTCTGTTACTGTTTTGCATTGGAGTTTTGAACATGATCAATGAAATTTTATTTTTTTATTGTGACCGAACTTGAGTGCCTTATACTACAATTTTATATTTGTTCAAAGTTTAATATTAACATTGGATTGTTGGTTGCCATAGCTAACCATGTGTGATTAATTGTTTAAACTCTAATTTGTGTGCGAACATAGAAATTAAGTTAGTATAGGACTGTCTCACTTGGCTGGCATGGTGTGTGGTAGTGTGTTTGTTGATGAGAAATTCAGGTATAGCAGGAAAGTCATGCTTCTGAAATGGTATTGTAACTGGTCATTAATGAGAAAAGTACATAAGTGGTAAAATGAATAAGCTATGATGTTGAGGATTTTTTAAGAATCTTGAATAAGAGGCTAATGGCATTTAAATAAATGCCCAAGAAACAATATTTGCCAACAGAACTATAACAGAAGCATTGAGTCTATTAAAATACTATTTTTTATATGCCTGCAGCCTGCACAAAAACACCAAATCCCTTAAAAAAACCAAACACCCACGTTCCAATTCAGCTTGAATAAGCTAGAAGAAACTGCATATCCTATCTTGAATAAGCTACTATGAGTAGCTTTCACGTTCCATGTTATTTCTTATTTTTACTTTTGAATTGATTATTTGTTCAATGTCTTATGCATGTTGTCCCTTAATATTTCAGGAAATGATATCAAGCCTATACTTGACCTTGTGAAACAAACTTGGATTTTGGATTCTCTCAGGCACTTTTGTCCATCACCTCTCTGGTACACATATATGTTATTCCCCTATGTTTTATAGCAGTGTACATGTTTATTTTTTAGTGGTATGCACATGCATTAAGCTTAGTTTTCCTGTTCAAGAACGATTTGTATATTGTGGCCAAAGTGGACAGTCTAAGATTGTAAACTTCGCATTCAATACATATTATTGTATGCCTTAAATATTACTT
This sequence comes from Ammopiptanthus mongolicus, assembly GCA_039655645.1. Classification (NCBI taxonomy): domain Eukaryota; kingdom Viridiplantae; phylum Streptophyta; class Magnoliopsida; order Fabales; family Fabaceae; genus Ammopiptanthus; species Ammopiptanthus mongolicus. Next base: position 41,417,230 of record CM077346.1, read on the forward strand.
ATGATCTAAGAAAATTTCATTGGTATTGCATTTTCTCATTGTTCTTTGGGTACACGTACACTTAATTTGAGTCATAATATCACCTGAATTAAGTTGTGTGCTTGGAGAGCTAAGGGGAAATGTTGCCGAAATTTTCTTAGAACAAGAAGTAATTAGGACATACAATAATATAATGCCGAGTTTGCAATCTTGGACAGGATAGGACCCTCACCCTGTATTATGAAGTAAGCGTGAGTCATGAATTCTTGTAGTTCTCATCAAAGGTAGACGTCAACCTCTCTAAACTCAAAATAATTGTTGTAAATCCGGAAAATATGGATCAGAAGTGGATGTCTGCCAATCGTTTTTCGAATGAATATCGAGACGAAGTGCAAGATTTTATTAGATTTGCGGTTCGGCATGCCGGAGACTCTAGCAGAATCATATGTCTCTGTTTAAGTTGTTGTTATACAAGACGAGTTAGTGTAGCCCAGTTGGAAGGACATTTAGTGTGCTATGGAATTGATCAAAGTTATACCTGTTGGACAAAGCATGGTGAGACAAGAGTTGAATCTAGTGATACGGGGAATATTAGGGAAAGATATGCGGCGGATGATACGGGTAAAGATACATATGAGGATGACCTTTTTGAAGAGATGACACACGCGGTTGAAGAAGATCTTCGTGATTGTCCTGAAATATAAGTGATGCAGAGAAACCATTGTATGAGGGTTGTACTAAATTCACAAGATTGTCGGCGATGTTAAGGTTGTATAACTTGAAATCGGGCAATGGATGGACAGATAAGAGCTTTGCGGAATTACTCGCATTATTGAAAGATATGTTGCCGGAGGATAATGTGCTTTCTAGTAGGACATAAGAGGCTCAACAAATGTTACACTCTATTGGCATGAGCTATGAGAGGATACACGCTTGTCCTAACGATTGCATTTTATTTCGGAAGGATTATGCAAAATTACAGATGTGTCCTAAGTGTAATGCCTCACAATATAAGAAGAAAGAATCGAATTCGGAGAAGGTTCTATGGTATTTTCCCATAATTCCCAGATTTAGGCGCATGTACCGTAGCTCGGAAAATGCAAAGCACTTGACATGGCATGAGGATGAAAGGATTAGAGATGGCAAGTTACGGCACCCGACAGATTTTTCTTAATGGAAAAGAATTGATCATGATTATCCTCATTTTGGACAAGAACCAAGAAACCTACGGCTTGCGTTGTCCACTAACAGATTTAACCTGCATGGTATTCAGAGTAGCTCTCACAGTTCATGGCCTGTGATTTTGGTGATCTACAACCTAACCCCTTGGGTATGCATGAAACGTAAATATATGATGTTGTCTTTGTTAATTTCTGGGCCAAAACAACCAGGAAATGATATTGACATATACTTGGCTCCTTTAATTGAAGACTTGAAGCAAATGTGGGAGAGGGGTGTAGAGGTGTACGATGGGTATAAAGAAGAAAGTTTCACCTTGAGAGATATGATATTCGCCACAATTAATGACTTTCCGGCATACAATAATCTGTCAGGATACAGTACCAAAGGTCTGTGTGCATGTCCTATTTGTGAAGATGATACAGATTGGATACGATTGGAACATGGTAAGAAGAATGTCTTCCTTGGGCATCGTAGATTTTTGCAATCAAATCATCATTATCGCTTCTGGCGAAAGGCATTTAATGGGAATACAGAAAACCATAGAAGTCCTTCTCCGTTGACGGGTGCGAAAATGTTTGAAAAAGTACAAGATTTGAACGTTGAATTCAGGAAACCTTTTGCACGACAGCTTGCCACAAGAGGGTGGAAGAAAATACCGATCTTCTTTGAGCTGCCATATTGGAAATCCTTATACGTAAGACATTTCATTGATGTGATGCATGTTGAAAAAAATGTCTTTGATAGTGTCATTGGTATCTTACTTAATGTGCCAAGCAAGACTAAAGATGGCATCAATGCAAGGCTGGACTTAGTTAGTATGGGATTGAGACAAGAGTTGGGACCAGTAAAAAGGGGAACCGTACATATCTACCTCCGGCCACTCGTACTCTAGTTAGAAAAGAGAAAATTGCTCTTTGTAAGTTTCTTCATGGAGTTAAGGTTCCAGAGGGGTACTCTTCAAACATTAGGAACCTCATGAAAGATCTAAAGTTAAAGGGTCTAAAGTCCCAAGAATGCCATGTCCTCATGGAGAATTTGCTACCTATCGGTATACGGTCAATTTTGCCTAACAAAGTGCGGGAAACCTTGACTAAACTCTGTTTCTTCTTCTAGGCAATTTGCAGTAAGGTGATTGACCCTGGGAAGTTGCCGACATTGCAGAAAGAGATTGTTGTGACTTTGTGTGAACTTGAAATGTATTTCCCGCTTTCATTCTTTGATATAATGGTTCATTTAACCGTTCACTTAGTCAGAGAGACACAATTGTGTGGGTCTGCTTATATGAGATGGATGTACCCTTTTGAGCGTTACATGAAGATATTGAAAGGGTATGTGAAAAATCAATCACGACCAGATGGTTGTGTTATTGAACGTTACATAGTCGAAGAAGCTGTTGAGTTTTGTACCGAGTACCTCACTGATGTTGATTCCATAAGGTTGACAAAGTCTCGTCACACAGGGAGAACGATGGGTCAAGGTATTACTGGAACTGAAGTAGTGACTATACAGCGGACAGAATGGGAGCAAGCACACTTGTATGTTCTGCACAATGTCGTTGAGGTTGAGCCATATGTTGAAAAACACAAGCACATAATTCAGGGTTTGTATCCCAATAAGAGTCAGAATTGGTTGACAAGATAACAAAATTGGTGTTTTATACCGTGGCTAAAAGAACACATTTCTACAGAGTTTGCTGTAAATCCTATATCGATTTCAGAAAGGTTGAGATGGTTAGCGCGAGGTCCAACAATACATGTCTTCTTTTACAGTGGTTATCTAATAAACGGGTTCACATTTTATACAAAAAAACAAGATGATCAGAGTAAAATGCAAAATAGCGGGATCACTCTTGTAGCTCAAGCCATGCATATCTCAAGTGCCAAAGACAGAAACCCCATATATGCGAATATGTCATATTTCGGGGTAATTGAACGTATATGGGAGTTAGATTATACGATGTTTCGGGTGCCTGTGTTCCAATGTAAGTAGGTTGACAATAATAACAGTGTACAAATGGATGAGTTGGGGTTCATGCGTGTGGATTTCAATAAGGTGGGGTATAAAGATCGACGAGCCCTTTCTTTTAGCATCGCAATCTCAACAAGTGTACTATGTCATCGATCCAGTTGATACGAAGTGGTCCATCGTTCTATTGACTAACAAAATGATTGTTAATGGTATTGATGATCAAGCACATGAAGATGATAATATTGAGGATGATCCTTTCTTCAAGACATCACAATCACTTCAGTCCAATCTAATTATAGATGAGGGTTTGTACATTAGAAATGATCATGACGAGGGTCTTTCGGTCAATCTATTGTTTCGTACCAATAAGGGACACACAAGTCTAAATCCAACGAGGAAGAGGAAAAGATTTACTTAAACATGTAAGCAGATTTTGTTTTTTTAATTTCTTCATCAATTAAATTTATATTCATCGTTTTTACTTACACATATAGCATCGTGATTTTGTTTTTTTTTTAAATTTCTTCATCAATTAAATTTACTTAAACATGTTTTTCTAATTTATATTGTGATTTGACGTTTTTACTTGTGTTGCAGATCATATCTTCATCTAGTGATCATGATGATAGTTCGGATTCTAGCCTAAAGGCGCCCGAGACACAAATGAGGTATCGTAGACCGACATTCAAGAAGAATCTTATCCTAAAGAGGAGTAGAGGCGTGAGATTATAGGTATATAAGATAATTATTAATTAAGTTTTTCGTTTTATTAATTAAGTGTTTCGTTATTTTATTAATTAAGTCTTTCATTTTATCAAGTTGCCTGGAATACAAAAAGCAAACCCATTGGTGATAATGGGAAGGAGCTAAAGAGTTACATTGGGGCCGTAATCCGGCAAGCGGTCCCAATTACATGCAAGACGTGGAAGGACAAAGCATTGAACGAGGCCAAATCACACATATGGCGCAATATACAGGTAAATAAGTAATATTTAATTAACATTAGTTTCTTAATTAACATGTATATTTTTAAAATTACACCTTTATCATTTCTGCAGACTATTTTTGACATTGATTGAGACGTCCCGCCTCATTAAGTAACCTAATTATCTAATCCTAAAACATGCGAAAAATTTAAGACTTAAAATACATATAAAGAATACATACAACACACTGATACGAATACATATGTATAGGTACAATCATCCTTGAGTACATTAATCAGAGTACGCCACTACGGTCATATAGCTACCAACAAGAAAAACACATAACAAGCCACACCAAAACAACTAATAAAATCTACTATTTCTCGTCCCAGCCCCCTCACCAAAATACATCAAAATTCAAACACTAAAAAATCTCTTGCTTATTGAGACTCACTGTCCAGGCACTCATATCAGTAAGGCTGATATGATGGCTGTGAACTACCCTCTATCCCAGGTCTCTAACTACTAGCATCTGCAGCTCTTCCGCCGGCAGCGGGTTCATAGGGAATGCCATCCTCCTTAGGAATAGGTTCCTAAACTGCAGTATCTTCTCCACAAGCCATAAGAGAAAACATACATAGAAAAGATAGGGAGATAAGGATCTACAACAAACATCATATGTGGGAAAGAAGTCATAGAATAACATGTATTAACATTACACGCATCACACCAGCATTTAAACAAACATCTCCATGGATTGTACATGTCATTCATCTCCAATCCACCATTTCACTCATAGTCAACACTTATACTATATGTATCTCGTTCCTACATGCATGTTGGCCGATATCTCAAAACTCGTTCTTAGTCTCAGAGAACTTTAGTTAGTTGTCCAGGGAACCTTTCCGCTCGCCGTGACCAATAAAAGTGCATCCCCGCTCCAACTCTTGGGAGGGGTATCTTGGCCGCCTTGGAATGTCCACCTGTGACGTGGAATACTCAGAATCCAGTCGGGATAACCAGGCTCCAGCGGGCATCACGACACGATAGGAGCAACTCTATCCGTCACTTGTGATAAGTCCCGAGCATGATTACATCCCCAAAATCACGAAGATCATCCCTTCCGTACTCCGTACCCGCACTCAGATACACTAACCTCGTGTGTCCCATACCACACAGCTAGCCACTTGGCACATGATTATGCTATGCATGTCAACTATCACTTGTGCCACCAATATCTCAATACTCATCTCATATCAATCCTTATATCACTTTATTCACGATACTACAGTATCAATCACTTTTCCTCACATATGCATTGTGGCACTTTCATTTACTATGAACATCATCATCATTCAGACAGTATGCAGACATTCAATATCTCAACATATCAACTTAAGCATAGAAGATCATACAATCCATAATATCAAGCATACCATTCTAAACTTAAAACACATAAATAACATAGAGCACATATTCACAATCACACCAAATATATCAATCATCCATCTAGTAATAGTCGTCTAGCTTAGGGTATATTCTTAGCGGTGATAGCCCAAAGATACTTATACCGAGGGTTTAGGTACTTTGTTAGGGTTCAACCTCTAGTAGGGTTTAGGGTTCCCCTACATATGTCAATATATATTATTTTACTCTTGCTTCCCGACGAATGTGTGATTGTTTCTCCCCACCTGAAACTGCTACGAATTGCCACACGCGCGCCTTCCCGTACAAGCTTCCGAACACAGCTTCCGCAATTGGCACTTTAGCATGCTTTTCAACGAACACTTTCAACGAACACACCACACAGCTCCTCACACTATGTAGCTGTTGGGCTTAGGCGAAGGTAGATTCGAAATTCAGCTCAAGGATTTAAGGAAAAAGATATCAAACTGCTACTGTACGGGCTCCATATCTTTTACTCCAGACCATGAGTAACTAATAGTAACTAATCCGAACGGTTCAACTGAAGATCTATATGTCCTGAACCTGCTGACCAAGTTTCAGCTCGATCCAACGGTTGACGAATCTCTGGTGATGGTTTTATTGTGACAGGTTAGGTGATATACGGGATGAGTTTCTCACACTCTAAGAGCACGGTGTGAGCTGAATATCTCCCACTCTTGACGTCGAACCGAAAATCCGAACGGTGACAATGAAGAACCACACATTCAAAACCTCCTTACCAGGTTTGAGCATGATCCAACGGTTGAGGAACTTATGGCAACGATCTTACTAAGATTGGTTCAACCAAGCTTCAAAGCTTCCAACAATGGTTTCATATTGATTCACAATCATTTTCTAAGTCTCGGATAAAATATAAACTTATGCATATAAATTATCGATCTTAGAAAGCAGTGAAAATCGGGGTGTTACATTGATGAGGCTCGGAGGAAAATATGTTTCTAGATTGTCGGAAAATGTCATCGGTCATTCCGAACAAAGTTGACGAGCAAGTATTTAAAAGATAAGGGTGGGAATATCAGACATGAGCCTCCACCAAAGTACGCAGACATGATAAAGGTGGACGACTGGAGAGCTTTTGTAACGACAGGCACAGAAAACAAGACATTTAAGGTATGTACAATTTAACCTTGTTTGTTAACTTAATTTCTATATATTAAATCATGAATTGATATATATACTTCCGTGTCTATGTAGAAAACAAGCAAAGCAAATCGGATTCGAGCGTCAATCCGTCTGTACCCTTATAAAGGAGGGCGTATGGGTTATGATGGTCTCGAGGAACAAATTGTAAGTACATTAATATATATCCTTATAACTTGTTGATTAACTCACTTATGATTTCTTCCTTAGCATTGATGATTTTTATTTAATTTGTGTGTTCAAATGTATAGCTAAAGATTGTAGGAGGGGATCCTACCACCGAAGCAGTTGAGCGGGGTACGTTATGGATGACAGCTCGCATGGATCATGATGGCCAGATTTTGCACCCCGCCAATAAGGGAGTGGCTGACAGAATTGTAAGTATACGCCCTCATTAATTAACTTAGTTCATTTGTATATTTCTTATTATAATTATGTTTAACATCTTATTAATTTGTTCGTTAATATTTGTCTCACAGATGTCCGTATCAGAGTCAGTATCATTGGGGGAGATAATAGACTGTGTTGGCCGTCAAGACATTCTTGCACGAGCATTGAATCTCGAAGAATACCCTGGTTGCCTATGGGGTGTGGAGTTTGCCGTTTCCTAGAGGATTGTTTTTGGCGCACAACAACGCGCAAAACATCAAGATATGTTAACTCAATTGGAGACTCAAAGGAGGCAAGCCGAGCTAACTCGTGAAGTAGAGGAGTTAAAGGCTAGCAGGCAGGATAAGCAGGGACGTGCTGATTATGAGCCAGCTGGTGATCCTCCTACCCCTATCCCGCACAGTGTCAGAGATAGTTGCACTATTGTGCAACCACATATACCTCTTCCCGAGATAATACTTATCAATGATAATTTTTTAATTTTATGTATTGCATTGAAGGTTTAATTCATACTAATTAATTAATATTTCGTTTATCATTGGTTTAAGGCATAAAACTGTGCAACTTGTATCTATGGCACCCAACTCATCGCATTGTCGCTAGGGCGATGGTCTTTAATGAGGAGGGTGCCACATTGCATAACCTACCATTACCTCCTGGCCATGTGAAAGTGAAGATTGAAGTTGCACTAGAGGGGCATGCACCATTGCCTGTACCAATTGAGCATGCTGATCTCATGGTAGTGGATCATGCAATAGGTACCTTTGTCGCATGGCCAATCAACCTTGTGCAGGTATGTTAATAATTACTATCCATTATGATATGTTGCATATATTTATTAAACTGGGCGGTCATTAACTACTTTATTGCAATATATAGGTTATCTCCAAAAAAATCCAAATCCAAGGATAAGGGCAAGAAGATTGTGGAGTCCCGACCTCTCATAATTAAAAAAGAAGCATACAAAGGGGTCCATTACATCCCCTAAGAAGCAGCAGTACTCCTCCCGGCCTCCTATAGCAACAAGCTCATATGATTATATATCCTACATGAGGATCCTGGTAAAAAAAGGCTTGAGCAGCGTAATAGAATTGGAGATGGATGAAGAAATTCTGGGTTATCAACATACGTTATTAGTGGGTAAAGACAAAATCGAGGAGATTATCACTCGTGATGAAATCAGTCAGACTAGTATTAGCGTATATCTCAGGTAATACATCAAACTTTAAAGTATATAACTTCTTTTATTCTTCATAAGTTAAATATATATTAACGCTTATGATACATGTTTTAAGGTACTTATACCGAGAGATGTTGACCCGCGAATAACACCGGGAGGTTTGTATTCTTATGCCCAGATAAAACAGCTTTATATCCACATATATCTGGGCAAAAACAGTACATAGCTGAACGCCTTGAGCTAGCAAGTCCAGATGGCAATTCCCTGTTTTTGGCACCTGTGAACGTAGTGTGAGTCATTTAGTTAATGACATGGTACTGTATTTTATTGTGATTAATTATCTGCTTATGATTTGCTAACTCATTTTCTTGTTTTGTAGGGGACATTGGGTATTGTTAGCGATCAATCCCAATAAGACACAATCTACTACATGGATCCATTGCATGTACCCTGCCTTTTACACAGCGAAAAATGCTTATGACTATCTTTAACGAGTAATAAAAATGATTTGAAATTTTATCTCATATATGTGATGATTCAAATTATACATGTACCTTAATGAATATGTTTGTTTTTGCATTTCAGTGCTTTGACAATTCATCTTGGATGCAGAAGGGGAGCCAAGTCCCGATCTTCAAAATTATCAAAGACTGAATGGATCTTTGTAGAGGTATTAATTTGTTCACATTGTAATTATGCAATTATTTAAATTTAAAACCAATTAACTTGTTATTTTTGCTTTATAGTGTGCCCGACAATACAACAACATAGACTGTGGATACTACGTTCAAAGGTTCATTAAGGATATCATCGCTCATAACCAAATTCAAATCCCATCGTCGGTACATTATTTCGGTTTAATTACACTTACATTGGACCATTTGAATATACTTTGATTCTAACTTAATTTACTTTTTCTATCACATGAAGTACTTTCCCAATAGTAAATATGACACATACACCGATGATCAAGTATTTGAAATTTTGGATGAGTGGTGTAACTATATTATTATGAATCAAGGTAATTAAGTTTGTCTTTTTAGTGTTATATTTAAGTTGTGTGTTGTGATGATTAGATTGAATTATACTTGAAGTTCATTTAATACTTTGAGTTGTCTCCAATTTTGAAGGTTGATGTTTTGCTGGAATTTTGGTTAATTAGTAGCTAGCTAGTGTAGTGTATTGTAATGTCTGAGATTGTATATTGTAATATGCATGTTTGAATTGTATATATTGTACTCTAGGTGTATATTGTAACATTTTAAATGAATGAAATGAATTTATTTATACTGTGCCAATTATTTATACTATACTGCTGTTTGGGTTTTACTGAGTGCAGGGAAGAGTAGAAGAAAATAGAGTATATCATTAAAAAAAACAGGTTTAATGAAGTTTTTAGTTCCTGAAAAGTGAGTCAATTTTGGTTTTGGTCCCTATACTTTTTTTTTGTTGGTTTTGGTCCCTGCCGTCACTATTCATCCGTTAAGTGTTGATGTGGCTAGCGTACTGCCACGTTAGCACTGCTATATATACTATTATAATATCTTTATTTTTATTATAATGTTATTATTTGTTTTTTATACTTTTATTAAATGAATGAAAGGCTGAAATGTCAACATTCAGGAACATTTATAGGGTTTTCGAATACCTCTGTGGCATTAAATATTATAAAAGAATGTAAAAAATTTAATATTTAATCATATGTGACATTAAATATTTTAAAATTAGCCTACATAACAGTACTGACGTGATGGTCCGTTAGTCACGTCAACGCTTAACAGATGGATAGTGATGACAGGGACCAAAACCAAAGTTTTCGAACTTGCAGGGACCAAAACCAACAAAAAAAAAAAAGTACAGGGACCAAAACCAAAACTGACTGACTTTTCAGGGACTAAAAACTTAATTAAACAAAAAAAAAAATAAGGGAAAAGATAGCGCTTCCTCAAGGAAGCGCTATCTAAATCATAATAGATAGCGCTTTCTTGAGGAAACGCTATCTAAAAACCAAGAATAGACAGCGCTTTCTTGAGAAAGCGTTGTAGAAAGCGCTGTCTATTCTTGGTTTTTAGATAGAGCTTCCTCAAGAAAGCGCTATCTAATCCTGGGTTTTAGATAGGAAGCGCTGTCGTTTCTACTTTTTCAAACGCCACAATTTGTTCAACCTTTAATAATGCTCTATTTAATAATGCTTTTGAGCACTATTAAATGCCAAAAATAAATGCTATTAAATGCCTTTTCTGTTGTAGTGCTGCCTATGGAACGTTCTATTTCATCCGTATTTTAACATGTTTTAAGGTCCACAATTGTGGTTCATTCCACGGCCTGCCCATGGATAGTATTCTGGAGAACACAAACGGGAAGCACACTAGAAAACAAGAAAAAAAAAAAAAAACCAAGAAATTTAAGCCAAAAAACCAAAAAAATAGAAACCAAAACCCAGAATTTCATAAAAACAGAATATAAAGCCATCAATATCAATTGAAGAACGCAAACAATCATTATGATGATGAATCAATTCATACGAAATCATCATAAAATCCTAATTTTGGAACCCTAATATCAAAATTCCCAAAATCACACATGAATCAAGTGTGGGTGGCTTTGATACCACTTGTTGAATTTTCAAGAACAATAATTGTGCCTAATCACATGTTTTTAGCCCAAATAACAACATACCCATATGGCATGGCACAATCCCACATCAATATATCCATATGCACTCTCGTACTAATTCATGATGAAAACATAAGCGTACCTGAATTCGTCATTGGGAATCGATAAAGGTGATGATATTGATCGCGAATTTGTGAATTTCCAATTGCAGACCCCTTTTTAGGTTTCTCTTCTCATGGGGATGAAAAGAAAAAGAACAGAAACGTTCTATTGTATTCTTTACAATGGGGACCATAACCTCTTTTGTTGTAACTGATGATCAGTTACCTTTTAGTTTCAATGTTTCTAATTTTGTTCCTCATCAAATTAGAATATTGCTTATAGCATCTATACAATAACCTTTCATGACAATTATGCCCTTAGTCATAAACCTTATTTCAAATGGACCACTTTAATTTTGGTTAATTAAATATTAGCTCTAACACATTTAAATATTACATGTGTGACCCAAAAATTTCAAACAATAAGTTCTTCACGTATCCTCTCCAAAACACAAAATACATATATAAGAATGGAAAAATTATCTCAAATAAATAATCGAATTTGATGCCAAAAATAGATTGTTGACCAAATAATATTCCGTATACAATAGATAATAGATTGATAATTAGGAACTGCGAACGCGTAATAGTTTCTAAAAGGAACCTTTTCATCCCACAAAACTAGGAAAAAAGGTAGTAACGTGTGTGAAAAAGATAGAAAAACAAGCAAAAATTAAGAAGGGTTTATATATAAATATAGACACGAGCAAAACCCTAATTACAGAAGCATAAGAGCGTGAACATGCAATGAGAATGGTGAAGGGTGTCAAGAACGTGCAATGAGAATGGTGAAGGGTGTAAACTGTGAGAGATTTTGAGAGAGAGAGGGGAGGAAAGATGGTGAAGGAGTCAAGAACGTGCAATGAGAATGGTGAAGGGTGTTTGATGCAGTTTAGCGTGAACATTCGGGCAAAGGACCCTATAGAAGTTGACCCCATGAAGAGGAGTTGCAGTATGTTAAACCTCGGTCCTTGCCATGGAGAGAATGAAAATGACAATAAGGAATATTCTGAAGCTGGGTATTTGTCTGATGTCCTTATTCATAATAAGAGCAGACATGCCATCCTTTACAAGAGGAATAAGGGTATGTTTGTGTATATTCCTTTTGCTTTTATCGGCATCACAATTAATATTCTGTTAATAACTTAATACGCTGTGAATGTGTTGAGTAGTTGTTAGCTTAAGAATCCAGAATTCAATGTGATCGTATTTTGAAAAATCCATGTCTCTGCATATATAAATTAGGTTGTTGTCCAACGGAAAATCTATATGTTTCAATATTGATGATATATTTAACAAATTTTCATTGGTGCAAAATAGACGTCTTTTCTGTGATGTTTTTGGTTGAGTCTTTCGGCTACAAGCAGATTTATGAAGTTATCACAAAAGTTATTTTACTCAAAGGCTAAGCCAGAAATTTTTTCTTTGAAGGGCCAAAGGGTAATAGGTCTTAGATGTTAAAAGGATCTTTACGTTTACCGATTCTCGACGAAAGTGAATTATAGCATCTAATTCTTAATTTCTGAACATCAGGCTAATAATGTTTTAATTCATTCATTTAATCAAGTTTTTTCTAGCTTATAAAAATATGTTGGATAAAATTTCTTAACAAAAATAGGTATATCTGTAGATGTAAGATATAATTATGCTTAACATATGAAGCTTCGTATCTTATTCACCAAATTTACTATCGAATAGTTATATATGCTCTACAATCACATTGCATTTTGCCAACGAAAACAATATATTAGGGAGAGAAATAATCATATCAAGAATTTAAATATTAATTTCTTATATAAACATATGAAATTATTATTAGTTATATATATAGTAATACATAAATAGTTATTTTTAAGGCGTCAACTATCAAATACAAAAATTACACATATATCAAGCTATGTTTTTTAAAACCAACAAGGTCTAGCACAGTAGGTAACTAGTTGGGTTCTTAAGCATAGTTAGGTTCCTAAGCATGTTATCAATGGTTCGATTCCTGTTGTGTATATGGAAAAGCTTTGTTAGAAGATCGTAGAAATCAATTCAGTGATCTCTACGCCTCAAAAGGGATTAATCTCCGACTATAAGATGGGGATATACCCTTGGTACACTGAAAAAAAAAAAAAAAAAAAAACTATGTTTTTCGATGGCCATGCCATCCCCTATTCCCTTTCCTTCCATTTATGCTTTTACTTAGTTTTTGGTGTCTTCGAACTTATTGATGAAAATATATCTATCTATCTCAGTTGCATTCATGGGTTCACCAATAATGAAATAAGAAATGAACTTATATTGCGTAGATTATGATTGCATCTAACCTTTCAAAAGAAGACCAATAGTCACGTTGTGATCATAAAGAAAAATAATTTTAGTACACTATTTTTTTGTTACACCTATTTCATCAAGAAAAAAAAAAAAAAGAATGGGAGAGAATGTGTTTTTTGGAATATATGTTTCCCTTGTTTTATTATCTAAAAAGAAAATGATATAAACATGGTGCCAAAGAAAATGACGTGCAAATATAACATTACCTATTAAAAAGGTTTTAAATTGTGGTTACGGTCACGGTTATAATGTGTTCCCTGTGTCATTACGAAAAAATCCGGTCGATGTGCCCGCAATTGCATTGCGGCTGTAATGCGGTTGCGGAGACTACGAAAACCATAATATTGTGGCCTTAATTGCAAGTGATTACCTCATTTTAAAACCTTGCCTATTGATAAATGAATCTGAAAATGAAGAGAAATCTTTTAAATTATTAATTTATTACTATTTGAATGGAAATAAAATTATGAATGTCCTTAGGGAAAGCGTGGACTGAGGAGGAGCATAGAGATTTTATGTCTGGTTTAAAGCATCTTGGAAAAGGTAACTGGAAAGAAATCTCAAGGAACTTTGTGAGGACCAAGACTCCAACCCAAGTGGCTAGTCATGCACAGAAGTATTTTTTGAGAATGGATTCGTATGAGACTAAGAAGCGGAGACGTAGCTTCTTTGACATGCCTCACCTTGAACATTTTCTCTGAACTTTCTTTCTCCCTCTCTTTCTTTATTATCCGGGTGCATGTGATATGTGCTTTACATTTATATAAAAATGACTGTACTGTTAAATGACAGGAAGAGGATGAAACCTTAATAAAAGTTTCAGTTTTAGTGAAAAGGTCCGAAAATACATTAGACATAAGTCCAACAACACTTACATAAGTTTTAACCTTTGAAACTAACAAGTTGGCTGTCATATATAGAATGTCTTAACTTAAACAGACTAGCAGCTCTGAAATCATCAATGTATGTAAAAACACCCCACCAGCGTATGGATGGAAGCTGTTTGGCAGTATTTTCTGGTTCTGGTTTTTGGTTACTTGGAGGGATGTTGTCTGCTGGTTTTTGGTTAAGCAGAATCTGGTTTTTAAGTTGGATAAATGGAGGTGGCAAGAGGCTTTAGGCAGCTTGCTTTTTTCTGGCTCTGATTTATTTTTATAAAAGGGAGGGTTCTGTTTTTGTTCTGGTTTAGGTCAATTTATTTTTATGGGTTTGCTGTGTTCTGATATAAATGGGTTGAAATATCCCTTATATTCCTTTAAATTCAATTTTGTTCACAAAAAATATACTTCCTCTATCACCATTCACCATCAATTTACATTTGTTTATTATTGAGAAAAATGAAAATTCAAGAGCAAACGAAAAACAACATTAAAATAAAGTGATTCGGCTTATTTGACCTAATTTCATGCCCCTTCTACAAAATAATATACCATTGTTGGAAGTCTCACATCGTTTATCTCAATTCCGGAGGTGCGGTTTATATATCTATTAGGCAACTCCACTTCATGTCAATTGATTTTAGGATACATAGATCATCTAACATGATATCAGACCCAGAACCCATCTCCGTCGTTTATCACCTGTTTCGTCAGACATTTGTGGAAGGGGTATTGGAAGTCCCATATCGTCTGTCTCAGTTCTTGAGATGCGGTTTATATATCTGTTAGGAAACTCCACTTAATGTCAATTGATTTTATGAGGCACTACAAGAAAAAAGGCATTTAGTTTCGATCACTGATGGTATATATTTTGTCGCACCGAATTAGAGACGGAACAAATGCGGTTGCAAAAATAGTAATCGCTATATGATTTAGCGACCAAATTTATAATCGATCGCTAAATTAGTCTCCAATACTTGTTATGAGACCAATTAAGCGACCGACACTACAAAAAAGGAATTTTAGTGATCGCATTTAGCGACCACACTTAATCAATCGCTAAATATGAAAATTCAATCGCTAAATGGTTTAGTGACTAGGCAATCTACCAGTGATCGTTAAATTGGTCGTTAAATGGTTTAGTGACTGAATTTCATATTTAGCGACCGAATTTAGTGGATGCTGAACATCTCTTTTTGTAGTGCGAATTTTTCGGTCAAATTCGGTCGCAAATTTGGTCACTAGTTCAAAAAACATCAATCGCTAAATTGGTCTCCAACACCTATTCTAGGGACCAATATAACCATTGATTTGTTTCTAAAGGTGCGTTTGATTTGCAAAAAAAGTAAATGGTTGAACAGAACAAAAATAATTGTCCCCATGTTTGATTTGTAAAGTGGTCAATGGACTGGATAAAAAATGGAGGTGAGGGACTGGATAAAAACCCAAAATTTTGTCTCTTACCAAACAATGGGACAATTTATCCCATGGACATATCACCCAAAAAGATAAAATTATCCATACTTATTTATTACTCTCTCTCATATATATATATATATATATATATATATATATATATATATATATATATATATATATATATTATATTCCATAAAAAAATATATATTATATCATGTAAGAAAGGCAAGTAATGGCTTATGCCTCAAGACAAATGGAGGCTCATGAGAGAAGCTATCCAACTCACGATATGGGGTCGGTTGCAACTGTGTATGCAATAAAGGTGTGAAGGCACTGCTGGTATGGAATTAAGTTTGATGTGTTCATAGTCACAAGGATTTGAAACATCCATTCGAGCAGAAGAAGTTGGAGATGAGATAATGAGGATGCTTAGAATTCGGAGAGATCACGATGTTGAGTTCTACGTCATCTAGGAATGGAAAGTGTGGTAGAGGATACCGTAAGAAAAATGGTACTTCGTGCTTCCACCATAATGGCTAAAGATCATAGGCTATGAGGTATGTGCTTTAGGATGTATTCCTATATCTTTTATGTTTCCGCATAAAAAATAAACAATCAGTAACAAGTGGTATCAGAGCAGTCTTCATTGTTAGGTTATTAGGATTTGTGAAAATCATGTCTACATGATGTTTCTATGATGTCTGGGGTGTTTTCTTGAATGTTTAACATGCTTTTCATGACCAAGGTATGAATCTTTTGCTCGTATGTATGTAATCACATGCTTTCTTGCTTCATACCTGTTTTGTGTGAGAAAAACATGTAAAAAATTTGGTTTTTTTAAGAGAATTTGTGGTTTTCTGGTTTGATATGTGTTTCTAGTACGTGAGCACGGCTATGCTCTCAACTCACAGGAAGCATGCTCGTGCTCTGCATTCAAAATGCAGCACGGACTGACATCGATTTCCCTAATCGACGTCAGCGTTGAACGCCAATCTGCTGCACTGGAGCACGACTGTTCTCACGTGGTGCATGATCGTGCTCACATCGAGTACAACCGTGCTTAAGGAGAGCGCAGTCATGCTCGACAACAAAAAAGTTGTTTGTTTGTTTTAAGGTTCTTATCAAAATATACATTCAGGTTTTCATGTTTTAGCGTGAAAATGGCAAATTCGGGATCCCCCTTTTTATGATATTTTTGGTTAGATTGGTTAAAACATGTTGCCAAAGTAACCTATGTTATGTAAATTAATTTAATTTAATTTACATAGATGTTTGCATGAACTTGTTTATGCAAACTATGTTCAACCCAAAGGAAGACATAGTTTGGCCAAATAATGACGTGCCTGCAGTAGTAAATGTGTGGTGATTATAAAGGTTAAACTCCTGTGAATAACAAAGTGTCCAAAGATAGTTGTCGTTTGAAATAACTTATCTCCAATATTTCATCATTGCATTGAGAGTACAACTTCCAGTTGTTCTTTTAAGTCTAAAGGTTGAGGATTAATGTTGTGTTGGGTATCTTGTTATGAGTCTTCTATTTGCCAATTTAGATTTCGAGTGAGTCAATAAAAAAAATGAAGTCATCAAGGTGATCTCTCTTGTAGAAATCACTAACAAGAAATATTGAATGTTGTGTGGGTGTACATCCATGCGGATATTAATCGGTCCAAAGAAAAGTCAATACTTGATCAGCTTGCATTCACACCTGTGATGGTAAACACATTGTGATTATAAAGATTATTTTTCATTTGAATAACAATGTCCAAAGATAGTTATGGTTTGGCAGAGCTTATCACTAGTGTTTGATTATTACAACAAAATACCGCTAGCAATTAATGTTATTATCCAAAGACTTGAAATTAATGGTGCTTTAGGTATTTTGGTGAGTATCTTTTCGGTACTTTTATTATCTTCAAGCTAATATTGCTTATGTATCTGCTGATTTAATTCACTTTCGATCATCAAAAATTTACCAAATGGGATTACAAAATCATCCGCTATAAGCTAGCGGATTGCCCTTGCCAAGCACAACCTAGGTAGAAAATAAAAGAATATCTAGAGAATTCTACATTAAACTTAAGTGATAGAATGCCTATAAGTTGGCAATATCTTATTATTTGTAGTGTGTGTTGGAGTCTACCTTCAACCCACCAAGTGTGATGAGGTCTACCTCTAGCCCACCAAACATTTGTTAAACATCAGTAATAAAATCATACAATTATTCTCATTAATCTAATTATCCCATCCTCTTATTAAAATCTCGTCTCTCTAATTATCCCATCTCCTAAAATCCTACAAATAAGCATATTATGTTGTCTGGAATGTTCACTTGTAAACAGACATAACAATTATACATGTGCCGGTTGTACTTAATACATTATTTTTCATATAAATTATAAGTACAATTTTCTGTTCTAAAATTCATTTAAGAAGGACATGCTATTCAGGAAAAATTATACATTAGTGATAGATTTCCTTTAGTATCATCATGCTGATATTCTGAAGCAAAAGATTGTGAAGCTAGTATCCTCATCTAGTAATAGTGATACTGCTTTGAAGTTATTTCTGGAGGATAGTCTACCAGAATTACTTTATTTTTCGATAATTGAAAATTTATTGAATAAATTTATTGCATTACGGTGAGTAAACCCTATCCACCTTTTAGGAAGTGATGGAGAGGAGACAGGTTATCATTTGTTGGAAAACTAAACTAAAATAAGTACAAAACAGTTTTACGTACAATTACCCCATACGGGGACATGAGCAAAACACCGGAACACTGTCCCCATACAGGGACAACATCAAAACACCTGAACACTATAACAGAGATCAGAAACCGCCATCACTTGTTCCACACCAAAAAAACTCAAAATATACATATAAGAGAGCCGTCATAAACAGTGACCTCACACCTAAAGAAACTCCCTAAAAGAAAGCATTACAACAACAAACATAAGTAAAACAGCACCATTTATCTCTTCCAGCAAGCACATCCTTCCATATCTTCCACCCCTTTCACTCTATAGCAACACTCACAGGGACAACAAGATATATTAATCTCCTCATTCCAATTACACCAAACAAGTAATCAAGCTTATAATTTCCTACATAGTAAACTCAGTAATAAACTGCAAAAAAAAAAAAAAAAAAAAAAACCATTTTAATTCCACACTGACTAAGTTCCTCCCATTTGAGCCCCTTCCTTTGTTAACTATTTGTTGCTCAAATAGTTAGCAAAGGAAGAGTTACTTAACCGAGTCCCTGAAACTTCACAACATCTTCTGCCAGATATGGCTGATGTTGTCTATCTTATAGTTTTGATGTGGGCTATACATTTTTGGGTCCAAACTTAGCGCTCTGGGGATTGCCAAATTTAGGAAATGTTGTGATTACTTTTTTTGGTTTTTCCGGATATCCTCCGTGCCCAACTGTGGAAACTAATTTCATAAGATACTGGATGACATTTAAGGGTTGATTTCTCCCAACTAGATTTTTTCATATACAAGAGTCAAGAATCGAATCCTGACCACTTGCTTAAGGGGCCGAACTCGTTATCACTCGGACCAATCATATGTTGGTATTTTGTTATTACTTTGAATACTGCATACGAAATTATTCTCATATTGTTTAGGCTGATCACAAATCTTTAATTGTTGTTGCTGATACCAATAACCATGAAAAACGAGATAGAGGGCCTGAGAAGGGAGAGAGATAGAAAAACTTTATGATTCTCTTTTCTATTCAGATTATATGTTCGAAGTTGTTTAATATGTTGAAGTTTCAGTTTGTATTTAGTAATGAAAGACTCAAATCATGGTCGCCCCAACACCTATTTTGTACAACAAAATAAGGAGTTGAATCCGGCCTTGCAGCTAATGGTAAGCTTTTATACCAAACGGACTAATTTATATTTGTTGATGTATAAAACATACCGAAAAGATAATATAAAAAATATAAAGTGGATTTTTTTTTAAAGAAAAAATTATTTTTTTGAGAGACCTAAAGTAAGGGCTTAGGCCGCTTTATGCTTGAGCCAACCCTGCCTCAAATTTATCCAATTTAATTCCTGAAAATCTCAAGGATACTATAATGTCAAAAAAAAAAAAAAAACAAAACTTAAGATGCACTTCATTTTGACATAAAATGTTGACATATTCAACTCCAAGTTGAAGATGTTGCACATGATTCACTAAAATGTCTTTGGTTTTATTGAAACCTTTCCAGCTCCAAGAAGTTCTTCAGCAGATATGTCTCCCGAGTTCACCGAAGGTAAGATGTCCGATTGAGAACCATCCCTATCATTTTCCATTTCACCTTCAATAGTTAATCCTTCAATTCTTGAACCAATAGTTCCCACATCTATTAAAAAAAGAAGAAGAAAAGAGAAAACAATTAAGACAAGTCATCATGCACAAGTGGAAAATATAACAAAACTTAATTTTCATCAACCATCAATTTTAAAAAAAATTATACTAACATCTAATCTTTCACATATTCTTAAACAATTAAAATAGTTAGGTTACTTATGTATATTGTCAGAAGTTTGATTCCTGTTGTATACATGAAAAATGCTTTGTTATGAGAGCTAAAACTCAATTTGATAATCTCTACATCTTGAAAGGGATTAATCTCCAATTTTCGGTCAGAGGATACCTTTGTACACATAAAAATACATCTGACTACGATGGAAACTACTTAGGTGGTCAACATTGACGTTATAACACAACTAGACAATACAGTAAAAGTTTTATGCATTATAATGTATAAAAACTAATGATTTAATTGGTATGCACTTTTGGCGTAAAAAAGTTTACATTGAGCATAAAAAAATTTACACTGTTAACTAATGATAGATTATCGCATCATTAAAAATGTTTAACTTTCTTAATAATTACCTTAAAAGTCACACATATGATAATTTATAATTAGTTGACAATGTATAAAACTTTACATTGATAGTATATCAAAATTAAAGGAAAAAATTAAACTTAATGAAAAGAGCATTGGATTTGTTTTAAAAAAAATAGCTGATAGAAAGTTAAATTAGAAAAAAAGGTCGAGCCTTTATTTATTATCACAATAACAAAGAATATTCCACTATACACGAATATTTTAGATTTTTTATGACGAGTTCTAAAAGCTAATTATATCAACCAAGAAGAACTTAACTTTGAAATACATTCCTAGAAATACATTTCAAATGAATGCATGTTATTCAAATTCATTCACCTGGGTATGAAAAGAACCAAAGAATCAAGGCACAAACAAAAATCACAAAAGGAATCACATGCACTGCATTCTCAGCCAACCTAACTCGTGCAATCTCCTTCTTAGCCAACTCTGCAATGGGATCATATGTTGGTGGGGTGCTGGAATCGAAAGTGGAAGATGATCTCATCAACCCTGGAGATGGGGAAGTGGTCATACTTTTGAAGTAGTCATCAGTGAATCTGTTCAAGCTCGCAGACCTGTACATTTTGATTTGTTGAACTCTTTTGGCTGTTTAGAAAAATTAGGTGTTTGGAAGAGAAAATGTTTTTTTTTTTTTTAGAAGAAAAGAGAAAATGTTAGAGCATGAGAACTAAGGAAGTGTCATAAAAAGTTTGGCATATAAAACAGACATAAAACTTATTCTATTCTACCCCCAAAATGAAGCCGCTTTCATTGAGTTCGGCAATCTTTGCTGACCCTTTCGCACATCCTCTTACCAATTCGAGGCAATCAACATCGTGCACCTGATCATATATTCTAACTTGGCAATTTGGGAAGGGCTATTATTCCATGAAAAAGGAGTGCTAGTAATATACTCTCTAACACTCTCTTTTCAACACATTCTGTTTTATTGGTTGAAATTAGTGTGGGTCCTACTAATTTGAGTGGGTCCCACTTGAATTTTATATAACCTATACTAATTTCAATCAATATATAGGAGAAAATGTATTGGAAAAAGAGTGTGAAAGAGTGTGTTGCTAGCATTTCTCTGAATGAGGAGTATTCAATCAATAGGAGAGAGTGTATTGGAAAGAGAGTGTTAGAGAGTGTGTTGCTAGCATTTCTCTTCCATGAATATTATGTACCTATATATATAATCATTTACATCGGTTGCTGGAACAAAAATTAAAACATAAAACCAATTAAAGGATCGTTTGGATACAGTCCAGCAGAGAAGATTAAGGACTTTTTAAATTTTTTTGGGTGTTTGGATACACTTTTTAAAAGGCTTTTGACTTTTATAAAAGCTCTAAAAGGCCTTTTTCAGAAGCCCACTCCAATAGCTTCTCAGATGCTGGCTTTTCGGGAAGCTATCCCTCTAAATTCACTTGGACAAAAATATCCCCATAAAAATTGCAAAATGACAATATGCCCATTGTTGCATTTTGCATCTCCACGAAGCTGAACCACGAGAGCCCTGAACCATGCGACCCCTAGCATCATTCTGCCGTCTTGGCCGCCGTTTGCCGCCGTCGCCGTCGTCATCGCTGCCGAACGTTTCAGATCTTAGGTGAGTGTTCATGCTATGTTTTGAATATGGAAAAACGTTTGCCATTTGTATTTGCAAAATCATTAATCTTCTTTGACGGATCTAGAGATTTTGAATCTACTTTGTTTTTCTTGCTGGTTTATTCATGTTCCTAGGGTTCCATCACTAATTTGATGTATGTTTTGAATCAAAATCATGTGCGAATATTTTAGGGTTTTCTATTTTATTATCTACTTTTATCGGTGTTCCACACTGAATACATCGTTGCCCTCTAGGGTTCACTTTTATTTTTTATTTTATTTTTCCAATTTTTGGTATTGGGCTATACCTAGAGTTCTACCAATGTTTGCCATACTTTGTGCTTTTGGTTCGGAATTCAATTCTTGCAATTGCTTTTTTCCTCTCTCGTGAAGAGATGAGGCATCTCTGTGTGTTTTGTAGTGTTCTGCAAATCCATCTTTTGCTTAAAATGGAGGCTTAGCATTGAGAATCACAACATTGTCTTGCATTTCAAGTTAATGGGGGTTCTTGTTTGCTTAATTGGGGAATAGAGCAAACTGTGTTTTTTTTGGGTGTTTGAAGACCCATTTATTTAAGAATTGTTATTTGGAGCAGTTACAACCTCTAATCTGTGATAATTTGTAGAGTCACAGGTTGTTAGTTGGGAACATTGGATTTTTTGAAAGGGTCTTATCCCTATCTGAAAGAAATGGAAAAATCATTGGAGCATTAGTATCTTGAGATTTATACTGATTTGAATTGTGTTGTGTTTTAGCATAGCTTCTTTTTTATGTTTCATGCTTTCAGTTTAGTATAGATTTGAATCATATTTTAGAATGTCTGTGATTCTTTTTTTATGAATGATGATTTCAGTTTAGTAATGTTAATGAAAATGTTCTTCTTAAACTTGGTCAGTAATAATCAGTTTAATGGAGATTTATTCTACTTTATTTAGTTTGGATGAATCTTGTTAATGTTATGGTTTATTGGTTTCTTTTCAATTTTAATACTTGTTTCTTGACTGATTCTTTTTGTCCTTCAATATTCAAGTGTTTATAAGATGGTACAGTACATGCAAAATGAAATTGAGAAATGAAACTTGTGACTTTGGTGTCATGAGAACATTCAGTGCTTAGTTTATCATACTATATGTTTGATAAAATGTTAATTGGACATGCTTTTTTAATACAACCCCTAAATATGAAGTTAGATAGTGTTATATTGAGTTTGGATTATGTTTGATGAAATGTTCGTTTAGGTTGCTGATATACCTCCAAAAGTATATGCCAAATTTTGCTGCATAAAATCTTGCAGTTTACCTTCACTATTGAGCTCTTACTTCCTCCTCTTTTTGTATTCTTTCATTGGTAACTTCTGAAAGGGAGGAAGAACTGCCATTCAATAGTTAGCATGACCGTCTGCTAATTAGCAAATTGTGCTGCTTGATCAATTTGAGGCTGATACACTGTACAAACCTTATTTATTTATTTTTACTAAATTAATATGAAACCTTAAACTAGTGGGAGTTATTACTGTTATCTGCTACATGCATGGATCGGGATTACAGTCCCATAGTGTTGTCCTTTCAAGTTAAAAGTTAATCTTAATTTTTTGAAGTCACCACTAATGATACTTTAATGATTAGCTTGTTGTTTCCATTAATGGTTCACAGCCCTGCTCCCTCTCCCATAGCGGAAATGGCTCAAGTCCCTTTGAAAAAACAGAAAGCTGAATGGTGTGATAAAAATATTGAAGTTTTTTTGAAAGAGTGCATTGTAGCGGTGCGTGCGGGAAATAGACCTCACACCCACTTTAATAAGATTGGATGGGCAAACATAAATGAAAAATTCAACAAGGCTACAAAACTAACGTATGAATACAAGTAGCTTAAAAATAGGTGGGATAATTTAAAAAGGAATGGTCATTATGGGTAAAACTTACTGGAAGGGACACTGGTATTGGTTGGGATCCAGCTAAGAGGACCATTGATGCTAGTGATGATTGGTGGGAGGCCAAAATTCAGGTATGTATGTGTGTAGTATTTTTTTTTAACAATAAGTAAAATTCATTACTACGTATGATGTTAATCTTTATTATTCTTTTTCTTCTTACAGGAGAATCTCGAGGCAGCCATGTTTAGAGAGGAAGGTCTGAAATTCTTGCCTGAGATGGAATTCCTTTTTAAGGGTATAGTTGCTAATGGTTTTGCAGCATATGCACCATCCGAAGACTCGAGCATCTGAAGGACTTAACATGGGAGCAGAGGATGAGATTCACATTGAGACCGAGATGGAAGTGAATGAGACTGAGATGGAAGTGAATGAAACCGAGATAGGAGCGACAGCTCGGGCAACATCTTCAAGGGAAAATCGACATAGAAAGAGAGGTAGAGAAGAGAAGAGAGTTGGGGTTGCTGCTAAGATTTCAGCACAGCTAGATCATGTCATTGATCAATTTGAGTCAAACTCTAACGAATCTGATGCATTTAGCATACGTGCATGTATTGATAAGTTGAAAAATTTACCGAGATTTGAACTTGGCAGTGATCTATTTTTCATCGGCATTAGACTTATGTACAAAAAGGCAAATAGGCTTGCCTTGTTCACTTGGAGGATCCTAAACTGCAACTTGGATGGCTAAAGTCTTGAGCAGATATCTGTTAGTTATTTTCAATCTAGTTGCCAGTTATGTTATGAGTGTTTTATGCTTTTCTTTTAGCTACAACTTGGACATATTTTAGTTCTTGTAATCCTTTTGGATATGACTGGTTTGTATTACAACTTGTGACTTTTGAATATAAACTCTTGCATGAACTTATTTTAGTGCTCCTTTTTCAATTTTGTTATTCTATTATGAGTCTAGATATTAACATTGAAATTTTAAAGGATGTTTACTTCTAGTGATGATATAACATTGAATGATTCTTCATCAGAGTTAGAGGATGATGACCATGTTACTAAGAAAGAAGAATTGTTGATGTTGCTTGTACTTAGCATTGTTCATTATTTTACGAGTTATGTTGTCAAAAGTCCACGGAGAGATTCAAGTCAGATAGGTCATCTTTGGGTTTCTGCTATTCTGCATGGGCATAAAATTCGTTATTATCAAATGTTTAGAATGAAGAAACATGTGTTCCTCCATATATGTGATACATTGCAAGAGAGGCACAACTTAAAGCCAACTTGGAGAAAAATAGGTATCATCTTCCCCAATTTAGAAATGGTCCTAGAATAAGAGGGAGAGTTGAAGTTTTCAACTATTATCATTCTAGTCTTCGAAGTACTATTGAACGCTCATTTGGTTGTTGCAAAGCAAGATCGAAGATATCAGGTAATATGCCTTCTTTTGCTTTGAAGACACAAAGAAAATTATTGTTGCATGCATGACTTTACATAACTTTATTAGAAGAAATGATGGTAGTGATGAAGAATTTGATGCATTTGATGAAAACAATGATGATAGAGAGGAAAATGGAGCTGGCCCTAGCACTATCACATGAGAAGAACTTGATGCTCAAAGTACTTCACAAATGGAACAAGTCAGAGAGTCCATTAAAAATACGCTTCCGGCACGTGTTTAATTTTTGTAATTTTTAAATTGGTTATAATATTTCATTGAAGATTTCGATGCATCGGACTACGAATTTTTTTAATTTTTTAAATTGACTATAATATTTCATTGAAGATTTGGATGTATCGGACTATGAATTTTTGTAATTTTTGAAATTGACTACAATATTTTATTGAAGATTTGGATGTATCGGATTATAAATTATAGTTAGTATTAATTATATAAATGATTTATAATTTATTATATTATTTATTTTATAATCAGTATTACACATGATTATATTAATTTTATTTGTACCAAAAAGACAAGAAAAAATATGAAAAAATAATTTCGAATGATAAATATATTAAAAATAAACTTATTTATAAAAAAGAACAAAGGAAATGATTTTTTTTATTATATTCATTGGTATTTAAACATTCTAAATAAACTAATATTTAAAACATGTCCTTTTTAGTAATTTTATAATTTAGAAATATACTTATGTAAATATTATCCAAACACCAAATAGCTTATCTAGAAATAACTTCTTACATTAGAAGATCTGCGATAAGCCCTTCTTTTATAAGGCCTTATCCAAAAGCTCATCCAAATTGGTCCTAAGATGAATATAAAATGTATCAAAAAAAGTTAAGATGAATATAAAGAGCTTATGAATGATAATTGATAAAACAGGTCACATAATTAATTAGTGATTGATTAATTAATGGTCTGCCTTATTTAGTGAGTATTTAAATTCGTTGATTTTGCTTTTTATTATAATAATCAAAATGTGTGATGGTGAACTTTTATTTGAAAAGCATTTTTCAAGTGCACAATAATTTAATCCAAACATACACACATAATATTAATCAGTTCTTCTAATCTGTTGTTATTATACATGTGGCCTAAAAGTTATTTCAGACATCTGAATTGGTTAGCTTGTTTTAAGGTTGTGGAAAATAAAAATAATAACAACTACTGATTTAATTTTTGTTTCGGTACATTAGAATAAATCTGTTCTTAAGTCGGAAAGAAAATTTAAATGAAGTTGTTGAACCGTTAAGCAAAAATCTGTTCTACGCAAGCAAACCTGTATCTACGGCGAGCGTCAATAAACAGCGACACCCAGCCTCTACGCCGCGGGATTCTGGAAAACACCACCGAAGGAGAGAGAAAGGAAGTGAAGAATAAGAGAGGAGAGAAGTTGAAGGTGGGGAAGTTTGCAAATACCACAATATTTTAAAATAAAAAAACCAAGCCACCAGTTTCACATTTCCCATTATAATCTTTTCTCATAAATCAACCGTGAGCCGTCATGGTGCATACAAGCACCTGATTTTAACTGATGCATATTAGACAGCACCCTTGACACCTGATTCAAACAAAGAAATTAGCACAGCCTTGACCATGCTCCCTTAACAATTGAAAGAAAAACCGCAAAAACCTCAGTCCTAAACCAATGTTGGAAATGAGGATTGAGTAGGGTTACGGATGAGAAGCTAAGGAGGTAAAATACACATGACAATATATATTAATATGGCCATAGTTTACATATGAAACTTTTCATCTCACCTACTAAAGATGATTTTTTTTCTTTCCTAGGACCACTACAAAACATGGAAAAATCACTTATTTGCAGTGTTATGTGTCCTTAGACTTTTAATAACCATTTTACAACGAGTACAATGACTTCAGCGCTTTGACTGTTAAGGTTCAGCAACCTTGTTAATGATCACGGAGGCATATCTGGCAATGGATGATTCTGGAGACTGCTGAAGCCTTCCAATCACAGGGAACAAAGGTGATGAACGGATGAACCGTCTGCAGAGTGGATGTGCACACATCTTTGCTAAGGAAAAGAGAGCTATCTTTAAAGGAGACTCGCTTGCCGAATCATTTCTGCTTGGATTTAGCGCTAATACCGCACAATCAGAAATTAACTTCAGCAGAGACTGCAAGAGAGAAAGACCAGCCCGAACATGCATAAAATTTAAGTTAGAAA
The DNA here is from genome assembly GCA_039655645.1 of Ammopiptanthus mongolicus. Taxonomy (NCBI): domain Eukaryota; kingdom Viridiplantae; phylum Streptophyta; class Magnoliopsida; order Fabales; family Fabaceae; genus Ammopiptanthus; species Ammopiptanthus mongolicus. The sequence continues at coordinate 41,444,833 of CM077346.1, forward strand.
CATATAGGGATGGGAATGGTTATCTGATCCAATGGGTACCCGCAAAAATTATCCATAAAAGATAGGATAATTATCCGTTTAATGGGTATAGATGCGGGTGCGGATAATTACCTGCAAAAATTAATGAGGATGGGTGCAGGTACTCTAGTACCCACCCTGCCCCATACCCATCCTATGTATATTTATTTATTTTTTTATATATTTATTTTCTATATACATAATTATAATATATTACATTAAAAAATTAAAAAAAAAACTAAAGTTTCATTATTAATTCCAAAGCTTCATCGTTTGTTCCACTTAGCTAGCTTCATGTCGTTTATACTTTATATGTTACTTCATCATGCCTTAATTATAATTATAATATATTACATTAAAAAATTAAAAATAAAAACTAAAGCTTCATCGTCAGTTTCACTTGACTAGCTTCATTGTCACCTATACTTTGTATATTACTTCTTGATTAATATGATCAAATCATCTCTTATGGAAATGCCTAGGTTGCTATGTTTTCCTTCTTTATTTAGTATCTTAATATTTACAATAATCTCGACGTGTTTTTCTCTGTCTTGTGAACAAAACTAACAATAATGATAATCATCAAACGTTGGCAAATAAAATAAAAAGGAGACATTAATATTGTTTTTTCTGCCATTCAATAACATTCCTTTTTTTTTTTACTAACATTCATTTTAGTGTAATATATCATTTTTTGTTGCAATATTTAATTAATGTTGTGGAGATTGATTATTTGACGTTTTGTATTTGAACCTTTATATTTCATACATTTCATGTTCACAAAGTGATTATTAAATCTACGGGTTGCATTTTTAATTTGACATGCAAGACATTTACTATGTAAAACGTAACTTTATGTAAGTACAAAAATAAGTTATTTTATTGTTTAAAATAAATAATATGAAAATTATATCAATCGAAAACCTTTGGATATACCATATTCACTTATCTTATTTTCAAAATCCACAAATTTCTTATATAAAAAGTGCGGGTAATGGATGCGGATACTTAGGCACCCAACGGATGAGAGTACGGGTATCAAGATTGTTACCCACGTGGATATGGGGATGTGGACGGATACTTTTTTAAAACGCGGGTATGGGGACGGGTACTATAATACCCTACCCATACCCTACCCATTGCCATCTCTAGAAACGTAACTGATAGTCGTAGTATAATAAGGATCACAAAAGTTGATAATTGTTGTAAATACAAGACTTGAATGCAAACAAATAAAACTAATTTCTTATTATTTGCCATCCTCAACGGAAACAAACTAGAATTTGAAAATCCGCATGAATTTTTGAAAATAAACCTACCTCACATCCTGTCTACCTGATTATAAATTTATAACTGAATTACTTTTTAAGCAAAAGCCTCTCGGTCCTCTTTGAACAAGTTTAGGGCATTAGGTTCCTTAATCAAATTCAAGTAATTTTAGTTAGAAAGTTGAGAAAGTGATTTAGAAAGTTTGAATTTACGATAGTTATTATGGTTGTGATAAGAACATTTACAAAGAAGAGCGCCTAAAGGAACCTAGAATCAGCGGAGATTCCAATAGCCAAGCCTTATTTATTATCTAGGTACCCATTTTCAGATTACAAATTCTGTTCTCAATACTTACTTATATACCCACTCGTTCCTTATGCTCGTGCTTTTACACAGTTGCTCTAGGATGGCTGCAGCTAGGCTGGATTCATCTCAAGGTGTAGCTTTATTAAACTTTTGAGAATTTTCTATTACTACTATCTTGTTATATATATATGAAACGGAATAAAACAAAATTTAGAAATAAGCAAATTATTTAAGGTGCATTTTTATTATTTGAACTGAACTATCATAACTTTATCTTTAATGCAAATGTTTTTTAATTTTAAAATGTACAATTTTTTATTATCATAATTTATTAAAACATTTGACTATGTCATAAAATTCTGTTGACATTTGACTCCATTGAATTTGCTACACAAATTTAATCCACATGCTCTAATTTAAATTTTCTATTTCTTAGTCATCTATCTTATTAATGGTTTTTTCTCTACCCAATACTTGCATTCAAATTTCTTCTACTTGCATTGAGACTTTCAAACTTAAAATTAATGATTATACATTAATTAAATTAAAATTACATTCAAGAGTAAACCAAAGTTTATTGTTAATTATTTAAAAATTATTTTTATTTAGATGTATATAATATTACGGTTTTTTTGTTGAATATATCGAACAAATTTATCGATGGTGACACCAAAATAAGTGTAATGTAGAATAGGAAATTTGATCAAATTATATAAGTTGAAATTTAGATGTATATAATAGGACGGTTTTTTTTGTTGAATATATCGAAAAAAAATTGTCGATGGTGACACCAACATAAGTGCAATGTAGAATACGAAATTTGATCAAATTCTTATATAAGTTGAAAATACTATAGTTAACTATTCACTTAATTAGTGGGAAAAAAATATAATAGAATAATTCATAGTGTAAATAGAACACGTGATTTCATATCATAATATTTAGAAAAATGCATCATACACGTACCTGAATCGCTCCTTTGGACACAATATCTTCACAAAGCTTGTCAGAGTTTCGAACCAGATTGCTAAGTGCACCGGCTGCATTTGCTTTAGTCTTGTCCTCCTCTGCCGTCAGCAGCAAATTTGACAATTGAGGAATTGACCTCCTTAGCTCTTCATACAACACGTCATTGTGGTAAGCCGCATTTCCGATCTGAGTTCAGGTTGGGGAGAACACGTCAAGAGATCTAAACTAGCATAACAAGATGCAGGATATAAACGGTATGAACATGGCATGATAGCATCAGTTCTGAAAACTGGAAAGATAAATTTATGCCATATACAACTCTTTGTTTTGGTACAAATGCCAGATATATATAACTCTGTTGACAAGAGTTTAGATGGTTAAATCAAATGTCAGAAAAGTAAGACATATTACATAAATTTTAAATATATATATATATAGATGAAATACTTAAGATTGTCAGCCATTACACATCCTAAATATAGACAAAGATATACGCCAAACAGAGAGTTAAAGCCTTCAAAATAGAAATAATAAATATAATAATATACCGAGCAGACAGCATTCTTTTTTTTTAATTTTGTTCATCAATTATATTATAATATCTATGGGTAATCTATATCATAACAATTCCGCAAAAAAAATCACCTCATAAAGAAATTAATGTGCATGACATGTGGATAATAAATTTTTGGCTCTTGTAGTGGGATGGACAAAACTTACAGCAAAGCAAGCAAATTTCCGTGTTCGTTTGTCTGGATCAGAACACCGATCAATAAGGATACTAACAATTTGATGTCTTGCCTGGAAATTTCAATTGAATAATAAGAGAATGCAAAATATTCGAACTTCAGAAAGCGGAGTATCATTTTTGTAATTGCATGTTTTCATTGTGTCAGAGAAATCTTCTCAATGTAATGCGTGCTCTATTATTCAAAAAGGGCGCTTCATTTTCCTTTTAGATAACAGGCATACTCTAGTATAAATCATCATATCCATGTTATAAAATTGTATATTGTATATATAGACTTATAAAGACGTCATTGCTCAACAAGAAACAAAATCATAAACATGTGGGAGAAAACGAGTCCAGTAATTTGCTTCGTTGAATCATAATAACATACTTTTTCTCTTTTTTCTTTATGTTCATAGAGATTCCAGGACCAATACTACAATTATCATACTTACAAGTGAATTATAAAAATAGGCGCTATGACGACACATGTTTCCAAGAGCACTGCAAGCTTTGGCACGCATGTTGGGATCCTCATGCGAAAGAAAACCCTTTATGAACTCCAAAATAGAAGCACCTTTAATGTACTCATAGAATCCCTGAACACCAGAAAAGAGAAAGTACAAAGGAATTTTAAAAACATCATCGAGGAACCTCCAAAAGCAAATCCTAGAGAATTTTGCTATATCCTCCTACAAATCCTCTTAATACTAAATAAAGTATTAAATGAAAAAGTAATGTATCAATTTATTGGAAATATAAAAAACATTTAATATTTTCTTTATGCAGTAAGTAGGAGGATGATCAGAACATAGAGTAGAAGGATTTAGAATTATTCATGAATCAATTATGCATGTCCAAAATAAAAAACAGAACCCATTCTATCTTATGCATGGGAGGCCAGAAACTATAAACATCGTTGCTGAATGTAAAACTTCAATCAACTGAAATCAGACAAGGTGACATTTTGGCACTGCAAAAACAAATACCTGTAACTAAGCCTTACCACACTACTAGATGAAACGAAACCCATCAGGCTTTACTAAAAACCAAACTTCCAATAAATTCACAAAAATTTAAAAAATGTATCTTTTAAGGACTAAATTGAAAATGATGCTATTTGTTGGGGACCAAAATAAGGATTCTCTTAATTATTTAAACACATAAAAAGACATGTAATTGTAAACAAGAATGCAATGCATGACAAGCAATATCTCCATATATCTATCTCTTGGTGTACTTCATAGACCCTTAACACATGTTTACTCCGTCATATCTAATTTCCTGTAGTGAATTTCAGTTCCTATCAGTACGTACCCAACACACTGTCATGTAAACTAAATAGAAAGAATTAGGTTTAATTAATATGTAGGTCCCTGAACTATTTAGAAATTTTCGAATAGGTCCCTATACTTCAAAAGTCTGTAATTGGGTCGCTCATACACTTTTTCGTTAGGATTTCGTTAAGGTTCCAAAAAGTACAAGGGCCTATTTGAATTTTCCTGCAAAGTATATGAATTTATTTGAATTTTTCCATGAAGTTCAGAAACCTACAAATGACGAGTGGATGAACACTTAAAGGATATTTAACAAAACCCTAGCGAAAAAATGTATGAGGAACCCAATTTTACAAATTTTCTGTGTTCAAGGACCCAATTACAAACTTTTAAAACATATGGAGCTCTTTGAAAAGTCTCAAATAATTTGGGGTCCTACAGATTAATTTAATCAAGAATTATAACTGATCAACTTTGCCATTTGCATTCATAAAAAGAAACCATTTGATAAATAAAGAAAACTAACCTTGTCCATGCGTGCAAGATCAGAAATTATCATCAGAGCGTCTAGTGTGACCTCTTTTAAGCCCAAACAATCAAACAACCTTCTCATCCTATTTGGGTCCAAAAGACCTTTACTCACAAGTTGGAATGCTAAAGGTCGGTGGCTCACCATTTTAGCAAGAAAGGCCACAGGCCTGCCCAAATCACTCAACTCCAAATGATCTAGGCATCGAAGGATAATACCAGGCACACCCACCTGAAAACTTTAGCAATTAATAAGGATACGATTACGACTATTATTAAAAGTTATATGATAGCAATTCAACACAAAGTATAAATAGTGAGAAGAATTGAATATGAATTTCTATAATTGAAAACAGTTACAAAAAGAAAGCCGACAAATGAATTGTCGTCACAGAAATTAATAAATGATTGTGCAACAGCAGTGACCCTTCAAACGTAAGAGTCACCCATTATCCGCTACTGCTCAAAAAGGAAAAAGAAGTTTGTTAGGTGGATTAATTCTACAAGAATGATGGCATGTTGTTATCAACTCAACTGATAGAATGATGACACCGTAAAATATTTGGTTGAAACACCTTCCAAAGTTCCCCCCCCCCCCCCCAAAAAAAAAAAGCAAGAAACAGAAAACAAGAACCAACAGTAAAGACTAATTTACAGAAGATTTTACCTCCACAAGGATCTTAATGTATTTGCTCATGTCTTCCTCTATTGCCTTAACTATATCCTTGTCTTCCATGCATACTCTCTGACCAGGCGAACCAATGTTAAGAAGAAATCCGCTGTTAACAGAAGCAGTTGCTGATGGCAAGCCAGGTGCATTTTGCAGAGCAACAAAAGGAAATGCTAAGAGATCTACTACTGCATTAATTAGATCTCTGACTCCTGCTCTCCCTCCACCAGGTCCGATCCAGCAGTTTACCAACTTTAGATGAACATCACATATCAAGTTGGAGATGAGCTTAATATGTTCATTCCTAATCAAAATATGACGAAAAGTCAAAGCACCACCAGAAAGACATTGACATATTGATGAAATTGTCCATACAACACCAATAGGAGATAATCCAACTTTATCAATTAGGCTTTCATTTCCATGAGAACCATTTAAAACATCATTGCCTAATAAGCCAATAAGAAGAAGAGGGATACCACTCGCACACAACTGCTGAACAGCTAATGGTCCTCCCCACTTGAGTCTACAATCTAGAAGACCCACACACCCATCTCTTACCCCTTGCCAATATGAGAGCTTTCCATAAAAGTTGCCAGGATCTAATTCATTTTCATTGCCAGATGAAAATTTAAGATGGTCACACAGTGTAGAAGTTCGAGGAATTAAAGGCATAGCAATTTCAGATATCGGAGATTCAACCGATGCCCCAGATTCAAGAGATAGAATGGATGCCAAAGCCAACATGGCTGATGAACTTCGAGGTTGGAAAGAGGCTTTTGTTTTATCATCAGAAGATATATTATGAGCAAGCAGTGAAAGTCGAGCAAGCTGCTTCTTTGGTGAGGTAGTGAGCATAAAAATTGTTGAATTTCTCCCGGTTGACTTCAAACATTGCGCAATTATTGCAAGAATGAGACATGAATGACGAACTAGGGCAGAAGGATTTGTTAATTTGCACTTAACATTACTTGGTTCTACACTCTGTGCATCTTTGTTAAGAGAGGAACTACATAATGACAAAACAGAGAATATCTCTGAAACAATAGTACCATCACCCCCACCACTAACAACAGTAGTCACAGGAAGGGAACTAGGAAGACCACAAAGGAGAACTGGAACAATTCCACTATGTATGCAGAACTTCGACAAAAGCTGAAAAAGCAAAAGAATATAAAATTTAAATTACCTTCAACTTCGTCATATCTACAACTACAAGCTTTGTGCCAATAACAAACAAGTGCCACAATTTCTTTATTAAAAAAATAAATTAATCTGGCATTGGTCTACTTTATCTAATCTAATAGATAGAACATCCATAAAACTTGCTGTCATAAAGAATCCCCACATCGAGGGCAAGGGGTAAGCCACAAGTACCTGAAGACCACAACTCATCGCAGACTCAAAACGTTGGTGAAAACAGTAGTAAACAGCAACCTGAACTGCTTTGGATCTCAGGAATGCTCTCGTCACTGCATCAACAATTTTTGTTGACTCGGACTCAGCTAACGGATCTTGCTCATGATCCATTTCCGTCCTACGCAAAGCATGTAAGGGAAACAAAATGGCATTCTTTTTCATAAAAACGATGTCCAGTGCATTAATCAAAGACCAGACAGCTCTGCATGCTTCAGAAGCAGCCCGTAGCAAATTGGAAGAACCTGAAATAAGACTGGAGCCTGAAGTGGCTAAGCATAGACACAAATGGTCCACTAAACCAGATGTTTTAGCATGGTCTAAAATTTTGATAGCTGTTTCATTCAGTGTCTCTGGGCCTGAAATTTGAGGAGATGATCTAAAAGCCTGAGCGACTCTAGATAGCATAACTGTAATGCAGGCACTAGACTCATACAGAACTCTTCCAGATGTATCATTAGTCAATGTTACAACCTGCATATATGTATTAATAACTGAGAGTACTGCAAGCATGTAAAGAGTGCACAATTACCAGGAGCTTTTCCATCGAAAATGAGAGTACAAACAACTACAAGCATGTAAGGAATGTGCGATTACCAGGAGTTTTTCATCCATCTGTTGTAAAAACTAATATCTAATGTATGATTGGTATAGGTTATGCAGAAATGGCCAAACACAAACAAAACATCTTCGTTTAGATTTATTTTGTAGCATTCATTATAAAATAGCATTAAAAGATGTGACTTTACATGACAGAAAGAGTATCACCTGAGAATAGATTGCAACAAATGCAACCCAGTGCCTGAAATAAGAGCTTGAAGCACAACTCCCACCATTATCTAGCAAAATTTTAGTGATGGAGAAACTCTGCACAAAATTAAACAACTGAAGTTTAACTAGCTACTCGGGGATAAAACAAGAAAATATTACCAATTAATTTTACAAACCATCCACCAAATAATAGACAAACAGTGACTTAATCAGAGAACTTCAAGTTTTATGCACTTACTAAGCTTTAAGCATGTTACAAATAAACAAAATAAAAGAAACATACTAAAAGAAAGCAATCAGAAAATAATGTGAGCTCCTTAAACCAGCTGGAAAGACAGCTATGCTGGAGAAGCTGAGAAGAGGTAGAACACAAGATGAGCACACAACCAGAAGAGCTGGTTGGTGTTGGAATTCGTAGTATTGTAATTAATCATTAGTAGCAGTTGGTTCATGTACATAGGAACCATCATGTACTTAGGAAATAGATACTTAGTTATTGCCTTGTAAATGTAAACAGTATTTAATCCCTAGTGTATATAAATATAGTAGCTGCTAAGTGTATTTCTCACTTAAGCAATTCATCAGAACCTTGTGTCTATTTCTCTCCTAATATTCAAGTTGGTATCAGAGCCTATCCGAGATCCGTTGGACCACCCGCAGATGTCCAGTCTTGCAAACTTCACGCTCCAAATATCCAGTCCTGGGCGTGAGAGGGTGTGTTGGAGTCTCACATTGGATAGTGATATGGCCTGAATAGCATTTATAAGTGAGGGACAATCCTCACCCCATGAGCTAGTTTTTAGGGTTGATTTAGGCCCAAACCCAAATTCTAAGATGGTATCAGAGCGGCTCAGTCCCGTCTCTGGTCCCCGTAACGTTTCTACCTTCTGGTCCAGCAGAAACTCCTAAACTCAATCCCATTCCTCTTGTCCAAACAGTCAAAACTACCCAAGTCCAAAAGTCACCAACTTCGACCAACCCACAGCCCACCGTTGCCAAAAACACCCTCAGAAGTCACCGACCGGCCTGCCCACTAAAAACCGTCGCCGGAGCACATCCCACGCGCCGCCACCGCTTCACTGTCCTTCCGGCATGTGTAGCTCACGCGCCACCCTCCTGATGCCGGAATCACCGCGCGCCTGTCCAGAACGACTCGTCGGCTCCTCCTCTTCCTGTCTAGGTTGTGGATGTTCTGTTTTGATCAAGTTTTGACAGTGGGTCTTCTCCACCTTGCACACTTGTGTTTAAAATGACTTCCGAATCGTCCCAGACAATCCAAAGGGTCTTATCTCCTTTGCTTTTTCAGGTAGTCCCTCAATAACATCAGAGAAATTAAATGGTAAGAATTATTTGGATTGGTTTGCTGTTGTTGACATCTCATTTTTGGGTCAAGGTCTCTCGGATCACTTGACTAAGAAAGCTGAAGATATTGACGAGAAAAAGCGAGCTGAATGGCAAAAGGCAGACTATCAGTTAGTGTCATTGTTATGGCAATCCATTGATCCTAAACTGTTGGTCCATTACCGCTCTTATAAGACATGCTATAAAATCTGGAAAAAGGCCAAAAGTGTTTATGCAAATGATATCCAGCGGCTCTATGACTCTGTCCATAGCCTCACAACCCTTCAAATGACTGATCATGACTTGCCTTCATATGCAAACAAGGCTCAATCCATCATTCAGCAAATGAGACTTCTCTTAACCAAGGGTGACACAAAACAGGTGCTGGATAAGCTTGACAACATGTATATGGTTTTTAGATAATGTTCGGAACCAAGTCTTGACCAACTCTAACATTCCTACAGCTGATGAACTCATTGATCGTCTATTACGAGTTCCTTCATCTGATGAGAATGTTGGGACTGGTCCCTCAAATGGTTCATAATCATTTGCCTTCATCTCTAATTCGGGAGGCCGAGACATGGTCATGGAGGAGGTCGTAGCAATCGACCCCAATGTTCGTACTATAAGTGAATGGGACATAGTCAAGACAAGTGCTTTTCCCTCCATGGTTTTCCCGAGAAAACAGCAATGTGTCTCACTCTTCGACCTTTGACAAAAAGACTGATCAAAACATTTTGTTAGACACTGAGTAAAAGGAATATTTGCAACTCAAGGCTGCCCAAGAATCCTCTTCTTCAACTAGGGATGGCAATTGAGACCCTACCCGCTGGATAACCGCAAAAAATACCCACGATGGGTAGGGTAAATACCCGTTTTATGGGTAGGGGTCCGGGTTTGGGTAATTACCCGCAAATATGAACGAGTATGAGTGCGGGCTCGGGTACTCTAGTACCCATCCTGTCCCGTACCCGCATATATATATATATATACATATATATATATATATATATATATATATATATATATATATATATATATATATATATATATGTAAATAAATTTTTAAGTGGTCATAGCTCCTATCTTCACCAAGGTTGAAGTGGTTCTAGCTCCTTCGTATGTAGAGCAATGATTAACATGTATGCAATATGAACCTTCTATTTACACTGGGAGGAGGAGTAGTCAAAAAGTGTGAAAAGTTAGTGTAAGTTTTGTTGATTTACAGGTCTGGTAACTGGAAGTTTGTGGAACTGTTTGGGGTACAACTGCTATATTGGTATTTGTTGGTTGCTGACCATCTACATAAGTTTTGTGTAAATTTTGGTCAAGGAATTCGACTTTTCAGGGGCTGATCTACAACTTAGATTCCATTTGCTCAAGCCAAGAGTTTATTCTGTTACTTGATTTTAATTTTTGGCTACTCTTTGGTTTTTGTATCCTTTAGTGTTGTGATGTAAATTATGGTTGGAATGGGTGGTGCTAACATAGTTGGGATGACTTTCCTCATTGTGATGCTTTTGCATGCCACTTTTTATTTTGGTTCTATATTGTATTTGGGTTAAAGTATCCTTTGTACTCTCTAATAAAATTTTTAGCTTATAAAAAAAAATGAATCTAAAAGTTGTGTATAAAATCTAGGATAGTTCATAATTGTAATGTTTTATGAATAGATTTAAAAGATCTTTGGATGGTTTTTTAATTGAGTTGTAATGTTTTTTTTGTTATTTATTGTTTTTTCTTAGTTAAAGTGCGAGTAACGGGTGCGGGTATGGGTACTTAGGTACCCGGAGGGTACGGGTATGAGCACTAAAATTACAATCCATGCGGATAGGAGTACGGATACGGGTATTTTTTTCAAATGCGGGTATGGGGACGGGTATTATAATACCCTACCCAGACCCTACCCATTGCCATCCCTATCTTTAACCAATGATGGTACCCATAATGGTAATTCTATTGCTTGCTTTTCTTAATCAATGTCTGTTAGACCTTGGATTTTGGATTCAGGTGCTTCCGATCACATAGCTGGTAATCCCTCTCTTTTCTCACAAATATCACCACTTAAATCACCCCATCTTATCACTCTTGCTAATGTTTCCAAGGCTAAGGCTATTGGAATTGGTCATGCTAAAATCTGTCCATCCATCACCTTAAAATCTGTTCTTTTTATGCCGGGTTGTCCATTTAATTTAATTTCTGTTAGTCTCCTTACTCGTTCTCTTAACTGCTCTATAACCTTTGCATCAAATTCCTTTTCTATACAGGACTAGAGTACGAAACGGGTGATTGGAACAGGTTTTGAATCACAGGGACTCTATGCCCTCACCTACCATATGTGTTGCTGCAAAATCACCTCATCTTCTTCACTACCGTCTCGATCACCCAAGTCTCCATAAACTTTAGAAATTGATTCCTCATCTTTCTCCATTACAATCTCTCAAGTGTGAGTCGTGTCAGCTTGAAAACATGTCCGCTCAACATTTCCAAGCAAAGTAATTAAGAGCGTTGAGTCTCCTTTTCATGTTACTCATTCAGATGTGTGGGGTCCAAGTTGTGTCACTTCTATTTCTGGGAATAGGTATTTTGTTACTTTCATTGATGATTTCTCAAGATGTACTTGGCTTTATTTAATGAAAGATCGTTCAGAATTGTTTGATATTTTTAGAAACTTTTACAATGAAGTTTGTACTCAATTTGGTTATAGTGTTCGGATTTTGAGAAGTAATAATGCAAAAGAGTATTTTTCTACATCTTTTAATAACTTTATGGCATCCAAAGTTATCAATTGCGGATGGCAGACCATAGCGAAAGGCCAAAAATCCGCCATTTTAAACCGCCTCAAAACGCCATTGCGGCCATGGCGCCGCCATCCTTCATAAATTGGCCATAGCGGTTGGCCAAAAATCCGCCACTGCAATCCGCCACGGCGCCGCCATGGCGGTTTTTTGATAACACTGATGGCATCTAATGGCATGATCCATCAATCTAGTTGTCCTTCTACCCCACAACAAAATGGTGTGGCAAAAAGAAAACATCGACATTTGATCGAAACTGCTCACGCTCTTTTGATACATGCTCATGCACCACTAAAATTTTGGGGGGATGCCATTCTTACTGCAAGATATTTGATAAATCGGATGCCATATTCCGTTTTAAACAATAAAGTTCCTTGTTCTCTTTTGTTTCCCAATCAACCACTATATTTGGTTCCTTTCCGTGTCTTTGGTTGTACATGTTTTGTCCAGGATCTTTCTCCAGGTCTAGACAAATTATCTGCATGAGCTGTGTAACGATCCAGACTGCTTTCAGGATTGCCGACTGTCCCCACAAACCAACACGGGTCTTTTCAGCGTGCTTTGTCCTCACTCACATGCTTTCTGGGAAACTTCCCAGAAAGTCACTCATCCCACAAGTGCTCCAAGTCAAGCACGCTTAACTATGAGGTTCTTATGTTTTGGACTCCCGAAAAGAAGATGCATCTTGTTGGTATAGGTAGTACCAATCAATTCCTTTAAACCTTCCTTAACAATGCAGTCTCATACCTGCACAGCCTCAGGATCCCTCTCATTCTGATGTGAATTCGATTCATTCATGTGTCCCTTTGCCTAGAAGCCAACCAGGAGCCACTCCTTGTTTGTGCCTCATGCACCGGCTATCACTCCCCGCCCTCGTCAACCTCAGGCGTCACATGCCAACCAGCTTCTGCCTGGTTTGTCCCTGAACCACATCGCACTGGGAGAGGTCCGCTCTGATACCATTTGTAATGGTCCAGACTACTTTCAGGATTGCCGACCGTCCCCACAAACCAACACAGGTCTTTTCAACATGCTTTGTCCTCACTCACGCTTTCTGGGAAACTTCCCAGAAGGTCACTCATCCCAAAAGTACTCCAAGTCAAGCACATTTAAGTATGGAGTTCTTATATTTTGGGCTGCCGAAAAGAAGATGTATCTTGTTGGTATAGATAGTACCAATCAATTCCTTTAAGTTTTCCTTAACTATGCAGTCTCATACCTGCACAGCCTCAGGATCCCTCTCATTCTGATGTGAATTAGGTTCATTCATGTGTCCCTTTGCCTAGAAGCCTGTCAGGAGCCGCTCCTTGTCTGTGTGTTATGCACCGGCGATCAATTCCCGCCCTTATCAGACTCAGGCGTCACCAGCTTTCAAGTGCATCTTCCTTGGGTATTCACGCACTCAATAAGGGTATAGGTGTTATTCTCCATCCTCTAAACGTTTTTATGTCTTTACTAATGTCACCTTTTTCGAGGATACACCTTATTTTTCAGAACAGGTTGCACCAAAATCCATCTCTCAGGTCCTTCCCATTCCCTCCCTTTCAGCCCCAGTCTTTGACCCTCTGCCGACAAATGAACCTCCTCAGCAGCCTAGTCCTTGTCCACTTCGCACCTATCAACTGCGACCTCGCCCTAACCTCCTAGAGGCTGATCCAGTTCTAGAATCCAGTACTTCATCTCCTGATCCATTATCTCCCCAGGCTTCGAACCTACCTGAGTCTTCCGCTGACTTACCCATTGCTGTCCACAATGGTATTTGTTCTACTCGCAATCCTCATCCTATTTATAATTTCTTAAGTTATCATCGTTTATCATCACCCCCATTATGCTTTTGTCTCTTCCTTGTCTTCCATATCTATTCCTAAAACTGTCCAGGAAGCACTTTCTCATCCAGGTTGGTGGCAGACTATGATTAATGAGATGACGACATTAGAATCAAACCATACATGGTCTCTTGTCCCTTGTCCTCCTGGAAAAACAATTGTTGGTTGTCGATGTGTTTTCACTATTAAAATGGGGCCAGATGGACAAGTTGACCGCCTAAAGGCTCGCCTTGTAGCTAAAGGCTACACCCAGATCTTTGGCCTTGATTATGGTGATTCCTTTTCCCTGTTGCTAAGATGGCTTATGTCCGTCTCTTCATCTCTATGGCTGCCATGCATCATTGGCCGTTATATCAACTACATATCAAGAATGCTTTTCTTCATGGTGACTTGAATGAGGAGGTCTACATGGAGCAACCACCTGGGTTTGTTGCTCAGAAGGAGTCAGGCTTAGTTTGTCAATTACACAATTCCTTGTATGGTCTTAAACAATCTCCTCGGTGTTGGTTTGGGAGATTCAATAAAGTAGTGCTGCAATTTGATATGACTCGTAGTGAAATAGATCATTTAGTATTTTATAAACACACTGCTTCTGGGCAATGCATCTATCTTGTTGTCTATGTGGATGACATTGTTATCATAGGCAATGATCATAAAGGTATCCAGGGATTAAAACAGCACTTGTTCGAACACTTTGAAACTAAGGACCCGAGTAAATTGCGCTATTTTCTTGGGATTGAAGTTGCTCAATCAAACAAAGGCATAGTCATATCCCAAAGTAAATATGCACTTAATATCCTAGAAGAAACTGGAATGTTGAATTGCAAGCCAATTGATACTCCTATGGATCCCAATATTAAATTGTTGCCAGATCAAGGAAAGCCTTATTCAGATCCAGGAAGATAGCGACGATTGGTTAGCAAGCTAAATTATCTCACTATCACTAGGCCTGACATATCGTTTGTTGTTAGTGTTATCAGCCTATTTCTTAATTCTCCGTGTGATATGCATTGGGATGCTGTGGTACGAATCTTGAGATATATTAAAGGTTCTCCCAGATAAGGATTGTTATATGAGAACAAAGGGCATACTGATATCGTTGCTTATACCGATGTTGACTGGGCTGGTTCTTCTAGTGATAGATGGTCAACATCTGGATTTTGTGTTTTGATTGGTGGAAATCTTGTCTCATGGAAAAGCAAGAAGCATAGTGTTGTAGCCAAATCGAGTGCAGAAGCAGAATATCGTGCTATGGTTCTTACTACTTGTGAGTTGATTTGGATAAAACAACTTCTCCAAAAGTTAAAGTTTTGCAAAATTGGTGCAATGAAGTTAACATGTGACAACCAAACTGCTTTGCACATTGCTTCTAATCCAGTCTTTCATGAACGAACAAAGCATATAGAGATTGATTGCCACTTCATCCGAGAGAAAATTGTTTCTGGAGAAATTGTCATCGACTTCATCGATACCAATGGTCAACTAGCTGATATCCTCACCATATCCCTTTGAGGTTCTCGAAGCAACTATATTTGTGACAAGCTTGGAGCTTTTGACTTGTACACTCCAGCTTGAGGGGGGGTATTGGAATTCGTAGTATTATAATTAATCATTAGTAGCAGTTGGTTCATGTACATAGGAACCATTATGTACTTATGAAATAGATACTTAGTTATTACTTATTTATTGCCTTGTAAATGTAAACAGTATTTAATTCCTAGTGTATATAAATATAATAGCTGCTACGTGTATTTCTCACTTAAGCAATTCATCTGAACCTTGTGTCTATTTCTCTCCTAATATTCAAGTGTTGGAAAGTTGCATGACCTGGCCGAGGAAGAAACATTGCATTTTAAAAGTGAATTGCTTTATTTCAAATTTTGCTCTTAATGTTGGAATGAGGAATTGAACTTGTGAATACAAGGCTAGGAAAGAAGAGCAAACTCTACCACTTTGACTATACTAAGACGTTTTCTCCCGTGGTCAAGTCAATTACAGTAAGATTTGTTCTCACTTTAGCCCTTACTCAGTATTGGCCCTGTTAAGTGTCAAAAGTCTCACATCGGTTGAGTATATGAGCAAAGAACCATTTGTAATAACTTGGGCAACCCTCCCTCTATGAGCTAGCTTTTGGAGTGGAGTTAGGCCCAATTATTCTATCATGATATCATAGCCTACCGCGATGTTACGCCACCTGCAGATGTTCATTCCTACAAAGCTCCATACTTCAAATGTCCAGTCCTAGGCATGAGGGGTGTGTGTACCATTTATAATAAGGATTCGACTCCTCTAAAGTGAGAAAGTCTCTAAAATGAGAAAGTAAGGATGTATCTACCATTGGATCAATTTTAGTGGGCTAAGATCTCTATGCATTTATTCAATCAATGGTGGATGCACCCTTACTTTCTCACTTTAGAGACTTTTTCACTTTAGAGGAGCCAAATTCTTATAATAATTTGGGCAACCCTCCCTCTATAAGTTAACTTTTGGCGTGGAGTTAGGCTCAATTATTCTAACAAGCCTATTCAACAATTAGATGTTAATAATGCCTTTCTAAATGAGATCCTTGAGGAAGAGCTCTATGATAGAAACTGATATGCAATATAAGAAAATTACAATAGAAAGTACAATAATTCTCCAAGTATTCAAGAACTTGGGACTCTCCCTAACCTCCCTTCCCAATACCAGAAAATACATGCATTTTCCCCTTTTTCCCTTTTCTATTTATAAATTCCTAACCCAGTAACTAACTCTAACCGCCAATAACTAACTCTAACCACCAGTAACTAACTCTAACCGCCAGTAACTAACTCTAATTAAATTACTAGATAACTAACCCATTATAATTAACCACTACTAACAAGCCTACTAACATAACAGAACCCATTAAGGCCCATATCTAACAATACTCCCCCCTAAACTATCACCTTGTCCTCAAGGTGAACAACAAGGGACCTCTTGAGATAATTTTTTTCCTGGGTCCCATTGTTTGAAGCCTAACGACCAATGCAGCTATCCACCGGGGTCCCATTGTCGCTCTTCTTCAATTCCCACGGAAAAAACCAACATATCCTCCTTCTGTTTCCTTTGAACCAATGCTGCCTTGATGTCCCCAATAATTCCCTCAGCATCCTTCAATGTTTTGGGTTGTGACCCGATAGATTTTAATAGTTGGGCCTTTGTTAAGTGAGCCCCTACTCTTTTTCTTTCTAATCTAACAGTGCCCTTCCTCTCTGTTGTAAAGAGACGGGCTTGACCCATTCGTTCATAGATCAGGCTCCATTTGCAAGATTCCCATTCTGCCCATCTTGGTTTTCCTTTCTCCTCTATGGTTGTTATACGCAGAAACATAATCGCTTTTACGATACAATGCACATCTCGTCGGCACCCCCTGCCGGCTCTTCTGCAAACTTCCCAACGGCAACCGCGTGTGGGCTCAAGGCGGGTATCTCTTGTGATGGAAGCTTAGCCACCCATGGGAGGCCGGACTTCTTCGTCACTCCACCGGTCTCCATGGACAGGTCGGGGTCTGGGGATTTGTTCTTGACTTGACCACTTATGACGAGGCTGATTGTTGTGGCCATGGCGGAGTAGTTAGTCTCCGCAACCTCTTTTGCCAATGTCTTGCTATCTGTCATACAAGGGTTAAAGGCCAGCAATGGAGGTTCGACCAACATGTGCAAACTCCCAAAACCCAAAGCCACTAATGATCTAACTACCCCCGTCGTCGTGTTCTCCGTCATGACCCACTCTAGTTTTGCTTTCTCTTTTGCTATTTCTTTTTCGTTTTCATCCCCAAGATTCATCCTCAGATCTTCCTCTTCATTTTCCTTTCTTGATTCATCCCCAAGGTTCATACTCAGACCTTCATTTTCCTCTTCTTCTCTGAAATCGTGGCGATTTTCCTGATCATGTTCATCTTTCCTTTTGCTATCTACTTCCCGAGATTCTTGCTCTCCTTCTTGGATCCAAAACGGCACATCACGATCATACTCTGGTTGAAATCGCTTGAGAATGGCCTTCGAAAAATCCCACCAAGAAGCATCCCAAGCATTTGGATCGCTCTCCTTCCATGATACCCACCAATCCAAAGCTTCTCCTCTAAATACAAAAGCGACATCCCACCACAGCTTATCCTCTTCCCGCATTCTAATGGTCTCAAAATATTTCTCCGCATTGATCAGCCACCAATAGGCCTCCCTTCCATCAAATCTTGGAATCAATTTTGAAGCCATTTTCATGCCAAAAATTCCCCCACAACTTCAAGATCGAGTGCTTTGATACCAGTTGATAGAAACTGGTATGCAATATAAGAAAATTACAATAGATAGTACAATAATTCCCCAAGTATTCAAGAGACTTGGGACTCTCCCTAACCTCCCTTCCCAATACCAGAAAATACAACATAATCCATGCCTTTTTCCCTTTTCTATTTATAAATTCCTAACCCAGTAACCGCCAGTAACTAACTCTAACCGCCAGTAACTAACTCTAATTGAATTACTACATAACTAACCCAGTACAATTAATCACTACAAACAAGCCTACTAACATAACAGAGCCCATTAAGGCCCATATCTAACACTCTACAAGTAGCAACCTGCTGGGTTTGAAGAAAACGATAATACTCTAGTGTGTAAGCTCAACATGGCCATTTATGAGTTGAAACAGGCAGCCAGGGCCTAGTTTGAGAGACCAGAACTCTGCTCAGTTTTGGTTCCAATATAACAAGTGTGATCTTTCACTCTTTATTCAGGTTGGAACTCATCACTGCCTTATTGAGGGGGGAAAGTGGTTAGATTTATCTCATAACATATCTATTAAGAGTTATAATATTAATATAAAAAATTGCATAAAATAATTTTATATATTTTTTCCAGTTTGACTGTGGTTAGATTAATGAACAGTGAATCGGCCCCATCACCAACTCAATGACCAACCCTGTATTTAAAAACTTGCTCATAAACATAAAGAGAAGTCACTAACAACAATATTTATACTCATAATTAGGTCAAGCAATAGTGTACTATTACTAGTATGCCCGAGCCTAACTACTGACTCTAATTAAATAAGAAAACTATTAAGGAAACATACTGAACTTAGGAACAATGCCTAAGATTGCTTCCTTAGATAACTATTAAACTGATTGATTCTAAAGTATATTCTAAACATCCTCTACTAACTTCTAAAATATTGCAAAATAATCAGACATATTCGAACACATTTTAAGCCTTGATCCAAGTATTTTTAATCAGTCACAGAGGAAAAAAAAAGTATATAATTCTAAAAAAAAAACTCAGATCAAATTCTTTAGTAATGTACCTTTGCTATCAAGTCAATAACTTCAGAAGATTTCATGGTTATAACAGATCCAATAAACACAATAAGTTCGCTTATTAGTTCATCTATTCGTCCACTAGAACTGAAGGCACCGGCCGCAACAAGATTTGAGAGAATCCTCAGTGACTGGTTTGAATCAGGAACATCTTGATCACTATACATTCCTAACAGCCAGTTAGACTTCAATGATAGATAACAAAAATAAAAAAAGAAACACGTTATTAGGGGCTTGATATTCTCACTACTTCATTTTTTATTTAATTTAATACCAAAAAATGTATTTTCTGTTGAAATAATAAATACTAAAAGAGTTTTAAATTTTAAAAAATAAATATAAGTGCCCACCTAATAATCCACTTGATTTGTTTTCTTTTTTATTTAGAGGAAAAATATAAAATAGAATCATCACACTAAAGGCAACTTCGTATTATTTTACGGCAAAAATTACATGATGAGGAGATACCAAACACAACTCATGCTTTGGGATTATTACATAATGGAAAATGTCTGATACAAATCTTGTAGAATAACACCACCTCACATCGGTGCGAGGTAGCAAAATTATAGTTGTGCAGAAAATGAAGTAGATCCAGTTATAATCATTTGGTGAAAATTGTACATATATAATATGATTTGTATGTAAGTGTGTATAGCTTTAAAATAAAACCCCGAGTCCCAAGCCCTCTTTTGTACATGATTTTCAAAGCCATCATGTCTCCACACTTGGCATAACATTTATAGAGCATACCTAGTTAC
Organism: Ammopiptanthus mongolicus; assembly: GCA_039655645.1. Taxonomy (NCBI): domain Eukaryota; kingdom Viridiplantae; phylum Streptophyta; class Magnoliopsida; order Fabales; family Fabaceae; genus Ammopiptanthus; species Ammopiptanthus mongolicus. The sequence goes on from CM077346.1 coordinate 41,464,848, forward strand.
CATGAAACTCTTTTTGTAAATTTAAACAATATTCAATCCAACTACTTGTGTTAAGTGAAGAGAAGACTAAAGAGTGAGTATTATATGTAAAATATACTGTACTTTTCTGTCATAAAACTTTTATAAAACAACTCTCTTTGAAATATAAGATTACACTTGGTTGGCCACCTTACTATTACTTCTCCTGCTCTCTACTACACATTTCCTCACCTCTCACTCTTTCTCATGTCTGCATTCCGTGGTTCTACATGCTAGCAAGTTATGGTATTACAGCCTCTCAAGGTTGCTTCACAAGGTGTCTAGTTTTATCATCTTATTTAACAACTCTTGATTTTTCTAAGTCTCCACCAATTTGAGAAACCCATCATCCCCCAAATGCTAATGCTAATTGACCATGACCAGTGCTGAAACTTCAATTCTCTGCCTCCACTAGTTCTTCGTAGCATCATTGAGATATTCCACTTCTGTGAGGCATCCTCATATGTTGTGGGCTTCATTACTTCTGTAACATGTGCAACATTTGCATACTTAGGTTATTGATACATGGTAGAGACACACTTCACCTTAGCTAAATATTGGTGACTGTCAAGTCTCCTTGTGTGATCTACAAGAGCTAATTTCTCAAGGGTTGCAACCTTGTTTCATTCTTCTTCGAAAACAACATTAGGGAACCAAGCAACTTTTGAAGATGTCGCTTTTCTTATATGCTCTAGCATCATCAATTGTAGTCATGACTATAAACATGCCCTTCCCTACTTTATTCCTCCATTTCCCTGATGCTTCAAATACAATTGTAAGAGGTGGCAATGTCTCATAGCCACCAACAACTTCCTAAAGTCTTGGCCATGGACTCATGATCCGTGTCTGCCATGTATTATAATGAGCATTGAGCTTCCTAATTCCACCAATCAGTCAATCACTTATATATCCAACATTAAAGCTTAATGAAATTTTGCCCTACCTGGTTCCCAGTATGTATCTTGAGTAGAAAAGCTCCCCAAAAAACAATGATCCTTGATTACCCTTGAATCGGTCCAAAACCGTTGAGCTCTGCTGCCAAATTGTTGAGTGAAGAGTGAATATTGCTTGGACAACTCTCTTTGAATTATTAGACTTGCCAGGACACCTCACACTATTAGTCTATTACTTCTCTTGCTCTCTACTATACTCTTCCTCACTTCTTACTCATTCTCAGTTCTCACTTCTTCACTCCATGGTTCTACAGGCTAGCAAGTAATGGTATTAATAGGCGCTCAAGGCTGCTTCACAAGGTGTCTAGATTTATCATATTATTTAATGACTCTAGATTTTCATACGTGCCCACCAATTAGAGAAACCACCGTCCACCATATGCTTAGGAAGTTGAGCACTATTTTTCACGTGGTCAATGACCAAGACTAGTGGTGAATCTTCAACTACTAAAGACAACACCATATCCATAGTGATATTTGTAATAATGAGTTTGGAAATGTTTTTCTGGAGAACAGTGTGATTATTATGTCATGTTAATGTAGGCTACAATCACCATTTACCTAAAAGAATGCAGTAGCAACACTCTTGGCACTTGAGTTGTTCTTTCATGTTTTCTTTTCCTGTCTTTTCCCTTATAACAGTTAGAAACATGTAGGCTTAATTGCACTTTTAATCCCCCAACTTTTTTAATTGTGCGATTTTGGTCCCTCAAAAAATTTAATTGCACTTTTCATCCCTCAATTTTTTCAATTATGCGATTTTGGTCCCTCAAAAAATTTAATTGCACTTTTCATCCCTCAACTTTGTGAAATTATGCAAAATTAGTCCTTCTTGAGACCAAAATAAAGGCTTTCATTGCACAATTTGAAAAAGTTGAGCAGTGAAAAGTGCAATTAAAATTTTTGAAGGACTAAAATCGCACAATTGAAAAAGTTGAGGGACGAAAAGTGCAATTAAAATTTTTGAGGGAGCAAAATCGCACAATTGAAAAAGTTGAGGGACGAAAAGTGCAATTAAGCCAAACATGTAAGGCACACCAACAAGGTGCTGCCTACACATGATGCAAGCCAAGCACATACTACTGGGCTAAAACTCTTGAGAAACTAAAATGTTTCATAATACCCAACATAATTTATAAACTAAGGCCTTTTCCAATAAAAAGTTTTAATAAAAACACCATATTAAACAAAGTTTATACAATGATTGCTAGAGTCACTTTTAGATCGAAACAAAAGCTATCAAGGAAGTAAAACAAACAATCAAATTACAGGATTCATAGAATTTTTTTAAGAAAATTAAGAAAACAAATTGAAGATCTGCAGTTAAATTTGAAGTTGAATGCAAATTGCAAAACACTATATGTTAACCTGAAATGCAAGAAAACCAAGTTCTAGGACAATAACATATACATTGCATTTCTACAATCCAAGTCAAAAGAAAACCCCACATATGACAATGAACAGAGGCTTCCAAAAAAAGTGAGTGAAGTAAACTCTAGACATTAAAGCCGATTCAATCTTTAATGAGATTCATGAGGATTCAAAATGCATAATAGATGCAACTTGTACTTACCTGCAAATATTTTGAGATCCTTTTGACCATTTTTTCAGTGGTAGTAGAATATGTCCCAACGCTTCATTATCTTGACCTATTATTTTTGCACCTTTGACTGTGCGGGAGTTATTTTCAAGTCGGTCCAATCTTTGGCAGCCTACTCAAAAGTATTTACTTCAATCTCATATCACGGGTGTTCATGCGAAATACAAAGAATAATAATGGAGGCATTTGACAAATCATTTCTCCAAGCAAATAGAGCGAATCTATGATTAGAGTTCCTACCTAATAACAAGTCACTGAAATTCCAAAATGCGTATAAAACTGATGTATACATCCATTGCTCATATATGTCTGCATAAAATGTCCGAAATTTCCAGGAGGCTATAGCTTATATGATATTTATTTAGAAAAATATAAGCCAGTCTTATAAAGCTGTCTCGTACCGTTCTTTCTCCCAGTACAAGGACAAGCACAAAGGAACCACCGAATTAATGCTGAGAGGTTTCTATATTTCTGATTAAGTTTACCATTACACAAAATGTTACATGGTTAGAGAAAAAAGATCACCTTGCACAGCGCAAGCTCTTCTAATATCCACAAATTCATTCATATGAAAGGATACACCAAGTGAAAGGAGTAAAATGTTGATAAATGCAAAGCGCAAGCAAGTGTTATACAGTGTCCATTTATAATGCAGTAATTTTATTGTTTGTGTGGAGCCTGTTAGAATATGTACTAGTACGATGGCTAGTCTATTAAGGTTAGGATTAGTATATGACCGGGCTTGTGTTTCTGGCCTACGTTTCATGCAGTTTGATGGTGTTTTGGTTCTGATGCTAGGATTAATTGTCATTTATTCCAGAAAATGTACAGCAACGACTCATTCTACGTGTTTGTCAAGAATGGAGAACATAGCTGATATATTTATTAAGTCACTCTCTCGTAATCTAGTTGACTATATTTGTAATAAGTTAGGCACGATTAACATCTATGCTCTAAGTTCAGGAGGGTCTTAGAATAAAAAATACTAAATTAGTATGAAAGTTTGTCCATTCCAGTTAGAATTAGTAAATGCACGGGCGCGGGCATCTGTTCATATAATTATAATGATATAAACATAAACATTGGTGCCCTGAACCAAAACCTTATCCATGGGTTTTTCTACTATAAATGGTACTCAAGCCTTTGGGACAGGGGAAAGCATACGTGTTACTTCCTCACATGACCCCTGGAAGATAGACCAAACCATAATTACATAACCAAAACACATACATGATATCATCCAGGCCAGACCAAAAATTATAAATAAAGAAAGAAAGGAATACCTACTTAAATTTAAACTCATTATGTGATCAAATTATTTTAAGTTAATATATAGTCAACCCATGTTGGAAGTTGGGACAAACTTAAAGGGTGATAGTTAAATGTTAAAGACATCATAAGCACTTTAAAATAGGGAATTCAACTGTAGAACGGAGAACCAGTTTATAATTATAAGGCATTTTATTTTATGATAACTAAAAAGTCAAAAATACAACTACACAATTTTCCATAACGAATGTATTTGGAACGAGCATTTAAAATAAAATTAATATGAAAATATAAGAGGACTACCAGTAGTTGGGAATAATGCGGAAACAAGGTTGTGTTTCTCCCAACAACCAATAGAAATGTGTATACGAATGAGCAGAGAATTGAGCCAAGAAAAGTACCTGACTCTCCGACAGCATTTTGATTTGAAAATCCTGGGGACTCATCGAGCACTGCAGAATTGGCTCTCTCTAAACTAGGACCATTAAACTGAGCTTCAATCTGAAGCGGTGAAGCAATATGATCTTCCAAACCAGCCGTGTAACTGCTTTTGCCTGTGACAAAGTAAATCATCATAATGAAAGGAAGGAAAATAAAATTAATTGCATAAGTAGTAGATACTTTACTAATATATACTAGTAATATGTGTACTATCTACTTGCGGTACTAGAAGGAGCTGAACCTGTGGAAGTTTGAATGGTTTTTCCTTCAACCCTCGTTGCTGTGTCACTGCCCCCAGGTGAACCAGTTAACTCACGCAATTCCTGAAGTAGGTTAAATCCATATTTACTAAATTAACTAAGATTAGTCAACCCAGATTCATATCCAACAAGCATCTTGAACATCACGAAACTGTGACTGAAGTAAAGTTTAATATAGCTACCCTGGCCTCAAGTTCATCGGAAGTTTCTTTCACAAAAGGGTGCTCAAGAAGAGCAGGCCAAGTTAGTCGACTTTCTGGTGCCTGCTTAGAATAAATTCAGAAACCAAAGCATTTTGAATGTAAATGTAGATAAAAGTAAAATCTAGCAATAAAAGAAGGGAAATATTCACAGGTAAACTACCTTGTTAAGCAAACCCTTCAAAAAACTTTTGAAATTTGGACTCATGCGGTCTGGATATTTAACAGGATCCTGGATTATTGGATTAGAGATCAGCCTGCCCTTCAGTACAGTACATAAGAGATCACATAACGTCTTATGGGTTTGTGAAATGTACCTTAACAATGTGTCTGATGAGAGCATACACAGAGTTTGTGTAAAATGGAGGTTGGCCAACAAATAACTCATACCTGTTATAGGCATGAAAAACTGGCTTCAATTTAAGAAGGATAGCACGGACATTGAGGCAGAGAAAGCTATTGAACAAAACATGCTACCATAACTATCAGTAACACAAAGTCATGGTTCAGATCACCTTAGGAAATTGCACAGATCTGGCATAAGCTGATTACATATTCTAAAATAACCTACCTGTGCATAAGCTGAACAGAAACCTAAAGCTCAAAAAATCTCCGACTATGGGTGGGGAAGGGAAAGCAGTAGTTGAGTACCACAAGCAAGAAGCTGGGAAACAATCTGATGTAGAATGAAGCCAGTAATTTTGTCCAAAAAGGGCAAAGGATATGGCAAATAAAAAGGATAGGAACGGAATATGAAAATCTCCCTCATGCTCGTACTAAAATCTACCATCAAAATCTGAATGAGAACAACTAGAAAGAGATAAGCAAACAAAAAAAGAATACAAGGGACAACTTCATAGCAGCCTTGTCCCTTTTAACTCAATAATCTCCTGGACAAGTAATTTTTTATCTTCATCTTCTCTTCTTATCACTTACTTAAGTTTCCTCTCGCACTTACACTTAAAACATCATGTACATGCCCTCATACCAAGAATAAGAACCTAAGTTGGCACCCAAAGTACTCGTCCTTAAGGAATGTGCATTTCCTTTGCTATGAAAATTAAGGAATGTGTATTCTAAAAATGGCCAATTTAATTTGAAATCTTGTAAAAAGTAAAAACATCTAACAGTAAGACAACATGCCAGAAATTTAGGGAACAAGAATCAACCTCAATGCATAACTGAATATAAAGAAGTCTGTTACTAGACCTAGATAAATAGAGATACTCAACGTACAATATAACACCAAGAGACCATAAATCTACAGTGTGATTGTAAGGTTGTTCCCGTACAAGCTCTGGAGCCATGTATAATGGAGTGCCTGTAAAACAAAGTATGTAACAAAATATTCATATAGTACAATTACTCAAAATTAAAAATACAAGCAGCTATACAAAAGCTACACCGCTACAGTTTGAATTACAAAATGCAAAAAAATCAGTTCTGATAAGCCAAACCTTTAATAGATCGCAAAACAACTGTATTTGTGGACATTGCACGTGCAAACCCAAAATCACAAAGCTATCAGAAATTCACAAAAAAAACCACAAATTAGACCATGGTCAACTGTACTGAATTGTAGTAATAAAAGCAACACCATTAATGTTAGTTGGATGGGGGTAAAATGATGCAGTGTCGCCATTGAGAGTGTGTTTTTGCAGGAAACTTGTTCAAGATTACTAGATGATAAGAAGTTTTAACCCACTCTATAATGCAAACCACAACTATGTTGTCAATCCCAAATAGCGGCGCGGAGCGGCCGAGCCCAAAAACGCTATAGTGGGATAGCGGTAGTGGGATGGCCGCTATTGCGAAGACTAGAAAATAGCTTACATATTTTATATTTTATATTATATACATAAATACTCAAAAACAGAAAAATACACAAAATTAAAGGGGTAGTCATAACATTCAAAATATTCAATAGTCACTAACATTCAAAATGTCTGATGTCTCCACTTCAAAAAGTATAACATAAGTACTTAACTACTAATTTAACTTAAGTTCTAAAAGTATTCAAAAATCAAAATAAGTACAAGTGATGATTTATAGAGGAGAGAAAGGAGCAAGGAGAAGTGCAGAGAAACAGAGAGCACCGCAGAGAAATAGAGGTGAGAGAAGACTCGCAGATTTATAGCAGGTACTTGTCGTCTCCGGAAAACCCAGCAGCTGTCGCCTGAAAACCCAGCAACCGTCGTCGGAGATGAAGGTGGCAGAGAAGGCTTGCTGGAGTAGAGAAGGAAGTGAGGAGGAGGTGAGGAGGTCTTTGTCGAAGGTGGGAGAGAATAGGTGTTTGACACTTTGACCTAAAATTCTAAGGGTGAAAATGACCTAAAACCCCTAAAAAAGGGACTCAACCGATAAAAAATGAGGGCAAAGAGGGCATTTCTCCACAAGCCCCCTGTAGAGGCCGTGTCAGGCAGCGAGAGCTGCGATTCCGCCGCGAAAGCCGCTAGAGCAAACCGCACCGCACCTGGGTTTCGCGTCGTAGCCACCCTCCAAGCCGCACCGCTATTCCGCGATAGCACGCGAACGCAGTGCTATTGACAACATAGAACCACAATAATAGAGAGTGGCAAAATTCTACAAAAACAAGAGAGGACCATGCTTAAGTGCATGAACAAAAAATAGTTAAATCAACCTTGACGACAGATCCAGCACCAATGAGAATATTCTGCGGCTTCATATCACGATGGATGATCCGGTTGGAATGCAAATAATGCAAGGCTCTTACCTGCACAATCCAAACCAAAATTGAACTATATCCTAACTTGTAGTGAATCAAAACTTTTCATCTAAAAAATATTAAAGACTTTGATTTGAAGTAGTTGTTTAGGAGGAAAATACTAGTTGCTTTGCAATTGCTTGAACTTGTTCTTCAGGAAGGCACTTATCATCCTCAAGAATCTCAAATAGTTCACCCTGCAAAAATAGAAGACATCATGAACTTCTCTTATCATTCATACTGCATATCATCAAAAAGTGAAATACAGATTCAAAGATTGAACAGTACTGTAAATCCAGCATCAGTAAATCAGTCAACTGAAAAAATGGCAGAAAATACAGATGATTACTTGAGCAAATTCTGTGACAACACAAAACTCTTGCGGGCTTTCAAAGGAGTCAAGCATTTGAATAATATTTTCATGCTTCAACTTTCTTAAGATCTGCAAAATTTATAAATATCAAATTCTACCAGTCAGCCCAGGTGTTAAAATATAAAGACAGAATATAAAGAGCTAGTAACAACAGAAAACAACAACAAACAAGCCTTACCCCACTAGGGGAGTCAGCTTCATAGATCAAACGTGACACTGGGATATATCAAAAACCAAATTTTCTATAATATGACTTAAGCAAAGTCTTTTTATTGGTTTCGCCTAATGTTTCAACGAGTCTTAACCATGATTTGACCTCAGCTATATAGAACGGTAGTTCAGAATTAGTGCCTCGTGTATATTTTAATCAATGGATTCTATATAAGCATTGACCACAAAAATTAATATTAATTTCAAGTTCATGAATAATTGTATACCAATACTTTTATTATATTTTAGATTTTTGAGTTCAAAATGAGTTGTTTAAATCACACAATTTTCCCTCCAGTAAGAAAAATCATAATTCCTATTTTCTACCCCATTCCTAACAAGAATTTTCAAAATTACCTTAACAAACCTTACCAGCCCATAATGTGAAACTAAATTATTATCTGTTAACAAAGTAGAAAGAAAACAGGACAATAACATACGAAGGAGCTTCTAAACCCAATAACATAACTCTAATGCAAAATAATCTTGCTTTATGAGCCTACTATTTTTGGCATTAGCTATTAAGCAGAAAGACACTAAAAGATTATAACACTTTTTTCGCATAGATTGTTTTTATTTTTTTTAACAAAACAGTGAATGAGAATCTCCCACTCAATCCTAGTCACGGAAAAACCCTATAAGTAACATATAACCATAGAACCCCCTAATATATGGTAAAATGTTGCTCATCCCAATTGATATATGATATTCATGCAGCAAAACTCACAAAAGGAGATAGGGGATTTCAAAATTAGAGGAATTAGTTACCTCGATTTCTTGCCTCAAATTATGAATATCCTTATCGGTTTTCCCGTGCTTCATTATGAACTTCATCGCAACAGTCTGGGCACACAAACAGCAACAACAAAAATTGGAAGAAAAATCAGAGAGTACAAATCGAAGAAACGAAAACCTAATTTCGAAAAACAACACTGGTACCTGTCCGGTGTGCTTGCGCCTCCCCTTGTAGACCTTGCCAAAGGAACCCTCGCCCACGAGCTCGATAACGTGGTAGTTCTCAACGCCCATTGTTGTGCTGAATCTAGAGAGAGAGAGAGAGACGCAGCTTGTGATTTGAAAATGTTGGTTGAAATTTGAATGGTGAGGTAGAGAGAGACAGGGAGTAGTAGACGAGAAATTTCGAAAATATTTTCCCGCTCTGCTATCACCTTTTTAGTACTAGCCGGTACTCCTGCTACAGCATCGCACGAAAACGTATCAAACAAATAGATTATAGGGACCAGACCCAAATTAGGTGTTGAAAATTTTAGAATACCCACGTTTAGTCCCTAAAACAAAAAAAATTAATAATTTAATCCCTTAAATTTATAAATATGAGATATGAGATGAGATATATTAATTTTAAGTTTAATTTCAATGTCCATTTACTTGCCTATGTATCTCATTAATCATCCTATTTAAGTCGTTCGTACTCATGCATGACCTATGACGAATTTTCACAGTGGAAATTAAAAGAATAGTGAAAAAGTGAATAATTTGCGGGTATTCTTTAAATTTGTGTATGTTTTTTTCACTTTTAGTTCGTTTTTCACAAAGGAAGTTCATCATAGGCTATACAAGACCACTAACAAGTCATGTAGGATGGTTAACGGCACACATAGGCAAGTAAATGAATGTCGAAACTAAACCTAGGGACTAATGTGTCCCGCGTTTGTAAATTTAAGAGACTAAATCGTTAGTTTAATTTTTTTAGGGATTAAAAATGGGTCCTCAAAAATTTTCATGGACCAATTTGGGTCTTCAAAAAAAAACAATTAATGGATTGGATTGAGATTTTAAATGACTTTTTTATGATAAATAAAAAAGTCTTGTGATATTCAATCAAGATTTTTCAGTAATCTAAATAAGTCTTGTGGTATCCAATCAGACTATTAAGATTTTTTAAAGAAAGAATCCAAATCTAAAGGTATTCAATTAAAATTTTTTACAAGTAACAAAAAATATTACGGTATTCAAAAACTTCTTGATTTCGATGGATTGTTTTCTAAGGTGGATTTTGTGGAACTTTGTGTGACTTTTTAGTTATTTTTTAGTAACAAAAAGTCTAACCCTAACACATGAGATTTCTCAGGATTGTCAATCGTTATTTCTCTTCACCTTAGACCTTCATATTTCTTTCTTCTCCCCCCCCTCCCTCCCTCCACCCTCCCTCCCCCTCTCTTTCCCCCATGGTTGTCGATTATATATTTATAATAATAATCAATTATAATGAGAATCAGTTTCTCTTTGAATATACTTGTTAAAAAGCGATTTTAAAATAATCTATTTTATTTAGATAGTGTAAAAAAATATTTTTAAATAGTAAATTACAAAAAAAAAATATGAAGTTGTTTGTATAGAATAATAATATTAGTTAGGTAGTTAGTTATATAGGGTAAAATGAGAAAATATGATTGATTTCAAAATAATTAGAAGTTTTTTCAAATAAGCTTAAAATTTTAACTTTCTTGAAAACCATTTTTTTTTTCTATAAAAATAACTTTTTTTTAACTTAAAGCTAATTTGTGGAACATATTAGAATAATTTTAAAACAAATTTTTTTTTTAGAAAAAAAACTTTTTTCAAGAAAAATAAACTCTCTCAAACATGCTCTTAGAACACTTATTTTTAACTTTAACTTTAAAATAGCTTTTAAACCCCAAAAAAAGTTGGGTCAAATGCTACCTAAATATATAGTAGAAATGATTTGCAAGTAATGACACATCAAATTTATTTTTAACTTTAACTTTAAAGTAGCTTTTAAATCCCAAAAACAGTTGGGTCAAATGCTATCTAAGTATAGAGTAGAACTAATTTGCAAGTAATGACACATCAAATTTATATACTCTTGATGAATAACATATATCAGTAACAACAAACAATAAAAATATAGAATACATTAGTTATGACATCATGAAAATAAAGTAATTTATTTTTTTAAGTTCACAACTTTCTTTTCACTATATAAATACAATAACATGTGAACAAAAACATGTGAATATGTTGTCTACTCCACTATAAAATTGAATTTGCTATGTAATGTTGTAATTAGAGTTTATGTGTTTATTCTCCATTACAGAAATAGAATCTGATTTATAAATTATGATTTTATTCTCCACTATGTGTTTCTTTCAAATCTTATAAATTCATATAATCCTTCCAAATCTTATAAATTCTTATGATATAAATCCATTAAAATCCAAACAATAAAATCTTGATTATAAAAGTCTTTAAAAAAAAATCTTATAAGTCGTTACATTCCTACATAGTCCGTTAAAATCCATAAGCTTTTGTTAAGCCAAAATAGTCTTTTAAAATCTCAATCCAATACACCCCCCTTAATGTGTTAAAACTCATATAGTTAAATCTTCAATCCTGCATTGATTGCTTCAAAATTTACAACCTACATGAAAAATGAATTAATTTTAAAAAACTTAAAAAAGTAAGAGGAATCAAAATTCATTCAGTTTAATTAGGCTAAGAAAAAGAGCCAAAGAGTATTCTTAATTATTTTGTTTAGTTAAAAGTAATTGAAAGTAATTTAATATTATTACCATTTTTAAAACAATGGGAATGAAACCCATGAAAATTATTTGCAAAATCCTTATCAATCGGAAGCATATTCTATTAATGATTTGATTCTTGTTCGTTTGGATAGTTCTGAGATATCATAGAGTTTTCTTCTGAGATCGCTTTTGCAATCCTATAAGTCGAGGGCATAGTTTGTACATGGCCTTCTTTCTCAAGAAAAGGCTTGAATTTAATATTATTTCCATAAGGAAGAGGGGAGAAATAAATGAAACATGGTTTAAGTAAATTATATTAGGAAATGATTGATCATCTTGAAATGATTTAGTTGCTATACCAAAATCTTATAAATATCTCATTCGAAAAATCATAAAAACAATATCGATTCAGCAAACTAATTGTAAAATGGGTACCACAATTACTAAAAAAAATATTGAAGTAATAGAATTGGTAGCACAATTATTAAAAAAAATATTAAAAGTTGTAACGCTTCCAAAACATAACCTCATTCTCTCTGATACCATAAGCATGCAGATATGGTTTAATTTAAACTTAAGCAGATAAACAGTCCAATATTACACATCAGAGTTTCGCCTAGAAACCATGGCATAAAAACATCAGCAACAAAAACAGATGCCCCACTGGTCGTAGTACAACTCACAAGAGACTCAACGATACCTCAGAGATCTCTCCCTCTACCCGAGAAGCATTGACGTCAAGCTTGCTGTTCACAGTGGAGTCCATCTCAACTCAGCTTCACTCGCTATAGCACTTCCAGCAACCAACCAATACCTCCGCCTTTGGATCATGACCCGAACAACGACATACATGTAAACATGGGGAAGCATGCGCATGAGGTAAGAAACGCTACAGTATCATGCAAACGGAGATCATGTAGCATATAGCACATCGACATGCGCAATAGCAAGCACAACCAGCAACCACACCCATCTATTGAGTTCACTACAACAGTCAACCTCCAAGCTATCACAATTAGGGATCACTGCTTACTCTACATGCACAACTGAGTCTACATGATTGGCCAATCCTACCACGCACACTCTTATCATGGGAATACAACAGTCAACCTCTAACTGTGAGGAATGACAATCCAATCTCCAACTGCGAGGGTGGATGTTCACCAGGTAAGAATGGCCCCTCCAACTGTGGGGAGTCGGACGTTTAGGTAACCGCCTCCTAAGTTTCCAAGACACAGTGGTTCCTCCAACTGTGAGGAGCATTACCTCCCCGAGCCCCTCCAACTGTGAAAACCCGAGAAGTTCTCCAACTGCCAGAAAGCACCTGCATCCCTCCAACTATGAGTTCGACCATCTTGGTCGCCCCAGAGTGTCCACATCGAACATCAACATCATGTAACAACCACGCAAATTGCTGTTGCAGCTGTACACACGGCTTTCACCACAACAATGAAAATGCTATAATATGCACCCATCATCTCAACAACGTCTCAACGACAACTTATCAACGTCTTAAGGTTCACATCCTCCAACTACGAGGATGTCACTCTCCAATTATGAGAGCCACCTTCAACTCAAATCAACTAGCGTATAGCATCAACTACGGATCCAATAACATCAACCATTTGATCCTTCTAACATCACATCAACCGTCTCTACAGTCAACCAAGATCATATCAATCACATCAACAAGTCGTAGCATGCAGCATATCATCATGGCAGGCATACTAAATAGCAATTAAGCACGTTATCACGTGCGATTGGTTGCATTCCAAAAGAAGCAAGTCATAAAAACCCCTTCAATGAAACACTAGGAAGGTATCTAGACTAATGAAACACTAGGGGGTCGAGAATAAGGCTTCCTATAACTCCGTTCTCCTCCCTGATTGTGGTGTTGATTCTTGAGACGGGAAGGTCCTCCAACGCTCCCTCTGTTGGCCTTTCCGCGCTCCATCAACTCCACCTGTCTGCTCTTCTCTACTAATGCCTGGAAATTCCGAATTTCCTGTGGCGACACTGATTTCTGGATTTCATATCTCAAACCCCTCTCGAAACATTCACACTTCCAGTCTTCATCAGGATTGTTCTGGAAGAATCGGAAATCCTTGGCCAACGATTCAAACTTGGCTGCATACTCACCCACAGACATCTCCTTCTGTTGCAACCGCAAAAATTCTCTCTCATTCTCAGTTCTGGCACTTTGTGGGAAATACTTCACCAGGAATCGGTGTTTAAACAGATCCTCAGTGATTTCCTATTGATGTGCCTCCAGCAATTGTCTGATTCCCTCCCACCAGTACTTAGCATCTCCTTGCAGTAGAAAAGTTGCACACGGTACTTTCACTACTTCAGGGTTGTGGCTCAGTTCGAATATCCTTTCCATCTCTCGGATCCACCAGTCAGCCTTCTCAGGATCCACATCACAATGAAACTGTGGCGGATTCTGGCATCTAAAAGCGGACAGATTTCGACCCGCAACGACCTGTGCAGCACGAGCCTGCTCTTGTGCATTTTGAGCAGCCACTGTATCAGTCTGTATAGCGAAAGCAGCGACCATATTCGCCACTACTTGTGCAGCAAGGTCCATCCCATTAGCACAGTCAATGTCCTCAGCTTGAACACGAACTCCTCCTCCACGACCACGTCCACGGTCACGTCCACGTCCACGTCGACGTCCAGCTCTAGTCTCGATTCCGGGTTCCATAACTAACCTACAAGAATGAAGTTAGTCAAACTACAACCAGAAACCAAAACATACAGCAGTTATCTACTCACATTACTTCCAAGAAGTAAATGAAAATGAAGAGAACAAGGAAAAGGGAAAAACAAGGTACTCGCCTGGCGACCCTATGCTCGCTCCGCGAGCCAGAAGGTCAGCTTGAGCAGCAAAGTACAGCCTTTCAGCCTCGCATCGCGACAATGATGCTCGCCTTGTGAGAATCAGAGATCACACAACATCAACTCAATAGACATATTCCCTAAAGGTTCCCGAAAGACTCGACCAGCTCTGATACCACTTGTAACACCCCTCCTTCTCGGGTGTCACTTTCGTAACCCCTAAACAACATAAAGTATAAAAAAAAAAAGATTTTGCTGATTTACTTTTGCAAAACAGGTTCCTTTACTTATGTCTTACTTATTGTGAAAATAGTAATGAGATTTTTCCTTCATACAACATCGAGGAACATAGACTCAATATAATTATTAATACTACTCATATACACATATATGTATCACCAGATTAACAACACACATAGGAGACCTTGGACAACACGTCCGTATAGGAGACCTTGGACAACACGTCCATTTCCAAAAAAAATTGACAGAAATAAAATGCTACAAGTCTAGAAACTAGGTAGTGATGAGTCAGAGAATCATATCTCCAAAACCCTAGCCATCAGTAGCGACTCACATACTACCCAAAAGGCACTACTTCAAAAGAAAACCCTAAGCTGGTCTAACACTAACAAAAGACGCCCTACCTAACATACGTCGTATCCCTGAGACTAAGTCTCGGCTTTAACCATCCATACTCCTTCGTCGTCAGCATCGAGCAATTCAAGCTATTGAATCCCCAAGCGACCCAGAGGACTGTTGACAAACATCTGTACACGTATCCAAAAGCACAACAGGGTGTCCAACATGTACAGGCAAGTGTGAGAAACCAATATATGAATCCAAAGACGACAACTACATAACCAAACACATACAGCAGATTCATATAAGGATGATCCACAAAATATCATCATGCATAACATAGTACAATATATAAGAGTACTAACAGTAAAAACACAAGGGCCTCGTGCCCAATAATCAACGTTATTTTCAAAAACATATGCATGAACACTTCCACAGATCTCAACTAATGTTCAGTTCTTAATTTCCAGAAATCCCATCACCATTCGAAATGTGCTGATCAGGCTCCAAAATCATTGACCCGCAGGCAACAATGATTAACACCAAAATTGGCCCAAAACATAAGTACATGACTCCCAGCAAAGAGCACATGGGCGAGCATGTCAATGGTACTCATGTTGTAATCAGTCATACTATATTGTCCACTCGGGGCACAATACGAACACACGGCACGTATGAATCCATTGTCCATCAAGGCATAATATTACACAATGACAATAAGTCATCCCAGGTTTCCTTGCCATCAAGGTCCCCGCGTTTCACGGCACGTCTGCCCAAAAATATGCATGAGAAAACCAGTTGTTTTCGTCAGTTTATCATTATCGTATCATTATTTCCTCGTTGAAGCATCAGCGCTATCAACCACCACAATGTTTTAGACTCTTTAAGCCTTTGGGGGCGTTTGGAAGAGCTTATTTAAGCTCATTTGAGCTTATCTTATGAAATAAGCACTTAAGGATAGTGTTTGGAAGAGCTTATCAAAAAAACTTATGCTACCCCATAAGCTGTTTTGGGCTTATTTTCATAAGCCATTGGGAGAAGCTTATACCCATAAGCTATGCGGAGCTTATCTCCTGTCCCTCCATTCGATTCTAAATCTCTCCTCTTTCTTTTTTTGTCTTCTTTTTCTCTTGTATGTTCACAGCCCCTTCGTACAACATTGGCAAGACACAGAGGGTGACCCAAAACAAACCCTACCAGAGAGTGTGAGCCACCCGTCCGCCAGCCTTCGCCCTTCGTCTGCCGCCCTACTCCATCCGTCCGCCGCCCTTCCCCCTCCGTTGGCCTTCCTCCATCCTCATCTGCGTACTTCATTTGCTGTCGCGTCCGCATCTCCGACGGCTTCGGCCGCCTCTCCTCCGCGTCTCGGTCCTCGTCTCCGTCCTCCCTCCGCCATAGGCTCAGCACCACCTCCATCTAGGTTCTTTTCTTTTCTGTTCTATTCATATCTTTTGAACCCACTTGATTTATGGATTAAAATTTGTATAAGGTTTTGTGGGTTTTTTGCAATAGTTTAGGGTTTTATGCATTTTTCCTTGTGAGTTTTTGTGGATTTTCTGCATTTTTCCTCCATCTAAACTATTGTTGCATTTTTCATTGAAATTTGTATGAGGTTTCGTGGGTTTTTTGCATTTTTCCTTGTGACTGGTTTACTGATTTTCTGCTACTGATTTATTGGTTTACTAATTTTCTGCTACTGATTTATTGGTTTTCCGCAATGCTATTGATTTACTGATTGTGATTAGAATGTTTGTGATTAGAATGTTTACTGATTATGGGTTAGAGTCAACTGTTGGACTTGCTGAATGTAATGGGAAGAACCAAATCAAGAAAGTGTTAGGCAAATGGAGCAAGTCAGAGACACTATAAGAAACCAGATGCCAAGAACTATCTAGCTTTATTTTCATGTTTTTATCAATCTATAGAATTTGTACGTAAAAACTTATAGCTACTTTATGAGGGATGAATTTTTTATGAAACAATATGCTACTGATAAAAATGGTTATTTATATATATGCTAGTGACAATTTTTATAACTTTATTCGTTATTTATATAAAAATGATTGTTAGTTTTTTTTACTAATGCAACCAATGTCAAAATCAATGTTAGTTTTTTTCCAAAATATATATATGATATTGTTTTTTAACATTATTCCAAAAAATCCCTAGAAGAGCATTAGTTTTTTTAACATCGGTTATGCATCCAGTTTTTTTAATCATTTTTAAAGTTAAATTTTTTAATTTTAATTTAATATAGTTGAATTTTTCAATTTTAAGTCTCTATAAGTGCTTTTGTAGTGATCCATCCAAATACCTTAATTTTGTATAAGTGCTTTTCAAAGTGTGCATCCAAACGCAAACAGCTTATTGAATTTAAGCGTTTATAACATAAGCTCTCATGCCATAAGCGCTTATGTCATAAGCGCTTAGCTAAGCTGTTTACCCAAACACAACCTTTAAAACATTTTCTCAAAAACTGGACCCACAGTCCAAAACTCGAAAGGACACGCAATCCACACAGCTCAAACCCAAAAATCCCCAACCGATGCACCAATTTTGAATTTTGGATTTTACAGCTCAAAACACGTCCTTTGGCCTATAGGACCACAAAGATTGTCCATAAGCCTACAGGACCAATACACTAACACGGATCCTTGATCCACGTGTTCTGCAGAAATCTAGAATCCCGACGTCTCGATTTCTAGGTTCAAAACCAAAAACCACATTTCTCTTTAAAACTCAAAAACCAAAACCCAAATCTCCGAAACTTACACAAAGCCTTCGAGATCGGTTTTCCATAAAACAAAACTTGTGGTTGAAAACCACTTCTTTTCTCTTACGTCATATTTCGGTAAAACTAATTGTTTTGAAACACGGTTCATAAGACAAAACTCTTTCTCTTAGATGAATTCCAATAATTTGAAATCAGGTTTCCCGAAAATGCTTTTGCTCAAAGGTTAACTTTATTATTTTAAAATCAATAAAGTTCCCAAAAATACTATTCATTCTAAAAACCTCATTTTTCTTTATTAAAGTTAAATTTTCTCCATTTTACCTTTTAAGTCAACTTATCCTTAAAAGCAAATATTTATTATTATTTTATTCCAAAAAGCCAAATTATTTTTTTCTCTCAAGATTCATTGAAAAACTAATTTAATATTATTATTTTTCTCTATTCCACATCTCAAGCTTTTTGAAACTTTTATATTTCACGATATCAGATCCTAATCTGTATTAGGTCCTTTAATGCAACAATCATCACAACAGTCATACAATGCATTCATACATTATATTTCAATGCCAATTAATAAAATCTGGCATAAACAAGCAATTTCAAATATAAGCAATTATCAGAAGATAAATGAAATCAATCCACAAATAATTAAACACAGATAAATAATTACAACTCAAACACACAACCGCAGCACATAGCTATCGGAATTGGAATTCCTTAGGTTTGTCTCCTTATCCGTTGAAGTTCCTCGTGTAGCGGCAAATCTCCCGATCGACCCGAACTTTGTCCGATCTCTCGTCCGTTTATCCGACAATCACTACACACATACAATCAATCAATGGATTAACACAAAACACAAAAAATTCTCCTATTCTCTCCCTCTAGGTTTCGGCCTTCTGCCACTAAAAATAGCTAGGGAGCTCCAAAAATTTCCATCTCTTGGACACTACCCTAACTAAGTGAGATAGACTTAGATACAAACTCAAAACATCAAAATCCAACAAAATCCTACTCCCCTACCAAAGTGTAGGTTTCGGCCCTTCTTCACCATGGGAGCTAGAGAGCTCCTTTGGTTTCCAACTTTTGGATTATGAAAGGATACTATGAATCTAGGTTAAAGAAATTGGTTTGATATTAAAAGGATTTTTCTATAATTTTTCATGGATTTTTGAAGTTTGTGGGTGGGTAAAAACCCTAACCTCCATGAAACTAAATTTCAAGAGATGAAAGGAGAGGTTGAGAGAGCTAGAAGATAGGTAATACCTCCTTGATACTTAAGCTTAAGAGAAAAGAACTTGGTTTCACCAAAAATCCTTCAAGTTTCAAGCTCCAAAATAAAGAAAATGGTGAAGAACAAAGAAGAAGAAATGGATAAAAGTGTGAGAAGGGTGAGGGAATGGAGTTGGCCGAATGGCCTATGTGGGTGACTGAGAGATTAGATATTTTCTCCAAAAGGGTAAACTTGTAATTAAGTAGAAGGGTAATTTGATTATTTTGCTAAAAGACCAAGGGCATTTTGGTCATTTCGCGTCCATATATTTTAAAAATCATCATGACACTCGCACGAGTCCCTAGGTGACCTGACACTGACTTGACATCAAGATTATCCGTTCGTGGGTCCCATTAAATCTTTCTACGGCTCCAATCGTCTTCCAGTTCAATTATTGGCACGAATATAATATATTATTTTTACTTTTGAACGTCAGGAATAATTTTAACAAATATGTAGAGAATCGAATTCTAAGACTAATGTTCTGACCGTTAGTCAAAATTAGATCTTTATAGTATTAAAACACTACTATCCGTGAAACGTAGACCGGGCTCCGTTTGAGTTTTCAGCCCAAAATTAACCGTAGCTTCCTACGATTGTATGGAAGTTTTCCCAAAATCATTTTTTAAAACACAGATAAAAATATAAACTCATTTATATAGTTTACTGGTCTTAGAAAGCGTGAAAATCGGGTCGTTACATAAGGTTTGAGGAGCCTTACACATGTTAACAATTATATACTGCGCCTATGATTCCGAGATATATGTGGTTTCTTCCTCCTCACCTGACAGTTCATCCCGATATACTCTCGTATCCACGGACAGCCCTGACCCTCAATCTCACGAACACAACGAACACAGCCACGACCACCACGATCTCACCACGCAGTTCCCAACACTGCCAAAGGCACCCCTGGCATGCACGTTGGGCCAACAATCGCCCCGAGTACACGTACGGGGTCCAGAAACTCAAAAACAATAACAGATTCAACAACAAAAGATCGTACAACAACGAATCAACGGAAAACAAAGGATCAAGCCACGAAAATGAGAGGGAACTTATCCAAACAGGGGCTGTTCCTCGCAGCCGTCGCCCCACACGGGTTCTCACGTGACTCCGACTCCTCGAACGATTTCTCGAACAAAAACACCCATAGAGCCCTAATGTGTTAGCAAAACATCATTAGGTCAAAGTAGGAGTAAGAAAAGGATACCAACCAAGACAAATACCAAAAAGAACTTAGGGTCGACGATGTCAACACCTAGGCTTATCTTAAATAAGCTCGAAACCAAAGCCGCACCCTAGGCGAATCCGAATCTACGAGCACAGAAATGTAGTCGGAATGGGGTTTCGATGAACAAACGAGTTGGAATCACTCAGGACTCTCTCAACCTCCTTTGAACTCTCTCTCTGGGAAGAAGATGAAGAACTTAGTAAGAATTCGTGCAAAATGAGAAATGAAAAGAAACTTAGCCACTTAACTTACTCAGCATGCTAAAGCGTGCACCTTCCCAACGCTTGAGCGTTCCCACGCTCTAACGTTGGCTCCCTCCACGCTTGAGTGTGGAGCCTTGTCCACACCGCCTTCACCTTGGCCTGCCACGTGCTCCACTCGCTTCAAAACTCATAACAGCTGGCAACACACTCAGAACGCTTGAGCATGCAAGCTCCCAAAGTCCAAGCATTGCCACGCTTGAGCGTGGAGTCCTCCCAGGCCTGAGCGCTCTGCTCAGCTGGGAAGGAACTTCCTGTCTGATCTCCCCCGCTTTGTCGTGTTACACCTTAAGCACTTCCAACTTGATCCAAGCTTAGTTCTAAACATCCAACTAGACTTATAATCAATACACAACCCATCACACACCTAAGCGAAAACCCGATTAAAATTATCCATCTTAATTAGGGTTACCGAAAACAGGGATGTTACAAAAGTGCCCTTGGTATGGGAGAGAATTAAAATACCAAGGTATTGAGAGATATACTGAATTTCTAAAATAATATGATAAATAATATATTTTCTACAAATGGTTAACTTGCATTGAAAAAAGAAGAGAAATAAATGAAACAGATTTTCAAAAGAGAAAATAAATGCCAAAAATATGGAGATTCAAACAAAATTTGATTAGAACAATTTTAATAATAAAACTTTGAAAATTAATGTTAAAATATTCTTGAAATAAAAATTGGCCTTGCTCCAAAAGATTGTAATAAGTTTTCAGAAAATATTAATAGACTGAACTTTATTTCAGTAATATTTATTTGATTATTTGAAGTGAGCTTGGTATTTGATTTTAATGTATTAGACTTAGGTTTTTATAATCTAATCAGTTCTTGAAAGTATAAGCAACGATATAAAAGGCACAAGTGCCAACTCCATGTTATGTTTTTTAACTTTCAAAGTAGCGTCAACATTAAATATGATTTTATTCATAGGATAAAAGATGATGTTATTCAGAACTCTAAAACAGAAAGGCACAAAATGCCAACTTAAAGCATAAACATTGAACAAAATGAAGAAAAAAAGTAAAGTAACTTATCCAAACTCATAAAACATCAGAAATGTTATATTGACACCCTCTTTTGGGATACCTACGGTGACACCGTAGGTGTACATGGCAAAATACAGAAAGAAATAAAGCCAAACAAATTCTCACCCTCGTTCTCTTCTCCCTCGACTCTTCTCCCTCGTCTCTCAACCTTGTCTCACCCTTATCTCTCAGCCTCGTCTCTCACGTCTTCAACCTCGTCTCCCTCCTCTCTCAACCCATTTCTGCTCTCAGCCTCGTCTCCCTCGTTCTCAGCCCTTCTCCCTCGTTCTCCCTCCTACTCAACCTCGTCTCCCTCGTTCTCCCTCCATGATCCCAATCTTCTCCCCCTCGTCTCCGTCGTTCTCCCACGTCGTCTCTCCCCCCCTTCTCCCTCCTTCTCACCCACGTATGTGAGCTACAAGATGCTTGGGGTTGAGTAGTTCCAGCTACCATGACAAAACTGAGGTAGTTGCACACTTGGCTTTGCTCGTAGTTGCTCATCCCTTTGAGCTTAGCATTGGTAAATTTATATGGAATCTAAATCTGTGTTGAACTCATTTTATGTTTGGAATTGGTAATGGTAACTGAATTTGAAACTAGGGAAATGGCATGTGTTCTTGTTGCCTTTACTTTGTTTGATGAAATGCTTAAACCATTGTCATCTTTGATATTTGTCTGCTAATGATGATGATTGTTGAGCGTTGTTGGTAGGTCGTAGGTAGGTTGTAACTTTTAATTTTACAATTTTAGTTGATGCAAATTACCTTAGTTGATGCAAATTGTTGTTACTGAGAATGAAAGGAACTTTCACAAGTTTTTTGACCAACTATTCCATATGAGGTTAATCGTGAACACATTCTTGGTTAATTCAGTTTAGTGGATGGTTAAAGAGTGATCATGACAGGCATAGTATCTTGTTATTCCATGTACCACATGCATCTTGCTTCTTGCTATCTAGTGCATTTAATTCTTTGTGGCATAACTTATGAGGGGACTAATTGGGGTAATTTGTGCAAATTTGGATAGTTAATGGATAGTTCAAACAATTTGGATACTTGTGATGGTGTGGATGGTGAAACTAATGGAGTTGATAGCTTTAATGGTGAACATGCAAGTTAGGAGCCTATAACAGGGATGTCTTTTTCTTCTCTAGATGAGGTGAAATCATTATATGGAAAGTATGCTTCTATAAAGGGTTTTGGTTGGAAGATTAGATCATCAAAAAAAGGAGAGGATGGGGAGTTAAATTACTTAATTCTAGCATGTTCCATAGAAGGCTCTCGTGTGTCAAGAATACCATGTACGTTGAAGACAGTTCCGACAAAACTGAAAAATTGTCCTTCAAAGATTACTACTAAGTTGGCAGAAGATGGACTGTGATATATTAAAAAGTTTGAACCTAACCATTCTCATGAGATCAGCCCTACGAAGTCAAGATTGTTCAAGGCTAACAAGAATATGAACATGCATGTAAAGATAACAATCCAAATCAATGATGATGCATGGGTAAGGATCAACAAAACTTTCCAATCTCTTGTTACAGATACTAGAGGCCATGAAAATATAGCATTTTGTGAAAGAGATGTGAGGAATTACGTTAACAAGGAAAAGCGTGCCATTGGAAAAGAAGGTGATGGCAAAGCGTTGATAAGCTATTTTTGTCAAATGAGGGTACAAAATATTAATTTCTTCTATGAAATAGATTTGGATGATGATTTTCATGTAAGGAATGTGTTCTGGGCTAACGCAAGAAGTAGAGCTACATATGAATCTTTTGGAGATGTTGTGACTTTTGACACAACGTATTTGACCAATAAATATGACATGCTTATTGCAACTCGAATGTGGTTTGGTTTCATCTAAAGACATGGAGTCATTTGTGTGGCTTGTCCAATCTTGGCTTCATTGTATGCTAGGAAAGACCCCCGTGGGTATTGTGACAGACCAATGTAAGGCTATGCAAAATGCCATTGAGTTAGTGTTTCCTACAACTCGGCATAGGTGCATTTATGGCATATCATGAAAAAAATCCCTGAAAAGCTAAGTAGGTATGGTGATTATAAAAAGATAAAGTGTGCAATGAAAGAAGCGGTTTATGATACAATCACAGCAGCTGAATTTGAAGAGAAATGGTGTTCTTTCTTCGACAAGTTTGATCTTGGACAGAATTATTGGTTCAGTGGGTTGTACAAGGAGTGTCATTGATGGGCACCAATTATGCTGAAGAAATATTTTTGGGCTGGTATGTCAACAACGCAGCGAAGTGAGAGCATCCATGCTTTCTTTGATGGATATATCAATTCAACGACCAGTTTGCATCAATTTGTAAAACAATATGATAATGGTCTCAAAAGTAGAGCAGAAAAGGAATTTGAAACTAATTTTCAATCAATGGATATTATAATTCCTTGCGGGTCAAACTCGTTAATTGAAAAGCAATTCCAAAGGTAATACACGCGTGCCAAGTTTGAGGAAGTTCAAGCTGAATTTAGATCTAAAATGAATTGTGCTGCATCCTTGGATACAGTTGAGGGTAACCTTGTTGCTTACCATGTGTTGGAGACAGTCATGATGTTAGCTGTGAATGCTCGTTGTTTGAGTTTAGAGGTATTCTGTGTCGTCATGTGTTATGTGTGTGTACTCAAGAAAGGGTTAACAACGTGCCAGTGAAGTATGTATTAGCAAGATGGAGAAAAAAATATAAAAAGGAAGCTTACATATATTAAGAGCAGCTATTGTGTGACGGAATTGAAGCCACAAATGGCAGGTTTGACAAATTGTGCAATCATTTCTATGAGGTTGCTGAAGTAGCTGCAGAGTCTGAATTTTCCACTAAGGACCTCCATGAAAGGCTGCATGAATTTAAATCTAAGTTGCTCTCGATCGATGTTACAAGGCACAATGTTAAAAAAATTTCCAACGATGGTTCAAATCCAATCAATATTACCATGACGGATGGCTTGCAGATTACTAGAATTTGCAGTCCATTACGGGTCACACGTAAAGGTCGTCCTCCATCAAAGAGAAAAATATCAATTGTTGAAAAAGTTGCAAAGAGGTCGAGGAAGCAAACGCAGGAAAGTGATGGCAAAGAGACTACTAGGGTATGTAATTTTTTTCTAGAAATTATGCATTAACCATGTACAACACTGTATTAACCACATATATTTGAACCTTGTTAACCAAACTTTCCGAAACTGTCAGCTTCACTTCAATTCAAATGACACATGTATTTTGTACTATAGTTATGTTATTTATTCTTTAAAACAGTACACCCTTCTGTCCTATGTTGCATCTTTTTTTTTTTATTTGTCCAAATGTGTAGGAGGGCAATACTGGAATGGTGGATATTCAGAGCGCAAGCAAGATCTGTGTTGAATATAATGTTGATGTTGTGACCTGTGGAGATATGTTGGATGCAAGTACCATGGCTTATGTCCATTATAAGATTGTGCTAAAGTGTAGAATTTGTTTGTTTGCCATGTTGTGGGTTAAATATGTAGAATGTAATGGATTTGTGTCTTGTGTCTACTTTTTGGATAAACTATGTATTAGTTATGGACGTACTAGCTGGATATTTATTTGATCACACTTTTTTTCTATACAGTCAAAGGGTGTTTATATCAATACAGATGCTTCAGTGTCTATATTTGAAGACAGTGGTTGGGTTCACCAAAATCCAACTCTTTCACGGACTTCATTTATGGGTTTAGATGAAGCTTTTAACGATAATATTAATCTGTATACATAGGCATGTAATTACGTGGTCATTTATTGGTCCATTGTTCTTTTATTTCAGTTTCTTACATGGTGTTATTCAGGTTGGAAGTAATATATCATTCATAGAGTTATTGACAATGTCAGAAATAGACTTCACGGGAACCTCGCATATTAGTACAAATTCATGACAATGTGGATATTGAGGAATCCGTGCAAGATTAGGCATCATTTCGAATTTTTTGTGTTGACTAGTGACATGTATTTTTTGAATGTTGACACATATTTATTTGGGTTATTTAGTAAGGAGAAGCATTTTGCGTGATGGTATGGTGTGACACCCTCAAAACCCGTGCCACTTTCGTAACTCGACACACTTAATGAAACGATAAATAAAATTTCGTTGGTTTTACTTTCGGAAAATAAATCCTTTGTATAAGCAGATTCTGAAAATCGTGATAAAATTTTTTCTTATTAATACCTATAGAACCACCACTCAAGACAGAATAGAACTGCTCATATATATATGATATATACATCCACTGAAAACTATGGACAACATGTCCCTTTACAAAAGATCAACAAAAGAACTCCTATAAAGCTATAAACTAGGCAGCGACAGTCTGGAACCATATCTCTAAAACCTATGGCCATCAGTAGTCGTTAATAGACAACCCAAAAACCGCTGCCTCAAAAATAAGGTCTACACCTTAAGCTGGTCCGACTAATGGAAGCCATTGGACAATCCTCCGGAGGGAGATCCAATGCTGGAACCAGGGGAAGAACTCTGGGAACCTACGTTCCCGTTTCCCTGTGGATGGGGATCGCAAGCATCCGAAGGATGATCCTCCGGGTCTTCCTGAGGATCCTCCTCAGGGTCTTCCTCCTCCTCTTCCTCCTCCACATCCTCCACTACGTGCTCGCCCGCCACTAAAACAAAAGGCGGGGGAGGTGTCTGTGGCGGCTGCTGTTGAGGGGACTGTGCAGCGAGGGCGTCCGGCTCGATCAGACCCTGCTCCATGAGGGCCTGCAGCATCAACCCGATGGGGGGGAGAGGCACCTGGATGGTCTCCACTGTATGAGTGCTCTTCCGCGGTCCCGTCTCAGTCGTCCCGCTTACGGTGCAAACCGGTTCGGTGTATGCCGCGCTTTCCACTCCTGGGTGGATAACCCACGCGGCTGGGTCCGTCCTCCAATCAAATACTAGGACGCGCACCCCCGAGTGCGCTAGGTGATCTGGCGTCGGCTCCATCTGTAAACACGATATAATATATACCCAAGGATAACCCGTCCAAAAACATGCAAGGGTGAGAAACCAATATATGAATCCATAAACGACAACTATATACCCAATCTACACAACAGACTCATATAATGTAACTCACTCAAATCATCATACATCATATAACATAACATATATAATCAAGTACAAATAGCGGTAAAGGCACAAGGACTTCGTACCCCACAATCAACGTTATCTCCTAAACGTATGCATGGCACTTCCATATATCTCAACTAATATTCAAACTAGATTTCCGGAAATCCCATCACCATTCGCAATGAGCTGATCAGGCTCTACAGATTAATACCAATATCTGGCCCAGAAACGAGTACTTTGAATCCCATGACACTACGCGATTCTCACATGGGGGCGCAATCAGAAGTACTCCACAAGAATACGGTCATATTATATTGCCCAACTTAAGGCACAATACGTTCCCAGAACACATATGACACCATTGTCCATCAAGGCACAATGTCATGACAAATAAGTCATCTCAGGTTCTCCTTGCTTACCAAGGTCCCCCGTTTCACAGCACGTCTGCCCCGCATTTAATGCATGAGAAAACTATCTAGTTTCCGATAATTGATCTTTGTCGCATCAATATTTCCTCGTTGTAGCATCAATGCTAACGACCACCATAATGTCTTAGACTCTTTAAGCCTCAAAAACACATTTTCTCAAAACAGGACACTTAGTCCAAAACAACTCAAATCCCAACATCCCTAACCGATGCACCAGTCAAGGATGCCGGATTCAAGATCATAAAAACATCCTCGAGCTTACAGGACCACAAAATTTGTCCCTTAGCCGACCGGACCACAAACCAACACGGATCCTTGATCCACGTGTTCTGCAGAATCCTAGAACCCCGACGTCTCGGTTTCTAGTTTCTAAGCTTTAAAACCACTTTTCTTGAAAACTCGAAAACTAAAAACCCAAAATCTTCGATACTTACACAAAGTCATCGGGATCGGTTTTCCATAAAACAAAACTTGGTCTGAAGACCATTTCTTTTTCTTTCGTTGCTTTTCGGTGAAATGCCGACTTAAAACAAAACTTCCAAAAACCCATTTTTAACTTTGAAAACCACATTTCTCAAAATGCCTTTGCTCAAAGGGTTAACTTATCAAATTAGGACAATTGAAGGTTTCTAATGCCCTATTTGCTTTTAAACTTCACTTGTCATGATTAAAACACATTTCAGGCTTTTAAAGCTTTTAAGTTACACGATGTCGGATCCTAATCAAAATTAGGTCCTCTAATGCCTAAATCCCACAGCAGGGCACACTATACATCCATATAACTATTCAGCAAGTATAACATGCATTCAACTATATCAACAGTTACATCAATACATATTCCAATCAACAGCAGTCAATCAAGTAATTAACCAATATCAGAATACAAACTATTTACATACAATACAAACATCGATGCAGCACATAGCTGTCGGGAATGGAATTCCTTAGGTTTATCCCCTTACCTCTTGTAGCTTCCAGCTAAACTTTGAACACCCGATCAACTTGCTCACTAGCCCGGTACGTTGCCGATCACTACATACACGTAAAACATATCGGCATTAACTTACAAAACAAAGATTTCTCCTAATGCACCATCCCTAGGGTTCGGCCCTATTACACTAAAAATATCTAGGGAGCTCCAAAATTTCTCATTTTCTGGATAACACCCTAACTAAGTGTGACAGCCCTAGATATCAGATCAGAACATCAAAAACCAACCAAAACCCTACCCTACACACATAGGGGGGTTTCGGCCTCTACCTAGAAAATATAGCTAGGGAGATTTCTTGACTCTAAGCTCTTGGATCATACAAGTATGTCATGAACCTAGGCCATAGAAATTGGTTTAGTACAGATACGATTTTCCTATAATTTTTCATGGATTTTCAAAGATTTAGAGCCAAAAACCTAACATCCTTGATCATGAAAATATGAGGAGAGAAAGGAGAGATTGAGAGAGATAGAGTTGGAATACTACCTCCTATGATGATCCACTCCAAGTTTGATGAAGGTTGCTTCACTAAAACTCAAGCTTTAGGCCTTCAAAAATGGAGTCTTGAAGAAGAAAAGAGAAAGAAGAAAAAGGAAGAAGATGGAGTGTTGGGGAGAGAGGGGGGCTGCCGAAAATGAGGAGAGAAAAGTGAGAGGATGAGAGTGAAAGTTGATAGATATTTAGGGTTTTATTAGTTTAATAATAGGAGAGGTAAATTTGTAATAAAAATTAACCAAGGGCAATTTGGTCAATTCACATCCCGATATTTGGAATCATCCCGACACTGGTATGAATTCCTCAAATAACTTGACACAATGTTGGCATGAAAAACATCTGATCATGGGTCTCGAAAAACCCTAAGACAGCTCGTATCGTCTCCTCGATCGATTATCGGCCCGAATATAAAATATTATATATATTTTGGACGTCAGGACACATTTTAGGAAAAAGATAGAGGAATACATTCTAAGACTAATGGTTTCGTCCGTTAGTCAAGATTAGGTCATGATAGTAGAAAATACTATCATCTGAAAAACGTAGATCGATTTTTGTTTGAGTTTTCGGCCCAAAACTTAACCGAAGGCTCTTACGATTTTATGAAACAAGATTATGATTTTAGTTTTCCCAAAATCATTTTCTAAAACACAGATAAAAATATAAACTAATTAATTGAGTTTATCGTCCTTAGAAAACACGAAAAAATCGGGGTGTTACATATGGTGTTCAATAGTCTTGAGTTGTGGTCATTAATTTCATAGCCCTCTAAAATATGTCCAGCACGTTACTAATGAATATATATTGGTGGTGCAGGTTGGTCTGGCGCAAATCACTTTTGTCGTTTTTTGTATGACATTTTTGCAACACAAAACAACCATCATCATGGTGTAAAGGCTTTAGGACTTTTTTTTTTTTTGGTGTGCATAAGATTTATTATGTGTATATAGGATGTATAGGTTGGTCGGATGCAAATTATTACTTAGCACCTTTTGTCTTTTGCATGACATGTTTGCCGCACCAACCATGGAGCATTGAAACATGTTTGCATCAGCTTTTGCATCATTTATTATGTGTACATAGAGTTGCAATCCTATGTAAATGAAGTTGTATAAATGTTAATGAAACATTGCAGTTGGGTTAATGACTTGCAACTACATGGTTAATTCAGTTGACTATGTGGTTAATAACTTGCAACTACACATTGTTGTTGGGTTAATGACTTGCAACTACATGTGTTAAGCGAATTTCTCCAGATTTGCCTCTTCAAAATCTTCTTCAAAATTTCAGAATATATTTACTACTAATCAAATTATTTACAACAGTAATCAAGAAGACTAAATTTCACCAATTTAAGTTCAATAATTAACTTCAACTTCTAATGTTTTCAAGTAAACATGTCACTTATCAGCCTTACAACTACACAGTTAATTCAGTACATTACGTGGTTAATGGGTTATCCTCACACTTTAGGAAGTGTTAAAATTTACATGGTTAATGCCTTGCAACTACAAGGTTAATTCAGTATATTACTTGGTTAATGGGTTATCCTTACACTTTAAGAAGTCTTCAAAATTACATGGTTAATGCATTGTAACTATATGGTTAATTCACTTCATTACGTGGTTAATGGGTTATCCTCACACTCTTTAAAGTCTACAAAATTACATGGTTAATGCCTTGAAACTACATGGTTAGTTCACTTCATTACGTGGTTAATGGGTTATCCTCACACTTTAAGAATAAGTCTTAAAAATTACATGGTTAATGCCTTGCAACTACATGGTTAATTTAATTCATTACATGGTTAATGGGTTATCCTCACACTTTAAGAAGTCTACAAAATTACATGGTTAATGCCTTGCAACTACATGGTTAATTCAGTTTATTACGTGGTTAATGGGTTATCCTCACACTTTAAGAAGTATTAAAAATTACATGGTTGATGCCTTGCAACTACATGGTTAATTCTGTTCATTACGTGGTTAATGGGTTATCCTCACACTTTAAGAAGTCTTAAAAATTACATGGTTAATGCCTTGCAACTACATGGTTAATTCCGTTCATTACGTGGTTAAGGGGTTATCCTCACACTTTTTAATGTCTACAAAATTACATGGTTAATTCAGTTCATTACGTGGTTAATGAGTTATCTTCACACTTTAAAAAGTCTTAAAAATTACATGGTGAATGCCTTGCAACTACATGGTTAATTCGGTTCATTACGTGGTTAATAGGTAATCATGATGCTTTATGCAGTCTAAAAAAATATAGGGTTAATGCCTTGCAACTACATGGTTAATTCAGTACATTACGTGGTTAATGGGCCATCTTGATGCTCTAATCATATCTAACATGCCACTAAAAAGTACATGGTTAATGCCTTGAAAATACATGGTTAATTCAAATCATTGAGTGGTTAATGGGTTACTTTGATATTAACCACTAATTTTAACCTTGTTAACCAAGTTTGGATGGAACGAATAAATGTAAAGAAATGAGAAATATATTTCTATATATTTATACCATTAACTGGTCAAAACAACCCAAAAATATGTCAACACAAGTTGCATAACTTGTGGTTCATAGCTACTATATACATACCAAAAAAAATGCCATCATCAAATTTCCCACATATATATCCCATTCACAAACTATTACATAATTTTCTTTTTCTTCTTTCTCTTAAATGTCCATCTAAATGGACTTTGAGTTAAGGTGCTTTGGATACGGTTTCTTGGATTATCCTTAATTCTTGTTATGATGTTTGATGTAGGCATAATAGCACCATCCACATTCTGTTCACCTGTTAACAATGATTCAAATGCTACATGATAAATAAGTCATCACTTTATACAATGACATTATTTAAATGTTGTTACATAAAACATTGCTTATCGGCACCATCATCAATGTTAGTGGGTATACCGCCAATGTCAGCATTCGAACACCCATCACCGCCTATGCCAGCATTCGAACATCCTTCGTCGCCTATGTCAGTAGCCATGTGAGTGCGAGGGTTGGTAGAATTTCAACATCCCTAGCCTATTTAATTAAATAGGGGCAGTAGCTAATCCTAAGGATTAGGGGGTTTGTGATTTAACTGTTTTAATTTCTGGTTGTGTTTGTAGTATAGAATCAGACATGACTCGGATGTTCAACCGTGCACCCGATTGACTGTTGCGAAGCCGCATCCGGAGTCATACGAGAACATCACTAAGGTAAGGGAAAGAACCACAATATCGTTGGGGAGACAAACTTTAAATAATATATATTGATATGCGTAGGGCG
Organism: Ammopiptanthus mongolicus; assembly: GCA_039655645.1. Taxonomy (NCBI): domain Eukaryota; kingdom Viridiplantae; phylum Streptophyta; class Magnoliopsida; order Fabales; family Fabaceae; genus Ammopiptanthus; species Ammopiptanthus mongolicus. Next base: position 41,496,649 of record CM077346.1, read on the forward strand.
ACCCAAACCCTACTAGAAGTCGTTTGACCGATAGGTTGATATTTACTGTATGTCGAAGTTGTCTGTTCTGTGAGTGGATGTTTAATATATTATATGTTATATGTGTATTATGCCTATTATATGTTTATGATTAATTAAATATTATTTATCTGTGAGTTGTTATTATTATTAAATCTGTTTCTGGCTGTTATTGATGTATTGTTGTGACTGTTGATGCCTGAGTAGAGATAGGCAGTAAATTCTGATGAGTGGGAGATGAATGTGTGGTGAGAAAATCGAGGATATATATATGTCGTAGTGCTCAACCTAGAGATACAGTTGATTTGTTGATGCTGTGATATATAGTCGATACTCGGTTAAGCTGGAGGAAAGTTGGTTGTGGTTGTTTATGAGTCGTGGTTGAGGCACTAAATGTTGATCCTGAGATGAGTCGGTGAGATTCATGTTGCATAGTTGTTGTTCATCATTGTGTTGGCATAAGGGCGATTCCGATCTTGCCTGTGGAGAGATGATCGTACCGATTAGTTGTAGACGGACGGGCGAATGTCCCGACCTAGCTTGCGGGCGGGGGGATATGTTGTTGCCGTAAGTCGAGTTGTTAACAGACGGACGAATGTTCCGACTTAGTCTGCGGGCGGGGGAATATGTCGTTACCCTAAGTTGCGTTGTTGACGGGCGAATATTCCTACCTGGCTCGCGGGCGGGGGAATATGTCGTACCCATGAGACGAGTTGAGCCCGAGGGCTTTTGACCGAACCCTGCATTACGGGGGTGGCATAGTGATGAACGAGACATCTTGATCTGTTGGGGATGTCGCGTCGTGATCGCGTCCATATAATCGTTAGTTGTATGAGTGTGAGAGACAGTAGTTAAGAGAGAATTATCTGGGAGTTGTTTGGTTATCACTTTTGTGCTGTTGAGTGTTGCTATCTATATAAATTATTTTATATAGCTGTTTTCCCAATTATGACATATTACTGTTTCTTATCCCTGTATTTCTCTATGGTGTATTTTGTTATTCTCGACTGTATGAGAAGACTCTATTGAGGAATTTCCAGAGGAGATTGATGGCATACCTGTTGAACCTGATGCTGGCGGGAGAGCCTCAGATCTCAATGCTGGGGGACTGTGAGTTGCTCTATACAAGAGAGGACCGTCTCCGGGAGACTGACTACTCTCTGCGAAGAGTAGTGTATACGGACCCGACTACCGTATACGTTAGAGTCGTGGTTGGGTAGACAGTCTTAGTTTTGTTATGGCCAGTACACAGGTTGAACGAAATGTATATTTTTTTGGGGCCAGGAGAGGAAGTCTGATGTACTTTATTTTCGCTGCTATGCTTCCAGTTTTTATTTGTTGCGTACTCTGAAATCTTTTATAATTGGTATCAGTTGTTGTAGGCTCTACTGATGGAGCCAATATTATTATGTCTGTATAAATCATTATGGTATTAGTGTGTTGTATGTTTTAAATATTTCCGCATTTTTATATTACCACGCTGCGCTGCGATATTAAAAAATTGAGTTCGGGTTACTAATGGGACCTCTAAAAAAGGGGTTGTCTCAAAAACTGCGCGTGCGTGTTGGAAATCAGAACTGGCGTGCACTTTATTTACAAAGATTCTGAACCTATTTCTGTTGATTGAAACTTGATTAGCACTTTAACATCCAGACTGTGGAACATCATTCACAAGAGATTTGGCTTCAGAGGCAAGTGTTAGTTGATTCATTTTGCTATCCTGAGCGATTGAGGAGCCAAGTTCGGGAGTTGACTGCTCATGTCAAAGCCTTGCAAATTTCGTAGAAATCATAAGTTCTCTTCTATCTTTTTCTATTGCTTTTTTCCCTTTAATTTCATTATTGTTCCTATATGCTCTCTATTTAATTTTTGCAGCAACCATTACATTTTATATTTAAAACAAATTTATGCGCCTTTAAACTTTGAATTATTTGGAAAATGTGTCTGAAAACCTTGTGAGTCAAATCTGAATGATTTCCCTGTATCTATTACTGTGAAACCATGATGAAAAACAACTCATTTTACTCTCACTCGCATCTTTCGCAACAATTTATCCATTTTGATTATCACCTTCGTACATTGAGGAGCAAGATCGCAAAATTGAAGAGGCGCATGAAGATGGGTGTTAACGAAAGGGATACACAAGTTATGTTTATGCCAGAGATGCTTTGGTGTCTTAGTGAGTTCATTACGCAACAACTTAGTGTATCACATATAACATGCAAGTTAAAGTCACCATATATTTGAACCAAGTATACAAATAGGTGCTATTATTAAGACAACCTCCTATCAATATTCTCTTTTCCCCTTGCTTTCTACTGTGTCACTCATGCTTGGAGGGGATGGTACTTTCAAGGAATATGGAAAACAACTTTGTTGACATGTAGTTAGTTAATAGATTATTGGTTTACATATAATTTACCTTTGATAGGCCTCTCGACACTGTCACTGACACTGCAACTAGAAGAAGTAGGAATACTGTGAACTAATATGGTGAACCGATGAGGTTGAGGTTCAGATGAATAAAAATAGGAAATTCTTTGTGAAGCTATGTAATTATATTCCTGAAGATTCAAATAATATTGACAAATGAATTTGTAGTTCAATTGTTGGGAGGCAACAAAGCAAATTGGGAGGGAAAGGGGAAGAAGAAAACTATTATAAATCTATGTAGAACAAAGAGGTAGTTCTAATACTAATAATTCTTATAGTATATTTGCAAATGAATATAATAGATATTTCTAAATACTTAAACCATAAAAAAAAAACCATAGTTTAAGTAAGATGTAAAAGGTATAAGATTATGGCGATTGCAGAAACAGTTGAACAAAATATTAGTATTCCATGAGCTAGAGTGCACAAGTTTTTACATAGTAAAGTAGTAAGCATATGAATCCAATGACAATATATACAGCAAAGAAGTGAACCAACTACCTGGAATAAAGATCTCACAGAAAGCAAACGTGAATTAAAGAAAAATGCTGAATCAAACTAAGCACAACTTGATTAAAACTAAAATCTTGAGGCAATATTATGCCTATGGTTGACCACTTTCTTAGCTTCCTGTAACTATATATAAAAACCATAAAAGTGATTGTGCTTCCAAAAATTGATATGGTAACTTTTAAATTGTGATTTCAAAACAATAGCCAATGATTTTGGCTGGAGCCTGATTGTTCATGATAGCTTCCTAATCACTGATATAACACGGGAACACTGAAGCAAACCCATATATACAAATTTGAATTTGTTCTTCAGTTTCAAATTATTTTTTAATCATGTTTTAACATAGGTACTTCAAACACAAGCAACACGAATAATCAAGTGAAGCCCCATAGAAACCTACTTAGTCCTTAAAATGTTTAGACCACTTCGAAACAAGAGGTGATGTTGTTGAGTTTGTCGAGTTAACTTGATAAAAGCACAACCCTCATAGTACTATATTTGGTTATATAAGTGCATGTTTTAATTCTCCATGCAGCACCACTTTGAGAAATGGGTATGTCACATCAAAAGATTTATTGTGTTAAAACCTACTTGAAATAAAATTTGCATCAAGTGATTGGATCAAGCACAGCATAAGACTGAAACTAAACAGAGTTGTGATACTATGGCATTGTAACTTTATCTTACATGATATATTTAATCAAATTTTCACAACTTAATTGGTACGTTAAAGGAAAACAAATTTTCTCATTTTCTGTATCCATTAGATATCTCATCTTAGAATAATCTCCTGCAGTTGTAGCTTACACAAATTTAATAAAGGTGATCACCAGATAACACATACACTACATAATAATTGAAGTTCTCTATCAAAGAATACAATAGAATGATTTAGTAATTTTATTTTTGGTTATATACAAATGAGTGCTCAATCAACTCAACTTCAAGTACAAGGATTTACATCAATCTACAACATCCAGAATTTTCGGTCTTCAAAAAAGGGTAAAGTCGCCAACAAAAAAGACATTTCCATTTACAATGTTGATTATTTGTATTTATTTATATCTATTTGTATCGATACCATGTCAAACAAACCTTCTGGAATGAAAACAGTTTTTTACCACTTGCTAATTTATTTAGTTGTTTTTCTGTATAATTTTTTTAATTGATTTTCTCTATTGTCATTTGTTTGTAACAACGTGCAGATTATCATGTTTATCCAATACATAAAATATTGATAAATGTTAGTTCATAGATTGAATTTGTATTATGAATCCAAATAACAATTACACAAATGAAAAAATTCGGTTATTGCAATATGCCACTTCCTTTATTGAAATAAAACTGACACTAAGCTGACTCTATTTTGACTGGAATCACCAGATTCGCATTTAAAAACTGTTATGTAAGGTAAATTATTGGTTTAACGGAAGTTAATAAATATAAAGAAGTAGAACATGTTTAAAGATTATGTTGATGTGATTCAGTTAGGAATTATCTAATTCTAAAGAATATTCAAAAACATAATTATAATGCCTCTAATAGTCTAATTAGTTAAGTTGTCATAATAACTAAGGTGATCATGCAATTGTTTCAATCAGTATGGCAAAGCTAAACAAACTCTAATGCTGATAACTTTTTTTAATCAATGGTTTCCAATATATATGTGTCATGTTATGAGTTATTAACAATTGGTTGGTTGTAATTTCGGCTACAACTTGCTAGGAGGGTTATAGCTGCTTGATTATTTTACCCTCTCTTAAGATGAGCTGCAAATTCCTTGAAACTTATGCTATTGTTATTTTTGTTTCTGATGCATAACTAATTGGGTTCTAGCATGTTCAAAACATTGTTCAAATTGTAGGATATGGATTGATGATTGATGGTATATAAATAATAACATTGTTAAGCACACAAAAAAACACTGTTAAAATTGTTCTACTATAAGCATTAGTCTTCTCTCATTTTGATTTGTTTTGGTGAAGATCTCCCATTTTGATTTAAAGTTGATACCATACTGCTACTACAATAAGAAATATCCAAATATTCACATATTTATTTATTGGTATATAGGTTATTAATATATACACATTTATAATTCAATATTACTTCAAATAAATAAATGTTGTGACATTTTGCATTAACCATGAACAACCATCTTTCTTATCAAAATTAGTCTTTATTTTTTATCTTGCATTTTACTAAATTAATGCAAAACAATATCAAATTTTATTTTTAAAAAAACAACTATCTTATGTAAAGAAACATCTAAATATCAAGAAATAAATGAGATCTCAAAGCAAACTATGCAAACAGCAACCCACAAAAGAGAATGCTATAGAACCGAACGACCTTGCAAGAGATCATGTCAATGAAATGGGAATCCAGTGACTAGGTATCTCAATTTCTAATCTTCATATAAAAATCAACTATTAGCATTTTAAAATATACAACATAGTCCGTGTTGTCAAGATGCATTTAAAAAATATATATCATAAAATATAACATTTTACATAAGAAAACACAGGAGAATGTATTTACAATACAAGGAACCATCAATGACATCATTGACACGTGTTATGTCGGTTTTGAAAATTGCATGAAAAAACTCAAACGAGAAAAAGATGAATACACATGTGCAATTTGTAAAAGGCCATCCAATTACCCTACACCAAGGTATAAAAAATTACTTTTGCACTCAACATATTAGTCAAATAATAAAAAATACAATATACAATTGCAGGTTTAGGCTTCAATTGCAAGTCTCAGATGACACTGCAATAGCAATGTTAATGATATTTGACCCTGATGCACAACAACTACTTAACACAACAGCAACTGACCTACTTACCATACAACATGAGTATAAAGGAGAGACACCGAAGCAGTTGCAAAACCTCTGTAATCGTACACTTATATTCAAGATAAAGCTGACGATCACAACTTGAAAGAAGGCTCACACAACTACACAGTCACAAGAACTTTCATCCCAAACAACAACCTTCATGATCAAGCTCTCCTATAAGAAATCAAAATGTTAGTCAAAATCCATATTCAAAACAACTCATCATTGTTTATATTAACTACAAGACTAACGATTATCCTTATTTTATAATAAGGAACCAATTTCAATGCAACAAATATCATCAAATGAAGAAACAACACTGTCAACCAAAAAGGAACCAAGCTTCAATACAAAAAAGAACAAAAAGTCATCCAAGCATGTAGTGGAAGCATCATCAGATGAAGCTCCAAACCTTAAGCGCAAATTAATTAAGGAAAAAGACACTCAAACACACACAAATCATAACATCCTTAGATGAAGAGCCAATCTTCATACAAAGCTTAAGGAGAAAAGCTTCAAAGAAAACAAAACTCAAGGGATAGGCTGAAAAGGAAGCTTTACAAAGTGCTTAATTAGCAACACACCTTGGGGTATTTGATTGAATGTTAAGGGTTAGAAGTTAAAAATAAAAATCACTAGCAACAATTGTAAGCCACATTTGAGTCAGAAGTTGATTCTCAATTTAGTAATATGGATTATTGCAGCCATTGATTTTTTCAATATTTGCAATTTTACTCAACCATTACAAAAATATTGTTACAAATAAAAATATACATACTTTTATGTCACATGTTTAAATAATATAGTAGAGGTTATGAGCAACAACAATATATTGTCTGTTTAAAAAAATTTACAATCATATATCATTTCATAAATAAAAATAAATCTAAAATAGGTTCACGTCGCGCAACGAGTGCGGTAAAAGTCTAGTTATAGATTATAGGAAAGCCAGTTAGTCACAGCAAAAGTCCTCTTTTGTTTAATGCAGCTAGGGGTGACAAAACAGGTCAACCAACCCGACCCGCCAAAAACAAAAACTAGAAAATGGGTTGGTTGGTGGGTTGACCCGCAAAAAATAAAAAAAATTTGAAAACAATTATAAAATATGAGAAAATAGGCATAAAATCAAAAATGGATTGACGGGTTGGTGGGTCGACCCGACCCGTTAAAAAAGTAAAATTAAAAATTAAAAAGGATTAAAGTATATAATTGTTTAAAAATAGGTGGGTTGGGAGGCCAACCCGTCCCATCCCGACTCGGACCAGCTTTCTTGATCGATTAAGCGGGACGGGTCAAAACGGATTGGTGGGTCGAGAATCCCAACCCAACCCACCAAATTCGATGGGTTAGACGGGTTGACTCGTGAATCACAACCCATTTTACCATCCTTAGATGCAGCCTACAAGACCAATGGGTTAAATGCAATTTATATGCACTTTTTGGTGGATGATGTGGAGAAGTTTTTCAACACCTACCCATTCCCTCGCGTTGCCTCTGGATGCAAGTTCTCTATATCTTTGACTCAACGCTATAGATTTTTTACTTTGAATTTCTGTTACCTTTGTTCTCCCTTTACTCTTTTGGAAAATAATTGCCAAATAAAATTTAATCCAACAAAAATTTCAATAGTTTTTACAACTTTGCCTCAGGAAATTAAATATAGTAATACAACTTAATTATCAACTGCAGTTGCACAATTCCTCATAAGGAGGTTGCACTTAAATGCATGGACGAGGTTGACCCATTTCCATGGTACTGATCATTATTCTCTGAAAAAGTACCTACGGTCATTACTATTTGTCTATTGCCACTCATCTCTCTGATTTTTCTTAAAATGACCTTCACTAAATAGATAGTTGAATCCAATACGTTCATTAACAAACAAAGAGCATTTTAGGAAAATGATAAAAATAATTAATTAGACGGATCACAATAGACAAAATGGGGTGTTTGCTTTGCCTTTTGTTTTCATTTTCAGTTTATATGTTTTCACCAATATTTACAAAGGTGTCACCACTTTATTTCATATCAATTGAAAAAAACATAAAGCAAACTACGTACGTCCTATGAGTGGCAATAGATGCTCCCTTAAACTAGTGTTAGTTAATGTATCAGCACAATAATCAAATGTTATCTGATCTTGCAAATGATTCTTTCAATTCTCTTAGAAAATATGAGATGTCAATAACATTGTCAGAAGACCTGATGGAAAGTTAATAGCTTTAATGCTGATTACATTAGGGCTATCACTGCCATTGAAGATGGATTGCGAGGTTCTGAATTGACTTTCACAACTAATAAAATCAGCTTAAATTTTTTTCTCAACTTCTCAACTAATGGTTTATTTGATTGTTGCTTCTCTCTTATAGGTTTGGATGGTGCACTACCGGCACTTTTATCACCCTTGGCTGGCAAGCTGGTTGTTGTACTGGGAGGTGGTGGTTCTGCTAGGAAATCACTTGCTTATGGTGCTGCACAAAAATGGGCAAGAGTTGTTGTTGTTAACCACACATTTGGTAACTTATTGGCATTTGGCCCACATTGTAAGATAATATGTATTAACATAGAGGGTCCAATCATCCACATAAAGCATAATATAGAAGAAAGATCAAGCGAGGCAATGCAGCATTATGAAGAATTTTATATTCTATTTATATTTTTCCATGAAGAGAATTTATCACTTAACACTCAAATTTTGCCTAAAGCTTTGCTTGTGGTCTTACCCTGCCATCATAGGATAATGATGCAAAGATCCATGGTTCACGAGAACTTCACGTCAGCCTTGTACCAAGGCTTTGTCTAGTTACACTTTTGAAAAATTAGTGTATGGATGCTCCTTCTTTTGTGAACCCATGTGAAAGCTTCAATTGTACACATATGATTCTCAACATTTGACCCGGTCAAAGTGTATTCAACTTGTGTAGTATATAATGAATTGTCTGTATTTGCAGATTGACACTGTACATTGGTGTATTATAACGTATATTTTTTTGTATTTTGTATTTATACTTGATTTATTTTATTTCTGTAATATCGTATGAATTATTTAGTTTAATTTTTTTCACTGGTTATTATGTATTTTGTAATACAATAACATTAGTCTATTTTTGTTATAAAAAAAAATTGTACCACATTACAAATACGAGAATCTTAGAATACAAATACAGAACTCTTATTTGCTTTGAACCGTACAAGAAAACATGACAAACATTTAAGCCATGCTAGCATTTCCATCCATCCAAAAAGCTTGATCAAAATGGTGCACCTATGCACCATTTTTTTAAAGGTGCATCATAGCCTTTACCGTGTAACAAACATAAAAACAAGAGTCTATTTTCTCATGTAGGCACGGAATAGTGTTTGAAATAGCAAATCCCATTAAACTATGAAGATCTAACACTTTTGAGTTAGATATTTACCTTTAACTATTGTAGTTACCCCTATTTTTATTGTTATAACTTGCAAAATATATTCACTGTATTGTATTGAATAAGCATAAATAATGTCAAAGTTCATACCAATTAGAGCATATTCCACTTTTACATTTGTTTTATATGTTGATCAAACTTTGAGTATTATGACACTCAATTCTATATATTTGATTGCAATTTCATATATTGTCATCTCTCATTATATACATATCTTGGATTTATGATTGTTGTTTTGAGGTGGCTCGTGCATATTTAGATGATGGTGCATTGAATCAAATCAACTAAAACCTCGAAAAACATTCTACCAAATGCACGATTATTTTGTCCACATAAAATTTCGTACGTTTTGATATTGCAGTTGTTAAACGTGTATGCACATTAGCTTGAGTATATACTACCTCATTAGTATATACACAGACCGTTTAAAAACATAGGTAAAAATTAACGCGACCCCGTAGAAATGCACGGGTAGCATACTAGTTTGAATTGAAACTTTATGGAAATACTATTTGCTGCTAAAACATAACATCAGGAATAATCACATTAACTTTTGGCTTGCAACCTTATTTTATCTCAACACATGCAGCTGAGAGACAACCTTAACATTTGAAAGAAAAATAAAATACATAACAGGACACAAACAAATAAACTGAAAACCGCTGCAACATTTTCTTCACGTAGAACTAGGATTTGGACAAGGAGGAATTGCTATATCCGTAATCCCTTCTAACATCAACACCACACTCTTCATCGTTGGCCGAAGAAAAGGTTCGTCTTGAATACACCAAAATGCCACCTTAACCATATTTTCCAGGACATTTCTATCAATGACTTCCCAAGGAACAAGCTTATTTAACTCTCCAGCAACGTAGCACCTATAAGCCCAACCAGAGAGAAGAATCTCCTCGGGTTCTGAGACATTAACTTGGAGGTTTCTTCTGCAACATAAAATTTCCAACAACACTATTCCGTAGCTATAAACATCTGCCTTCACTGATATTGGGGTGTTCTTGTTCCATTCTGGGGCCAAGTACCCTCTTGTCCCTCTAACCATCGTGAAGGTTCTGGTTTGGTCTGGCATTAAAAGTTTTGCAAGCCCAAAATCGGATATCTTTGCAGTCCAAAACTCATCCATCAAAATGTTGTGTGGCTTTATGTCACAATGAATGATTGGTGCCTCACACTCTTCATGGAGATAGAGGATCCCTCTTGCAATGTCCAATGCCATTCTTACTCTCTCATCCCAATCTGGACGCCTTTCATTCCCAAAGAGAAGCTTTCCAAGGGAGCCGTTGCTCATGTACTCATAAACCAGAAGCCTTTTAGAACCCTCAGCACAAAAACCGAGCAACCGAACCAGGTTCCTGTGGTGGGTTTTCCCGATGGCTCGCACTTCTGCTTGAAACTCCCTTTCTCCTTCTTCCACTAACTTCTCAAGTCTCTTCACCGCAATCAGTCTCCTCCTACCACCTCCTTTGTTTAAACCCCCTTTATAAACGGCTCCAAAAGAGCCTTGACCCAACTCTTGGCTGAAATTATTTGTTGCTCTTTTCAGCTCACCGTATGAAAACCTTCTCAAAACCACCTCTTCATTCAGCCCCAAGTTTCCATTTCTGTCCGTTAGTCTTTTGTACCTTAATACCCTAATCTTGTACATGTAATGGCTGGATACGGCAATCGCTGAACACAAAAGCATAGTAAATACCAACGTAACAACAATAATATTTACCACTGCTTTGTTACTTGTGACCTTGATTGGAGGTGGTGGTGGGGGAATAGGTTTATTTTCAATATTATTATTATTATTATTCTCATTCCCCACTCTCACCTTTAAGAATGCTGTGGTGGAGCTTTCCTCATTTAACCTTTGGACATATCTCAAAGGCAGCCCTTGTTTCTTGCAACTTCTTCCGTCATACAGTGCAGCCCAACAATTGCAATCAGCCAAACAAGCAGAGGAGCATTCATCTTCAGATGACATTCCACTAGACTTAAAATAAGTATAGTCCTTCCATACAATGTTGTTCATCGGGACCATGTTATAGAAGGCAGCACCATCTTTCTCACCTCTACACTCTGCAGCTTTTGAATAGTTCCTTTCGCAGCCGAGGGTCTTTTCATTTGCATCTATAAACTTATAACCCTTGAGACAATTGCACAGTGGTTGGTCGTCATTGAATGTGCAGTAGCTGTTGAAGCCACAAAACCCTTTTACTTCACACGTGCTTTTCTCTGGCCATCTTCCGATAACTTTGTCACTGTCATTGTTAACATGATGAACATACAGCCGAAAAACCCCATCAAAATCGAGGGTTGCACGATAAATGGTCTGTTTCGGGTTCTGGTTCCTAGTGCTGTCGTCAACTAAAGTCATAATTTCCGAATTGCTGCTATTTCTGATCTGAAGTATACCTGTTTCGTTGAGGTAAAGATGATAGTCATCAATACCATTCTTAGTAGTAGCAGAGTCAGAGGCCCAGTAAGCATCCCATCCTGTTTGAGTTGTGTATGCTGGATACAGAACAAGATTTCCATCCTTCTGCATCTTGAGACTAAACCGTCCAGTTGAGCGGTTGGTATCTGATAAACTAGATGACAGTTGGCCTCCAGCAAGTAGAGATTGACCCCCTAACAAAGTATCAGTTGGGTGATCGAAACTCTGCCATATGGTGCGGGAATTGTTGTCGCATAGTACAAAGTTCCCATTGTCAAGCATGGACGCATAGGAAGCTGCTGCTGTTGTTGCTTTAGCATTAATAATAACCTTCTCTTGTCCTCGGTCGGTTACTATTAGTTTACCATTCACTGTAAATTGTAGCTTTGCATTTGAGGTGAATGGAGGATCATCCCGGTTTGCAGTCCATACTACTGTGTTGTTCTTCTTGCCAACCAACCAAATTCCAACGACAAAGCCATTGCCTTGCGGATAAAAGCCAAAAGCAAATAGACCAGAATCGGAAGTCCACCGAGGAGGCTGAGTTGTGGGAGAAAGTGAGGTACCGGGTGGTACTTGCATTTCACCTCTAATACCTACTAGTGATGAATATAAGGACACGATGAACAGCAAGAAGGTGATAATAATAATTGGAGTAATAGCAGCATCCATAACTATTGTGTTTGGGTGGGTCTTGATGATCTGAGAAGAGGAACAGAGTTGCTGTTTGCTAATGTACGTCACTCACTGCCTTGCATAGTTTAATTTAAAGGAAAGAAAAATGCTAATTTGTAGTACGAAGCAATGAGGTGTCAATCTTATCCTTAAATTTGTTTCTTTCATCTATTAGATTGGTCGAATTTCGTTTTCCAGCTGTCATACTCAATACTCAATAGCACCACTGGAAGGAAATGAAATGGCCTCGATTCCAAAGACTTACTACTTTTCTTCGTCAATGCTTCAAATTAAAAGAGATTCGTGGAAATTAGCAATGCAAGAGTGCAAGACTTTGACCATCAAGTCTTCCCTGGGGCCATCATCCAACTGGAAGGAAAGAAACATCTTCCAATAAAGAAGACAGCCTCTAACATCACCTCACTTCGTTGTCTCTCTCTTTGTCTAGTACTGATAAGAATTCAGGCATCCGAAAGGTCCCCTTAAAAACCGGCTTATAAGGGGGTGGTCTACCTAGCTATATAAGCAACGGTCAGGCTCGTTAACCACCCGATGTGGGACTCGCAACACGCCCCCTCGAGCCTGGGCTCGTCACCACAAGCGAGGGCTAGCGGCACTATCCACACCACCAGGCAGAACGTGGCTCTGATACCATGTTAAGAATTCAGGCATCCGAAAGGTCCCCTTAAAAACCGGCTTATAAGGGGGTGGTCTACCTAGCTATATAAGCAACGGTCAGGCTCGTTAACCACCCGATGTGGTACTCGCAACACGCCCCCTCGAGCCTGGGCTCGTCACCACAAGCGAGGGCTAGCGGCACTATCCACACCACCAGGCAGAACTGGCTTTGATAAATATTGTGCGTTAGGCAATTGAGTCAAATGCAATATAGAATTAGGGGGTAAGTCTTGATTGGACCCAGTGAGTGGGGATTTTTTCCCTGCAGGCAAAACACCAGCGAGTGAATATCCTTTATTGAATTCTTCTATAATTAATTAACCCATTAAACAGAATTGCAGAGCCAAAGGCCCCAGGGAAAAACAAACATCAAAATAATTGCAAACAAAGCACGTCTTCATTATCATCTGCCTTCTCATGTTGCATGAATGCATTACCAAATATGGAAGTCCAAGATAACCGACAATCAGCCACTCATGGACCGATGGAGAACAAAATAGCTTCGTGGATAAAATCAGCTTAACTATACTGTTGATCCCTTTAGTTAGTTTCACTAATGTTTGATTATGGTCCTCCCAGTTTTACTCCCTAGAATGGTTGTTATTCAAGTAGTTTTCAAATTGATTCAATTAAGCCCAGTATCAGGATCATGTTCATGAAGCACTCTTCTACTGATTTGGCATTATTATGCCAAGTCACTATGAGGATAACATTGTAACAATTGAAATGAGAAGGGCTGAAATCAAATTTCAGCGGAAGTAGGAAGACCAAAAGCTTAAAGCCAATAAAATACTAGAACAACCTAAGTCCAAGTTAGATGTGTCAATGTCATCAAGGTCCACAATGTTGAGATCCCTATTTTTTTTTTTTTTTTGCAAGAGGTTATAGTAGTAATTTGCTTTCAGAAAGTTGATAAGGAGGCCTAACCCTGGTACACCCATGTTTTACTGTAGTGATTTACTCATCAGGATTATGCTTGATTCCATCTCATCGCCTTTTGGAAAAACTTGTAACTGCTCTAACTAGCTAGACATAATAATAGTTCCGTAAATCTCACGGATTAGACATAATCTAACTACCTTTGTCAAAGATCACGACTGTCAATTAGAAAATGAGAACAATGTTCCCGAGTCAGAGTGAGTAAACTTGTTCTCCAAGTTAAATAGACGGGTTAAGTTTCACTTAGTTCCTCCAAATCAGAAATTCAAGGGGTGGGGCGTTAAATTATACGCCAATCCATGCCTAATATAGAGGGCAACTATTACTGCAAACACAAATAACCAAGAAATCTTTTTTTCCTCCTCTTCTTGAAACATATATAAGCTTAAGAGAACCTAATCTACTCAATTTAGTTCACAACACTTTTGTAAAAGACTTAACCGTGAGCAATTTTACTTGATTAAGCATCCACTTTAATCCAATTGCAGCAGAGCACTCATTATTGCAAGCACTACTTAGTCAGTCTAAATTGTAAACTTCATCTAAAGTCTGTACAATTCTAAAAGCATTTTTTTCATCTTTCTCTAGCAGAAAATATATCCCCATTTGAGCTTACATTAATATGGCTATTCAAAAGGGTCTCAAACCACCCACTACCTGATCTCTGATTTGAAAATATAGCAAAGAATTGTACAGGATTATGTGCACACTCGTTCTTGGTGCTTATAAAAAAAAACACTCATTCCTGGCAAATGAAGAATGCAATTAACAAATAAATATACCAAATTTTCACGACCGGTTTGAGTAGATTTGGATCACAACCGGAAAGAAATATACCAATTTTTTATTAATGGCAAGCACAGAAGCTAGCTTTTTATATAATTCATGACAAGAACACAACCCGAACAACAATATTCACGAAAAAAATGAAACCACAGTAGTACACGTACTAAATATATGTGTGCAAAGACAATTGATACAAGCAACGTAATATCCCTAGACTATTCAAATTTCAACCAAGGGAGCTGAAGAGGGAGGAACTGGAATATCTTTCAATCCTTCCAACATCAAGATGACATTCTTCATTGAAGGACGGAGAGATGGGTGGTATTGCACACACCACAACCCCACCTTCACCATTCTTTCCAATATCTTCCAATCTACATCTTCTTCTTTTTCTTCCTCATGTCTAATAAGCTTGTTTAACTGCCCTGCTGCCAAGCATTGATATACCCAGCTGGAAAGAAGGATTTGGTCAGCTGAGGAAACATTTGTCTCTATACTGCTTCTGCGGCAGACAATCTCCAACAATACCATGCCAAAACTGTAGATGTCAGCTTTTACTGATAGTACTGATGCATCATTCTGCCATTCAGGTGCCAAGTACCCGCTCTTCCCATCATCCCCATTATTTCTCATTCTTGAATGGTCCCTCTTTAATAGCCTTGCCAATCCAAAATCAGTGATTTTTGCAGTCCATGCTTCATCCATGAGTATATTTCTAGGCTTTATATTGCAATGGATGATTCTGACCTCACACTCTTCATGTAGATACAGGAGTCCTCTAGCCACATCCAATGCAATTTTTATTCTCTCTTTCCACGACAGGCGCCGCATGTTCCCTTCTTCAAACAGAAGATTCGCAAGTGACCCGTTGCTGAGATATTCATAAACAAGAAGCTTCCTAGATCCATCTATACAAAAACCAACAAGCTTAACCAAATTCCTATGATGAGTTCGAGCAATGGCAGTAATTTCAGCTCGGAATTCTCTCTCCCCTTCATCAGCAATTCTCTCCAGTCTCTTGACAGCAATCCTTTTGTTGTTACTGTCGTCACGGTCACCACCTATTGTGCCTCTATAAACTGCTCCAAATGATCCTCCGCTACCTATCTCTTCCGTGAATCCCCCAGTTGATTTCACAAGTTCATCATAAGTAAATGAACGCAACGAATATTCTTCTTCGGTGAATCCCAGTTTTTCAGTTTCAGACAAGGTTTTATACTTATAAACTTGACGCCTGTAAGTGAAGAAAACCGACACCGCAAACACCAAACAAATGAGTGAAATGGAACCCAAAGTAAAGCCTAGGATCATAATCTGACTTCTCTTGTTATCAACAACGACCACGGGCTTAGGCACATGGTTCTCAGTGTTGTTTGAAGTTGGAGGTGGACTAATGACAGTTCCTGAAGGTTTCTTCAAGAAGGCTAGAGTGGTATCGTCACTTTGAATTTGAATCCTGGCATATATAAGTGGAAGCCTATATTTATAGCAGATGCCCTCCTTTGTATAAATTGCTCCCCCGCAATCACAATCTTCCAGGCAAGCCTTCTCACAAGTTTCCTTCTTCATCGTCATAACCGAATATGGAATATCACCCAATGACAAATTCTCAAAGTGAGTAACATGATACAACATCATTGGGTCTTCACTGCTTTCACAATCATCTTTGCTATGGTTCTGTACGCAGTTCAGACTGCTGCTTTCGGTCTTGGAGATGGAAGGGATAAAACCAGGAAAACAGTCACACGAAGCATTACCATTACCCTTCTTGCTCGAGCAATAACTATTCAACCCACAAAACCCCTTGATTTGACACGTATCATTCACTGCTTGCCACAACACTTTCACATGTACTGTGCTAGTATTATTGCCCTCGAATTGGTGCTCGTACAAAATGAAGTTGCCATCTACTTCAAGTGTAGCACGGTAGATTATTGAAGTTGTGTTCTGTGACTTGTTTCTCCTACTATCATTGAAACATCCAAGGCTATAGCCATATAAGCAAAGAGAGCCTTCATCGTTAAGACTGAGCGTTACGGAATCCGTTCCAACAAAAATAGAACTCCGTGAAGCCCAGTAAGCATCCCTATCACCTCCGTAGCTGTTTGAAGGGTAGGCCACGAGGTTTCCATCAGTTTGCATGCTGAGATAGAAACGTCCACTGGAATGGTCTGATTTGGACATACTAGAGACGAGTTCACTACCGGAAGTTAAATTCTGACCTCCTAGTATGGTGTCAGTTGGGTAATCAAAGCTTTGCCAGATAACATTAAAATGCTTATCATACAGCACAAAGTTGCCAGAATCATGCATAGACGCCGAAGCTACTGCTGCCTTTGAATCTGGATCTCTTTCTACTGAGTCTAAATTTTGAGGTAAGTCTTCGTTTCCATTTTGAAGAAGCAGGCCTTGCATGGTTAAATTCAATATAGAATTAGAGGAGAGTGGTGGTTTATCACGATCAGCAGTCCAGACAACAACATTGGCTGTGTTTTCATATGGACTAACCAACCATATTCCAATACCAAAGCTATCATTACCTTGTTGGTAAAAGCCAAAAGCAAAATGGCCAGAACTTGATGGCCATGAAGTATTATTGCCTTTAGGAGAGAGCAAAGACCCCAACCGAATGATGACGCAAGAGTCATTTTTCTCAGCTGTGGTTTCTATTGTAAATAGCATGAAGAACAGTAAGAACAAAACAGGGGTGGAACTGGAAGCCATAGAATGAATTGGAAATGGAAACTGCTTTTCTGGTGTCTCAAAGAAAATGATGATTCTTACTAATCAACTCGCTCGCCTAACCAGAACTGTTAAGGACAAAACATTTATTATGGGGACTACTCAATAATTCTCCATTTGAAGACTTGACTGGCTCTCATGCATTGCTTCAAGAGTTCAAGTCGCCCTGAATTCTGAAATTCCACGCATGCTTCAAAAACACGTGGTCCACATGCCGTGTTCACTGGTTAATGTACACCATGGGGGGAAAATGATTTTTTTTTGACGTAAGATGGGGGGAAAAAGATGAAGAATAGGTAAATTTTACTCTGCGTAAACCGTGTGGGGCAAGGGAAAATAGAAATTTGGTTTGCACTTACAAGTTACAAAATCAGTGAGTATAAGCATAGACCTGTAGTCATCGACTCTCTGTCTTGCACAATATAGGTGAATAAATTAAGTACTTTTCTGGTGTTGTTTCAACATTTAAGAGATACTAACAACAATAACAATAAAACCTCTTTTTTTTTTTTTCAATGTGAGCTTGGTTACATATATTCTCTGTTATTAGCTATTGAGAGTGGCAATTTGGAGGCACAAGAAAAATTGAAGAAAACTTATTGCATGAGAGGGGTTAACCCAGATATGACTCAACTCCCCATAACTTGGTGTTGATTAGTTTAGTGGAGTGGTTTTATTTGCAGATTTCTGCTATTTCTCCCCATAACTTGGATTGATTTTTTTTCTTTAAATAAATAAATAGCTAATGCAATGAGTTTATAGCTCAATTAGAATGGACTCAAATCTTTGAGACTTTTGTCACATTGATGTCTAATGTTTAGATGTTTCACCAAATTATTTGTCTCCTTCATCTAAGTCTTTAAGATCGGGCGTGGTTGTGATGTAGGAGTTTTATAAAAAAATTCTTCTAATTATTTGTCTCGTAGAAAACAAAAATGTTTTGGACATTTTAACATAAATATATAAATATTTAGACTAATGTAATATTAAAAGTTCAAATATTAAAAAGTAAATCAACTCAAATGCATCGTACGTTGAGCTTATTTATTGAGTTTATTTGCTTTGGTTGTTGCTTTAGGTACATAGTGTGACTTGCAAATTAATCCAGGTATTTTACTTTAAAATTTATTTTATTTTTTAAACAAACTCAAACCATGTATTTTAGTTGAATTACTTTTTACACAAACTGAGCCGGTATTTATTTTTTGAGATGTTTAATTCCTTTGCATGGCACCTTTCAATTCCAGTTTAGTGATGCAGAATATTTCGTATGTTCATTAGGATCACTAACCTCTTGAAGGGTCATTTGCCAGCTGACTGAACTTTAGGATGGGTATCGGTTAAAACCTTCAAATAGAGAAATGGATTAAGGAAACATATTCAATAACGTACAAGAAATTAGAATTCATAATGTATTTGTTCTCCCAGTTTCTTTTCTTTCCTAGCTTCCCATAAGTATTTTATTTGATTAAAGTTGGTCAATAAAAAAAACATGACAATTGAGGGACCAGATCCTCTAATGTTGAAAAAAACACGAGGGATTATGTTTTTAATCCTCACCATTCAATCCCCTTATCCCCCATTTTTAATATTTTAAACACACACTCTCTCTCTCTCTCCTTAAGATTTTTTTAACGTAAGATGGGGGAAAAAGATGAAGAATAAGTAAGTTTTCCTCTGCTTAAACCGTGTGGGGCAATGGAAAATAGAAATTTGATTTGCACTTACAAGTTACAACATCAATGAGAATAAGCATAGACCCATAGTCATCGACTATCTGTCTTGCACAATATAGGTGAATTAATTAAGTACTCTTCTTGTGTTGTTTCAACATTTAAGAGATACTAACAACAATAACAATACAAACTCTTATTTTTTCAATGTGAGCTTGGTTACATGCGTTCTCTGTTATTAGCTATTGAGAGTGGAAATTTGGAAGCACAAGAAACAATTGAAGAAAACTTACTGCATTAGAAGTGTTACGTGCTATTAAAGGATAGAAATCTGCTATCCAAAAAATGATGTCTCGATGTTCTCCACCAATCAAATGTTGGGAATATTGAGCATAAATATTAATGAGTTGTGATTTTGCTTTCTTAAATGTCAAATTGTTATTGGTGGGGGACAGAAAAAATGACAGGAAATTGGGACAAAAGATCTCCATCCGCTATTAAAACCAAGATATGACTTGACTCCCCATAACTTAGTGTTGATTAGTTTATTGGAGTGGTTTTGTTGGCAGATTTCTGTTATTTCTCCTCATAACTTGGATTGATTTTTTTTTTTTTTTTAAAAAAAAAGCTAATGCAATGAGTTTATAGCTCAATTAGAATTGACTCAAATCTTTGAGACTTCTGCCACATTGATGTCGAATGTTTAGTTTCACCAAATTATTTGTCTCCTTCACCTAAGTCTTTAAGACTGGGTGTGGTTGTGATGTAGGAGTTTTATAAAAAAATTCTTCTAATTATTTGTCTCGTAGAAAACAAAAATGTTCTGGAAATTATAACATAAATACATAAATATTTAGACTAATGTAATATTAAAAGTTCAAATCTTAAAAAGTAAATCAACTTAAATGCATGATACGTTGAGTTTATTTGCTTTGGTTGTTGCTTTAGGTACGTAGCATGACTTGCTAATCCAAGTATTTTACTTTAAAATTTATTTTATTTTTTAAACAAAGTCGAACCATGTATTTTAGTTGAATTACTTTTTACATAAACTGAACCTGTAATTATTTTTTGCTATGTTTAATTCCTTGGCATGACACCTTTCAATTCCAGTTTAGTGATGCAGAATATTTCGTATGTTCATTAGGATCAGTAAACTCTTGAAGGGCCATTTGCCAGCTGACTGAATTTTAGGGTGGATATCGGTTAAAACCTTCAAATAGAGAAATGGATTAAGGAAACATATTCAATCAAGTACAAGAAATTAGAATTCATAATGTATTTGTTCTCCCAGTTTCTGTTCTTTCCTAGCTTCCCATAAGTATTTTATTTGATTAAAGTTGGTCAATAAAAAAAACATGACAATTGAGGAACCAGATCCTCTCATGTTGGAAAAAACACGAGAGATTATATTTTTAATCCTCACCATTCAATCTCCTTATCCCCCATTTTTAATATTTTAAACACACTCTCTCCTTAAGATTTTTTTAAAGTAAGATGGGGGAAAAAGATGAAGAATAAGTAAATTTTCATTTGCGTAAACCGTGTGGGGCAATGGAAAATAGAAATTTGGTTTTCACTTACAAGTTACAACATCAATGAGAATATGCATAGACCCATAGTCATCGACACTCTTTCTTGCACAATATAGGTGAATTAATTAAGTACTCTTCTTGTGTTGTTTCAACATTTAAGAGATACTAACAACAATAACAATAAAACCTCTTATTTTTTCAATGTGAGCTTGGTTACCTGCGTTCTCTGTTATTAGCTACTGAGAGTGGAAATTTGGAAGCACAAGAAACAATTGAAGAAAACTTATTGCATTAGAAGGGTTACCTGCTATTAAAGGATAGAAATCTGTTGTCCCAAAAAATGATGTCTCGGTATCCTCCACCAATCAAATGTTGGGAATGAGTATAAATATTAATGAGTTGTGATTTTGTTTTCTTAAGTGTCAAATTGTTATTGGTGGGAGACAAAGAAAATGACAGGAAATTGGGACAGAAGATCTCCATCCGCTATTAAAACCAAGATATGACTTGTCTCCCCACAACTTAGTGTTGATTAGCTTATTGGAGTGGTTTTGTTTGCAGATTTCTGCTATTTCTCCCCATAACTTGGATTGATTTTTTTTTTTTTAAAAAAAAAATAGCTAATGCAATGAGTTTATAGCTCAATTAGAATTGACTCAAATTTTTGAGACTTATGCCACATTGATGTCGAATGGTTAGATGTTTCACCAAATTATTTGTCGCCTTCACCTAAGTCTTTAAAATCGGGTGTGGTTGTGGAACAAAACTCTGTTGTCCCAAAAAATAATGTCTCAGTGTCCCCCCACCAATCAAAGACTGAAAATATATATATATGTTAATGAGTTATGATTTTATTTTATTAAGAGTATGCTTGGGAAAGCTGAAAAAAATAGATTATGTTGATAATCAATTATATGTATAATCGATTATTGTGATAATTGATTATAATCAAAATCTGTTTTTGTTTGGGTATGTTTACTGAAAATCGATTTTAAAATAATCTATTTCGTTTGGGTGGTGCAAAAAAAAATTCATTTTTACATAGTAAATTACGAAAAAGGGTATAAAGTTATTTTTATAATTTAATAATACTTGTTTGAAGTTATTTTTGTAGGGATAAATAGGGAAGAAAGTTTTGAGAATGAAAAATAATCAAATCACAACAATCTTAAGCTAAAACAAATTAGATGGCATAAAACATTTTTTTTCCCCCAAAAAAAACTTTTTTATAAATTTAAGCTAATTGTCAAACATGATAAATTATTTATGAAACAACTTTTTAGCTAAAAAACAGCGGAAATGGAAAAAATCTATCTTTCCCAAACATGCTCTAAGTGGCAAATTATCATTGGTGGGGGACATAGAATATTACAGAAAAACGAGACAGAAGATTTTCATATGTGGCTGTGATGTAGGAATTTTATAAAAAAATTCTTCTAATTATTTATCTCGTAGAAAACAACAATGTTATGAACATTTTAACATAAATACATAAATATTTAGAATCTGTTTGGTAAAATTAGCTGTTAGTGGATAAGCTAGCTGATAGCGGATAACTTATAGCGGATAGCAGATGAGGTAGCTGATAGCGGATAGCGGATAAGCTAGCTTATTTTCTGTGAAAGTATTTGATAAAACTAGCGGTTGAACTAGCTGAAAAATATAAAATGACATAAAAGGACATCTTCATTAATGATTTTACATAAAAGAGAGAGAAGAGAATAAAGGTAAAATTAAAAGAAGATAATAAGGATAAAAGTGGAAAGAAAAATGAAACGCTATAAGCTATAAGCTCAAACGCTACTTCAAGTAGCGTATGGAAAAAACGCTATAAGCTCGTGAAAAAACGCTATAAGCTCGTGACAGATGCGCTTACCAAGCGGGGCTACTTTCTCATCCGCTATAAGCCATCCAATATAAACTCGTTGAAGTGCCTTACCAAAGAGGCTCTTACACTAATGTAATATTAAAAGTTCAAATCCTAAAAAGTAAATCAACTCAAATGCATGGTACATTGAGTTTATTTGATTTGGTTGTTGCTTTTGGTACGTAGTGTGACTTTCTAATCCAGGTATTTTACTTTAGAATTTATTTTATTTTTTAAACAAACTCGAACCATGTATTCGAGTTGAATTACTTTTTACACAAACTGAACCATTATGTTTAATTCCTTGGCATGGCACCTTTCAATTCTAGTTTAGTGATGCAGAATATTTCGTATGTTCATTAGGATGAGTAACCTGTTGAAGGGTCATTTGCCAACTGACTGAACTTTAGGGTGGGTATCAGTTAAAACCTTAGCAACAATTCCTCAATGGAAGGTATTCTTAACTGCTAGCCTCATTATGAGCACCCCTTCAAGGAGACAAATGCCTCTTTAATTGGCCATAGTTTCATTCTGAATAGCATCAAAGTTACCTGAGAAGACAACTCCTAAAGTGATAAAATTGTTAAATTTTTATTAGGACTTGGATCCAAATTGATTTGCATTTTTATTTTAGTTTTAAACTTTACTTATTTATAATTGTGATTCTAATCCATGGTCATCCAAGTAAGGTGGTAGCTTGAATGCAACTATGCAACAAGATCCAACTTGCATATCTAAAACCACTGATGGGACTGATATTGTAGCTACCTGAGTGCCTATGAATTTTACATGTAGTTTACAAGTGATGGATGCTAACTCTGATAAACACTAATGTGCTGAATGTGGTCTTCTAAAGCTCGTTTGATTTTAAATTTTGGATTTTGAGATTTGAAATGTTGAATTTTAGTGCTATTCCTCATTTTTTTTTAAATCTTTTTATGCGATTTTTTCTGGCCAAATTATACAGAAATTTTGCAGTACTAACACTTGCTAGACATAAAAACCAAGGGATGTGAAAAATCAAAATGCTGTGTTGAACTATGAGACCTGGAGACATTGCACAAACATCACTTCTTCTAATAATGAGTGACAAATTGACAAATCAAAACAACGAAAATTCCCATTACATATATGTTACTAATATATGGCCAGTTCAGCTATATTGTTATATGCTCATTGACTTTGACATTATTGTATGCATAAATTTGGCTTCATTATTATATGCGTAAATTTGGCTTCATCTTTCGGTTTAGGTTCCTGTTTTCCATCAAAGTCTTTCTCCCGAAAGAAATAAGAAAGTTTTTGTACCAACTATTAATTAGTTTTCTCTAATAATCCAAAATTCTACTTTTTGCAGGTTAGATGATGCACACCAATTATTCATTGAGAAGAGCAAATACCTAAGAGGTTTGTCTTGTATTGTTATTATTACTAAGAAAGTTTTCTAACTATAGTTATATTGACAACTAATGCATATGTTAACTTTACTCATCTCTAAATGTTTCTATATTTCGTTGATATGAAATGCGTGAAGAAGACAAGAGAGGATTATAATTGGAGAACAATTATTGGCACCATCCTTTCAATTGTCTAAAGCTGTAAATAATCATGCAAAAGTTTGAAGTTTTTAGTTACTGTTCTTTGCTATTCTTTGTCATAGTGTTTACTCTTTATGCAATAGCTTTATATAAATTCATATTTTGAAAATCTAATATTCTTAAAACTAAACTTAAAAGTTTGTTATGGTTATCGACTATGACTTCCCTTATAGTATAATATATTTTTGTCTCATTTTCTTTAGCTACTATCATGATATTTTAAGTGATGTAATCAATGCTTGCTTTCATCTTAGTGTGTTCATATTCAAGTATAGACTCATTTTTCACTTTAGTTCCTTTCTACACATAGTATGTTCTGTTCTGCCTTATTTTAAACTTCCAAATGTGTGTCCAAAATGATGAATTTACAAGAATATGCGGGTGTCCATTACAAATGGTAGAGCTGCTGAAAGGTGACTGAGAACATCCTTATTGTCACGTGCATTAATTGGTATTCATTTAGAGTAATGTGGTCCAACAAGTTGGACACAGTCAGGGGCGGATCTACTGTGTATCGAGGGTGTGCACCTGAACCCCCTAGATTTTTTTTTTCCTTTATAATATCCCATATGAAAAAAATTGCCCCTCATAATTGGTAAAATTACATCATGCCACTGAGTCCCTGACCCTCTCTCCTCTCTCCTCACTCCTCACAACCCTCTGACCTTCTCTCTCCCCTACCCACAACAAAAGAACCTGAGGCTAAAACAGAAAAGCCACCACAAACACCAAGTCACCAACGCCACTGGCCCACTGCTCCGCCGTCCACCAGCTAGTACCGCTCGACCAGCAGCTCTGGCTCCACGCGACCAGGTCCTCCGCGCGGCCAGCAGGAAGCAGCTCTGTGCGACCAGGTCTTCCCTTCTTCTTCCTCTTCTTCTTCTCCTCCTCTTCTTCTTCCTCTGATTTTGCTGGCTGGATTGGGGATTTGGGGTTTTGATTTTGGGGATTTTAGGGTTTGGATTATGGGTTTTGTAATATATTTTGTAATCTAAATTGCTGGTTGTATTTTGTTAGTAGTGTTCCACGTCTAATTGGTTTATGTGGTTTTATTTTTTTAAACTTTGTATTAACTTTGTTTCTTTAATTGCAGGAGATAATGGAAATTTTTTTTAAGAGGAGATTACCAACGAATGAGCAACAATCTTGTGACATATATCGAAGCGGTTAACAGCATCACTTGATTGCATTCGCTTATTATAGAATCAAGGATTACCTTTTCGTGATCATGATGAATCAATCGATTCTGTCAATCGATTATTGAATTTTTTGGAAGCAGATTGTTCTTTTTTGAAATATTTTGCACCCCCTGACTCCTGGTCCTAGATCCGCCACTGGACACAGTGCAGTTGCTACCATTTAGTTATTGCGTGAGGGGGATGTTAGATATATAACAAAGACACTTAAGCTTTTGGGAAAGATGGTTCATGCCAATGATAAAACCATAAATCCTGCCTTTTTTTGTATCTTTATTGTTTTTCCTCTTTGTATTGGAGGGCCACAAAGAGGATGATGAAGAAGAGGATGAGGAGGAGGAGGAGGAGGAGGATGACGACTGAGATTGGTCTTCAGAACTCAAAATATGATGTTTAATTGGTGGGGAAGGCTGTAATGTATTTTGTCTGTGCATACTATGCAACTCCTTTTGGATGCTCGTGTTGGTAGAAAATTTGTCTTCTTGCTCTTGGTGTTAGCAAACATGGCATCCATGGAGGGATGGAAGAAGATGAGAGAAATGTGAATATGTAATTGATAGAATATGAAAAGTAATTACAAATGATTAAATCAAGCATTTATATTAGCTAATGATCTAATAACTAATTATTAACAAACTAACTCATCTCTAACTAACACTAACTATATCTCTAATTGCCACACAAGCTGGAAGTGCTGGCACTTTAAGCTTGGGAATGAACAGCACAATACAAGTAGAAAAAAAAATCATTAATTAAAGATTACAAAGATACAAGCCGTAATCACATCGACTAATCAAGAAAAAAATTCGAAAAAAATATAAGCAAGGGCCGAAGTTCATAAATCTGAGAAGTTTTCGACCATCTTTTGGGCCTATTTGATCTTCTTCTTGTGTCTCCACGACACTCTTTCCAAAAGCAAAAGAATCTTGTCAGAATGAACATTGGTAAAAATTATGAATTTGTATGTGAAATGAGCTAACTTACTGTAATTAACATCAGTTATAAGTCGCTACAAAATGGGCTCTATAGACTTCCAAATATCAATGTCAATTTTAGGCAACCGCTTAACCACCATCATGGACAGAAGTAAGAAGAAAATTTGAATGCTTAACCACCGTCATGGGCAGAAGCAAGAAACAATTATCAATGTTTAATCAATTTTTGTTGTTGCATTGATGTAAAGAAAGTGAATGTCATAAATGGTGACAAAAATTCAACAAGGAAAAAGAACAAATGAGAGAAATAAAGGTGATTGTAGGTGAGATGATATCTCCATCGTAGGGGTGGACAAGAATATCCGGACCGACCAAATCCGAGATAATTGTCTCCAAATCCTGCACCGCGGACGGGTTGTCACAGGCTTCGAGTTGGCGGTTTGAAAAATGAGAGTTAGAGGCGGTTGATGGCGGTTAGGCTCAGTTCCGAAAATTTCTCACCGTCGGTGACCGAACCCAATCGAGGATTGTGAAGTTTCTAGTTCTGCTATGGAGGTTGTAAACTTCTTGTTCTATACTGCTTCATGAAGGTTCATGGTGATGGGGATTCACGACGAAGACGAAGACAGAGAAGGAGGAGGTTTCATTTTTTAAAACTTTAAATGATATTATTATTTAAATAGGAAATTAATTCAGTCTTTCTCTTTCTCCCAGACATCAATCAATCAAAGCTTTATTTTGCAGACCCGTCACCCCTTCCCCCATTGTTGGATTTTGGGTTAGGATAAAGAATGCTTTTTTGTTTTGTTTTTTATGTTTATTTTTTTAATCTTTTAAAACATATTATTATTTATCTCTATTTTCTGTTAGCAATGGGTTTTCACCCATTAATTTTCTTCACAAATTTGGGCTTAGCCCATTATACTTATTTTTATTTTATTTTTCACATGAAGTCAATATTTC
Organism: Ammopiptanthus mongolicus; assembly: GCA_039655645.1. Classification (NCBI taxonomy): domain Eukaryota; kingdom Viridiplantae; phylum Streptophyta; class Magnoliopsida; order Fabales; family Fabaceae; genus Ammopiptanthus; species Ammopiptanthus mongolicus. Next base: position 41,523,910 of record CM077346.1, read on the forward strand.
CTTTTCTACCAATCATCTCTCTCTCTTCAACTCCTTCTTTTTCGTTCCCTCTCCCCTTTGTCTTTTCTTTCCATTTTGTCCCCTTCATGGTCTCATCCCTCTGTTTTGTCAAAGCAAAAGAGTGCAAACAAAATTATAACTATTCCAGGGATCACTTCCTTTTTTGCTGAAATTCATTAAACTCTATTCATTACAATACTATTGTTTTCAAAATTCATTACTCAAGCGAAAAAATCGTTTTTTTTAGATTTGAGTTGTTGCTTGCAGATCCAGATCCAGTGCAAATCACTCCAGATCCATTGCAAATCTCTCTCCTTACCCATGCAAATCCGTCCGAACTGTCCGACACCCGATCTACCTGACCACCCAACCAAACTGTGCAAGAAACGGATGGAAACAGATGCCATTTTTGCTTCCTCGATTTTCTTCGGATTTGAATTTTTCGACCCGAATCCGACCGATGTCCACCCCTACATTGATGGCCGCCATTAGAAACATTTGGTGACATTGCTAATTCAGAGAACTCTGTCACTGGAAAATAAAGGCAAATGAGTGCCAGACTCCACTTTTTCATTACTAAGTGGATTGGACACCAAGTGATAGCCACCAAGATATTGACTTGACTCCAGTTGTCTTGGCTGAGAAACGAAAATTTTAATGAACAAGCATCAGATGGGAACAATGAGCTTGCTACTACACCCAAGGATGAGCAAGTTGCTCTGAAACGCAACTTCTTTAGGTCTGATTCCTCTGTGATGCACCTAAAGAACGCATAGTTCCACCACCACAAAAGTCCCCAACTAATTCCCTCAGAATTTTCTCGTGCCATTGAATTTTCAGGAAGATTCAAGATTGAATCTTGAGAGAGAGAAACACACTCCTTTGGAAACGAACAGAGAGGGAATAAACATGGTGAGGAATCTCGCAGATAAAGAGCAGAGGCAAAAAATTTGTCTCGTGAACTGAAGAGGAGAAAGATTAAAAATAGAGCAATGCCTCAGAGGAAGGAAAAAGGAGAAATTAGATTTGATAGGAAAGTAAAATGAAAGAGAAAATTAACCAGAAAAAAATAAAATGCAGCAGAAAAAACTTAAGGCGGATGATATCTCTTCGATATCATCTTAGGAAATATGACATCCATAGAGGGATGGAAGAAGATGAAAGAAATGCGAATATACAATTGATAGAATATAAAAAATAATTACAAATGAGTAAATCAAGCCTTTAAAGTGGCTAATGATTTAACAATTAATTATTAACAAACTAATTCATCTCTAACTAACACTAACTATATCTCTAATACTTGGCATGATATTTTGTCAGCTACTTGAGCTTCCCTAAGTTGTTAGTCATTGTACTTAATTTCTCCTTTGTGCATTGTATGTTGGAATATTCTTTATTTAATTATGTTCAATTGTCATAATGTAGGTAGATATCGTCAATTAATTATATTAGCTATTTATCAATCAGGACCCTCAATTGATATGTGATCAAATTAAGTGATAAGATTATTTAGATTTCTGATTTGATAATAAATTAGTTAATTGATATGGGATAAATATGAGTGGATGTCACTGATGGCCCATTTCGGAATAATGGGAACCCTAAGTGGCCATCACCCTATATAGGCTATGGTCCCCAATACACCGAACAATATCGCATACCGCCTCTTCTCCCCATCTGAAGAGCGACTAAGGCATAAGAAGTCCTGGTTGAGGAGGAACCACAAGCCAACGGGTGTTCATTACCTGTCTCTCTTTTCTCTCTCCCTCTCCGTGTTTCAGGATTGCCGCCCTCCGTTCGTGAATGTTGGTGATCAAGTTCATCCTTTGAAGAACGCTTAGTTCAGGAATCGCTATGGATCCAGGTATATTCATAATAACAAATCCTAGTAATCTGGCATGATGTTGATCCTAGGCTATATGGTAAATGTGCTCTAGGATGCATGCCTATAGATTTAACACTTCCGCATAAAGAATAAAGAACCAAAAGAAAATATCGAACAAGTGGTATCAGAACAGTCATCACTGTTAGGTTATTAGGATTTGTAAATATCATATTTGTATGAATCCTAATTTTGAAAATTAGGAATGATGAAAGTATAAATAGCTTTTTGGGCTTTTACGTTTTAAGCTTCCCAAGTATGTGTGTTGGCATGAATTGCAAATTGATTAAATGAATTAAGATCCAGATCCAGTTTCGGAATTGATTGGTGTTTACGTGAATCACCGTACGTGATTGTTTTTTTTTTTTTTATTAATGGAATTGCAATTATATATAGCAATATATTACAATGTGTATCACCGCACGTAAATCTTTAGTCTTATATATAGCATATATATTATATGGCCATCAAGTTAATGTAAAAGAATGTTGATACCTAATCCTATACATGTATTGTTTTTTCTATTTGGTGGATGATGGCTTATAGTGTAGGTGAGGTTTGTTTTTATGTTTAATTTGGCTGCACCATTCTGGAATTTTTGGTTGCACCATTCCTGAAATTTTGGATTATTTAGATTTTATTTGCTTTTGGTTTATTTGCTTTTGAAAGGGTTTTTCACATATTTCTCACACACTTATGAGTGGGACTTTATACCCGGGCTTGAGTGCAACTTGAGATAGGGAGGAAGTTGAGTAGTGGTAGTCATTTTGGATGTACATCCTGTTTGGTTATTACGAAGGCCTAACGTAGAGGGATTTCTTTCGAGGGTATTGTCACTTCTAATAGTTTACCTGCGGTTGTGGGCAATATTTCAAAATGAGTCCAGACTCGAAGGACCAAAGTTAGAACTATAGAGCCACCTATTGGGAAGGTTCACATATTAGAAGAATCCTTTTTGGGTTCTTTTCACACTAAGCATTCAGGTTTCATGTTTTTAGTATGAAAAATGGCAAATTCGGGACCCCTCTTTTTTTTATTAAAATTGTCTGGTAATTTTGGTTGAGTTGATTGAAACAACACGTTGCCAAAGTAACCTCTGTTGCGTAAATTTGATTTAATTAAATTTACAAAAGATGTAGTATGAAGTTATTCATGCGAGCTGTTGTCGGCCCGAAGGAAGGTACAGCTTGGCCGGATAATTACATACCTGTGATGGTAAATGTGTCGTGATTATAAAGTATTTTTCATGTTGATAAAGGGATGCCCAAAGGTGACCGTTATTTGACAGGACTTATCACCAATATTTGATCATTGCGTTCAGAGTATCACTTGCAGTTAATTCTTACAATCCTAAGATTGAGGATTAATGGTGCGCTTGATATCTTGTTTGGGTCTTCAATTTGCAAATTTGGTTTTCGAGCGAGTCAATTAAAGCATGAAGTCACCAATGTGACATCTCTTGTGGAAATTACTCAAAAGAAATATTAAAGGTTATGTGGGTGTACATCCATGCGGATATTAATCGGTCCAAAAAAAGGTTAATATTTGGCAGGGTTGCATTCACACTTGTGATGGTAAACACATAGTGATTACAAAGATCTTTTTCATGTGAATAATAGAGTATACAAAGATAACTGTTGTTTGACAAAAATTATCACTAGTGTTTGATCATTACAATAAAATACCACTAGCAATTAATGTTATTGTCCAACGACTTAATATTAATGGTGCTCAAGATATTTTGGTGAGTATCTTTGCGGTACTTATGTTCTCTTTAAGCTAATATTGCTTATGTATCTATTGATTTAATTCAATTTCGATCCTCAAAAGTTCTGAATTTTTGGGATTGAAAGGAGAACATTAAGATTGTTCTTGGATCTTGACCTTGCATAAGAATGGAGAAAACTATCTTCTTTAACGAAATTCAGTTTCTCTAAAGAGATGATCAATTATAGGAAGTGGGACCGCTTCAATTGCATGAGTCTTATGATCATAAAATACAATATTCCAGAGACCTTTAGGGGTATTATTTTGGATGGCATAATTAATGCCAGAGATTTCCTTGCTGAAGTTAAAAAGTGCTTTCTAAAAGCAATAAAGAAGAAAACAAGCACCTATTGGAGAGCTGGATTTTCATTAAGTATAAAGGCAAACGAAATATAAGGAGCACGTTATGGGAATGTCCGATCTTGCTTATAAAATTAAAGCGCTAAAACGTGGGCTGTCTAACGACTTACCCATGCATTTAGCATTTAGTATTCCTTCATGCACAATTCAGTTAGTTTAAGTCAGCTTATAGTTGTTATAAAGAGAAATGGTATCTGAATGGATTCATTTCATAAGATGTGCAAGAAAGGAAACAATGAAGCAAGGGATGACAAATAGTGCTCATTTGACAAATACTTCTAAGGATAAGGGCTAACAAAAGAAGACTGGGGATAAAGCTGCTAAGGTCTCGTCCTAAAAGAAATAGCTAGGGTCACAATTATTTCTTTTATAAGGAGATCGAGTATCTAAAGAAGAAATATCTCAACTATCATGTTTGGCATGCCTATAAAGGATTGTCTGAACTGGTGAAGGTTATATGGTGCTGAAAGATGCATCTATATTGGAGTTGACCAAGTCAGTAAAGGATAAGGCTATTGATGTTTCAGGTTGTTGTTACTGGCTAATATTTGGAATTAAAAGACATTTTGGTTTAGTCATTATTTAAATGAAATTTGATTTTAGTTTCTTATTGAACAAATCAAAATAATTTGTTCATTTAGAAACGATGGATTCAATTTGTCTTTTAAATTTCAAATATTATAGGAACCGGTCAAGCTATGGGCTGGACATACTATAATTGCTTGGTATTGAAACCTCTTGTTGTAAAACATTGAGTGAGGAATCATATGACACTAAGTGTAAAGTTGATAGTGAAATTAAGGAGCGCTATTATACAAACATTTAGGGCACATCTCTATAAATAGAGTTGAGCAACTTTTATGAGGGAATCCTAGATTCCATTGGTCTTATACATTTTATTGTTTGTATTAAATGCATTAAGTAGATCAGAACATGACTATCAATAATATAGTTAAGTCCTAGTAACGACTCTTAAAGGTATGGTGAGGAGTATGATTAGTCATTCTACCCTATCGGAGTCACTATGGGAGTAACACTAAAGATTGCAGCTTAAATGCTTGACAGAGTACCAACTAAAGAAACCAACCAATCACTTTCATGTATAGGAACATCTAACTAAGGCAAGGCCTTATAAGCCTCGCGAAGGACATTGGAGTCCCAAACAGTGAGTGGCTACATTATTGGTTACTTTGAAAGGTCAAAGGGGTATGCTTTTTTTTAATCCCAAAGTAAAGAAATCTTGAGACAGAAACTGACTAGTTCTTTGAGGATATTGAGTTTGGAGGGAGATATGATTAGAGACATTATCTTTGAGGAAGAATTGGTTCTAATCCCTTAACCAATTCATACAGTTGCTATTGGTCTAGCAGATTTGGATCCTTGTGAGGATATTATTGTTATTCTTCCCATTCAAGACAAGAAAATTATTCCTGAAGGTCAAACTCAACACCCTCAAGAACTAGAGCATCAAGAGCAGATGCATTTTGCCATGATCCACTAAAGAAAGGATGAATACTACTTTGGATAATTATATAGTATTTATCCAGGAACATAAGATAAATGGTATAATGGAAGGTAATTCTATCAACTCCCATCAAACCTTATGATGTTTCTATTAGGAAAAGTGGATTGAAGGTTTGAGTACAAGCTCAAGCTAGACAATAAGGTTTGAAACTTATCCTATTGCCTGAAGGTTTCAAAGGGTAATATGGAGAGGTATAAAGTTTGTCTAGTGGCAAAAGGCTATACTCAAAAGAAAGGATTGCTTGTAAAGAGACATTCTCTTCACTATCATTGAATGACTCTTTTAAGGACAATCATGGCTCTCGTTGCTTGGAGCTTCACAAGATGGATGTCAAGACGGTGTTTGTCAATGACAACAATGATGAAACAAATGTATATAATGAAAATCGGGAAACTTTGTGTCGAAAGATGAGACGACCTGCCGTCCTATCAGTAGAACCTAAGATATTAACTAACCTTAATCGCATTATAAACGTTAGCACGCCTTATTAATATGAAGCGAAGCGGAAAATTTAGCGCGGAACCAAAACGATTTACGGCACGCTACGCCTCAGAGTACACAGCTTTAAATATAAAGAAATATATCACATACATCGGTTGCCCCATTAGTAGGGCTACAGTAATGAAGTAATATATGCAGAGTATATTAGTACAAACCCAAAATAAAAGTACGAAAAATAGGTCAAGAGATAACTCTCCGGCTAATCGCGATCACTGCCCAACCTCTCGAGGCTAGGGTCCATGGCCCGTCCTCCGGCATCAGGCTCGTACGAAATGCCGTCCAGTTCCTCAGCAGCTGGTTCCTTTTCGGGATCTTCCCATAAAATAGAAATAACATATACAGAAAATAGCGGGAGATAAGAAAAATAATTCATTAATATTGGAGAGGGGCATCAGTACAGCATATATATATATATATATATATATATATATATATATATCACACAACACAGATAACATATACAACACAACATCACCCATCTCTTAAGTCACCCATCACAATCATCTCAAACATCATTTTCTCAAATAAGCCTATAAGAGGGACACTAATCCCTATGTATATGCTATCTTCCCTATATGTATGTCGGCCGATACATCACGTCCTCAATTGGACATCCCCGTCGGGATTACATCACATCACATCACATCCCGCCTCGGGATTTTAAGTAACATCCCCAATTGGACATCCCCTTTGGGACCCAAATGTTGTGGTATGAAATGATATGAAAATGCAACAAACATCCATCGCAGGTTGATATTGGAACCTCACGCCTAAACACTCGTCCACGACCACGACACATCGCATCACATCAACATCAACATCAACATCAACATCAATCATCAACATCAACATCACATCATCATCAACATTAGCATCAACATCACGACGCCTTGCGTCTACGAGCCACAGCTCCACGATCGGGACCACAACGATATCAAACCGAACAACATCAACGCTCACCATACTCTCATCAACACTCAACCAACCAATCACAATAAACATCGCAACAGAAGATCTTTCCAGTACAGTTATCATCATAAATTCAGACAATAGTTCATCAAACAGATAGTTCACCAAAATAAAATCAATTAAATAATTCAACACAATCAACCTCAATCAGTCTCATCATTCATAATATCAACTTAGCGGTGATAGCCCAAAAGTACCTACACCTAGGGTCTAGGCACTTTATCCAGGGGTCAACCTCTAGTAGGGTTTTAGGGTTCTTCTACACAGATATATATACTCTATACTAAGCTTGCCTTCCCGACGATATTAGTTCTTTCTCCCCACCTTAGTGATTTCCTCGTGCAGCTCCGGCTACGACTCCGCAGCTGTCAGTCGGGTGCGCTGTCGGATGTTCAAGTCTTGTCCAATTCTATAAAACAAAACACAACCAGAAGTCAATACAGTTAAATCAAAAACTCCCTAATTCCTTAGGATTAGCTACTGCCCCTATTTAATTAATTAGGCTAGGGATGTCTAAAAATTCCTAACTTTTGGATCAATGATCCTTAGGTATCTCTAAATATAATCAATGAAGGCATTAGCTTAAAAAGTAAAGATTTCTCCTACTGCACTACCTGTAGGGTTCGGCCCTATTGAATGAAAAATATGAAAAATAGTTAGGGAGCTCCAAAAATTCTCATTTCTTGGATAGCATCCTAACTAAATGTGATAACTCTAGATATCAAGTCAAAACATCAAAAACCAACCAAAAACCGTACCCTATACTATAAGGGGGTTTCTCTCTCTCAAAAAAATAGCTAGAGAGATTTCTTGGCTCTAATGTCTTGGATCATGCAAGTGTGTCATGAACCTAGGCCATAGAAATTGGTTTGGTATCAAAATGATTTTTCTATAATTTTTCATAGACTTTTGAAGATTTAGGGGTAAAAACCCTAACATTTATGATCATGGAAATTAGAGGATAAAAATGAGATATTGAGAGAGATAGAGATGAGATTCTACCTCCTATGATGATATACTTCAAGTTTGGTGAAGATTGCTTCAAGAAATCTCAAGGTTTAAAGCTCCAAAAATGAAGAAAAATGGTGAGAAAGAATAAAAGAAGAGAAAGAAGAGAAAAGGAAGAAGAATGGGTCAGGAGGGGGGGCTGTTTCTGCCGGAAAAAAAATGAGAGAGTGAGGGTGAAAAATAGTATATTTAAAGAGTTAACTTAGGAGTTAAGAAAATAGGTAAAAGGTAATAAAAGGTAACTAGTAAAAACTAACCAAGGGCAATTTGGTCAATTCACCTCACGACACTGATAGGAGTCCCCAAATAATTTAACATAGCCCTGGTATGAACATTATTGGCTCAAGGTTCTCGAAAAACCCTAAGACAACTCGAATCATCTACCCGATCGATTTTCGGTCCGAATATAAAATATTATTTATATTTTTGGACGTCAGGACAAATTTTAGCAAAAATGTAGAGGATTGAATTCTAAGACTAATGGTTCTGACGTTAGTCAAAATGAGGCCTTGATAGTAGAAAAACACTATCATCTGAAAAAAAACATAGATCGGGCTTCGTTTGAGTTTTCGGCCCAAAACTTAACCATAGCCTCCTACGATGGCGTAGAGTGTGACTATGGCCTCGAAATAATTTATTTAATATTCTAAACCCTCCAATAAAATATAATTACTTAAATACTGATTAATTAGACAAATCGGGGTGTTACAAAAGACACATAGAAGATGATTTGAAAATTGACGGAATCTATCTATGGGTTAAAGAAGGCGTCTCGTTAGTGATACCACAAGTTTCATCAAGTGATTGTCTCATTTGGTTTTGAGATGAATATCGAGGACAACTATGGGTATCACAAGTTCAGTGGGAGTAAGTTCATATTTCTGGTATTATATGTTGATATTATGCCAGCTAAGAATGATATAGGCTTATAGCACGAAACCAAGAAATTTCTGGCAAAGAATTTTGTGATGAAAGATCTTAGGGACGCTTTTTTTGTCTTAGGAATTCGATACTTAGAGATCATTCTCGAGGTATCTTTGGGTTATCACAAAAGAGCTATATCGATATAGTTTTGGATAAGTTCGACATGAAAGATAGTAAACCAAGACATTTTAGTCTCAATTAAATGCCCCTATGAAAATCTTGAAATTCAGGAAATGCAGAAGATTCCCTATGCTTTGGTTGTGGGAAGTCTGATGTATGTTCAGGTTTGTGCGCATTCGGAAATAGCGTACTTAGTAGGATTATAAGGCAGATACTTGAGTAATTCAAGGATTATTGGAAAAGCAACCATAAGGAATGTGCTATACTTAAAGAGAACAAAAGGGCATATGCTCACATATCGGAGATATGGCAGTTTAGAGATCATGAGAAATTCTGACTCCGATTTTGTAGGATGCCAAGATAGTAAGCATCCGACTACGGGATATGGCTGAAGTATTTTTTTGTCACTTGGTTGCATGTAGTAAAAGGTACTGAAATACCACTCAAGTCTTGTTGTGACAAATAAATCAGTCGTATTGTACTTCAACAACAACATGAGTTGTACACAATCGAAGTTCATCGACATCAAGTACCTTGTAGTTAAGGAAAGAGTTCAGGAAAAATAGCTTTTGTAGAGCACATAGGGACAAATTCTATGCTAGCAGATCCACTAACTAAAGGCTTGGCACCTAAGGTTTTTCACGAGCATGTTGCTTATATGGGTGTTGTCACTAAGGATGACTTAGTTTAGTGGGAGTCTCTATTTGTGTTTTATGTTTGAGATACAAATCTTATGTTATTTCGGATTTTCTACAGAAATAAGGTTATGTTTATAAGTTCATTATGAACTAGTTTGTATCTTGTTGTGTGTAAATTTTATGTACACATTAAGGACTTTGGTTTGCAAAATTGATCTCACTAAAGACTTAAGTTGGACCAGTTGGAAATAGGCATGATTCAGAGATCACATTGCATGAAATTTCCATGCCACTCATCCATATCGATCTATGTCATCAAGTGCATTGATGTGGTGGTCGTCGGGGTTTAGTCACAATAGACGTTAGTGCCGACAGCCGCGGTGGTCCCATTGTTGATGTATGAGGTGGACCAGATTGTAAAGGGGAAATCTAAAGATAAATAGCATTCAGATGTGCGCCTAAAGAATTCTGATATAATTATTACGATATATTGCCCAAGTGGGAGATTGTTGGAATATTCTTTATTTAATTATATTCAATTGTCATAATGTGGGCAGATATCGTCAATTAATTATATTAGCTATTTATCAATTAGGAGCCTTAATTGATATGTGATCAAATTAAGTGATAAGGCTATTTAGATTTCTGATTTGATAATAAATGAGTTAATTGATATGGGCTAAATATGAGTGGATGTCACTAATGGCCCATTTCAGAATAATGGGAACCCTAAGTGGCCATCACCCTATATATAGGCTATGGTCCCCAATACACCGGACAATATTGCATATCGCCTCTTCTCCCCATCTGAAAAGCGACTAAGGCATAAGGAGTCCCGTTTGAGGAAGAACCACAAGCCAACGGGTGTTCATTACCCCTCTCTCTTTTCTCTCTCCCTCTCCGTGTTTCAGGATTGCCGCCCTCCGTTCGTGAAGGTTGGTGATCAAATTCATCCTTTGAAGAACGCTTAGTTCAGGAATCGCTATGGATCCAGGTATATTCATAATTGACGAATCCTAGTAATCTGGCATGATGTTGATCCTAGGCTATGTGGTAAATGTGCTCTAGGATGCATACCTATAGATTTAACGCTTTCGCATAAAGAATAAAGAACCAAAAGAAAATATCTAACATTGTAGCCTCAAATGTGTTGGCTTAACTGCTTAAGTAATATAGATTTCTTTTGGATCAATGCATTGGCATAATTGTTTGCAGAAAAATTGCTTACCGATCATCTACACAAGAAACTTAGTATGAATAAACTTACCATAATCTTGATGTTGATTTGAAGTCATGGTTATTTATTTCTCCTACCAAAGGTGTTCAGTGTTGGAGTATAATTCAGATTAGGTAATTCAATTAGTTTTAGTTAGTGTTTGTTAGTTGTTGTACCTAATTAGTGATCAATGGTCCATGTGAGAATTAAGTGTGTAGATCAATATAAAGAGGTGCTTATGTGTAATCAATAAAATTTAGAGTAGAAATTGTTGAGTAATAACTAAATTATTCAATAAAATACTCTTTTAGAATTATCAATAACCCTCCCTGGTTTTCGATTAAGAAAAATAATTACACATTATTAGTTTTTGAATTATGAAATGAATTCTATTGTCTTCCCTATTCTCTCTCTCTCTCTCTCTCTTAATATTCTCTCTATTGTGTGCTTGTGTTTCAACATGGTATCTAGAGCTATTACGGTTCTGGGACAAAGAGAGATCTATTGTTGGAACCAAAGTAGTTATGGTCCACTAATCCTTTAAGTTTTGATGTTAACAAAAGACTAACTTTAGTGAACAAAGGTTAGCTATGGACTAACGCTTTATTTTGAGTATGCAGGAAAATATAAGTCCAAAGACTATTTAGGTCCAAAGACTTACATACGTCCAAAGTAAAAAGTTTCTCGCTTCATATGGATGATAATGCTTAAACAAATGTATCTGAGTCCAAAGACTCTTTCTTTTGTATGTTACGTGTTGTTAAGTCCAATGAACTTCATAGTGTTAACGCGAACACATATGTAAAGCTTTTGAATTCATTATTCAATGTGTAAATGCTTGTATCCTATGGACAAACATTCTTTGTAATCTTCGAAAGCTGAAGCCAGTCTGGCCCTGACACAAAAGGATTTGACTTTCTCCAAAAGGAAAGACAAAAGGCAACTTACGAGTACAAGGAAAATATGTCAGTACTATTTCAAGCTATCAAACTTGATATTCTACTTTGCTGATCAGAAGCCTCAACAAGCTATTAGACTCAACGGACTAACGCATTTAATGCTCAATCAGAACAGATTCTTTTCCAACCGTTGAAGACTGAAATTGATCAAGACCATAAGTCTATATATATCTCTTCTCTTGAATATGCAAATATGTGATGCACAACTGAACTTGAGAAATATACAAGCATACAAGCTATCAAGAAAGAAATCTAAGCTTCCAAGCTTACTCTTATATTTAACTTTCATATCACTCTCTGCGAAGAGTTCTGCTTTAGAGTTCTAAGCTTAAGTTTCATACTCTCACTCTTAGTGAGTTAGGCAAACAACAAATCTTTTCTAAACCTTAGTTGGTTGAGCTTGAAGAGGCTTGTGTAGAAAGAATACTTGAGCCTGAAGAGGCTTGTCTGTAAAAGAATACCTAGTGTGCCTGAAGAGGTGTAGAATACTTGCCTGAAGAGGTGTTGAATACTTGTAACAAAAGGTTTTTCTTATAGTGGAGAAAGCTCTCGAGTAGAGAGGACTGGACGTAGCTCTTTGGTGAAGAGTGAACCAGGATAATATCTTTGTGTTCTTTTCTTTCCTTTATTATTGCTTTAGTCTATCTTCTAACTAACTCTTTGGGACTGAATTGCTTTCTTAACGCGCTTGTTCTTTTATTATAATCCTTCTAAAGCGTCCAACTGGTGTTTGGAAACGCTGTCCCCGTCCGTTATTGTTTTATCGTCCAACCTTTGCGAAAATATATATCTGCTTACGAAAAGTTTTAAAAACAAAAGAAACACAATTCAACCCCCCTTCTTGTATTTCAAATAGGTTCCTTCATCTATGAGGTTGTGTCCATGGCTGCCGCGATTGTGAATAGCGATTTTACAATTTCTTTGCCGGTTCTTGATGGCAAGAACTTTTAGTATTGGGTTGTGAAGATGAGAGCGATCTTTGGTTTCCATGATGTGCTGGAAATTGTGTAGAGAGGCATTCAAGATTCGGAGGATAGTGCCTCCTACAAGGAATCCAAGAATAGAGATTACAAGGCTCTCTTCATCCTTCATCAATGTGTGGATGACGTGAATTTTGAGAAGATTTCTTCGGCCAAGAATGCTAAAGAAGCTTGGGATATCTTGAACAAAGCCAATGGAGGTGCTGAGAAAGTGAAGAAGGTAGAGAAGTCTTATGATCAGCAAGTGGGTTCGCAAGAGTTGAAAAAAAGAGCAATTGGTGTTCCAGAGGAAATTGGTGCTAAAAGGAGTTCAAGAATTTCAAGAACTGGGTTTCAAGAGTGTAAGTTGAAGAAAGAATATGTGTGTTGTGGAAGTGGAGATTTGGTGTTTCTCTTGTCAGAGAAAGTTGGGTCTGATGGAAAGGTTATTGGTCTTGACTTGCCTTTTGACTATGTGTGTATTTCTATGGAGGTTGGATCATTATGCTTCAAAATATGGGATCCTGAAAAATTATTCTTGAGAGATATACTGGCTATTGTGTTTTTTGGCTAATTTGAATTAAGGGTGTGTGCTGGAATATAATTCAGATTAGGTAATTCAATTAGTGTTAGTTAGTGTTTGTTAGTTGTTATAACTAATTAGTGATCAATAGTGTATGTGGGAATTAAATATGTAGAGCGATATAAATAAGTGCTTATGTGTAATCAATGAGATATAGTGAAATTGTAATCAATAAAATTTAGAGTATTTTCTTCCTTATTCTTTCTCTCTCTCTCAATATTCTCTCTATTGTGAAGGAGAAGTGTGCCTTGCTCTGTTTTATAGCCTTAAAACAGGAATTAATTAATGTTTATCACCAGTAGGAAGGAAATTAACAAAGGGGAGATGAGGTGGACACTATGAGAATGATGAGATGCAGGGAGTAGGATTTCCATCCAAGTGGAGAAACTAATGATTTTCGCTCAGTCCGATGGTTTAGTGTAAGATTTTAAATTTTATCTTCTGATTTTGTGACACCCCTTAACCTAAAAAGAAAAATTACATACAAACGAAGATATAAATGATTAGAGACAATATCATATTAAGCGAACTAAATCTAAATATACGAATATGCAGCCTGATGAAAAATCAAGAGAAAAGGAAGATATCAGCTGTATTTCACAATCTAATAAATGTGAATCATCTTTTAGAAGTCTTTTTAAGTCAATGTAGACTTCAGCACCCCTCATAAGCTTTAATTTTAAGCAATGTCTCCAATCTAACACCATTTAAGACACCAAATCTTGAGCAGTTTAGTGCCAGAAGGTTGCAAATGATCATTGCTTAAAATAAAACTTCAGATACCCTTATTTCAGTTATTTCCCTTCTCCCGTTCATCATCATTTGTCCACAGAAAAATGGCTTTCACATTATATTTAAAGGTTGAGTTTGTTTGCAGAGTTCATGGTTATGAAGCATATATCAAAATACTAACTTAAAAAACAAGTACCAGAAATGGATGAAGACACGGCCAAGATTAAAGGCTCTTGATATGTATGCAACTGGATATGAAACCAGGAAAGGAAGCCCCAAAATTATTTGTAGTGTTTCACCATATAGGAGTTAACGATTTACACCATAATTGGACATTGCTCACTCTTGAGAACCAAATTTATGAAGCATAAGAAGACCAACTCACCTAACAATGTGGAAAGAATATTTAATAAAGAAATACATTAACCATAGGGCATCAAAATATTTGTTCAATTTGTAAAGCATTTTGTACGAGGAAAGTAACATCAACATGTGGAATAGTGAAGAAAAAAGTCTAATGGCAAATAACATTTTCACAAATATAACATCGCATATATATAGAGGAAACATCAAGGTAAGTGTTGTGAATGGCTCATATCTTGTAATAAGTTGATGGTCGCCGGAGCGGAGAGATAGCGTATGTCTTTTTGGGCTTGGACCTCTCTTCTGTTGGGTTATGAATAAGTGGGTTGGGGGTGCGGGGGCGAACCCCTGCGGTACGGTACAAGGGTTAATTTGTATTTCCTCCGAACTCAATTATAAACAAAAATACCTACTTGCATACTGATTAAGAATGGTAGTTAAGTGCATTTAATTTTCTTGGTTTCATGTAAAAAAAAGTAAATATATTTACTAAACTTCCCTTAATTAATCATAATGGTGCTCACAACATTAATGAATTAATAACTTAAGGGTGTTTTTGAAAAAACAACATTAAATATGGGTAGATTAGTTCACATTTACTTATATTTAAGTCCACCACATCTGATCATTTTTTTACTTATAATTGAGTCCAGAGAGAGTAGTCTGTACCGTGAGGTATAAATATGCTTTGTAACCCTATTTCTAATATATAATAAAATATAGCCGCTCAGCTCCCAAGGACGTAGGCACATTGCCAAACCTCGTCAACAAATCATTTTGTCCTCATGTGTTTAATGTTTTGGTTATTTAGATTCCAGTTGCGTGTTACCAACAGCAAGGGACCTGAACCAGTTCTGCACCAGCTAATGCCAATAACATCCGCACTAATATCCATAGCCTTTGAAGAAAAGGCTGCATGAGCAATTCTGGGGCAATTGCTGGGAGGCAATAAATGCAACATCTTCAACAGTACATATTGTGTGTACCTTCAGCATGGATCAATGCATTGGCATAATTGCATGCAGAAAAATTGCCTATCTATCATCTACACAAGGAACTTAGTATTAATAAACGTACCATAATCTTGATGTTGATTTGGTTATTTATTTCTCCTTTTTGCCAAATTGTTTAGAATACATGAGTCACGGGTTTAATAAGATAGTTAGTGCGGAATTTGAATGAAAGATCTTTCAGCATATCTACATCATCCCCGCTTTTGCCAGATGGTTTAAAGCTTACGTCTATGAAACTCAACTATTTCTTCGTCCAATTAGCCTGCATAAAATAATGAAATGATCAGAACAGATAAAGCTGTAATATTTTTATTGGATTGCTTTTTTCTTCATTCATCCTTTTGCTTAGTTTTTAGTTATTTTGGTTAAATTTCTATTTAACTGGATAGCATTGAGGAACAAAGAACCTAATTAACAATAATTTTTTTTACTGGATAGAAGCCAACATTTCTTATTACCCATTAAAGGAAGAAATTTCCTTCTGTATTGAACCACAAATTTTGTCTTTGAATATATCAGGAAAAAGCATTTCCATGTCAGTCCTAATAAAATGAAAACAAGTTTATATTAGAAAACGATAAAAGTCTTACTCGGTGGTAAAGAGGAAAGTCATTTCCTCCGTAGCTTTTGGATGGCTATGAATGAAATCTCTAGCCTATAAATTCGAGGCTTTTCATTTCAAGTTTTCATAACATCATTTGTAACAATCCGATAGAAATATCTTTCAGAGAAGTATTATTTTATTTTATCTTCTCTTTGTTTATTGAGAGAGTTGAGTGTATACATCAGTGAGTAAATACTGTGAGGTATTTGGGATTTGGGTTTGAGTGAAGTGTGACAAATATTCTTTTGTATTCACCCCCATATTTGATATCAAGTTATAATAATCACTTTTGCATGTGGAGGTAAGCTATAAGCTGAACCACATTTGTACTTATACTTCTGCTATATTTGCTCTATTTCTAAGCAGAGTGTTTATAGAGTTTTGGGCAGATCTGTTTTAAAAAAATAGCGACTACAAAATTTGATATTCAACAGTTTGATGGGCACATCAACTTCAAGATATGGAAGGTCCGAATGATGGCTATTTTGACACACCAAAATTTAAAGATAGCACTTTCTGGGAAAGAAAAGAAACCTCTCACAATGAAGGATTTTGAGTGAGATGATATGGTTGACAAAGCCCTCTCCACTATTCAGTTATGCATCACATATAATGTATTGCAGAAAGTTCTACCAGAAAAAAACAACAGCCGCATTGTGGATCAAATTGGAGTCCTTATACATGAAGAAGACGGTGGCCAATCGTCTTGGTATATTTCAACGTTTGTACACGCTTCGTATGGATAATGGAATATCCATTAGAACATATATATCTCCGAGTTCACTTCACTTGTTATGGAATTGAAAAACATGGATGAGATATTCTCTAGTTTACAAGCAATGTTGTTGTTTTGCTCCTTATCTCCCTCCTACAAGCACTTTCGAGAAACGCTTATATATGGGGGTGAACGTCTGGATATTGATGAGATTAATTCCTCTCTTTTAGGTCGGGAAAAGATGGAACACGATAGTAATGGACGTGATGACCCTGCAGCTGGATTGTTTGCTAGAGGGAGATCCAAGCAGGTTGGCTCGAGTAGTTTTAGCAGAGGCAAGCCTAGATCTAAATCTAGACATCGTAAGGGAAGATGTCGATATTGCAAGAAAAAAGGGCATTGGAAAGCAGAATGTCCAAAGCTCAAAGAAAAGAATAAGGCTAGTTCAAGTAATTCAGTAAGTGTAGTTGAAGGTTCTGAAAATGTTCTCTCGATATCAACTAGTTCAGTTGGTGATGCTTGGATTATTGATTCTGGTTGCTCTTACCACATGTGTCCAAACCGGGATTGGTTTACAACCTACCGGCCAATTGATGGTGGCATTGTCCTTATGGGAAATGATATGTCTTGTAAGGTCATTGACATTGGAACAGTCCGAATCAAGATGCTTGATGGAATTGTGAGAACTTTAACTAATGTTCGGCACATACCAGACTTAAATAAAAATCTTATTTCTCTGGGTATTCTTGATTCTCGAGGGTGTACGTATTCTGCTCAAGGTGGAGTTCTAAAAATCTCCAAAGGTGCTCTTGTTGTTATAAAAGGGAAATTGGTCAATAATCTCTACCTACTTCAAGGCAGTACCATTGTTGGAGTTGCATCTATACCATTGTTGGAGTTGCATCTGTATCATCTTCCCCTGATCCAGATTCAAAAACTACTCGTTTATGGCATATGCGTCTTGGGCATATGAGCGAAGCTGGAATGTCTATTTTGAGCAAGCGTAACTTGATAAGTGATCGTAAAACTGGGAAGCTTGACTTTGGTGAACATTAAGGATGACAATTTAGATCCTACCCACTGGGTACCTGCAAAAAATATCCATTATGGATAGGGTAAATACCCGCTTTGTGGGTACGGATGCGGGTCTGGGTAATTACCCGCAAACAAGATAGGGTATGGGTGCGGGTACGGGTACTCTAGTACCCACCCCGCCCCGCACCCGCATATATAAATATATATATATATATATATATATATATATATATATTTATATTAATACATATAATTATAATTATATTTCAAATTTTAAAAATAAAATTAATGTAACCTACGATTTCTTAACTATTTGTCCCTTTCAAACTTAATCACTTACTGACCTAAACACTAACCGCAGCCGTTGATGTTCTTTGTGTTATTTTTTCCCTTTTTCTTAGTTAAAGTGCGGGTAATGAGTGAGGGTATGGATACTTAGGTACCCAGAGGGTACGGGTAAGGGTACTTAAGTTGCTACCCACGCGGGTAAGAGTCCGGGTATGGGTATTTTTTTTCAAACGAGGGAATGAGGACGGGTAATATAGTACCCTACCCAGACCCTACCCATTGCCATCCCTAGGTGAACATTGCATCTACGGAAAGCAAACTAGAGTCAAGTTTAGCATTGGCATCCACAGGACGAAGGGCACAGTTGATTATATTCACTCCGATTTATGGGGCCCTGCACCTATCGCGTCAAAAGGTGGTCTCAGATACCTGTTAACTTTCATTGATGATTTTTCAAGGAAAGTTTGGGTATATTTTCTGAAGCGCAAGAATGATGTTTTCGCCACTTTCAAGAAGTGGAAAGCGCTTATTGAAAACTAGACTGGTAAGAAAATCATGCATCTTCGAACAGACAACGGTTTGGAGTTTTGTGAAGGACAATTCAATGAGTTCTGTGAGAATGCAGGCATAGTAAGACATCGTATTGTGCGGAAGACACCACAACAAAATGGTGTGGCAAAATGAATGAACAGAACTCTTTCGAAGAGAGCTCGTTGCATGCTCTCTAATGTTGGCTTGTCAAAGGAATTTTGGGCTGAAGCTATTAATATGACTTGTTATTTAGTAAATCGGTCTCCATCAACTGCAATTGAGTTACAAACTCCTGTTGAGGTATGGTCTGGTACTCCTGGTGATTATTCCATTCTTATAATTTTTGGGTGTCCTGCATATGCTCATATAAATGATGGAAAGCTTGAGCGAAGGGCACAAAAATGCATATTTCTTGGTTATGCATCTGGTGTGAAAGGTTACAGGTTATGGTGTACTGAGACTAAGCCACCCAAATTCATAATTAGCAGAGATGTTAAGTTCAATGAATCATCCATGGTTCATCCGACAAAGGAGTTTGGCAATGCAGAAAAAGAGCATGATGTCAGTAAGCAGGTGGAGCTTGAGATTAAGCATCCAGTGGAAGTACAAGAAGATACTTCTGATCACACTATTCAAGAAGAAGAAGAAGAGCGAGAGGTTGTCGAAGAACAGGAGGAGATTCCACACGAACAACAATATAGTCTTGCAAGAGACCGATAAAGAAGGCAAATAAAACCACCTAAGAGATATGCTCACGCAGACATAGTCTCTTTTGTATTATCGGTTGCAGAGGATATTTAAACTCAAGACCCTGTAACATACCATGAGGCTATTTCGAGTAATGAGTTTGCTGAGTGGATTGCTGTTATGAGTGAAGAAATGGAATATCGTCACAAGAACCAAACTTGGGAGTTAGTTAATCGACCTAAAGGTCAGAAGATCATTGGTTGCAAATGGGTATTCAAGAAAAAAGAAGGAACCCTTAGAATTGAAACGACTCGGTACAAAGCACGTTTAGTTGCTAAAGGGTTTCAGTCAAAGGGAAGGAATAGAATTCAATGAAGTATTCTCTCTTATTGTGAAACACAGCTCCACCGGGTGTTACTTGCCATGGTTGCACTGTTTGATCTAGAGCTTGAGCAGCTCAATGTTAAAACAACTTTTCTTCATGGTGAGCTTGAAGAACAAATTTACATGTAGCAACCACAAGGTTTTCATAGTTGAAGGCAAAGAAGACCATGTTTGTCTATTAAAGAAATCATTATATGGTTTGAAGTAGTCTCCTTATCAGTGGTATAAAAGATTTGACACTTTCATGTTAAGTCATGGTTACTCAAGAAGTGATTATGATAGTTATGTATACCACAAGAAGATCCCATGTAATAGCTCAGATTGCTTTCAGGATTGCCGACTGTCCCCACAAACCAACACGGGTCTTTTTAGCGTGCTTTGTCCTCACTCACACGCTTTCTGGAAAACTTCCCAGAAGGTCACTCATCCCACAATTACTCCAAGTCAAGCACGCTTAACTGTGGAGTTCTTATGTTCTAAGCTCTCAAAAAGAAGATGCATCTTGTTGGTATAGATAGTACCAATCAATTCTTATAAGCCTTCCTTCAACTATACAGTCCCATACCTGCACAGCCTCAGGATCCCTCTCATTCCGATGTGAATTCGGTTCATTCGTGTATCCCTTTGCCTAGAAGCCTGCCAGGAGCCGCTCCTTGTGCGTGCCTCAAGTACCGGCGATCACTCCCCGCCCTCGTTAACCTCAGGCGTCACATCCCAGATGGTTCGTTTGTCTACTTATTACTCTATGTTGATGACATGGTCATTGCTGCTAGGAGTATGTATGAAATCAACAACCTAAAGGCTCAACCTAGTGGTGAATTTGAGATGAAAGATTTAGGTGCAGCTAAGAAAATCTTGGGCATGGAAATTCACAGAGATCGACATGCTGGCAAGTTGTATTTGTCTCAGAAAAGTATTGGAGCGTTTTGCAATGCAGAATGCAAAGCCTTTGAGTACTTCATTTGCAGCTCATTTCAGACTATCAGCTACCATGTCATCACAGTGTGTTGAAGAGGAGGAACAGATGTCACACGTTCCTTATGCTAGTGCAGTTGGAAGCATTAAGTATGCTATGGTTTGCACTCGTCCAGATATTTCGCATGCAGTTAGTGTTGTTAGCAGGTATATGGGGTATCATGACAAGATGCATTGACAAGCTGTGAAATGGATACTTCGATATCTTCGAGGTACTACGGATGTTGGCTTGGTATATGACAAGAGTCATAATACTAGTGGTTGTATTATTGGTTATGTTTACTCTGCATTCTGCTAAATAAATGTGGGACTCCTTATCTGTCACACATGAAGGTACTGCAAAGGTAAAAGAATCTAAAATTTCTATTCTTGTTAGAAAATATGAACTGTTCACCATGGATGAAGGTGAATCTGTTTCTCAAATGATTGGTAGATTCCAAACTATTACTAATGGTTTGAAATCTCTTGGTAAAACATATACAAATGCTGAGAAAGTTGCTAAGATTCTCAGAAGTCTTCCAAGGCAGTGGAGACCTCTTGTCACTGCTATTTCTCAAGCTAAGGATCTCACCTCCTTTACTATGGATGAACTTCTTGGCACACTCACTGTTCATGAGCAAGAGCTCAATGAAGATGTGTCAATCAAAAAGAGCAAAGCCATTGCTCTTAAAGGTGATCTAAAGGCAGCTAAAGCCTTCAAAGCTTCAAAGATAGACGAGTCTGACTGTGACATAGACGAGTCTGATGATGAGGATTCTGATGATGATGAAGAGACTTCTGTCATGACCAGAAAGATGAAAAAGCTCTGGAGAAAGAAGAAGTTCAGAAAGGAGAAGCCCTTCATAAAATCTCACAATGAATCCACATCAACAGACAAGAGTCCAGTTGTCTGCTATGAGTGTAAGAAGCCTGGTCACATCAAACATGAATGCCCTCTTTTGAAGAAAGCTTCCAAAAAGAAGTTCTTCAGAAAGAAGAAGAAAGGAATGATGGCCACATGGGAAGATCTTGAATGCTCATCTTCTGAAGGAGAAGAGACAGAAGAGGAAGCCAATCTCTGTCTTATGGCTAATACAGATTCAGAACCTGAAACTAAGGTACATTCTGAACTTGAGGAATTGCATGATGCTTATGATGAGCTGGTAGAGGAATCCAAGGCTTATCGAAGGCCTTCAAATCCCTCAAGAGAGAGTATGTTAAACTCCTCAGTGAGCATAAACAAAAATCTCAAGACTGTGAGATGCTGGCCAAAGAAAATAGCCAGCTGAGGACTGAAAAGTCTGATGAAGCTTCGATCCCAAGTGAAACATCACATTCTGAAGAAGTGTTCACACTTCAACAGAAAGTGAAGGAGCTCACTTCTGATCTTGCTAGATTTGTTAATGGCAGAGATAATTTGACAAAACTGCTAGGATGTCAGAGACACTCTCTTAACAAAGAAGGCATTGGATATGATCATCAAGCTGATCATAAAGTATCAACAAAATCTTCAACTGTCTATGTTAAACCCATTCCAGTTAGACATAGACCCGTCTGTAACTTCTGTGGAAAAGCTGGACATGTTATGTCTAAGTGTTTTCACAAGAAAAAGAGGAAGTCTTCACAGACTCCTAGAACTAACAGAAAAGGACCCAGAAAAATATGGGTACCTAAAGATAAAATAATTTCTGTTGCAGACATCCTTAATAGGACAAAGCAGACGCCTCTGCTGGTACCTGGACAGTGGCTGCTCGCGACATATGACAGGAGAAAGGTCTATGTTCCAAGACCTCCAGTCTAAGAATGGTGGATTTGTTGCCTTTGGAGGCAATCAAAAAGGAAGAGTAATTGGTGTTGGTACAATTGGTGGTAAACCCCCTCTTCCCTCTATCTCAAATGTACTTATGGTTGAAGGACTAAGATACAATTTACTTAGCATAAGTCAATTATGTGATAGTGGATTTGTTGTCTCCTTCACTAAGAATGAATGCATAGTCAAAGACAAGAGTGGCAAGACCCTCTTTTCAGCTAATAGACAGTAAAATCTTTATAAGATTGAGCTAACTGAACTCTCAGATCAAAGTGTAACCTGTCTGATGTCTAAAGAGGATGAAAGATGGTTATGGCATAAGAAACTAGGACATGCTAGTATGAAACTTATTTCAAAATTGAAAAAGGATAACCTTGTGAGAGGATTGCCTGATATCAGTTTCAAGAAAGATGTTTTATGTGATGCATGTCAGAGAGGTAAACAAGTAAAATCAAGTTTCAAATCAAAAAACATTGTATCAACCTCTAGACCTCTTCAGTTGTTACACATGGATCTGTTTGGACCAGTTAGTGTTGCCAGTCTAGCTGGAAGGAAATATGGATTTGTCATTGTTGATGATTATTCTAGATTTACTTGGGTACTTTTCTTAACCCACAAGGATGAGTCTTTTAAGGCCTTCTCTGTATTCTGTAAGAAAGTACAAAATGAGCAAGGTTTCTGTATTTCTACCCTTAGAAGTGATCATGGGGGAGAATTTGAAAATGAGCAATTCAAACTGTTCTGTGAAGAGAATGGAATCTCTCACAATTTCTCTGCACCAAGAACTCCACAGCAAAATGGAGTGGTTGAGAGAAAGAACAGATCTCTGCAAGAGATGGCTAGATCAATGCTCAATGAAAATAATCTCCCTAAGTACTTCTGGGCTGAAGCAGTAAACACTACATGTTATGTGCAAAATAGAATACTTATAAGGTCTATCCTAAAGAAGACTCCTTATGAATTGTGGAAAGGTAGAAAACCCAACATATCTTATTTCCATGCATTTGGATGTGAATGCTTCATCTTAAATACCAAGGATCAACTCGGAAAGTTTGATTCCAAGGTAGACAAAGGCATCTTCATTGGATATTCTGAAGTGTCTAAAGCATATAGAGTTTTTAAATCTAGGACCTCTATTGTTGAGGAATCTATTCATGTAAAATTCAATGATAATCTAAAGACTGATAGGGAACTATCAGATCTAGGAGATGATCTTGCAGGACTTGATCTTACCCAGCAGACGAGTCAACAGCCAGACGTATCAAAAACTGAGTCTGCTGAGGTAATCTCTCAGACAAGTGGAGCAGACGAGTCATCAGTGCGATCAACATCAAAATGATGATCTCAGAAGAGACTGGAAGTTCAAAGCTCATCATCCTGAAGATCTTATCATTGGAAGTCCCTCTGAAGGTGTTAGAACCAGATCTGTTTTAAGAGAGTCAAGCAATATGGCCTTTTTATCTGAAATTGAACCAAGGCATATTGAGGAAGCTCTTGAAGATGAAAGCTGGATTCTTGCCATGCAAGAAGAACTTAATCAGTTCAAAAGGAATGATGTCTGGAAACTTGTCTCCAAATCAACAGACAAGTCTGTTATTGGAACAAGATGGGTTTTCAGAAACAAGCTAGATGAAGATGGCAAAGTTGTCAGAAACAAAGCAAGGTTAGTAGCTCAAGGCTACAACCAACAAGAAGGTATTGACTATACTGAGACTTTTGCACCTGTAGCTAGAATAGAAGCTATTCGCATACTC
The DNA here is from genome assembly GCA_039655645.1 of Ammopiptanthus mongolicus. NCBI lineage: Eukaryota > Viridiplantae > Streptophyta > Magnoliopsida > Fabales > Fabaceae > Ammopiptanthus > Ammopiptanthus mongolicus. Next base: position 41,548,194 of record CM077346.1, read on the forward strand.
ATGTCATATGCTGCACAACATCAAATTACTTTATTTCAAATGGATGTAAAAAGTGCTTTTTTAAATGGAATAATTGAAGAAGAAGTTTATGTTAAACAACCCCCTGGTTTTGAAGATAATGAAAAACCAGATTATGTTTTCAAACTTAAAAAGGCTTTATATGGTTTAAGACAAGCGCCTAGAGCATGGTATGATAGACTTAGTTCTTTTCTTATGAATAATGGCTTTATAAGAGGAAAAGTTGATACAACTTTGTTTAAGAAATGCTCAAAAGATAACTTCATAGTAGTTCAAATATATGTTGATGATATTATTTTTGGAGCTACTAATGAAAAATTGTGCAAAGAATTCTCTAAGTTGATGCAAGCAGAATTTGAAATGAGCATGATGGGAGAATTGAAGTTCTTCCTTGGACTGCAAATCAAGCAGACGTGTGATGGAATCTACATCCATCAACAAAAGTACATCAAGGAGATTCTAAAGAAATATAAAATGGATAGCTCAAAGATCATGAAAACTCCAATGCAAACTAATGCTAATCTAAGCAAAGATGATGAAGGTAAAAAGGTAGACCAAACTGTCTACAGAGGTATGATTGGATTTCTTCTTTACTTAACATCTAGCAGACCTGATATTCAATTTAGTGTATGTATGTGTGCTAGATTCCAATCTGATCCCAAAGAATCTCATCTTAAAGCTGTTAAAAGAATATTTAGATATTTGCTTGGAACCACTAATCTTGGCTTAATGTATTTGAGAACACAAGATTAAAGATTAGTTGGTTTTTGTGATGCTGACTTTGCTGGAGATAGACTTGAAAGGAAAAGCACCAGTGGAGGATGTCACGTCATTGGAGCAAACTTAGTCTCCTGGTCAAGCAAAAGACAGACGACTATCGCCCTCTCAACTGCAGAAGCAGAATATGTCTCTGCTGTAAGTTGCTGCTCACAGCTACTATGGGTAAAACATCAACTAGAAGATTACTCTATATTTGAGCATAATATACCTGTCTGGTGTGATAATTCTAGTGCTATTTGCTTAACCAAGAATCCCATACAACATTCTAAGGCTAAGCACATAGAAATCAAACATCACTTCATAAGAGATTATGTTCAAAAAGGTGTATTTGATGTTAAGTTTGTTAAAACTGAAAACCAATGGGCTGATATCTTTACAAAACCTTTAGCTGAGGATAGGTTTAAGTTTATAAGAGACAACTTGAATATACATTGCTTTGCTGAATAACCTGTCTGATGAGTTTTTATGATACTCGTCTATGTTTAATCGTCTGACCTTATGAGTCATTCGCTTTTCTTTTAAAAATTCTTTTTTTAAATGGGTATTTCCTTTTTTTTTTAAGTGTCGTTTCATTATCTGAGGCAAAATGTGTACGTGGATGTTTTTGTCTTACTTTAAATCTGAACTTTTCTTTTTTCCTTTTAAAATCTCCATCCGTACGTTTTTTCAAAGTCACTCTCTTTTATTTCTCTCTCGTTTCGTCTTCTTCCCTCTTCACTCACTCTCTAACTCCCAAACTTCTCTAACCCTAACTTCTCTGAAATGGCACCCCCAAAACAACTCTCTGCTGATGTCATTGCTAAGTGTTACGACCTTGATGTTGAAGCTGTTCACAAAATCATCCCAGGGAAGCTTATTGACCTTTCGGCTCTAAGTCGGTCGGGTTTAGATGTGCTTGAAGAGCTCAACTACTCCAGCTGGACTCCGTTCTTCGACTTGAAGGAGCCTGTGCACCCCAAGTTGGTCACTGACTTCTGGACCAACGCCGTCGTTCTTCACTCTCCAAGTGGCTTTCCCATGGAGATTCAAGCTCGCATTTCCAACCAACGCTTCTCCTTCTCCCTCAACACTCTGGAACTGGTAACTGGATGCCCTAGATATGGTGCTGGCTATACAGACAACTGGGTAGATTCAGTAAGCCAGAGCGACATCAACATCGCCCTTTTTGGTAACCCTAACCCTACAAATCTCAAATCGACTAACCTTGTTCCCAAATGCCGCTTCTTGCTCAAGCTTTTGCAAGAATGTGTGCTACCTAGGAAGGGCTCAAGAGACTACATCTCTAAGATGGATTCGTTTGCCCTCTTTCATCTCATTCACAAAATCAAGGTAGACATCAATGACCTCATTTTCAAACATTTCGTGTCATTGATTAAGAGACCTAGCTCTCCTACATATCTCTATGGCATGCTTCTGACCAAGCTCTTTAGAATCAAAATCTTTGTCCCTGAAGAAGTCACCTTTGTGGACATGGCTAGACCTTTAGCCAAACAGACTGTCTCCTTGATGAGGTTCTCAACCCCTGTTCCATCCTCTTCAAATCAAGCATCTGACGAGCAGAAGAGTAAAACTCATGCTGAATCAACCAATGAGTCTGAGGCCTCTGCATCTGAACATTTTTGCAAACCCTCTGGAAAGATTGCAGGCCAAAGCCAGCCCCTTTCTTCAGAAAAAAGTGCTCCTATCCTCTCCTTGAAGAAGAGAAAGCTGACTCCCAAGAGACAAGATCTTGTTGTGGTGGATTCTGATTCTGCACCTTCTCAAGTTATACTGAGTGAGACTGTCTCTAGTGAAGAGACTGCACCTGCTCAGGGGGAGCAACTGCCAAAGCCTTTAGGACACACCTTGGACCACCCCGTTTTTTGTCCTGGCACTATTCCTAAAAGGAAGAGGTCTGGCATTCCTGCTGTAGCTGCTGGCATAGAAGCCCCTCAAGTTAGCCAACCTGCTGTTTTTGTGGCTCCTAAACGCATTAAGCTCAGAATGTCAGAAAACTCTACCCTTGGCAAGTATTCACCCTCTTCCTCCTCTTTCATCATTGTGTCTGATTTGTGTCATGGTTTAAGGGATTCAACTCCTAACAAACCTGTTGGCAATTCTTTTTTGTTCAAATCTGATTTGCAACTTTTAATGTCTACCAGTGTCTCTAACCTCTCTGTTGTACCTCCTCCTCCATCTCACTTTACCAATACTTGTAGAGATATATGTGTTTTTGAACCTATTGTTATCATGTTTCATCACCCTAATCCTTCCATCACCCATCCAAACTCTGTTGTTATTCTTCCTAACTATTCACAACCTTGTTTCATTCTAATTACTGGATCAAATTTCTTCATGGAATATCTTGATCTATTAATCCCTGATTATCCCTCACTCCCTGTCGCACCTTTACCCGCATCTTTTCTTCCATCTCTCTCCTTTCTGTCCTCTGTTTTTCCCTCACCTCCAGAAGATAACTCCTCTGATGATTCTTTCCATAAGCTCACCTTTCTACCCTTTATTTTCTATCGAAATCTTCACTTATGCTTCTTTCCCCGGATTTCGGAAGCCTTCTCTATCCCTTCTGCACCACCTGTCTATGCTCTTCCCTGGCATTCTGATGACTCTGCTGATCACATTCCTGTGCCCAGACGAGATCTTCAAGCTTTGCTTTTTGAAGTAGCTTCTCTCAAGACCTTGGTTGAAGCTGCTCACCAAGATCTTGTTGCAGAAAGAAGAGCTAGAACTGTTTTAGAAGCTAGAATCGATGCTCTTTTTGATCTTTTTAACACTTATGTGTAATTTTCTTTTTAAAGAACCTTGTACACGGCCAATGATGGTCATATACCTCCTTTTCTCTTTTTTGATTATGACAAAAGGGGGAGAAAGTTAAATGAAACATGTCTTTATATTATAACTGTCTGATATGAATGTCTTTATATTACAACTGTCTGATATGAATGTCTTTATATTACAACTGTCTGATATGAACAAATGCTTACTTTTAATACGATGTATCTTTTCTTTTCTCTCTATATTCTATTGCTTTTGATAATGTCAAAAGGGGGAGAAAATACTAAGATAAGGCTAAGATAAAAAGTTAAATGCTTATCTGTCTGAGTATATTATAATCATGGAATAATGTTTTTAATATGACTAATCATATACATGACTGATTTATGTGAATTTTCTTAAGTTCATTAAATCATTTAACATGTTTTGTCATCATCAAAAAGGGGGAGATTGTTGAGTCTCCAAATGTCTGATGTGCATTTACCTTAGTTTTGATGAGATTAAAACAGTTATTCAATGATTTAATTGAACCCGTCTGTGATATTTAACTCGTCTACTTAGTGTGCAGATTAAAACATTAAGCGTCTATATGAACTGTTCACTCGTCTGAACTTAGATAAGTTCACCCGTCTGAAATAACTTAAGTTCACACGTCTGAACTAGCTAAGGTTCACTCGTTTGAACTAAGATAAGTTCACTCGTCTGAACTAGCTAAGGTTCACTCGTCTGAACTAAGAGAAGCTCACTCGTCTAATGAAGTCTTCAACCGTCTGATCAAAGGAAGACTCACCCGTCTAAAAGACCTTGCAACTAACGTCATCTCTTTGTTAAAAAGTCAACCCGTCTAATGAAGCTACTCATCCGTCTAAAGACTAACGTTAAAAAATACATTGGATGAAAGCTGTCTTGACCCTGATAAAGAACTTCAACAAAGTGCTTTGCCTGAACACAACTGCATCTTACACCAAAAGGGAAAGTCTTCCCTCTGCAAACAAAAAGCACATATACAGACCTGCTGAGACCAAAGGTATATCAGAAGTCTGCATCACTCTGATGAAAGAGAACAAGCGAAGTTCCCTATGCTTTAATGGCTGATCAGAACGACTCGATTGCATTTATTGAAGATCTGCAAGAAGCCAAAGACTTCAGACTTTGTGTCCAACGGCTTTAAAATTTTGAAGCCTATTTAATGAAGAAGACTTTGAAGTTTCCATAGACACAAGAGAACGAAAAAAGCAATCAAAGAGCAATTACTCTGTGCATTTATATCTTCATTCTTTCATTATTTATTCTTCAATCATTTGAAGTTAATACGCCGTCTTTTAGAGCTTCACATTTAATACACTCGTCTGAGTGCTTGTGAAAGACTTGCAAATTGTAATCTTTTTACAACTTCTCTCAAACAAACCCGTCTGAGCCTGAAGAGGCTAAGTGTGCAAACAATACTCGTCTGGAGCCTGAAGAGGCTAGGTGTGAAAATAATACTTGTCTGTCCTGTAACCTAAATCAGTTATAGTGAGAAAACTTGGTGCTGCCAAGGACTGGACGTAGCCTCATTGTTAAGGGGTAAACCAGGATAAAACCTGCTGAGTGATCTCTCTTTCCCTTAACTCTTTAGTTTGATTATTTGTCTTAACTATCATCTAACTAAAGGGGTTTATAATTGTGTTTATCAAAAACCTTCTTATCTTGCATGATTGTGTGTTTTCTGTGAAAACCTTCAGACGAGATATCAGTCTGATTGACCTGTCTGTGTTTACTCGTCTATTACAACCCGTCTGTGCTTGCGAAAAATTTTCTAAATTCCGCATATATTTGTCAAACACCATTCAACCCCCCTTCTAGTGTTTGCATCTGTCTATTTCAGTCTTCTCACGGGATAACAGAGACAAAAATACCAAGATAGAGAAAAAAGGGATAAGAATTACATCTCATCATAGATAGGGATATAAGTAAAGCAGGTTACAAAGATATCGCAAGCACACACATTTACTATAACAACCATCCTCAAGGTCACTCACCTTATATTCTTATCTCACTCTCACTCATGCACCTAGACTATACATGAAGACGCAGCCACTTTCCTACGTCACAACGTATCCCCTACCAAGCAGGATGAAAGTCAGATGTCTGAACAGTGAGGTCCATTATACTCACAAAAGCATTACATCCCCTACCAAGTAGGATGTTCACCCCAACCAAGCAGGGTGACACTATTCCCCCATTCCCGTTAGGGATAGCTGCCTCGGTGTCGGAGTCACACATCAAGGATCTCGGAATCTCACAGTAGACCTACCAAGTATCTAACAGTGACATCAGGTCTGACCTCGCGTAATCCCAGATCTACACGGCTGTGACATCACACAATGCAATCTAGCATGAATCCTCGCGACTCATACAGATTCATAGCTTAGTCATTCAACATCTTAGCTTCACATACTGAACACCAACACTCTCTACCAAGCAGAGTGTTGCACGACTACTCATAGTCCATTTCTATCACTTTGTCAGGTTGAGCACTATAACCTATATTTATCTCTAAGCACACATACGCTCTCTCAATCATATCATGTTATCAAATATGCATGTTAGCACACCACAATTAAACATACTCATAAGCATATTATCAATACCACTTAAAACATGTGCATAGGCATATCATAGCATGTTACTATCTCACATCAAGCATACATTATTCAAGTATATCATATCAATCATGAGCACATGTAGCATTTAACGTGAAAACCAACATAGCATGTCATTCATCATGATATCATCGTCTAACCTAGGGTATATCCTTAGTGGTGATAGCCCAAAGATACCTATACCGAGGGTTTAGGTACTTTGTCAGGGCTCAACCACTAGTAAGTTTAGGTTCCCCTACACATATCAATGTATTCTACTCTACTCTTGACTTCCCGACGAGTGTGATTCTTTCCCCCACCTGAAAACGGGTACCGGCACGAACTCAACAACCACGAGCACCGTGACCACCACCACCACCTTCTACCCTGGGTTCAGATCTGCCCCCACAAATAACGAGCACTATGATGCTCCAAATTTACTCCTAATCTCGCAAACAACGTGTAAACAACTATATTAGCTCTACAACAGATCAAAACGAGAATTAGAACGAAGAATGACAAAGAACACTTATCGATGTAGTTAACGGAACTTAGGCTTACCTCCGATGATATGGAGAAATAATTGGTTAGAATCGAAGAAGAAGTTACGTCGAGTTCAACGGTATGATCGGAATTTGAAACCGACGAACGGATTGATCGAATGAGCTCCCAAAAGATTTATCACGTTATCAGTCTTTCTCTCATAGGCTGTAAGGTCACAGAGAGTTATGTTTGTCCTTGGCTAGAATATATAGAATCAAATGAAAAGGATTTTTCTTTTAGTAAGCTTGGTCGTGAGAAGTACCTTTCTTAACCCTAAGGAAAGTATCTTACGTAGAGTTTAAGAAGTTTAGAGCTACCATTTTCTATATTTTATTTCCTTAGATAATTTGACTCACCAAACCTATATCTACACTAGGCCATTACGTTGGCATAAGGGTAAGAAAATTCTATGTAGGGATGGTAATAGGTAGGTCTGGGTAGGGTATTATAGTATCCGTCTCCATACTCACGTTTGAAAAAAATACTCGTACCTGGATCTGTATCCGCGTGGGTAGCAACTTAAGTACCTTTACCCGTACCCTCTGGATACCTAAGTATCCATACCCGCACCCATTACCTGCACTTTAACTAAAAAAAAAAAAGAAAAAAATAATACAAAGAACATCTGTGATTGCTGTTAGTACTTAGGTCAATAGGTGATTACGTTTGAAAGGGAAAAATAGTTAAGAAACCCTAGATTACATTAATTTTATTTTTAAAATTTAATATATAATTATAATTATATGTATTAATATAAATAAATAAATATATAAATATGTATATTTATAAATGCGAGTGCGGGGCGGGGTGGGTACTAGAGTACCTGTATCCGCACCCATACCCTCTCTTGCTTACTTGTAATTATCCAGACCCGTATCCGTACCCACAAAGCGGATATTTTTCCTATCCATTATGAATATTTTTTGTAAGTACTCAACGGATAGGATCCAAATTGCTATCCCTAATTCTAAGCGGGAGATGTCACTTTTTGAAGGCCTGACATGGTTTAATCATCATTCCTTTGGCGGTGCAACTAATTCACTTAAGCCTCAGGATACTTCAATTATTTATTTACTTTTTTATGTTTAGGACAACTTGTTTATGACTGTATCTAATTCTAGGCAAAGTGACTCCTCACAACTCCTCATTTATTAGGTTCATACGGTTGAAAAAAAATGTAAGGAAAAGGTGAGAAACAAAGTTAAGTAGGAGGTGGCATTGTAAAGAGGAGGTGTCCATGCTAGGATTTTTATGTTAATTTTTTTTTATAGTGTAACTATCCAATCTAGCAGCATGTTGCTGCCTAGGTGTTCTAAAAATTTATTTTCATCATTCTCATAATTCAAATAGGAGTAAACATGCTAATTGGATCCTAACCAAGTGATTAATACTTAGGCATTTGCTTAACTAACTAATTTATGCTTAAGTAGCTTTAATTTGTCTGAGTTCTCTCCCACTTATAATTTTACTAATCTAATTTAGTTCATTAAATTTATGTAACTATGAATCGTAGAAAATGATTTTTAAGTTAGCTTAACTAATAAAGGTTCATTCAAACCTTATTAAGATTCCTAGTTTTCTTTCGCTGAAAAAAAAACATGATGTTACATTACTACCCTGCTTAAAAGAAATTCCGTTCCCGAAATTTTACGTACCATAAAACAGATGAGGATATTGTTATTGCATATCTTCCTCTCTCTCCCAAGTCGCATCTCCTGTAACTTTGTCCCAGACCATTTTGACCAAGGGGATGTGTTTACCACGGAGTGCTTTAAGTCTCCTATCCGTGATCCTAACAGGTAACGCTTCATATTTATGTTCTCTCTCAACTGTATTGATTTAGGCTTAATTACGTGTGACGGATTGGGATAATACTTACGGAGTTGTGACACATGGAAGACATCGTGAAGGTTAGACAGATTTGGTGGTAAGGCGACACGATGGGCTACTAGACCAATCCGAAGAAGAATTTGAAAAGGTCCAATAAACCTCGGAGTAAGTTTTCTTGATTTGATAGCTTTGCCTATTCTTGTCCAAGGAGTAACTCTCAGAAAGACATGATCACCTCCTTGGAACTCTAGAGACCTCCTTTGTTTATTACTGTAGCTCTTTTGCCTATCATGTGCAACCTTCATCTTATCCCTGATCATCTTTACTTGTTCCGTCATTTGCTGAATCATATCGGGTCCTAACACTTGACTCTCACCCGTTTCGTACCAGCACAACGGGGCTCTACATTTCCTCCCATACAGTGCTCCAAAAGGTGTCATCCCTATACTTGTATGGAAATTGTTGTTGTAAGTAAACTCAACCAATGGCAAAAACTCATCCCAACTTCCAATAGGTTCCAACACACATGCCCTCAATAAATCTTCCAATGACAGAATCGTTCGCTCAAACTGACTATCCATTTGAGGATGATAAGCTGAACTCAATCTCAGCTTGGTTCCCAAAGCACTGTGCAACTGCTTCCAGAATCTTGAGGTGAATCGAGGGTCTCTATCCGATATAATACTGGATGGTACTCCGTATAATCTCACTATTTCGCGGATATAGATCTGAGTCAACCTTTCCAATGTATAGCTTTCACCAATAGGTAGAAAATGAGCACATTTGGTCAGCATGTCAATGACCACCCATATCGCATCATGCCTCTTCTGAGTCCTTGGCAACCCAATTACGAAGTCCATTGTGATGCCGTCCCATTTCCACTCTGTAATATCTAATGATTGCAATAGTCATCCAGGCTTCTGATGTTCGATCTTCGCCTTTTGGTAGACCAAACATGATAATACATACTCTGCTACTGCTTTCTTCATCCCAGCCACCAAAACATCTTTTTCAAATCCCGGTACATCTTTGTTGCTCCCGGGTGAGAACTCAACTTACTCTTATGTGCTTCTTCTAGAATCATCCTTCTAATCTCTGCATCCTTTGGTACACTTATTCTGTCTCCAAACTGATGATTCCATCAACGCCACACCTAAACTCAGAAGTTCCATTACCATCCATTGTTTCTCTTATTCTTTGAAGATACTGATCAACCTCTTGTTTCTCCTTGATTGTTGTCAAGAAATCATTGGAAATGATGACCCTTCCCAAACAAATCTTATTATTGTACAATTCTCCTCCCAAATTCAGATCTCTGAATTGTTCAACCAGTTCTAGCTGCTTCAACATCATAGCAGACACATGTAGTGACTTTGTACTTAGTGCATCTGCCACAACGTTAGCCTTTCTGGATGATAATGTAGTTCGAACTCATAGTCTTTTATGAATTCCATCCATCTCCGTTGTATCATGTTCAACTCCTTCTGGTCTAATAGATACTTCAAACTCTTGTGGTCGCTGTACACACTTAACTTAGCAACGTAAAGATAGTGTCTCCAGATTTTCAAAGCAAACACTATTGCTGCTAACTCTAAATCATGAGTAGGATAATTCCTCTTATGAATTCTTAGCTGTCTCGAAGCATAGGCTATAACTCTTCCATCTTGCATCAGTACACACTCTAGACCTTAATACGACGCATCACAAAATACGATAAACTCCCTTAAAGGGTCTGGTAAGACTAGTACTGGTGATGTCGTCAACCTTCTTTTCACTTTTTGGAAACTTGCTTCACACTCCTCCGTCCAATCAAGCGATTTTCCTTTCCTTGTTAACTGCGTCATAGGCAACGCAATCTTCGAGAAGCCTTCAATGAATCTTTGATAGTAACCCGCCAAACCAAGAAAACTTCTGACTTCACCTACTAACTTCGGGTTTTCCCATTTCACTACGGTTTCCACCTTTGCAGGATCTACTGATATACCGTCTTTGTTGATCACATGTCCCATAAACTGTACCTCTTCCAGCCAGAACTCACACTTAGACAATTTTGCATGCAACTGCCTCTCTTTCAACACTTGGAGTACAGTCCGAAGATGTTCTTCATGTTCCTCTCGGTCAAATGAGTAGATAAGAATGTCGTCTATAAAGACAACAACAAACTTATCCAGGAAAGGTCATAAGATCCGATCTATATAATCCATGAACACTGTCGGAGCATTCATCATACCGAAGGGCATAACTAAGTACTCATAGTGTCCAAACCAAGATCTGAGCGTTGTCTTTGGTATATCTTCCTTGCTGACTCGAATCTGATGATAGCCAGATCGCAAGTCAATCTTGGAGAATATTACCGCCCCCTTCAATTGATCCATTAAGTCATCTCTCCTCGACAGAGGATATCTTTTCTTAATATGCTTTGAAATAAAATGCACTATAAATAAAGTTTCTAAAAGGTGAAATGTCTTGCCAATCATCTAAAATAATTTAAATTTTATAGTGATAGTAAAAATAACTTCAATTTATTATTCAAAGCTCTTAAATTTATTTTAAGACTCTTTAATTATTGGATTATTTAATTATTCACAACCTTCGTTTATTTTTATTGGGGTCAAACAATGAAAAAAATTTGTCCATTATTGTTAAAGATTTAAACCGATTTTGATTATAAAAATTATATTAATAAATCTCTAAACATTAATTAAAAAATATTCTTGAATTAAAAATTGGTCTTACTCCAAAAGTGAACATAATTGGGAAGTGAGGATAATATTTGAATAAAACCGTTTCATATGTAAATATTGTTTGGAAAGTGAACGTAATTGATGAGTGATGTTGGAAAGAGAACATCTGAGAAGTGTAACAATCATTATATAATGTTCTACCTTAAGATGAACTTAATAAACCTTTTATGATGAATTCATGTGATTAATTACCAAGTTATTTTGGAAATAAATATTAATTATCGTGGGATGATTTAATATTTTTGGAAACATGTATGTAGGATTAAATGTTGAGAGAAGAATTATGATTGACCATTAGTTGCTTTGAAAAAAAAGTACAGTAAATAAATTTTCTAAAAGTGGAATGTTTTGCCAATTATAAAAAATAATTTAAATTTTATAGTGATTCTGAAGATGACATTTGACAATACTTTCCACCTATGGATTTTGCCTTAGAATATTTTTAGATTTCTTAAATCACATTTAAATGTAGACCGTATAATGTGTATCCAAAAGATTCGAATTTGACGGAGACCAACACTTATGAATGATGAAATGTAACTTAATGAATGATGAAATGTAACTTAATGATTGTATGTAAGTTTTGTTTTATTAAAATGATTGGCGTCTAAATAAATTACATCGAGGAACTAATAATTAGTTTGAAATGCAATTGTTGCTTTAAAAACAACATACTATTAAAAGTTGAGACCAAGTACAACATTAAGGTAGTGAGAGAAGAAATTATTAATGTCAATTCATAATTTTCTTTTGGAAATAAAACCAAATTCATTATAAAATTGAATGTTGAGAATGTTGAGAGAAGTAGAATACAAAGTAATGGGAGAAATGTCAAATGTTAAAAATAAAATGAAAGATAAATATATTTTAAAAACGGTTAACTTTAATAGGGGTTAGAGGAGAAATAAATCAAATAGATTTTAAAGAGAGAAGAAGTAAATTTGATATGATTACCAAACTCATTGGGAAGCGTTTAGTATTAGTATAATATTTAAATAAAATATATTGAGAAATGATTAATGTGTTTGAAATTCCCTTGTTGCTTTGAAAACATATATAGTATGAAATGTGGAGAGAGAGAAATACGTTCCAGTTAGTGGGAAAAGAAACAGTTAGTATTAATTTATAATTTGCCCTGAAAATAAACTAAATTTACTATAAAATTAAATGTTGAGAGAAGTAAACCATCAAAGTATTGGGAGAAATGTCGAAATATAATACATAAATATAATTACTAAAAATGATTAATTTACCTAAGGAAAATAGGAGAAATAAATCAACTGGAGTTTCAAAAAAGGAAGAAAAAATTTCATATGATTACTAAGATCATTGTGAAGTGTCACTATAAAAACACTTTGCAAAAAATATATCTATTTTAATAAAGTGTATAAATTTTTATTTATCAATTTATATTCTTAGTATATGAAAACGTTATAAATTAACTTATGAAAACATTTAAATTGTTTTACATTTTACATAACAACATTATCAAATACTTTTGCTTCAAAAAATTAAATTTCAATTTTATACATTCAATACATACAATTCCGACATAATACATACCTGACATAATTAAATCACACATCATATAATCCCGTGCAGCGCATCCACTCAAATTGGTTTTGAATTTTTCTTTTGATTATGATTATAATTAATAGCCGAATTATATCTTAATTTATATCTTATGATTATGATTAAAATGTCTTTCTCTTATGGACCCGTGCTTAGTACGCATAAGCACTAGTCTCTTATGGATAATCGATTAATGTTATAATCAATTATAATAGAATCAGTTTTATGTATGTATTTTTTGAAAAATGATTATAAGATAATTTCGTTTAGGTTGTGTTAAATAATCACTTATATATTGTAAATTACTAAAAAGGGTATGAAATTATTTATATAATTTAATAATATTTGTTTGATAGTTAGTTTTGTAGGGGTGAAATAGGAAGAATGTTATTGGTTTCAAAATAATCTAACAACTTTTTAAATAAGCTTCATACTTCTGACTTCTATAAAAACAGATTTTTTCTCTCATAAAAATAATTGTTTGCATAATATTTAATCTTAACATAATACCCTCAAAGGTAGATGGGGCAAAACAACTCTTTTTTTCTTTTTGAAAAAATTATTTTTTTTATAAATTTAAGGAAAGTGTCAAACATGATAAATTATTTTGAAAACAACTTTTTGAGGCCAAATATACTCAAAGAGTCCCAATTGTCATGATGTCTTGATTATATGGTTGGTACGGATTTGACGAATTGCTTTGCGTACCGTCAAGCATTGTTCTTATTTTTAATAACAACTGGTTAAAGATTTGATTAGCTTTTGTGATATCAGTTGGACTTGCTTTTCAACCCACAAAGCCCCTTTTCTCTGTGCCTTGATCTTGATCATATCACATAACAAGATGTGAGATTATTCATCACCTATACTTTAACCGAGTGTAAGCAACTTTTTTCGAATTAATTTTTTCTTTCTAATTTATTATAAATCTTCTTTTTCGCTTCTATATAGGTTAAATTCTACTTTTGATCTCCTATCTTTATTTTATTTTCGATTTGATCCCTTTTTAATTTTTTGTTCCGATTTGGTCCCTTATCTTGCAAACTTTGGCACATTTTAGTCCTTTCCGTTAGTTTTGCACTAACAGTGCTGGAAACCGCATGCATTGTGCTTACATTACCGCACCACGAAAACAGATTAATCAAAGAGGTAGCCAAAATCACATTTACACGAATTCCATTACTAACGATATAATCATGCACCCAGGGCACTAGATTTCGCATATAACATGTTAATCAACAAACTGACTAGCAAGTTGGAATTGATAGTTTAAGGAGTGGGTAAAGGCTTTTGGTGCTATTGATGGTTTTGGGGATTAGGATTTTGTTTGGGGATTTGCAAGAAGATGGAAGAAGGAAGAAGGAAGAAAGAAGAAGGAATGATGAAGATAAGGAAGAAGAGAGAGAAAGAGAGTGGTTTCTCTTTCTAAATCCCAGATTCCGGCGAGAGGAGGTGGTTTCCGGCGATTAAGCTGGTGGTTTCAGGTATCGTTAGTGCTAAACTAATGGAAAGGACCAAAATGTGCTAATGTTTGGAAAATTAGGGACCAAATCGGAACAAAAAATAAAAAAGAAATAAAAAAGGAAAGTAAAATTGTAATATACTTTCCCGAATGTCACATTTCCGATTTTCATGCTTTCTAATATCAGTAAATTATATAATTGAGTTTATATTTTTATCTGAGGTTTAGAAAATGAATTAAAATAAACTGAGACCATAGTCACGCTCTACGCTATCGTAGGGAGTTATGGTTAAATTTTGGGTCGAAAACTCAGACGGAGCCCGGTCTGCGTTTTTCACTGACACTAATATTTTACTACTCAGAAGACCTAATTTTGACTCGTGAACGAGATAGTTAGTCTTAGAATCGAAATTCCTACCTTTTTGCTAAAATTGGTTTCACGCCCTAAAAAGCGGAATAATATAAGTTATTCGGGCGAAATCTTCAATCGGGTGACGAACAGAGCTGAATAAGGATTTACCAGGACCTGTCAACGGATAATCTTGAAGTCATGTCAGGTCAAGTCACCTAGGAATGCGTACCAGTGTCGTGATGGTTTTTAGAAAATATCTGGACGCGAAATGACCAAAATACCCCTAACCTTTTTCATATTTACCATTAAACCTAGGGTGAAAAGTCTATTCTACCCTTAATGAAATTTTGTTGGACAATTCTCACCCTCCTTCACCCCCTCACACGCCCCCCATCATAACTCGCCCTTTCACTTCTTTCTCCTTCACTTCATCTTTCTCCATTACTTTCTCTAATTTTCAAAGAAAATTCTTCAAGAAATTTGTGAAGCAAAGTTGACAACCTTGCTTATCTTCATCATCTAGGAGGCATGGACTTCATTCTTGAGCTCTCAATCTTCGCCTTTTTCCATTGAAATTCTATGTTTTCAAGCTTTATTCAAGTTGAGCTTTGATCTTCATAAATTCATAAGAAATTTTAGAAAAATCCTTTTAATGTCAAACCAATTTCTATGAGCTAGTTTCATTACCCTCTTTCATAATCCAAGAGCTTGTAACCAAAATAACTCTCTAACCCATAAGGGTATAGGAGGGCCGAACCATATACATATAGGAAAGTTTGAGTTTTTGATTCAAGCTTTGAATAATGAGACTTGATCCAGTGTTATGTATGCTTAAAGATCATTGATCCAAGAGTCAGGAACTTTTAGACATCTCTAGCCTATTTTTCTAGCTAGTGGCTGAACCTAACCCTTTGAGAAACCATGAGTTTTGCTTCAAGTTTTTGTGTAATAAAACTTACTCTAGTATTGTGTATACTTGAGGATCATCCATCTAAGAGTTAGGAATTTGTAGGCACCTCTAGCTATTTTGAGCCATGGTGGCCGAATCTAGGTTCTAGGAGACATAGAAATGATATTTTGTTAATATTAAAGTGGTGATTTGTTGTGAAGGAATAGATTGTGCTCGATCGCCCTAAAGCGTGCTAAAGTGCCGGTTGTGGAGCTGTGTTCAGGAGCTTGTGCGGGAAGACGAGCGTGCGTAGCAGTTTCAAGTGGGGAGAAAGAACAAGTATCATAAAAAAGGCAATCTTAGTATAGAATATATACATGTGTAGGGAAAACCTTGAACCCTACTAGAGGTTGAGCCCCGGACAAAGTACCTGGACCCTAGGTGTAGGTACTTTTGGGCTATCACCACTAAGATGATGATCTAGAAAGATATGATTGCTTGAGGTTGATATGTTGAATTGCTTATGTGCTTATCTGTTGATCTGTTATGCTGAACTGTCTATGTGATTAGCTGTTTATCTGTCCATATGATGATATCTATATTGGCATATTTACTGTTGTGATATATATTATTATGATTGGTTGGATGATTGTTAATGAGAGTATGGTGAGATTGCGTTGTTGTTCGGACTGATACCGTCGTGGTCCTGACCATGGAACTGTGGCTCATGGACGCAAGGCGTCGTGATGTTGATGTTGATGTCGATGTGGGTGCAGTGCATCATGGCTGTGGCCGAGTGCTTAGGGGTGAGGTTCCGGTATCAATCTATGATGGATGTTTGTTGCATATTATAGCATTTCATACCATAGCATATTTGGTCTCAAAGGGGGATGTCCAATTGGGGACGTGATGTTTTTAATCCCGAGGCGAGATGTCCAATTTGGGACGTGGTGTTTTTATCCTTAAAAGGATGTCCAATTGGGGACGTCATGTTATTAATCCCGACGGGGATGTTCAACTGAGGACGTGATGACATCGGCCGACATGCATATAGGAATAATGACGTGCATATAGGGGATTAGTATCCTTCGTAGAGGTTTGATCTAAGAGAGTGATTTTTGAGATGGTTGTCTTGTGTGGCCCAGGAGATGGTTGTTGGCGTGTGATATGTTTTCTATGTGTTGTGTGCAGCATGTCCATATGCTGTACTACTGCCCCTCTCCCATATTTGATGATGCATGTTTCTTATCTCCCTTTATTTTCTCTGAATGTTTATTTTATTTTATGGGAAGACCCTGTGGAGGAACCAGTTGCTGAGGAGTTGGATGGCACTCCTTACGAGCTTGATGCTGGTGGACAAGCCACGGACCCCAGCTTCTAGAGGTTGAGTGGCGACCGCTGCTAACTTGAGAGTCTTCTCTCTGTCTTTTGACGTATTTTACTTATAGTCTGTACTCTGTATGTATACATTACTATTGTAGCCCTACTGACAGGGCAACCGATGCATGTATGTATACTTTACGTTTAAACTGCGTTACTGTGATATATGCGTGCTTTGGCATAGCCTAAATACAATTTCGTTTTCGCGTTTTAATCTTTTCGCTGCGTTTCGTCTTACTAAAGCGCGTTAATGTTTATAATATGGTTTAAAGCTTAGTTAAATATCTTAGGTTCTTCAATGGGACGTCGGGTCGTCTCATTTAGTGGTATCAGAGCAGTTTGCTTCTACAACCAGCCTTGAGGGTCGTTTAGACCACACAGTCCAGGTTGGAGCCGGAAACAGTGGAGTATGGAACCATTACTGCAGGTTTAGGAAGTGTACTGACTTGATAGTTGGATGCCGACTTTAGTTAGAAAAAGGGGTAGAGCGTCCGATGAGCAAGTTATCAATTGTGATAACTATTTTGTTCGTAAGGCATATGATATATATATATATATATATATATATTTGTTGATTAATATTGTATGTCTTATGGACCGAAGCTATTTCCTTTGCCAGGAAGGAATGGCTAGAGGACGTGGCAGAGGAAGGGGAGCACTAGTTGGAACCGGGGACTTCGGTCGTAATGATGATACCTCAGGAACCGGATGTGGCGGAGATCAAAACGAAGCGATGAGCGCCATGAGGGATTTAGCCGCTGCAATGCTGCAACAAACGCAGTAGAATGCCCAGTTTATGCAGCGACAGAAAGAGAGGGACGCTAGACAACAACAGCAACCGACAAGAGGAGGTGAAGTGGTAAACACCGAACTAAATGCTTTTATGAAGGGGAATCCTTCCCAATTCCATGGAGAATACAATTCGGAAGCTGCCGAGTTATGGCTGCAAGAGATCGAGAAGGTCTTTGTAACGATAAGGATAAGATAAGTTTAGGAATGGTCACTATCACTAGTGATTTTCTGAACATGATCCGGAAAAAGCAAGGAGAAGATCAATACCTACAGGAAAGGAACCAGATGCTAGAAGAAGGAAAGACTTCAGAGTTCAAGAAATGTGCTAAGGGAATCCTGATGT
Organism: Ammopiptanthus mongolicus; assembly: GCA_039655645.1. NCBI lineage: Eukaryota > Viridiplantae > Streptophyta > Magnoliopsida > Fabales > Fabaceae > Ammopiptanthus > Ammopiptanthus mongolicus. The sequence goes on from CM077346.1 coordinate 41,566,295, forward strand.
TTGGAGACAGGATATATGTGCCTAAGGATAGCGAAGTTAGGAACATGATCTTGGAAGAAGTACACAAGAGCAAGTTGAGTTTTCATCCCGGATCTACAAAGATGTACCAGGACCTAAAGGAAATGTTTTGGTGGCCTGGGATGAAGAAGTAAGTAGCAGAGTATGTCCAATCTTATCTGGTGTGTCAAAAGGCAAAGACTGAACACCAGAAATCAGCAGGGTTATTGCAATCATTGGACGTCTCAGAATGGAAATGGGATAGCATTGCAATGGATTTTGTTTCCGGACTACCATGGACGCAAAGGAAGTGCGATGCAATTTGGGTAATCGTCGACAAGCTTACGAAATGTGCTCATATCTTGCCGATCAACCAAAGGTTTTCTTTGGAAAGATTAGCCCAGATTTAAATCAAGGAAGTAGTGAGATTTCACGGGGTACCTTAGAGTATAATTTCGGACAGGGATCCGAGATTTACTTCCAGATTGTGGCAAAGTTTAAACGGTGCATTGGGAACTACGTTAAGGATGAGTTCAGCCTATCATCCGCAGACAGACGGTAAGTTTGAAAGGACGATTCAATCGTTGGAGGATCTTTTAAGAGTACGTGTTTTGGAAAACACGGGGAGTTGGGACGAATTCCTTCCACTGATTGAATTCACGTACAACAATAGTTTCCATTCGAGTATTGCCATGGCGCCATACGAGGCGCTATATAGACGAAAGTTCAAAACACCGCTCTGTTGGTATGAAACCGGGGAGAATCAGTTGATAGGACCAGAGATGGTGCAACAAACAATGGAAAAAGTTAAGAAAATTCGGGAAAAGAGAAAGACGCATGGGATCACAAAAGAGTTACAGTGACAAGAGGAGGAGACCTTTAGAGTTCTAGGAAGGCGATCATGTCTTCATGAGAGTCACTCCAAGAACTGGAATCGACAGGGCAATCCGAAAAGTTTACATCTAGATTCATTGGACCATTTCAAATTCTTCATCGAATTGGTCCAGTTGCCTACCAAATTGCTTTACATCCCAACCTATCCAATATTCATAATGTATTCCATGTATCCCAACTCAAAAAATACCATCCTGATCCATCACATGTGATAGAGCTTGAATCAATTCAGATAAGGGAGAACTTGGAATATGAAGCGCTGCCTGTACGAATCGAGGACAAGATGGTGAAGGAGCTCCGCGGGAAGTAGATTCCCTGAGTCAAGGTCATATGGGATGCTACAACAGGAGATGCCACCTGGAAACGTAAAGAAGATATGCAATAGCGATATCCCCATTTATTCTAAAGCACGTCAAATTTCAATGACGAAATTCTTTTTAAGGGGGGTAGTAAGGTAACACCCCGATTTTCGTGCTTTCTAATATCAGTAAATTATATAATTGAGTTTATATTTTTATCTGAGGTTTAGAAAATGAATTAAAATAAACTGAGACCATTGTCACACTCTATACTATCGTAGGGAGTTACGGTTAAATTTTGGGTTGAAAACTCAGACGGAGCCCGGTCTGCGTTTTCCATTGACACTAGTATTTTACTACTCGAAAGACTTAATTTTGATTCGTGAACGAGACAGTTAATCTTAGAATCGAAATTCCTATCTTTTTGCTAAAATTGGTTTCATGCCCTAAAAAGAGGAATAATATAAGTTATTTGGGCGAAATCTTCAATTGGGTGACGAACGGAGCTAAATAGGGATTTATCGGGACCCGTTAACGGATAATCTTGAAGTCATGTCAGGTCAATTCACCTAGGAATGCGTGCCAGTGTCGTGATGGCTTTTAGAAAATATCTGGAAGCTAAATGACCAAAATACCCTAACCTTTTTCATATTTACCATTAAACCTCGGGCGAAAAGTCTATTGTACCCTAATGAAATTTTTTTGGACAATTTTCACCCTCCTTCACCCCCTCACACGCCCCCCATCATAACTCATCCTTTCCCTTCTTTCTCCTTCACTTCATCTTTCTCCATTACTTTCTCTAATTTTCTAAGAAAATTCTTCAAGAAATTTGTGAAGCAAAGTTGACAACCTTGCTCATCTTCATCATCTAGGAGGTATGGACTTCATTCTTGAGCTCTCAATCTTCATCTTTCTCCATTGAAATACTATGTTTTCAAGCTTTATTCAAGTTGAGCTTTGATCTTCATAAATTCATAAGAAATTTTAGAAAAATCCTTTTAATGTCAAACCAATTTCTATGAACTAGTTTCATTACCCTCTTTCATAATCCAAGAGCTTGTAACCAAAAGATCTCTCTAAACCATATGGATATAGGAGGGCCGAACCATATACATATAGGAAAGTTTGAGTTTTTTACTCATGCTTTGAATAATGAGACTTGATCTAGTATTATGTTTGCTTAAGGATTATTGATCCAAGAGTTAGGAACTTTTAGACATCTCTAGGCTATTTTTATAGCAAGTGGCCGAACCTAACCCTTTGAGAAACCATGAGTTTTGCTTCAAGTTTTTTTGTAATAAACCTTACTCTAGTATTGTGTATACTTGAGGATCATCCATCCAAGAATTAGGAATTTTTAGGCAACTCTAGCTATTTTGAGCCTAGCTGGCCGAATCTTGGTCCTAGGAGACATTGAAATGATATTTTGTTAATATTAAAGTGGTGATTTGTTGTGAAGGATTAGATTGTGCTCGATCACTCCAAAGCATGCTAAAGTGCCGGTTGCGGAGCTGTGTTCGGGAGCTTGTGCGGGAAGACGAGCGTGCGTAGCAGTTTCAGGTGGGGAGAAAGAACTAGTATCGTCGGGAAGGCAAGCTTAGTATAGAATATATACATGTGCAGGGGAAACCTTAAACCCTACTAGAGGTTGAGCCCTGGACAAAGTACTTGGACCCTAGGTGTAGGTACTTTTGGACTATCACCACTAAGATGATGATCTAGAAGATGTTATTGATTGAGGTTAATATGTTGAACTGCTCATATGCTTATCTGTTGATATGTTATGTTGAATTGTCTATATGATTAGGTGTTTATCTGTCAATGTGATGATATCTGTATTGGCATATTTACTGTTGTGATATATATTATTGTGATTGGCTGGATGATTATTGATCAGAGTATGGTGAGATTGCGCTGTTGTTCGGATTGATATGATCGTGGTCCTGACAATGGAGCTGTGGCTCGTGGACGCAAGGCGTCGTGATGTTGATGTTGATGTTGATGTCGATGTGGATGCAGTGCATCGTGGTTGTGGCCGACTACTTAGGGGTGAGGTTCCGGTATCAATCTGTGATGGATGTTTGTTGCATATTATAGCATTTCATACCATAGCATATTTGGTTACAAAGGGCGATGTCCAATTGGGGACGTGATGTTTTTAATCCCGAGGCGGGATGTCCAATTTGGGATGTGGTGTTTTTATCCTTACGAGGATGTCCAATTGGGCACGTGATGTTATTAATCCTGACTAGGATGTCCAATTAGGGACGTGATAATATCGGCCGACATGCATATAGGAATGATGACATGCATATCGGGATTAGTATCCTTCTTAGAGGTTTGATCTTAGAGAGTGAATTTTGAGATGGTTGTGTTGCGTGACCTAGGAGATGGTTGTTGGCATGTTATATGTTTCTATGTGTTGTGTGCTGTATGTCTATATGATGTACTATTGACCCTCTCCCATATTTGATGATGCATGTTTCTTATCTCCCTGTATTTTCTCTGTATGTTTATTTTATTTTATGGGAAAACTCTGTGGAGGAACCAGTTGCTGCGGAGTTAGATGGCACTCCTTACGAGCCTGATGCCAGTGGACGAGCCACGGACCCCAGCTTCTAGAGGTTGGGTGGCGACGCTGCTAACCTGAGAGTTTTCTCTCTGTTTTTTGACGTATTTTACTTGCAGTCTGTACTGATGTGCTCTGTATGTATACATTGAAGGAACCTGTTTGAAACACAAGAAGGGGGGTTGGATTGTGTTTTTGAAGATTTTAAATTCTTTTTGTAAGCAGATAATAATTTTCGCAAGGTTGGATACTAAAACGATTAAAAGCAAAGAGAGCTTTTCCAAACACCAAGTTGGACGCTAACTTAGTTTGAATAAGATAAGAAAGCAGCATAGGAAAAGGCAATTCAATCCCAATTAGTTAGTTAGATAATAAACTAAAGTAAGGGTAAGGAAGAGAAAAGAACACTGAGATATTATCGTGGTTCACTCTTCACCAAAGAGCTACGTCCAGTCCTCTCTACTTGAGAGCTTTATCCACTATAACAAAATATTCAACACCTCTTCAAATAGTATTCTCAACCTCTTCAGGTTCTCTAAGTATTCTTTTACAGACAAGCCTCTTCAGGCTCAACCAAACTAAGGTTTTGAAAAGAGTTTGTTCTACTAACTCATTAAATGTGAGAATTCGAAACTAAAGCTTAGACTCTTAAAAACTCTACACAGAGAGTAATATGAAAAAGAGGATCAGAGTAGCTTTGCTAGCTTTGCAAGCTTGAGATTTTCTCTTTGATTTCTTGAGCAGATGTTTGCTTGTATCTCTTGAAAGATTTTGAATCGCTAAGTATTGCTTCACTTCTATTTTTGCTCAAGTTCGGTAACCATGCATCTTCATGGGATGGAGGTATATGTAGCCTCTTGTCTTTGAGCAGACTTCAGTCTTCAACGGATGGAAAAGGATCCGTTCTGATGAGCATTGAATGCATTTGATCCGTTGAGTCTGATAGCTTCTGAAGTTTCTGATCAGCAGGATAGACTATCAGGATGATAGCTAAAAGTGGTGCTGATATATCCTCTGTGTAGAAAGAAAGTTGCCTTTTGTTTTTCCAAAAGAAGAAGGTCAACTTCTTTAAGTGACAGAGACATTCTGGCTTACGATTTACATTTGTACGAATATTACAAAGAATGTTTTGTCCCAAGGATATAAGCCTTATACAGGGAATAATAAATTCAAATACTTTTACAAGATATTTGCGCTTGAAATATAAAAGCACTATCGGATTAGCTATTACAAAAGTAACCGAATGAGTCTTTGGATTCATGGTTCTATTTATTACCGTCTAGTCCTAAACCAAGATCAAATGTTGGGCGAGATAAAGTCTTTGGACTATGGATAGTCTTTGGACTCAATTAAGTTTTATCCTGCACACTTAATATAAAACGTTAGTCCATAAGAAATCTCTGTTCATCTTAAATTAGCTCTTTGTTAACATCAAAACTTAAGGGATTATTTGGACCATAATCACTTTGGTTCCAACAATCTCCCCCTTTTTGATGATGACATAACATACTAATTTGATTGAACAAAGAGTCCTAGAGAGCTGAAAGGCTCCCCCTAGGACAAACATTCTAATCATTTAAAGCATCTAAACATTTAAAGCATATAAGACAGATATAAGCATTTAAGCATGGAAAGCCAGACATGTTATAAAAGCAATCAAGATATATATATATATATATATATATATATATATATATATATATATATATATATATATATATATATATATTCAATCAACCTATTTTCTCCCCTTTTTTGTCATCAGACAAAAGAGTGAGAAACACATCATAGTCAGTATATTTGAAAACAAATAAAACAATTTTAAGAAGGAGGAGGTTTTGGAAGGTAATCTTTAAACATAGCCGCAATTTGCTGAAGGAGCACCGCATTGTTGGCTTCTATGGACCGTTGGACGAACTCTTGAAACTTAGGAGGAAAAACCGAGGCGGAGCTCTCAGTTGTGGCCCTGGTTGCGTCCACATCTCTTTGATCAGGAACTACACTGAGAGCCTGAGAAGGAGATGGATCAACACGATGGACCACTGAGAGAGGGATAAGTTGAGACTTAGACGAAGCTGAGTCTGCAACTTGTTCCACTTCCTCAGCATGAGTTTTAGAAGAGGGGTCCTCATAGATGATTTCGGTTTCCCCCAGTTTCTTCAGGAATAACCGGCTTAGGAGGAGGAGGAGGAGCATTAGGATCAATGACAGGTTGGGGTGGAGGTGGCAGCACTTCAAGTATGATCTCAGCATCATTATACTTGTTTTCTCTCCATCTGGGAGCAGGTGAAGGCAACACATCTCCAGGATAAAGAGGTATCCCAAAGATATCGTCTATGATCATGAAGTCAGCCTCATAGATTCGATATTGTCTTGGGTAGAAGCGAATCTCTTCTTTCTCCTCAATTGATAGACCAGATGATGATGCTTCTTGAGAGCATCTCCAGATGTGGTTTTCCCAATAGACCTTAGCATCTGGGTCATATCTGATCGGGGATCTTTCTTCCAAATGCTTGCTAGAGCCCCCGAGTCATCTCGAGGTCTCTTCCAAAACAAGGGATCAAAGGCATTTTTGTAAGGTAGCGTTCACGACTCAAGCCTTTTGCGAAGGTCCTTATTCTTGTTGGGATCTAGAATAGGAATCCTTGGACAAGCTCGAGGAGGAACAACTCCTACTCTTGTGCCGGATGACCTTGACCAAAACTTCATTGGAAGGTTGTGATGAATCTTAGCTTCCCGAGACATGTCACACTCCTTGCTCACGGCATAATAAGGAAGAAAGTCATGAACATCAGAGTACTCCTTCCATGTTGTTGGGTAGCTTGGAATGAATGACAGATCAGGATCAAGGATGTAGTTGGTTAAGCCAAACATCCTTGCTCGCCTTTCGTACTCAGTTTTGTAGCCTTTCTTGTCTTCATTACGAAGAACTACTTGCTATTTACATTGTAGTGGCACCATTGGAATGCCTTATCCTTGATGAGGTTGGGATAGACTTTCCTTAGAGGAAACGTTTTCTTCTCATGGCAGACAACCAAGGATCCAAGAGCTGTGTAGATCTCAGTGGCCAGACGTTCAGTTGATGTGTGTGGGATGGGGTAGTAGCCATGTTCAAGGGGTGGTCCAGAGGTGGGTGGTTGTTCATATTCATATTCAGGTAGTGGAAGAGGGCTTTTGGGGTGAGGTTCCGTAGTGGGGGGTGTGTGTTCAAGGAATGGAACAGGAAAGTTGTGCTTGACCTTAGCCCAAATTGAGCATTTGTTACAGTGGTTCATTCCTGGGATTTTTTTTGCGAAATATCTGTCTGGGGTAGGGAGCACCATAAGGTTGGAAGGGGTGATCTCCCCAGGGTGTGAACCAGTCTTCGGGTTCATTTGGTGAGGTTAGGGTTTGTGTTTATGGTAGGGCAGTGGGTGAGGGTGGTAGGGAAGGTTAAATGGTCAAGTCCTCAATATCAGACGATTGGACAACAGAAGAAGTAATAACTGAACCTGAGATAGGTTCAGTATTACCTTTTGTCTTTGCTCGAGTAGACCTTGCCCTTGTTGAAATAGGTTTAGGCAGGGGTGCAACAGACGAGGTCTCCAATCTTGGACCTTTGACTACCCTGGAGATGGGCAAGTCGTCCTCTTCGTCCTCATCAATGGGAGCTAGAATCAGCTTCCTTTTTCTAGATGGTTGGACGGTGAGGTTTGGACGAGAAGGAGGAGTCTTAGCCGTTGGACGAGCTAGTTCAGCTGAGCGTCCAGCAGTGACTCGTTGTTCAGACGCTTCTTCAGAGCCTTGCGTCTGAGCTCTTTTTTGTTTTACTTCAGGTTTGGACTTTTTGATGCAGTCCAACTGCATCATCACCAAGCTCTGCCTGATAAGCTCAGGCTGATGCGATCGTTCAATACCATGAACACCGTGATATCTGACTTTTCTTTCTGGAGCCAAGTTCTTTAGGTCATCGTAGACCATATGCTTCTCGAAGATTTTTGAGATAAGAGCAGCATAGATGATTGAAGTATTTATCCCAGAGCCTTCAATGGCATACTTGAAGAAAGAAAAGAGAAGGTGGGGAAGGTTTTTCTGCCTTTCCAATATCAAATGAACCAGGTAGAATTGGTGAGCCTTTGATACATTATCCTTCGACCCAGCCTTGTGAAGGATAGACTTGCTCAAAATTTGGTGAAGAACCCTAGCCTTGTCAGTCATTTTTGAGGCTATGAGTTTATGACCCGAGCTCTTCAACAGACAGTCTCTGATGGTGGAAGCATCACCAATCTCTTCCTCCTAGTTATCCTCAACAGTTATTCCAGATTGAGCGCACCCAATCGCATTAGAAATGGTTACTTCAGATACTATTACTTCAGTATCAAGCACTTTGTTGCGAATCTCCCTTGCAGAGATAGTAGGGTTTGTCCAGAACTCCCTAACTAGAGCAGGGTAGATTACCGGAGAACATTCGAAGAAGCTTGACCATCTAGCAGCATGGATGTTAGAGAAAATGTCAATCCCGTTATCAGCCAGGAATTGTAGATTAAATTTGGACTCGACCATGACATCAGCAGTCTGAGCATTAAAGGCTCTTCCTTTACTCTTAGAAGCAGCAGCAGAAGAGGTTGCCATAGTTTCAGAGAAGAGGTCTTGAGAAAAAGGGTTTTTCAGAAAGGGTTTTCCTTTTTCAAGATGCAAGAAGAAAGATGAAAGCTTTTTGTAAAGGTTTGATTTTTAACAAGACTTAGGTTTTAAAGAAAGGAGAAGAGAGAACGAAAACCTTTCGTATTTTCAAAGAGAGAGAGCGAAACGATGTGCATTATATGCCTGCCACACGTTCAGACTTTGAAACCGTAAAAAGCCTTTTTGGCAAACAAAGAAAACAAAAACTGACTCAGTTTAGGGAATGAGAGATAATAGTTCATTCGACAACGATTGAGTTCCATTAATACATTAGACGAGCAATCAGAAAGTACAATGGACGAGCATATATTGGACGTAATGCAAATATTGGACGCATGCATTGGACTCTCAGTCAATCAATGAAATGCATGTTTATATATTTTCTTATAAATGTGAACCTATCTTCGGCTAATGGTTTAGTGAAGATATCTGCCCATTGATGGTCAGTATCAACAAATTGAATATCTATTATTCCTTTGTGCACATAGTCTCTAATAAAATATTGCTTTATTTCTATATGCTTTGCTCTAGAATGCAGTATGGGGTTCTTTGACAAGTTAATAGCAGCAGTGTTATCACACATGATAGGGATGTTGCTTACAAACACGTTGTAGTCTTCCAACTGATGTTTGATCCAAAGCAGTTGTGAACAGCAACTGGCAGCAGCAATGTACTTAGCTTCAGCAGTTGATAGACCAATTGTGCTTTGCCTTTTGTTTGACCATGAGACAAGATTAGCACCAATGAAGTGACACCCTCCACTTGTTCTTTTTCTTTCTATTCTGTCTCCAGCATAGTCAGCATCACAGAATCCAACTAATCGGTATTCATCAAATTTCTTATACAAAAGACCCAAATTAGTAGAACCTTTTAGATATCTAAAGATTCTTTTTACTGCTGAGAGATGAGACTCCCTTGGATCGGATTGAAAACGAGCATATAAGCAAACACTAAACATGATATTAGGTCTGGACGCAGTTAGATATAAGAGGGAACCAATCATACCTCTATATACCTTTTGGTCTACCTTTTTATCTTTATCATCGTTGTTTAGCACGGACGTTGGATGCATTGGTATATTCATAGGTTTACAATCGTCCAACTTGAAGCGTTTCAGAAGCTCATTTGTGTACTTCGTCTGATGAATGTACACTCCGTCTGAAGTTTGCTTTACTTTGAAGTCCGAGGAAGAATTTTAGTTCTCCCATCATGCTTATTTCAAATTCCCTTTGCATTAAGTCAGAAAACTCTTGGCAAAGAGATTCATCTGTTGCACCAAATATAATATCATCAACGTAAATTTGAGCAACAATAAATTCCTTTTTATTTACTTTTCTAAACAGAGTTGTGTCTACTTTTCCTCTTGAGAAACCATACTCCATTAGGAAAGTGCTGAGTCTCTCATACCAAGCTCTAGTAGCTTGTTTGAGTCCATATAAAGCTTTCTTAAGCTTATATACATGCTCAGGACGGTTTTAATCTTCAAAACCAGGTGGTTGAAAAACATATACTTCTTCATTAATTACACCATTTAGGAATGCACTTTTTACATCCATTTGATAAAGCATGATGTTATGATGTGCAGCATATGAGAGTAAGATGCGTATAGCTTCTAATCTAGCTACTGGAGCAAAGGTTTCAGTATAATCAATACCTTCCTCTTGTGAGTAGCCTTGAGCAACTAACCTTGCTTTATTCCTTACAACTTTGCCATGTCCGTCCAGCTTGTTGCGATAGACCCACTTGGTTCCAATGACAGATTTATCCTTAGGCAAGGAGACCAGCGTCCAAACATCACTTCGTTGAAACTAGTTGAGCTCCTCTTGCATAGCGAGGATCCAACACTCGTCCAGTAAGGATTCGTCCACAGACTTTGGTTCCATCTCAGAGATGAAGGCTGAGTCAGCTTGCTCTCTGAAGGTTGACCTTGTCCGAACGCTATCCTTAGGTTTGCCAATGATTGGATCCTCAGGATGAAAAGTCTTGAATTGCCACGAAAGATGGGTGTTTACAGCTTGCTGAGACGATGATGCGTCCTGCGTAGCGTCTGATGCCTCGTCTTTGTTGGTTATTAGACGAGCATCTGAATCATTCAGATTCATATCTGCAAAAGAATTATCTAGGTCTGATAATCATCTGTCATCAAATTTAACATGGATGGATTCTTAAACAATCAAAGTTCTAGAGTTATAGACTCAAAAAGCTTTGGACGTTTCAGAGTATCCTAACAATATTCCATTATCTACTTTGGCATCAAACTTTCGTAGTTGATGCTTAGTATTTAAAATAAAGCATTGACATCCGAAGGGGTGGAAATAAGAAATGTTGGGTTTGCGTCCTTTCCACAATTCATAAGGAGTCTTATTCAAGATTGGTCTTATGTATATTCTGTTTTGAATGTAGCCGGCTGTATTTACAACTTCAGCCCAGAAGTGCTTAGGGACAGAATTATCACTGAGCATCGCCCTAGCCATCTCTTGAAGAGATTGGTTCTTTCTCTCAACAACACCATTCTGTTGTGGTGTTCTAGGGGCAAAGAAATTGTGATGAATACCACTTTCATCACAGAACCTTTGAAAAAGCTCATTTTCAAATTCGCCTCCATGATCACTTCTGATCGAGCTGATGAATATGCCTTTTTCATTCTGAACTCGCTTACAGAATATAGAAAAGACCTTGATAGACTCATCCTTGTGAGCAAGGAACATAACCCATGTCCATCTAGTATAGTCATCTACTATGACAAGTCCATATTTCTTACCACTGACAGAAGCAGTCCTTGTTGGACCAAACAAATCAAGATGCAACAATTCTAGTGGTCTAGAAGTACTAACAATGTTCTTGGACTCAAAAGAGTTCTTAACTTGTTTTCCTTTTTTACATGCGTCACAGAGAGCGTCTGATCTAAACACAATCTTTGGTAAACCTCTTACGAGGGTTATGCTTGTTTAATCTTGAGATTAATCTCAGACTTGCATGACCAAGTCTTTTGTGCCAGATCCATCGCTCATATTCAACAGACACTAGACTTGATACACTTTGAGTTGAGAGTTCCCCCAAGTTAATCTTATACAGATTATTTTGCCTTTTGGCAGTGAATAGGATGGACCCATCAGGGTTCTTGACCATACATTCACCTTTATTGAAGGAAACAACAGACCCACTGTCACATAATTGACTTATGCTAAGCACGTTGTGTTTTAATCCTTCAACCAGAAGAACATTATCAATAGAGGGAAGTGGATGCTTACCAATCTTACCTATTCCTACTATCTTTCCCTTCTGGTTGCCTCCAAAGGTGAGCCATCCACCAGTCTTCTCACGGATTTCTTGGCACATACACCTTTCTCCCATCATGTGACGTGAGCAACCACTGTCCAAGTACCAGGACTGGGGTCTTTTTTGTGTTGCTAAAAAGATCTGCAATAGGTATTATCATATTCTTAGGTACCCATATAGACTTGGGTCCTTTTGGGTTAGTTGGTGGTCTTCGTTCATGCATTTTGTTTTTATTCTTGTAAATGCATTTTGAAGAGTTGTGACCACTCTTTCCACAAATCTTACAGTAAGTTCTGGATGCATGCAATTTATTTTCTTTTTGCTTTCCATAGGAATGAAAAGCCTTGTGATGTTTGTTGGACCCTGATATTTTCTGAGACGCACTTTGTTTCTCAGAGTCGTAGCCTAGGCCAGACTTATCATGAGGTGATCTAGAGTACCTCAATATTAGATCTAGCTTTTCTGATCCTCCAACAAGCTTAGATACGCTTTTGGTGAGATCAGATACCTCTTGTTTCAGTCTAGTTACCTCATGGGGTTCACTGGACTCAGAGGTGAGTTTGTCAGTTAGATTGACATTCTCAGCTTTAAGCTTATTATTCTCTTCAACAAGCTGCTTATTTAGTTTGTTGGACTCTTCCAACTCTTTATTCACTTTTGACAATTTTCTCTTAAGCATGATGTATTAATGATGCAATAGAGAAGAATAATTTAGCAGTTCATCATATGCTTCTTGAAGAGAGTCAGAAATAGATACCTCGTCATCTTCTGATTCAGCGTTCGAAGAGCTTTTGACCATCAGACAGAGATTTGAGGTAGACGGGCTCCTTGGCCTGAACCGATGTTCCGAAGCGTCCAACTTCTCCTTAGCTGTTTGGAACCGCGAGACCATGTCCAGTCTTGGACGATCAAGGGCGTTAACAAGACACCAGTTAGCATGAGCATTTTGAGAACACCATCTGATATCATCACTCGTCCAGTCTACTTCATGTTTGGACGATGTTGATCCGTCCTCAAGGGTAATCGTTGGACGATAATCCCCGTTAGTGAAGACATTCCACAACTCATAGTCTTGAGCTTGGACGTATATTTGGAAAATTGATTTCCAACGAGGATAGTCTGTTCCCTTGAAGATGGGTGGAACATTCCATCCTCCTTCAGCGGTAGACTCCTGACTTCTTTCTCCGAGAACAACAAGTTGTTCATCGTCCGAAGAGTCTTCATCTTGTTTATTGGACCAAAGGCATAAGTTAGCCTCTTCATTTGTTTCTCCTTCTTTTTCTTCTTCAGAAGAGTTCAAGTCCTCCCAAGTTGCCATGAAGTTCTTTTTCTTCTTTTTGAAGAACTTCTTCTTGCCCTTTAGCGTAGGGCAATCAGCTTTGAAGTGTCCTGGTTTGTTGCATTCAAAATAGACCAGCTGATTTTTATCTTTGGGTTCAGCATGATCCTTGAAGCTTTTCTTTTGGAATGACCTCCTTTTCATTCCATTTTTCTTTCTCCACATATTCTGAATCTTTCTGGAGATAAAGGATAGCTCGTTATCGTCTGATACATCATCATCAGACTGATCAGATTTATCACTGGACTCATCAGCTTTTAAAGCTTTTGAGTTGTTGGACCTATGAGCTTTCGGGGCAATCCCTTTGTTCTTCTTTCCAGGATTGTCAAGATCAAGCTCCTGCTCATGAACTTGAAGCATCCCGACAAGATCATCCAGAGTCAAAGTAGAGAGATCTTTGGCGTGGGTGATTGCAGTGACAAGAGGTCTCCACTTCTTAGGTAGGCTCCTAAGAATCTTGGTGACATTCTCCTTGGTAGTGTAGACCTTTCCAAGGGATTTCAAATTGTTGATGATCGTCTGAAAGTGACCCATCATGTCTAGGATGGACTCTCCTTCAGCCATGGTGAACATTTCGTACTGGCCAACCAGCATGATGATTTTAGAGTCCTTCACATTGGTTGTCCCTTCATGGAGATTAGACAAGGTGTCCCATATTTGTTTGGATGATTCACATGCGTGAATCTTCTGAAATTCGTCAGGGCTAAGGGCACATATTAAAGCATATCTTGCTTTATGATTCTGTTCTACTCTAGCCCGTTCAGCATCTGTCCAGTCGTCCTCTGCTTTGTCTGTCCCGTCAGAGTTGAGACAAACGTGAGGACCGTTTGTGATTCTGGCCCAGAGAGGTGAGTTTGTACTGAGGATGAAACCTTTGAATCTCTCCTTCCAGTACAGGTAGTAAGTGCTGTTGAAGAACGGCGGTCTGGTCATGGAAGTACCTTGCATAACTGGTTGACTCCCGCTTGGCATACCTGGTCCAGACATATCTGCAGTAGGATCTTTTCCTCTACACAGCAAAGTGCTCAACCCAGAGGCTGAGCTCTGATACCAATTGAAGGAACCTGTTTGAAACACAAGAAGGGGGGTTGAATTGTGTTTCTGAAGATTTTAAAATCTTTTCGTAAGCAGATAATAATTTTCGCAAGGTTGGAAGCTAAAACGATTAAAAGCAAAGAGAGCTCTTCCAAACACCAAGTTGGACGCTAACTTAGTTTGAATAAGATAAGAAAGCAGCGTAGGAAAAGGCAATTCAATCCCAGTTAGTTAGTTAGATAATAAACTAAAGTAAGGGTAAGGGAGAGAAAAGAACACTGAGATATTATCCTGGTTCACTCTTCACCAAAGAGCTACGTCCAGTCCTCTCTACTTGAGAGCTTTATCCACTATAACAAAAACCCTTTGTTACAAAGTATTCAACACCTCTTCAGGCAGTATTCTCAAGCTCTTCAGGTTCTCTAAGTATTCTTTTACACACAAGCCTCTTCAGGCTCAACCAAACTAAGGTTTTGAAAAGAGTTTGTTCTACTAACTCACTAAATGTGAGAATTCGAAACTAAAGCTTAGACTCTTAAAAACTCTACACAGAGAGTAATATGAAAATGAGGATCAGAGTAGCTTTGCAAGCTTGAGATTTTCTCTTTGATTTCTTGAGCAGATGTTTGCTTGTATCTCTTGAAAGATTTTGAATCGCTAAGTATTGCTTCACTTCTATTTTTGCTCAAGTTCGGTAACCATGCATCTTCATGGGATGGAGGTATATATAGCCTCTTGTCTTTGAGCAGACTTCATTCTTCAACGGATGGAAAAGGATCCGTTCTGATGAGCATTGAATGCATTTGATCCGTTGAGTCTGATAGCTTCTGAAGTTTCTGATCAGCAGGATAGACTATCAGGATGATATCTAAAAGTGGTGCTGACATATCCTCTATGTAGAACGAAAGTTGCCTTTTGTTTTTCCAAAAGAAGAAGGTCAACTTCTTTAAGTGACAGAGACATTCTGGCTTACGCTTTCCATTTGTACAAATATTACAAAGAATGTTTTGTCCCAAGGATAGAAGCCTTTTACAGGGAATAATAAATTCAAATACTTTTACAAGATATTCACGCTTGAAATATAAAAGCACTATTAGACTAGCTATTACAAAAGTAATCGAAAGAGTCTTTGGACTCATGGTTCTATTTATTACCGTCCTGTCGTAAAACAAGATCAAATGTTGGACGAGATAAAGTCTTTGGACTATGGATAGTCTTTGGACTCAATTAAGTTTTATCCTGCACACTTAATATAAAACATTAGTCCATAAGAAATCTTTGTTCATCTTAAATTAGGTCTTTGTTAACATCAAAAATTAAGGGATTAGTTGGACCGTAACCACTTTGGTTCCAACATACATTACTACTGTAGCCCTACTGACGAGGCAACCAATGCATATATGTATACTTTACGTTTAAACTGCGTTACTCTGATATATGCGTGCTTTGGCATAGCCTTAATATAATTTTGTTTTCGCATTTTAATATTTCCGCTGCGTTTCGTCTTAATAAAGTGCGTTAACGTTTGTAATACGGTTGAAAGCTTAGTTAAATATCTTAGGTTCTTCAATGGGACGGCGGGTCGTCTCATTTAGTGGTATCAGAGCAGTTTGGTACTACAACGGGCCTTGAGGGTCGTTGAGACCACAGAGTCCGGGTTGGAGCCAGAAATAGTGGAGTATAGAACCATTACTGCAGGTTTAGGAAGTGTACTGACTTGATAGTTGGATGTCGACTTTAGTTAGAAAAAGGGGTAGAGCATCCGATGCGCAAGTTATCGAGTGTGATAATTGTTTTGTTCATAAGGCAAATGATATATATATATATATATATATATATATCTGTTGATTAATATTGTATGTCTTATGGACCGAAGCTAATATTTCCTTTGCTAGGAAGGAATGGCTAGAGGACGTGGCAGAGGAAGGGGAGCCCTAGTTGGAATCGGGGACTTAGATCATAATGATGATACCTCAGGAACCGGAGGTTGCGGAGATCAGAATGAAGCGATGAGAGCTATGAGGGATTTAGCATTTGCAATGCTGAAACAAGCGCAGCAGAATGCCCAGTTTATGCAGCAACAGGAAGAGAGGGACGCTAAACAACAACAACAACCGACATGAGGAGGTGAAGTTGTAAACACCGAACTAAATGCTTTTATGAAGGGGAATTCTCCCCAATTCCATGGAAAATACAATTCGGAAGCTGCCGAGTTATGGCTGCAAGAGATCGAGAAGGTCTTTGTCGCTATCCAAGGCAGAGAGGATAGGAAAGTCACCTATGCTGCTTTCATGCTAGTCGGAGCAGCAGAAGCATGGTGGACGAACAAGCAGAGACTGTTAGAGACTGAGGGGAGATTGCTGACCTGTGAAGTGTTTCGTGAGAGCTTCTTGGAAAAATATTTCCCAAGGAGTATTCGTCACGAGAAAGAAAAAGAGTTCCTGAACCTGAAGCAGGAATAGAGGTTGGTGGGAGAATTCGCCATGAGTTTTGAGGCGCTGCTGAAATTCTCTCAAGTCTACCAAGTGTACCCGGGCGAAGACTAGGTGTGCAGAAGGTTCGAAGATGGGTTGCGTCCACTCCAAACTTAAAACTTTGCTTGTCCTCAAGCAAAAATAGAATTAAAGAAATGAGAACACAACTTTACCAACTCAATGAAAATTAGTGGAAGAAAACACAAATGAGCCCCACATTCTCAAAAACATCTGTGAAAAAGAACTTGGAGTCATACCAATAATGCACTCAACCATCACAACTTGTCAGTTCATACATGTGGCATCTAAGTTGTGCAAAGTGATTTTCTTCTTCAACCTCTCATTTAGGAAGATGCTCTCTGATTCACACGTGTTTTGGGTTTGTGTTTCACTCAGTCAACACAATTTGAGCCCATCTTCCATGAATTTGATTTCATCTCAAGCACACACTCATGAATCACACAATGCACAAATCAAAAGGACTTAATTCTAGGATGTAATGGGGCCAAGGTACAAGGTAGATGAAATAAAACATTTAAGCTGCTACCTTTTGAGACTAAGTGGGCATTGTACAATTAGCATCCTTCCAAACTCACACCTTGAACCCTTCAATCATTATTATTATTATTATTAATTTTTTTAAGCTGATATTTCCCCAGTAACCTACATGGTCTCAAAGGGGTACCTGATCATCAAGTCACGTATTTCCCCAGTAACCCATCGATCTCAAAGGGGCACCTGATCATCAAGCCAACTTCTTTTCTCCACTTTTTTCCTTTTTTTTTTTTTAAAAGTTTTCTCATCACTGCGTAAATGCTCCCCCACTCCAAACTTAGTTTTTTCTTAACCCTTTATTCATTATTTTCAATGCTCACCTAGCCTCCTCATGTGGGTAAGACATTAATTATGTGGTTAGGCTCACTATCAAGGGTTTAATCAAGAAAAAGGGATCATTAGGCTCAATGGGGCAAAACAAAAGATATCACAACCTGGTTGGCTATTGGCTCAATCAACAAAAATTGCCTTTATCAAACTTCAAACATTGTGCAAATCATGACATGCATACAAGAATCAAGCAAATTCGGGAAAATAAGGCACCAAAAGTGTCCTCTCAGCAATAAGATCATAAGGCTCAACAGTACTACCCAGGACAAGGGAAATCACTCACAAAACCATGCCAGCATGTTTTAACAATTTAAGCCACAGGATTCATGCATAAGAGATATGACACCAATTTTACTCCAAGTTGGAAAGAAATTTAGATATGAGCTCCCATTGCATTTATCCCAAACAACTCCACATCGAGCTAACAAATAGCAAACCAACTGTACCAATTTTTTTTTTTTTATGCATGGTTCCTAACTACTCCTGGCTACGATGCATCTATGATTAGCAGTGAAAGAAATTAACAAAGTAAAGATGAAAAAACAAAGAAAAGTAGCATGCAAGAAGGTAAATAAAAGTGGAAAGGGAGAATAGGAAAAGTTATCTGCTGGGTTCTGAGTAGAACCCATAATAATGCTCCTCAAGATCCCTTCTCCACTAAAAATGGGGGGACTACTCCTCATCTAACTCTTTCTCCTCAGAGTCGGTCTCTTCTGCTTCTTCTTCCATTTCTTCTTCTTCTACCTCCTCCGTAAGGGCTGCAGAGCTCTCCCCAAAAGGTCTCCAATCTACAAAGTGATCCAGCTCCGATGGACTTCTTCTTGATGCAGGAACAAAGTTCGGATCGGGATTCTGCCATTGTCTCAACAAATCCTCCACCCTCAAGACATCGTCTCGGATGACTTGTAAATATCTGAAGAGGACCCCCATATTATGCCGCATCTCAACTCTTTCTTGCTCAGCTGTAAATGTGTCTTATGAAGATGAGGCTTGAGCCTGAGCCTGCAGTTCTCTTCTTGTGGGTCTTGTTCTTGGGGGTCTCCCTCTGCCACCCACAGGCTCTGTGTCCTCTACCAAGCAATGTGTGGAAACAAAGTGCATATCAATTTTTGTAGGACTCCTCATTGGTGCCATACCGGCCTTTGACAACCTCGCTCTTTCACAAAGCAAAGTAATTAAATAAGGATAAGCCAAGGTTACCGAATCTGAATTGGCAATACTTCGGATATTCTCCAAGATGATCTTGCCAACGTTCGAAGTCTTCCCACTCATGATTGCATAGACCATTACCGCTCGTTCAAACTTCACATCTGATTTGTTTGCATTGGGAATGAGGTTTGAGTTAATATAAGATGCCCAAAACCTGGGAATTGTCTTGAGATCAGCGGAGTTAACTTTTCTGGGTTGTGGTTTGTTTCCTTTAGTGAACTCCCAGGCAGCTTCTGTCGACATAATACCCCCAACATTTTACCCAACTCCTCCTTCGGCATGAATCTTGGTTCCCTTTCCTAGAATTCTTCCCAAGCGCTTTCTCCTTTCCAATTAGGCCTTGTGTTCAGAACCTCATTGATTGTGTCAGCATCAAAAGGAATGGATTTTCCCCGAACAAAGCTCACAGTTGTTTGGGCTTCGCCTTTAGGAGTGAGAGCGTTGGCAAAGAATTTGTTCACCATTTCAGTGTACCCTTCTTTGGGGTACGAGACCAAAGTCTCCCAGCTTCTTCTTTGAATTTCCTGTAAAACCGGGGGAACTTATGCAATTTCAGGCAATATCACTATCTTGGATAGATTGTTAAAATGTTCCTCACATTTTGCAGTTCGGAATCGTTTTCTATCAAAAGCGATTCCACTTGAGGATGGTACAATAATCTTCCTTTTCTTGGGATCTCTTTGAATGGGCAGTTTCGGCGGCATAATGGACCCTGTAAAAGAAAAATTAACCACCATAGCAAAATGCATAACCCCAGTTAAACTATGCTCACACATTCAAACATGCTACAAATAATAATAATTCCACAACAAACATGTTCACAAAATTAGGATGACCATTGCACAGAGGGTGATATTTGGGAATTAAAAAAAAATTGCACTAAACAACTAAGCATATTGCATACTCCCAAATTGAACCCTAAACCCCCCAAAAAAAAAATTTCAACAAGCATAAAACCCCAACAATTCAAAATCTAACCCTAAGTATTCCAAAATTGAAATCAACATTAGCATCATGGAGGGTTTAAATTCATAACAATGAATTCAATTTCCCAAAATCAATCACAAAAGCCCTAAATTCAAACATTTTCAAACCCTAATCATGTAACTTTTCAATTAATCTTCGCAAAGGGTCAATTTCAACAAATTAGTGTTGGGAATAGGTTACCCCAAAGCCTAATTTCATGTTTTTCCATTCAATTTGATGAATCAAGCTCCTGACCCAAAAAACCCCAATTTGAGTGCACAATCCTAACCTTTAAAAATCTTCCAAAACTGAAGAACTTTCTTATCATCCACAGTAGCAAGGAACTAACCATTGATTTCACAATAAGCAACAACAAACAAGATGAACAGTTAAACTTGAAGACAAATTCTTACCGTAATTGAAAGGAAGACCAGAATGCAGAAAGAGAGAGCGTGCAAAGAGAGAGAGATGAGTGCGAGGAGGGAGAGACAATGGCTCAGGGGACAGCGGTGTTGCAGTGGCGGTGTGAACGTGGAGTGTGTGGTGTGTTTCTGAGTGAGAAAGAAGGAAGAAAGAAATAAAGAAAGAGTGAAAGAAAAGGGAGAGATGTGCATGTAGGTGCTGTAGTGTGGTGAGGGAAGAGAAATTCTTTTTTTTTTTTTGAAACACCGCACCGCCCAGTGGTCACAGTCACCGCCTAGCTATTTCAAGGTAGAGGCGATGCTAAAAACTGGCACCACTACCGCCCAGCGGTAATAACCACCGCCCAATGATAGATTGTCCTGATGGTCCCAGTAAATTCAACAGAAAAATAATATCGCTCAGCGGAATATAGCACCGCCCAGCGGTGATAGAGTCATAAAGGAGCTCGACATTTTCAAGACCACCGCTCAGCGGTATATACCACCGCCTAGTGAATTGAGAGTCTAAGAGGGCACCCATTTTTTTTTGTCCCTGGTCGCTCAGCCGCCTGGTTTACAGCCTAGCGGTATGCATGCTGCATAATTGTGCAGCACTTCAGCTGCAGCTTCTACCCACTTTGAAACATAATCCACAGCTACCAAGATGTACAACTTAGGGTAGGAAGAGCGGAACGGACCCATGAAGTCAATTCCCCAAACATCGAACACTTCAACTTCTAGTATCGGGTTTTGAGGCATTTCATTTCTCTTTGATATGTTTCCGGTTCTTTGACATCTATCACATCTTTTAACATATGCAAAGGCATCCTTGAAAAGTGATGGCCAAAATAAACCGGATTGGAGAACCTTGGTTGCTGTCCGATCTCCACTAAAATGACCGCCATACCCGGAATCATGACAATGCCACAAAATATGCTCTTATTCTTCTTCGGGCACACACCTTCTCAATAACCCATCAACACCTCTCTTGTACAGAAATGATTCATCCCACACATAGAACTTGGCTTCATGGAAGAACCTTTTCCATTTTTGTGGGTTAAAATCCGTGGGAACCACTTGTCCAAACTTATAGTTCGCTATATCCGCATACCATGGCAAACTCACCACTGCTAAAAGCTTCTCATCACAGAATTGGTCATTGATTGGTCTTTTTTCTTCGCTTTCTTCTGCACTTTCTAACCGAGACAAGTGGTCCGCCACTGAATTTTCGCTTCCTTTCTTATCCCTTATCTCCAAATCAAACTTTTGAGGCAGTAAAATCCACCGGATAAGCCTTGGTTTCGAGTCTTGCTTGGCAAATAGATACTAGACAGCTACATGGTCCGTGTATACGACCACCTTGGAGCCTACTAAGTAAGATCGAAACTTGTCAAATGCATAAACAACAGCCAACAATTCTTCTTCAGTGGTAGCATATTTAAGTTGTGCAGTATTTAAAACATGACTCGCATAGTAAATCACAAGCAACAACTTATCTTTTCTTTCACCTAAAACAGCACCTACAGCAGTGTCACCCGCATTACACATAATCTCAAATGGCAAAGTCCAATCAGGTGCAGTGACAATTGGTGGAGTGATCAATTTATGCTTCAAAGTGTTAAAGGCTAACATGCATGCATCATCAAAAATAAAGGGGGCATCTTTTACAAGGAGATCACTAAGAGGTTTGGCTATTTTCGAAAAGTCTTTTATGAATCTCCTGTAAAAGCCAGCATGCCCCAAAAAACTACGAATGCCATTAACATTGGTGTGAGGGGGAAGTTTTTCAATGACTTCCACTTTGGCACAATCAATTGCTATCCCTTAGTTAGAGACGCGGTGCCCTAAAATGATTCCTTCTCTCACCATGAAATGACATTTTTCCCAATTTAAGACCAAGTTTGTTTCTTCACATCTTTTTAACACTAATGACAAGTTATGCAAACGTATATCAAATGAAGAACCAAACACAAAGAAATCGTCCATGAAAACTTCGATATGTTTTTCAATTATATCGGAAAAGATGGACATCATACACCTTTGGAATGTGGCCGGTGCATTGCAAAGTCCAAAGGGCATCCTTCTATATGCGAACACTCCATAAGGGCATGTAAAGGCTGTTTTCTCCTGATCCTTTGGAGCCACAGCAATTTGGTTGTAGCCAGAATATCCATCCAAAAAGAAATAATATTTATGGTCGGCCAATCGCTCCAACATCTGGTCAATGAACGAAAGTGGGAAGTGATCATTCCTTATAGCATCATTTAGTTTCCGATAATTAATGCATACCCTCCATCCCGTAACAGTTCGAGTGGGTATCAATTCATTATTTTCATTTTTAACTACTGTTGTCCCGCCCTTTTTAGGCACAACTTGGACGAGACTAACCCACGGACTGTCCGAGATAGGGTAAATAAGACCGGCATCAAGAAGCTTGAAAACCTCCTTTCGAACCACCTTCTTCATAACCGGATTAAGTCTCCTTTGTGACTGCACTACTGTTTTATGGTCCTCCTCCATGAGTATTTTGTGCATACACAAAGAAGGACTTATTCCTTTCAAGCCCCCAATTGACCATCCAATGGCCTCCTTATGATCCCGAAGAACACTCAACAGTTTTTCTTCCTCCACTTGGCTTAACTCAGAACTCATGATGATAGGGTAAAAATCACGCTCGCCAAGGAAGGAATATTTCAAGTGTGTAGGCAATGGTTTGAGCTCAACCTTCGGTGCTTCATCCCTTTTTGATTTGACTTCATTTTCTCCTCTCACCAATTCCTCCCATTCCGGATGTGCATTTTTAGGATATGGAGTGACTCTTCCAACAAGCTAAGTACTTCTTTCACCGCCGGATCATCCTCCTCTTCAGCTTCCACCTTTGATTCAACAAGTATTCTTTCAAGAGGCAAAGTGGGGTTGTCTTTCCTATATGAGTTGGAGACCATAGAATCAATTACATCAATGCTAAAACACCCTTCTCTATCTCCTGGATGCTTCATAGCTTCAAACACATTAAAAGTAATAGCTTCATCTTGGACCTTCAATGTCAAAGTGCCATCCGCTAAATCAATGAGAGCTATACCGGTGGCAAGGAAAGGCGTACCCAATATCAATGGAATATCTCTATCCTCTTCCATGTCAAGAACAACAAAATCCACCAGAAAGGTGAATTTATCAACTTTCACCAAAACATCTTCAATCACACCATATGGATGCTTCACCGATCTATTCGCAAATTGGAGGGTTACCATGGTGCATTTTATTTGTCCAATCCCCAATTGCTTGAAAATAGATAAAGGCATGAGACTAAAACTCACTCCAAGATCGCATAGGGCTTTCCCAAATGTTCTATCACCAATGGTGCAAGGAATTGCAAAACTACCGGGATCCTTAAGCTTTGGAGGAAGTTTCTTTTGTAAAATTGCACTGCACTCCCCCGTAAGCATAATGGTCTCTTCATTCCCAATCCTTCTCTTCTTGGACAACAATTCTTTCATGAATTTCACATAGGAGGGCATTTGCTCTAGAGCTTCGGCAAACGGAATGTCGATTTGAAGCTTGTTAAACACCTCTAGAAATTTTTCAAACTGTTTTTATCTTGTTCCTTCTTGAGTTGTTGAGGGAAAGGTAACTTGATAGTTAGCGGTGGCATTTTCACTTCTTGTTCCATTGGTGCCTCTTTCTCACTAGAGTCATTGGGTGGAACTTGTTCAAATTTTTCAGCTTCTTCATGAGGCACTTTTTCACTAGGCTTCTCTCCTTTTTCTTCACTCTTCTTCTCCTTCCTTGGTGGAGGCTCAACCACCTTCCCACTCCTAGTTGTTATAGCTTTAACATGCTCATTACCTCTAGGATTTGGGACGGTATCACATGGTAAAGATCCAGGAGGTCTTTCCGAAAGTTGCCTTGCTAATTGACCAACTTGAGACTCCGAATTCCGGATTGACGCTTCTTGATTTCTAAACCCACCTCTTGTCTCATCCATGAAATCAGTAGTCTTCTGAACAAAAGAGGAAGTCTGCATAGTTAATTTCTCCATTGCTATCTCCAAAGTGGACTTCTTCTCATTGGGTGGTGATTGTGATGAGGAACTACCTTGATATCCCCCTTGTTGTCTTTGAGGGACTTGATTACCTTGATCTTTCCATGCAAAGTTCTGATGATTCCTCGGCCCCTAATTATATGTGTTCGAATAAGGATTGTATTGTTGCCTCTGAGCATTGTTAACATAATTCACTTGCTCCGGGTTGTCTTGAGTGTTCAAAGAGGCTTCACAATCAACATTAGCATGGCATCCTCCACAAAAATCATATGTTGGAGGAATGGAATCAACTGTATTAACCTTCATATTTCCCATTTGTTGAGTCAAAGATGTTAACTGTTGAGTCATAATCTTGTTCTGGGCTAAAATAGCATCTAAGGTTCCCACTTCTAGAACTCCTTTTCTGGGTTGTCAACCAAAATGTGTGTTGATACTATTTTCAGCCACTGCCTCCATTATCTCAAACCTTTCTTCAGGTGTCTTCAGATCAAAGGAACCCCCACAAGCGGCATCTATCATCACCTTAGTGTTAGGAATTAGGCCATTATAGAATTTTGAGCTTTGAGCCACTCCGGTAATGAATGATAGGGACATCGTCTAAGCAAATCTTTGAATCTATCCCAAGCATCATAAAGAGATTCTCCCTCATGTTGAACAAATGCAGTGATCTCACTTCTCAACTTTGAAGACTTAGATGTGGGAAAGTACTTGCTCACTCCCATGTCACTATGCTACCTTGTGCTTGAGCTCGGAGCCAGCTTCTAGCTGTACCCCTTAAAGAGAAAGGGAAAAGCCTTAGGTGAATGGCATCATCACTAGCTCCCTGCGACTTCATTGTATCACAAAGTTGGATAAAAAGCTCCAAGTGGGTCTTCCGATGAGGAGCCGGAGAATTGGTTCTACTGCACAACTTGTACAAGACCCGGTGGGATTACAAGGTTTAGGCCATCAATTGGAGGTCTCACAATACTCCCATAATATGCATTTGCAGTGGGCATAGAGTAGTCTCTCAAGGTCCTTTTCAGATTGTTGTTATCACCCATTATCACTTCTGGTGTGTCATAAACTGGTTCAGCTAATGAAGATTGACCTTCTCTTTGTCTTTGCTTAGCTCTTTTTCTATGGTTGAGGGCTGTTTTCTCTATCTTCGGATCAAACAATAAGTGATAAAGATGAATTGTACCTCGCATACAATGAAGAAAGTAAAGTAGAATAAAGAAAAACAAAACACTAAAAAAAAACTAAAGAAAACAACACAAAGTTTAAACTAATATCTGCCTTCGATACTACCGATATTAGTAGAATCGATCCCCGGCAACGGCGCCAAAAACTTGATGGGACCACGGCAAGTGTACCGGTTCGTTGCAAGTAATAAAACGGAGAAATCAGATATCGTTCTCAGGGATCGAATGCCAATTATCAATTCTCGAAATCAACTACTACTTAAACGAATATTTTGGTTCAAAGGGAGCTCAGGCAAATTCATGAAGCACCTAAGATAAACACAAGAACAGACTTTTTGTGATTTTAGCTTTGATAAATTAACAAACACTTAGAATGCACAAAGGATTGGAACTCAATTAGATAAAAGAGTTGGGATTAAGTTTCATTTGATTTCATTTGCTGCACTTTAATTGGGGTTAATACAAAATACTTCACCTATTTTGTTATCGGATTCTCCTAATTTTCCAAGACCCAATTCCTTAGGCCAAAGAACTTTAATCCCTAATTAAAATCCCTAATTACTTAGGTATTTCAAAAAGGGAAAAAGCATGAAGTTCAAGAATCCAAAAGATAATAAGCATTCAAAGACTATTCCTAGTTCAAGAATCTTAAGGTTCATAATCTTAAAGAAATTCATACATCAAACTCTCATTCAAAGCATAAACCATATAAATCATGACGATCAAACCCTAGAAAGCTTTAAGAACAAAGATGATAAACTCAAAATCGAAGAAGTCATGCATAACACCCACGTCAAATACAATCAAAATCCATCACAATCTACTTAATCCCAGCAATTGGAAGTTCAGCTAGACATAGAACTAAAGAGAGAAACTAAAACAAATGAGAAAAGAGAAAACTCCACGGTGAACTATGAAGATGATCCAAGCTTCCACTCTTCTCCACTCCAAGAGCCACCACAAGGTTTCCAAATTAGGGAAAGAAAACTGTCTCTCTTCGTGTCTCCCATTCACCCCGTCCAAAAACCCCTAAAATTACACTAGCCAGGGTCTCCTGGAGTGAAACGGACCAGAAAACAAATGGGCCAGCGGCCTCAAGTCAGTAAGGTCTCTAAATCTGAAACGCCTTCACCGCCCAGAGGTCAGTACCACCGCCCAGTGCTGTGTGACGCTAAGGCTTAATGTTTTCTATCTCCATATCGCCCAGCGGTAAGCCCCAATACCCAGCGGTGTGTGACAGATGCAACTTCTTCATTTTTGGCCCTTTTCTTCTCACTTTGAATTCCATCTAATCTCCTTCACTCGCTGCAAATAAAATGGCACTAATTAGCCCTAGAATACTCAATTAAGCAACCAACTTCAAGAGATTTATCCAACTACCTATCTCATTTCATTATGTTCAAAATTAATGTTAATTGAGGCAAAAAAAGGTTAAAAGTTGGATACAAATGGTTTAAATCCTTTCAAAAACATACCCAAAATAGATAATTCACAGGATTATCACGGCCCGAGCTGAAGAGGGCAATGCTACCGTTGAGCGTCCGATCATTCCCAGAGTTGATAGAGAAATGTAAAGTTCTAGAAGGGCATGATCAAGAGGGAGTTACACAAGCTCAAGTGAGAAGTGGTGGACTAGTCAAAAGTTTTGGTCAGAAAGTTCGCGGAGGAAAGTTCCAACCAAGGGCGAAGCCTTTCAGTCGTCCAGGTCAACAAACGACAGCTGCTGGAAGGGGGAATACCAATCAAGGACAACCAGGATTTTCCAAGTGTTTTCGATGCAGTGGACCACATCTAGTGAAGGATTATGCTCAGGCACCGAATGTCAACTGTTTCCGTTGTGGCAAGTGGGGCCACTATGCCAAAGAGTGTCGATCAGGGGGAACTAACAGAAGAATTCAAGATGCGGGGACAAATCAACCCGTGGTGGGCCAGCAGGACAGGCCACAGACGATGGTAAGAGTGTTTGCCATGAGAGGATCTGAAGTTTCTCAATGTCCCAATCTGATACAAGGTAAGTGCCTAGTTGCGGGGGGACTCTTATCTGTTTTATTTGATTCAGGGGCTACACACTCTTTTATATCATTAGCGTGTATGGATCATTTGAATTTTCCTATTTCATCCTTACCATATGAATTGACTGTTTCTACCCCTACGGGTGAATCCCTGACAACCTTATTTGTCTATTTACAATGCCCGGTTCTTATAGAGAACCGATCTTTTCTTGTAGACCTAGTCTGTCTGCCTATGCAGCAGATTGATGTTATCCTAGGCATGGACTGGCTTTCGGCCAACCATGTGGTACTAGACCATTCAAATAAAACCCTCTGCTTTTCCGGGCAATCTGGATCATTTCCTGCCAGTGATGGTGTGTCGGGAGGTGTACAATTTGGAGAGTGCATGGTGTTGTTTTCTTTGGAAGTCGAGGAGACTCCAAGTCTAGATGCTTTGCCGGTGGTGCATGATTTTCAAGGTGTTTTCCCGGATGATGTACCAGGATTACCACCCAAGAGGGAGGTAGAGTTCGCAATCGATCTTGTACCTGGAGCCGCACCGATTTCGATAGCGCCCTATGGAATGTCCCTAACAAAGTTGGCAGAGCTGAAAAAGCAATTGGACGACATAATGAAGAAGCAGTTTATAAGACCAAATGTTTCCCCGTGGGGAGCACCTGTGTTGTTGGTCAAGAAGAAGGTCGGTAGTTCAAGGTTGTGTGTGGACTACTGACAGCTCAACAAGGTGACGATCAAGAATAAATACCCGTTACCAAGGATTAACGATCTTATGGACCAGTTGAGGGGAGCAACGGTATTCTCTAAGATTGATCTGAGACCCGATTATCATCGGATAAAGGTGAAGGAAGATGATATATCGAAGACGGCTTTCAGGAGTCGGTACGGGCACTACGAGTATCTAGTTATGCCTTTTGGTGGGACTAATGCTCCTGTAATGTTCATGGACTATATGAATAGAATTTTCAGACTGTACCTTGATAAATTTGT
Source organism: Ammopiptanthus mongolicus (assembly GCA_039655645.1). Classification (NCBI taxonomy): domain Eukaryota; kingdom Viridiplantae; phylum Streptophyta; class Magnoliopsida; order Fabales; family Fabaceae; genus Ammopiptanthus; species Ammopiptanthus mongolicus. The sequence continues at coordinate 41,594,532 of CM077346.1, forward strand.
CTTTGTTTTTATCGTTGACATCTTTATCTACTCCTTAGACAAGGAAGAGCATCAAGAGCATTTGAGGGTCGTACTTCAAGTTCTTAAGGACAGAAAACTCTATGCCAAGTTATTGAAGTGTGAGTTCTGGCAGTATTAAAAGTTGTGGTTAAGTGGGAAAGCCCTAAGATGGTAAGTGAGATCAGAAGTTTTCTCAGGCTAGTAGGATATTACAGGAGGTTTATCGAGAGGTTCTCGAATATTGCGTTACCTATGACGCAATTAACGAGGAAAAGAAAAGCGTATGAATGGACAGAAGAGTGTGAGGCTAGTTTCCAAGAGCTGAAAAGGAGGCTAACTACATCTCCAGTACTAGTCTTGCCAGATCCATCAACGTCGTTCGATGTGTACTGTGACGCATCGTATCAAGGTTTGGGTTGCGTGCTCATGCAAGAAAGGAAAGTGGTGGCTTATGCTTCCAGACAGCTAAAAGTGCATGAACGGAATTACCCAACCCATGACCTAGAGTTGGCTGCAATAGTGTTTTCATTGAAGATATGGAGACACTATCTTTATAGCGCTAAATTCAACGTGTTTAGCGACCATAAAAGTTTAAAGTATTTATTCGACCAAAAGGAGTTGAACATGCGACAGAAGAGATGGATGGAATTCATAAAGGATTATGAATTTGATCTACAGTACCACCTAGGAAAGGCCAACGTGGTAGCAGATGCATTAAGTCAGAAATCTTTGCATATGTTGGCTTTGATGGTGAAAGAATTGGAGTTGTTAGCGCAGTTCAAAGATTTGAACTCGGACGTGGAGTGGTGTAAGGATAAGATCAGTTTAGGAATGGCCACTATCACTAGTGATTTTCTGAACTTGATCTGGAAAAAGCAAGGAGAAGATCAGTACCTACAGGAAAGGAACCAGATGGTAGAAGAAGGAAAGACTTCGAAGTTCAAGAAAGGTGCTGATGGAATCCTGAAGTTTGGAGACAGGATATGTGTGCCTAAGGATAGCGAAGTTAGAAACATGATCTTGGAAGAAGCACACAAGAGCAAGCTGAGTTTTCATCTCGGATCTACAAAGATGTACCAAGACAATGTTTTGGTGGCCTGGGATGAAGAAGTAAGTAGCGGAGTATGTCCAATTTTTTCTGGTGTGTCAAAAGGCAAAGATTGAACACCAGAAACCAGCAGGGTTATTGCAATCACTGGACGTCCCAGAATGGAAATGGGCTAGCATTGCAATGAATTTTGTTTCCGAACTACCAAGGACGCAAAGGAAGTGCGATGCAATTTGGGTAATCGTCGACAGGCTTATGAAATGTGCTCATTTCTTGCCGATCAACCAAAGGTATTCTTTAGAAAGATTAGCCCAGATTTAAATCAAAGAAGTAGTGAGATTGCATGAGGTACCTTCGAGTATAATTTCGGACAGGGATCCGAGATTTACTTCTAGATTGAGGCAGAGTTTAAACGGTGCATTGGGAACTACATTAAGGATGAGTTCAGCCTATCATCCGCAGACAGACAGACGGTAAGTCTGAAAGGATGATTCAATCGTTGGAGGATCTTTTAAGAGCATGTGTTTTGGAAAACACGGGGAGTTGGGACGAATTCCTTCCACTGATTGAATTCACGTACAACAATAGTTTCCATTCGAGTATTGTCATGGCACCATACGAGGTACTGTATGGACGAAAGTTCAAAACACCGTTCTGTTGGTATGAAACCGGGGAGAATCAATTGATAGGACCAGAGATGGTGCAGCGAACAATGGAACAAGTTAAGAAAATTCAGGAAAGGATAAAGACGCATGGGATCAACAAAAGAGCTACAGTGATAAGAGAAGGAGACCTTTGGAGTTCCAGGAAGGCGATCATGTCTTCATGAGAGTCACTCCAAGAACCGGAATAGGCAGGGCAATCAAATCCAGAAAGTTTACATCTAGATTCATTGGACCATTTCAAATTCTTCGTCAAAATGGTCCAGTTGCCTACCAAATTGCTTTACCTCCCAACCTATCCAATATTCATAATGTATTCCTTGTATCCCAACTCAAAAAATATCATCCTGATCCATCACACATGATAGAGCTTGAATTAATTCAGATAAGGGAGAACTTGGAATATGAAGCGCTGCCTGTACGAATCATGGACAAGAGGGTGATGGAGCTCCGCGGGAAGTAGATTCCCTTAGTCAAGGTTATATGGGATGCTACAACAGGAGATGCCACTAGGGAACGTGAAGAGGATATGCAACATCGATAGCCCCATTTATTCTAAGGTACGCCAAATTTCGAGAACGAAATTCTTTTTAAGGGGGTAGTAAGGTAACACCTCGATTTTCGTGCTTTCTAATATCAGTAAATTATATAATTAAGTTTATATTTTTATCTGAGGTTTAGAAAATGAATTAAAATAAACTGAGACCATAGTCACGCTCTACGCTATCGTAGGGAGTTACGGTTAAATTTTGGGTCGAAAACTCAGACGGAGCCCGGTCTGCGTTTTTCACTGACACTAGTATTTTACTACTCCGAAGACCTAATTTTGACTCGTGAACAAGACAGTTAGTCTTAGAATCGAAATTCCTACCTTTTTTTCTAAAATTGGTTTCGCGCCCTAAAAAGCGGAATAATACAAGTTATTCGGGCGAAATCTTCAATCGGATGACGAACGGAGCTGAATAAGGATTTACCGAGACCCGTTAACGGATAATCTTGAAGTCACGTCAGGTCAAGTCACCTATTAATGCGTGTCAGTGTCGTGATGGTTTTTAGAAAATATCTGGATGCGAAATAACCAAAATACCCCTAACCTTTTTCATATTTACCATTAAACCTAGGGTGAAAAGTCTATTGTACCCTTAATGAATTTTTGTTGGACAATTCTCACCCTCCTTCACCCCCTCACATGCCCCCCCATCATAAATCACCCTTTCACTTCTTTCTCCTTCACTTCATCTTTCTCCATTACTTTCTCTAATTTTCTAAGAAAATTCTTCAAGAAATTTGTGAAGCAAAGTTGACAACCTTGCTCATCTTCATCGTCTAGGAGGTATGGACTTCATTCTTGAGCTCTCAGTCTTCATCTTTCTCCATTGAAATTCTATGTTTTCAAGCTTTATTCAAGTTGAGCTTTGATCTTCATAAATTCATAAGAAATTTTAGAAAAATACTTTTAATGTCAAACCAATTTCTATGAGCTAGTTTTATTATCCTCTTTCATAATCCAAGATCTTGTAACCAGAAGAGCTCTCTAACCTATATGGGTATAGGAGGGCCGAACCATATACATATAGGAAGGTTTGAGTTTTTGATTCAAGCTTTGAATAATGAGACTTGATCTAGTGTTATGTATGCTTAAGGATCATTGATCCAAGAGTTAGGAACTTTTAGACATCTCTAGCCTATTTTTTTAGCAAGTGGCCGAACCTAACCCTTTGGGAAATCATGAGTTTTGCTTCAAGTTTTTGTGTAATAAACCTTACTCTAGTATTGTGTATACTTGAGGATCATCCATCCAAGAGTTAGGAAAACTCTAGCTATTTTGAGCCTTGGTGGCCGAATCTATGTCCTAGGAGATATAGAAATGATATTTTGTTAATATTAAAGTGGTGATTTGTAGTGAAGGATTAGATTGTGCTCGATCGCCCTAAAGCGGGCTAAAGTGTCGGTTGCGAAGCTATGTTCGGGAGCTTGTGCTGGAAGGCGAGTGTGCGGAGCAGTTTCGGGTGGGGAGAAAGAACTAGTATCATCAGGAAGGCAAGCTTAGTATAGAATATATACATGTGTAGGGGAAACCTTAAACCCTACTAGAGATTGAGCCCTAGACAAAGTACCTGGACCCTAGGTGTAAAAGGATGTGACATTATACTAATCCTAAGATAACTTTATATAAATTTTACTTTCATGAAATTACTTTTACCATTTATTTTCAAATCACCTTTTTCAGTAATTAAACCATGACTAAGGTAAAAACATATTTTCACCCTAAGTAAAAATATAGTGGCCAAAAACCCTAATTAATCTTTGGATCAAAACTACTTCTTGTACGATTTTGAAACATAAATAATTAAAATACTTATTAGCTTCCAAAAACATTGAAATTCAAGAACAAGTTCATGTTCATCATTTTCCTCACATGGAGGCCAAATCCTATACTACAGGGATGTGAAGATTTTGTTTCACCAACATGTTAAGTCACAGCTCAAAATACTCACAATAACATGATGAACAATAATCATACACCATTCAACCATGCATAAACAAACATAAAAATCCTTACTTGATCTAGAGATCAAAGTATGGTTTTCAACATACATGAAAACATTTTTCCAACCAAGCTGATATCATCATAAGCGTATAAACAAACATGTTCTCATATAGAACTTCACCAACAAAGTGATGAACCCAAATTAGGGCTTCACCTACAAATCAACCAACACAGACGTTTCACATTCCACCAATTTTGATGTGATGAGGTTCACTCCCACATACCTCAAGTGAAGAGGTTTTTGTGAAAGAAAACTCCAAGCCCCTAAAACTTGAAGTGGTTGAAACCTATATGAAAAAGAGCGGCAAGATTTTGAACTTGTTTCATGGAAATGAAGAGCTAGAAGTTGATTAGTCAAGGTATAAAGTAAGGAAATGAAAAGAAAAAGGTTTTAGAAGCTCACCAAAGCTAGAACAACTTGAAGATTTGGATGGTGTTCTTGAGGTTCAAGAAAAAACTCCTCCAAATCAAGAAACTTCCTTCACGAAATTTGATCCTTAGACCAAGACAAGGTGAAGTATGGTTTCAGAAATGGAAAAGGAATCTTGGTTGGTGTTTGGATGATGATGGCCAGATGTGTATAGAAGTATGAGAAGAGAGAAATTTCGGTAAACTTGAGAAATGGCGTGTTTGAGCTTTAGAAGTAAAATGAGAAGTGTTGTTCGGTGTTTTTGGAGAGTAATGGCCGAATGGCCTTAAGGCTTTATGACCAAAGATTTGGTTAAAGTGTGATGGGAATTTGTGTAAGAAAATAGATGGCTTGGATCAAAGCAAGTACACATGTGTTGCTTCCTTATTAAAAGGTGGTGAGATTAACCAAAACTAGATAGGTTAGCTTTTTCCATAAAAGGTAAAGTTGATAAAGTTGACAAGTGACATGATTTTGACTAAAAGGTGACATGATTTGACAAAAAAGTGACAACGTCTCGTGAAACATGAAAAACAGTCATAAACATCTCTCGGCTCTAGGCCAGAGTAACTTTCCTGCCCTTGCACGCATCCTAAGGTAAAGCAATTCCGATTAAAATAATAATATTTTTATCAGTTCCGACTCAAAACAGCATAACATGCTCAAAATAACATTTTATGATTGTTAAGCTCAAAATTGAAATTCAAATATGAATTTCCAATTATTAACTATTTTTATGGTTAAAATTACTCAGATCATATTCTTAGTCAAGTTATTTACACAAACATTTAAAAAGACAGATATAGGATTTTTGGGATGTTACAAATCTACACTCCAAAAAGAAATATCGTCCTCGAAATTTACCATAGAAGAGATGTGGAAGCTGTTTCCTCATCCTATCCTCCGACTCCCAGGTGGCATCACTTGAAGTCTCATTCCAGATAACCTTGACCAAGGTTATCTTCTTCCCTCGCAGTTGCTTTACTCTTCTGTCTTCAATCTTGACAGACAGTGTTTAATAGGTCAGGTTATCCTTTAGCTGTACTGAATCAGGTTTTATGACATGGCTTGGATCCAATGTATTTTCGCAATTGCGAGACATGAAAAATACTATGAAGGTTGGATAGAAAAGGTGGTAAAGCTATTTGGTAAGCTACCAGACCTATCCGACAAAGAATTTGATAAGGTCTGATGAATTTTGGAGTGAGTTTTATGGACTTAAGGACCCTGCCAACCCCAATCGTTGGCGTGACTCTCAAAAACACATGATCACCTTCTTCGAACTCAAAGGTACTACATATTTTATCTGCATAGCTTTTCTATCGGCTGTGAGTCGTCCTCATCTTTTCCAGAATCAGATTCACTTTCTCAGTTTGTTTGTTGCAATAGTTCAGGTCCGACCGAAGCACTTTCCCCATCTTGATACCAACACAAAGATGTTTGCACCATCGTCCGTATAAACCTTCATAGGGTGTCATCCCTATACTTGAATGATAACTGTTATTGTAGTTGAACTCTATCAACGATAGAAAACTCTCATAACTCCCTGCATATTCCAACACACACGCCCTCAAACAGATCCTCTAAAGATTGTATCATCCTTTCCGACTGTCCATATGTTTGGGGATGATAAGCCGAGCTCAATCGTAGCTTCGTTCCTAAGGCTTCATGCAAACTCTGTGAAAACCGCGAAGTAAATCGTGGGTCTCTATCTGATATGATGCTTGAAGGTACCCCATCCAGTCTCACAATCTCACTAATATATATGTGTCAGTTTCTCCATAGAGTACTTGATATTGATAAGCAATAAGTGAGTTGAATTTGTGAGCCTATCAACTATCACCCAAATGGAATCACACCCCTTAGGTGTCCTTGGTATACACGTCACAAAATCCATTTCTATGCTATCCCATTTCCATTCTGGTATATCCAATGAAATTAACATTCCTGCTGGCCTCTGATGTTCAACCTTTGCTTTCTGACATACCAAGCAAGATGCTACAAATTCAACCACATCTCTCTTCATGCCTTGCCACCAGAACAATCACTTCAGATCTTGGTACATCTTGATAGATCCTGGATGCATACTCAACTTGCTCCTATGAGCTTCGTTCAGAATTAGCTTCCTTAGTTCTGGGTTGTTTGGCACACAAACCCGTTCTCCTCGTCTCAGAATCCCACCTGTTCCTTCCTTATACTCAGATGTCATTCCTTTCTTAAGATTTCCTCGCTTTCTCTCTAGATACTGATCATACACTTGTTTCTCTCGAATCTGATCCATCAGATCACTCAGCACTGTAACCATGCCCACACAAAGCTTTCCCGGCATATTGACCACTGACAGGTGCATATCTCTAAACTACTCCAACAACTCATGTTCCTTAACCATCATGAAAGACACATGTAACACTTTCCTACACAGAGCGTCTTCCACCACATTAGGCTTTCTCGAGTGGTACTGTAGTTGAAAGTCATAGTCCTTTAGAAATTCTAACCATCATCTCTACCTCATATTGAGTTCTTTCTGATCAAACAGGTACTTCAGATTCTTATGATCACTAAAAACATTGAACGTCCAACCATACAAGTAGTGCATCCAAATCTTCAACGCAAAGGTCACCGCTGCCAATTACAGGTCATGTGTAGGGTAATTCTTCTCGTGCACCTTCAACTTTCTCGAAGCATAAGCTACCATTTTCCGATTCTGCATCAGTACGCGGCCTAACCCCTGGTATAAAGCGTCACAGTACACCTCAAAAGGTTCACTTGTGTCACGTAACGCCAACATTGGCGAAGTACTCAGCCTCTTCTTCAGCTCCTGAAAACTCTTGTTTGCAGGTTTCGGTCCACTTAAAAACTTTATCCTTTCTTGTCATCTAAGTAAGAGGACCTATGATCTTGGAAAATCCCTCCATGAACCTCCGATAATACCCAACCGAACCCACAAAACTGCGTATCTCAGTCACTGTTGTTGGTCTCTCTCATTCAAGAACTGCTTCAACTTTCGACAGATCCACAACGATTCCTTCCTTTGAAATCACGTGACCCAAAAATTGCACTTTGTTGAGCCAAAACGCACACTTAGATAGTTTCGCATACAACCGTTTCTCCTTCAGAACCCGAAGAACCACACTACGGTGTTCAGCGTGTTCCTCCTAATCTCGGGAATAGATGAGTATGTCGTCTATGAAGACAATGACAAATTTATTTAGGTAGGGACGACAGATCCTATTCATATAGTCCAGGAATATGGCTAGTGCATTCGTCACCCCAAAAGACATCACAAGATACTCGTAGTGCCCATAGCGTGTTCGAAATGCTGTCTTTGGTATATCCTCCACCTTCACACGAATCTGGTGGTAACCCAATCGCAGATCAATCTTGGAGAAAACTGTTGCTCCCTTCAACTGATCTATCAAGTCATCTATCTATGGTAGAGGATGCTTGTTCTCAATAGTAACCTTGGTCAATTGGCGATAATCCAATCACAAGTGAGAAGTTCCATCCTTCTTCTTTACTAACAACACTGGAGCTCCCCAATACGATACATTGGGTCTAACAAACTGCTTCCCCAACAGGTCCACAAACGGTTCCTTTAAGGTTTCCAACTTTGCAGGTCCCATACGATACGGTCCCATTGATATGGGTCCTGATTGTAACACCCCACTTTAGGGGTCACGATTATTTAACACAAGATAAAAGAAATGCGGAAATATATTAAAATATAAAGAGCTTACCGAAAATATGGGTTTTCTTTCTTTTTTCTTTACTCAAGTTTCGGAAACAGATAAGTGTGTATATACTCATAAGAACAAATATATGTAATCATAAACAACATTGAAACAAACAAAAGCTTACCATAATACATATATATATCAAACTCCCAGTTTCCAACATCTAACTACAAAAGAAAGTAACCAACATAAAGACAACTCAACCTACATTACTTAGAGACGCAGCTCCACAACATAAAGGGAAATGGGGTACATCATAAAAATACAGACGCTGGGAAAAACACTAGAGACTGGCCAAAAACTGACACTGTAATACTCGTCAGAGTATTACTCCTCTGGGTCTTCCTCCTCCTCCTCCTCCATGGCCTCCTCTTCCTCATCCTCGTCCTCTAAGGCCTGCATGTCATATCCATTCATGATCTGTTCCGCATACCGGAGCATCTCCTCATCAGTCCTCATCCACCACGCATCCTGACTCATGCTGGCAGGGGCTACCTCAGGAATGTCCTCCGGCACATATTCGAGTACTTCCTCCTCCTCCTCCATCTCCTCATCGTCACACGAGAGGATAATGAGGGGGAGTAGAAAAGGATACCCTGGTATGAGCCAGTGTGCTCTTGCGAGCAGTCATTCTCCAATTCGCCCGCTGGCGAGGAATTTGAGGATGTAGCTCGGAAGGCTCATAGGTTGGCCCTGGGGGTGGGATAATAGGGACAAAAGGGCCGGCAGCAGATACTGGTATGACGGAAGTAGACGGTGTAGTAGGTGGAGGTGGCATGGAAGCAAGGTCGACGTACACGTCCCTGGGCTCCTCCTGGTGAACTGTAGGCTGGGTACTAGGCAGTCGCGGATGATCAGCAGGTGGTGGTGGTGGTCGCTGGGTGACCCCTGAGCTACCCTCACCACTAATCCGTAAAGTGCAAACTTTCTCGGACAGGCTCATCATGGAGAAAGGTAACTCCCTCCTGCTCGTGAGACTCATTCCTCCAGTGTAGGTGCGACGGCCGTCAGGATGGATCGTCCAAGCGTTCGCTCAATCATGAAGTGTCAAGTCCAAAGTCAAACGAGAAGGTGGATCGCTCGCCATATCTACTCACCATAGCAAGATGAAAACCACGCGAGCAACGTGACGGCAAAAGTAATGAAGTGAGATTCCACATATCGCACAACCAGAACAACAGTGATAAAAGTCACGCACACACGCACCCAATCGGCATATAGCGCATAGGCTTTCACAGCATAACAATTAAATTACATGGCATCACAGTTAATATATGAATCAACAATAATATAGGTCAAATGTCAACTCAAGTATGGAATGACATCAATGCAACATGACTCAGACCCCTACTCCATGGAGGTAAACATAACAAGAGTGAGTGATTGGGAGAACATTGTCTGCGTTATATCAGCCCACAGTGCCACATCCAATGATTGCAATCATCATAATGGCTCACGCCAGACGTTCTTTACCCCAATCGTGACTTACCCGGTGTTTCAGTCAGGACGTCAGTGTTTTTCGATGGATATCCACGACACAGAGGAGCTACTCTCTGGCCACATGTGTCTTCCCCAACCCTCAACGTCCCTATGATCCTCATAATCGACACCTCAGACAATCGCACCTACACCAAGGTGTAACCTCAACTCCTAGGCATAACGTCCAACTCATGCACAGATGCAGATGCATGTCAAGAAATGCCACAATACATCCACGTACTACCTCATCACTATAGTACCACGTTTATCTCTTGATAAACCACAGGATACCCTTATGGGACCCACTTTTACACGACTTGCCATCAGTCGCCCGTCCTTGGTTCTGTTCCTTGCAATCACATACCACCTCGTCGTTCGTAACACGATGTTCACATCTTATGATACATTAGTCCATAACCTAGATGTATTATGGAGGGTAGGATCCACAAGGATCCCCTTCATCAATCTTCTCACTTGTCTATCAAAGGAACATTACTTACTCTTTATAAGTAACTCTTAGTGATTAAACATTATGGATTCCTTAAATGATCTAAATCATCAAGGGTGTGGAACATGATTTTGCCATGACCACAGATATTAGTATATGTCTTTTACTAAAATCTTTATGAGTCCATTATGGAGCTCATATAAATTCTCTTAGGAGATAACACGCGTTTATACTATTATAGTAAAAAGCTTCAAAGTACTATCCTTATAGCAAAGTAATTGATAGAATCTCCTTACTTAAGCATAGCTTGAAAAACTCTATTCAAGTGTCCAAAGGTGTCTCATTTAGTGTAAAACTCTTCTGAATTTGGTTTCCTAGTTCTATTACTTAGTGTAAAAGGAAATATACTTCTTATTTAAAATCACCATTTTGTTTTCAAATGAACTATAACTTATATAATATTGGAAAGTTCAAAAGGTAATAGTAGTACACAACTCTTGTTTTTAAAGAAAAGCTTTGTAAGAATCCTATTTCTCAAAGAAGACTTACTAACCAAAAATCCTTAAAAACCATCTTGACTAGCTATGAAACTCTTGGTTCCTAAAAATCTTTTCTTCAAAACAACTTATTAAAATAAGTGGATGATCAACATCAAACCAACATATTCTTAAAATAATTTTCTCATGAAGTCAAAACACTTATTTCACAACATATGGTTTTTTGGAACCAAAACTTGGTTTCTTTGGAAACCTTTTCAAATATATGACTCTTATACTTTGATATGAGCATATAAAACCCCTTAACATCAACATTTTAAGATCATAACCCTACTATCTATGTCAAGGCCGAATGCCCTATAGAAGTAGGATAGGTTTTCTTTATTTTATATGCATGGTTAGAACCATATTAAGTTCATTAAACCATCACTTAAACATAGAAGCTTTGGCTTCCCTCCTCAACATTATAAGGCCGAACTTTGCACATTCATTTTCAACCAAAATGAAATCATCCAACAATATCCAAAGTAGCTAGAAAATCATATTAACATACAAGCATGTTATCAAGGCAACTTAGAACATTAACAAGTTCATCATCCAAAAATCCTATCCTTAGGTCTTTGGACCTAAGAACAGTTTTTCACCATGCCAAAATGATTTTCCTCTAGCATACATCAACACAAATCATCATATCAACACAACAACATAACATTATATGACAATAAAGTAAATAAATTTATAAGGAAACCTTAGATCTAGGGTTTTCCTTCAACAACACTAGGAGGCCTTTATCACCACCATTTAAGGTGTGATATGGTTCACTCCCCCATTACCTCTTTGAAGCTCCTTAGAATAAAATGAAGAGAAACTTGGTCACCAACAAGTCCAAAACCGTGGCCTATAGAGAAAAGAATAAGACCATGAACCTTGATTTTTCAACATCATGAACAAGGTAACACAAAGATACTTTTAAAGAGTAAGAATGTAGGAGAAATAAGGTCAAGAACGTACTCTTAAGAAAAGTTTAAAACAACTTCAAGAAGCTTGAAACCTCCTTGAATGATTCTTGAATAACTTTGAGTAAACAACTTCAAATGAAAAAATTCTAAAGATGAAAGTTGTTTAGATGAATCAGATGAACAAGAATATGAAGTTAAAATGATGAAATAAGACGGGTAAGTTCACTTACCAGGGCTGGCCGAATGCTAGAGGAGAGGTGAGAGAAGTGAGAACTTGAACTTTGGTGTTTGAGTGAGAAATGAATGGAATAGTGATTTTTGGTGTTTTAATCATCATATGGCCGAATTCCCCTCTCCTTGTGGACTCCACAACTTCATTCAATCTTGGTCATAAAGAATGGAGGGCCAAGATGTAAGTAGGTAGGTGTGTTGTTGCTTATGGAGGGCTTAAGGACAAGATTAACCAAAAATGGCTAAGATACTTTTTCCATTAGGATCGGAGTAAGTGTTATAAACTTTCATAGATGACGATAAAGTGAGATCTTGGCTCTTCCCTAAGCAACATGGCCGAATGGCCCTATCCAAATGTAACTAGGATACATTTGCATTTGGTTAGGAATAAGGTGATTAGGGTTTTTACCAAAAATGGATAATTGGTTTTTACTACTTTTGGTAAAAAAAATTGATTTTAAGAATGCTAATTCTTTTCATTAGGAATAATCAACAAGGTAATGGAAAATGTAATTCAACATTACATTCCGCTCAATTCCTCGTTTCCTGAGCTCCGGCACGTAAAACAAGAAATTATCCGATACCGATCAAAATAGAACTTTTATCGGTTTTTCGTCTCATAACGACAAAAGAAAACTTCACCACAACATAACCATGGATGTAAACCATCATGTAATGTAATACCCGCAAAAAAATGGCACAAGGTATTTTTTATTAAATAAATAAATAAAATAAATGAATTATCATAATAAACTTAGAGACATATTTTGTTTACAGATGTGTAAAGTTATGAGTTAGCCTAACATCAAGGGCGTTTTGGTAAAATGATGAGGTATAAATAGTGGAGATAGGAGAGTGGGCAGCCATCAGCAACCCTAGTAGAAGAAGAAGAAAAGAGGAAGAAGAAGAAATAGGAGGAGAAGAGAGGAAGAAGATGGAGGCAACAATGGAGTATCAAGAGGTGAGGGATTTGTGATTTATTTTGGGTAATTTTCGTGGGTATTAGTGTGGTATATGAAATGGGTTAGTGTTGGTTGAAATAATGATGTTTGAGAATTGTTTTGAGTGAATTCTTTCCATGAAAATCATTTGGAACATGTTTAGTTTGATTATTATTAGATTTATATGTTGTTGGTGAGTTGTTATAGTTGTTTGTTGGTTGAAAATCATGAAAATGGGGTTTTGGGTGAAAAGGGCGAAACAACATCGCCTTGCTGCAATTCTGCGATTTCCAGCCAGCGCTGGGCGCCTAGTGTGCAGCGCAGAGCACTAGAGCACCCGAGAAGGGGCCTGGGAAGATGATGCTAGCGCTGGGCGCTGGAGACAAAGACAACAAACTTAAAATGTGCATATCTTTTTTATTTCTTATCCATTTTGGGTACATGACATCTTGTTGGAAAGATCTTTGAGTCTACTTTCATATGCAATAATCAGATTAAAATTTTATGTATTTGAAAGTTATGGTATAATTGATGATCAAAGGTCAAGATATTATATTTCAAAAAAATGATGGTTTATCATAGTTTATAATGGCTTTTGGGTATTTTGAAGTATTCAAAAAACTTTTTGCATACTTTGATGTATGTCTTGCGTTATGGGGTATTTATAGGTGATTCGATATATATATATATATATATATATATATATATATATATGATGATGATGATGATGATAATGATGATGATGATGATCAGTCTATGTGAAGTGTTTGTTATGATAATAAAGTATTGAATTGTACCTAAGATTGCATATCAAAAGTATTATGTAATGATTTGAGTTGATGACTTTATTGGTAAGTTCTTTTATATGATGGTATGGATTATGAGAAATCTATGGACATGATGGTGTATAATTGTGATATAAATGATGAGGTGAGTATTATTTTATGAAGGTGTATGGTGATAGGAAATGTGAGGAACATGATTATGGACTATGTTTATAGGCTATGAAATTAAGAGATGAAAAAAGGGTAAGAAAAGATATAGGAAGCCTTGAGTGTAGTTATATGATGGTGATATAGATGGATATGTTCTTGTTGGAGCTAAGAATGGCTCTAGCTTATAGTTGAGCTGGTTCTTATGGAAACAAGAGGGTATTGTTATAAGTGTTACATTGCAATTATGTTAGATACGATAAGGAACGTTAGTCAAGATGGTAAAGGTACCCAAGAAATGTTGAGAAAGTAGTTAAGTGAAATGACATAAAGAATATGTGAGTTATGTTTCTACTCTATATTTATGAAGGTCTATGGGCTATGATTTATTTTTATCCAAGCGTTTAATGAATTATGAGTTTGTTGCATGCTTGTATCTTGAGTTCGTTAAGCCTTGAAGGTGATATAAATGCTTGTTGTGATGAATAATGTTTGCTATGAGATTATTGAAATATGTCAAGGTAAGGTTTGTTGGCTTCCTCTATGTAATTGCATATGAAGTAAGTGGTTTAATGGAATGGCAAGGTGATATTATATGTGAACGGAATGGCTATAATGTAGCCCATATATATTTGTGATTGATAAGCTTATGGACGTTATTGATTACCTCTGAGGTGGTTATGCAAGCTATGTTACAAAACATAGTGGACGTATGCTATGGTAAGACATGATATATTGTATTTGGTATTTTGGTATGATGCTTAGACATTGGACAAGACTTGGTGTATCCGACCGGTCAGCGGATTCGACCGGTATATAAATGTGACCGTCGAAGTGTGGGGCCTCTAGTGAAAAACCCCGGAATTTGGAGGGTGGTTGTGTTGTGACCGAGGTCACTTGCCGGTCAGCGGACTCGACCAGGATATAAATGTGACCGTCGGAGTGGGAGACTCTAGTGAACAACTCCAAGGGGATACACAAGCATCTTGCCCAATGAAAAATTGACTACATAGCAAGTGAAGAACTACTATGCAAGGTTATGTACAATGTAAAGTACTTAATGACATATATTTATTGAGATATTTATAAATTGCTCTATTTGCTGTTATGTTCTGTTTGTCCCTCACTGAGTTCTGGGACTCACCCTCGCCCTTTTTGGTTTTAGCTTCAGGTACTCAGCAAGTGGAGCCATCTCAAGGAGTTCATGCACTTGTGTAGTGCGAGCAGCTGCTACTATTTCAATTTCATTTTAGTTCGGTTTATTGTCATATAAGATTTCTCCGCTTTTTGGAGTTTTGAACTTCTTTCTAATTGTAAACCCGTTTAGGCTTTATTTTAAAGCTCTTGATGCTGACTCAGGGCCACCTTTGGCTTTCTTTTGGTATAATCTTTTACTCTGATAATTACCTATGATATGCAATATATCTTGTTATGATGTGACTTATACATGCTTGAAAGGCCTTGGGAATTAGACAGTGCAGTTCCATTCTGGCCGGTCAGAGATGCCTAAGTTGGGTCCTGACATATAAACATCCACATATATATATATATATATATATATATATATATATATATATATATATATATGTATGTATGTATGTATGTATGTATGTATGAAGTCATATCAAACATAAGGTAGCAATCACAATGTAATGGTGATTATAACCGGTTACAAGAAACCGGGGGTGTTACACTGATCCTGGTATAAGATAAATCGAAAACTTGATGTCCCAAACAGGTACATCTTCAAGAAAGACTTCCGCAAACTCGTTCATAATAGGTATATGCTCTAAGACTAGCTCGCTCTTATCTTCCAAAGAAGATAGTAAGATGTATCCTCGAGCTCCTTCTCTCAAAGAAGCGTTCACTTGATTGACAGTCAAAAAAATCAGAATTCTCATATTTAGGAAATATTAGGGTTTTGTTTGCACAATCTAACATGATATGGTTAGAAGATAACTAATCTATCCCTAAGATTACATCCATTTGTGAAAGAGGCAAATAAATCAATTCAATCAAACATTTTCTATCTTCTACACAAATAGAACAATTCAAACAAACTTTAGTAGTTATAACAGGCTTTGCAGTAGGTGTATGATAACCCGGTGGCTTATCTAGTTTTTATGCTAGTTTAGTTGTCAATTTGGCCCGAATGTTGCTTGATTGTTGTCAAGTAGAGTCTTGAGTCTGTCATTTGAATTTTTAGTTTTTAATTAGGAAATTGATTACAATAAAGCATTAATTGTCGTTGCTTGATTGCAGGCGATATGCTGGAATCAAGCTGAAAAGTGAAGCTGTGGAAGCATAGGTGAAAAATGAAGAAAGTAGTTGAAGATTGCTAGAAGACAAGATTCGCCCCATGCATTTACATTCTCCCAGTGAATGTATGGACTAGAAATGATCTCTCTAGTGCGCCCCATGAATGTCTGTTCGCTCTGCAAAAAGACAACATTTTAGAAACTAACTCTCGTGAGTTTTGGGCCGCAAAACTTCATTCGCCTCACGAATGCACACAATCAAAGATGTATAAATTCAACTTTTGTAATGTTATTAGGGATCTCCCATTATTCATTTAGTTGTGTTTTCCATAGTGAAAACTAGGATTCATGTTTTTGAGACTTTTGGGATGATTTACTTTGTTGATTTATTGAATTCTGGGATGTTTTCGCTTTGGATCATGAAATAAATTTTTATTTCTAAGGAGACGATGTAACCGCTTCATGACAGTTTGGTGATATTTTGGCAATTTCAATATTTCTTTTCATCTCTTTTGTTTTCTACCTCTGAAGTTTACGTTTCAATTAATAGGCCATTAATTGACATGCCAAATGTAATGAAACTGAGAGGAAATTTATGTTTACAGGCGTTGGGGTAGAATCACAGGGTGAATATGAATAGAGATATAATAGGAGTCTTATGCAATTTCTATAGGGAATCACAAAGCTTAATGAACCTTTGATAATTAATAATCACAAAGATATCGTTGATTAAGGATTGAAAGGTGTATTCTAGTATGCTTGAGAGAGATATTAGGATAGATTTGGATTCTTGGTTGACAGAGAGTTGTTTAGGAATAGAGAAAGTTGCCATAATTGAACCAAGCTAGATTGAAATAGGTGAAATCAGATCCTTAGAGCTTTTACTCATATTATTCACCTCAGTGTTGTTGCGTTCTTGAGTAGTCTTAGATTTAGATTTAATTCTTGTTACTCATTTTACATCAATTTGTTCTGTTCAAATAGTTGTTAAAATTGAAGTGGTAATTGGTTAACCCAGTCCTTGTGTTCGATACTTGGAACTTCCATTGAAGGTTACATATTACTTGAGTCGATTCGGTACACTTGCTGAGACAGATCAATGTAGAAATCACTAAAATTCAAAAGGTAAAGAAGACACAGATAATCCCAAAAGATTCACACAATCATAGGCAATAAAGGAATGGGTTGCACATGAATCAAACAGTATATTTAAAGTCTTACCTTCCATGACGCAATGGCCTTGGATCAAGTCTTCATTCAGAGAGGCCTCAACACCGGTCACAGGATAGACTTTGCCTCTTGCCTTAGGCCTTGCTGTTTGTACATTGTTGACAGAAGGTTTTGCTTTTGGTTGTCGACGGTCTCGGGAGATATGTCCCGGTTTTCCACACTTGAAGCATATAATCCCCTTGATTGAGCAGTTTCTTGTGGCATAACCCTTTCCACACTTCATGCATTTGACTACAGCGTTCCCAAGTTGACTGGAACCCCCACTACTTCCTCCCATGAAACATTGTTGTTGTTGCCGCTGTTGTCGCTGCCTCGGATATAGTCTCCACTGAGATCGGTTATTAAGATTGTTGTTGTTGTTTCTGTTGAACCTGGTTGGTCCTGGATTTGTGGTAGCTTGTCCATGCTTGGCTCCAAGCTTTCTATCAAATGACACTTTTCCATTAGTTTTGGAAATACAAATATTTCCAAAGGAAACACAACTCTTTTCAGGTCGGGCCTCAAACCCCCTTCGAACTTTCTGCACTTCCACTCTTCTCTTGGGTTGTCTAGAAAGTAGTTTGAGAATTTCGCCAACCCTTCAAACTTGGTGCCATACTCAGCCACATACATTCTCCTTTGTTTCAGCAGGAGGAACTCCATCTCCTTCTCGTGCCTCACACTTGGAGGAAAGTATTTCTCAAGAAACTTCCTTTTGACCATTCCAGTTTATAGCTTGCTGGTCATGTATCATCACCTGACGCGCTCCTTCCCACCAGTATTCGGCATCTTCCACCAGCATATAGGTCGCGTAGGTGACCTTATCGTTCTCAGTACACCTCATAACTCCAAATATCTTTTACGGGGTTTGGATCCAACGCTCAGCTTGCTCGGGATTGAGTTCACCGTTGAATTGAAGTTGATTCCTACGGAGGAACTAATCCAGTCCTCTATCCCCAGCAGCCCTCTCATCACGTTGAACCAACGCAGCAACCATCTCTCGTATCGCGTTCACAATAGCATGCAGGTTTTGAGCAGCCACCGCTATCTACAAAACCAGAATTGTCAAGCTCAAGGGACCACAACACCACAAAAACAAACAATGTTATAATAACAGAGAAACACATAGAGCACACACAGCACAAACAAGACAGACCAAACCACAAACCTGAAAGACTCAGCCAGCTCTGATACCAATTAATGTAACACCCTTTTCCGAGTGTCATATTCTCGAACAATTATAAGGCCGAAAATAATATTAATGCGGAAAATACGAGTTTTTTTTCTTTTTGTAACAATCAAATGAAATTTGTAAAATAAGTAATAATAATTAAACTTAGGTTCACCGTGCACTTCCAAGAATCATAAAATAATTAAAATGTGGAAACTGTAAGGAGTGTATAATACAAACATTGGTCCAAGCCTAACTGAAAATAAGTACATAAGTATATAATAGGAGACGCAACTCATCAAAAGATATGTCAAACAACTGGACAGAGTCTGACCAACCAAAAACAACAAGGAGGGGTCCCCGTCTGGACTCAAGGTAGACGTTGAGCTGAGTTGCCGTCATGCCCCTCTTCTCAAGTAGAAACAGAAATACCAACAGAGAAAGGATATAGATATGAGTGAGATTCTCATTCATCAACACAGCAAAACAGTAGAAGTAAAAATGGTTCGACACGAAAAGATAACAACATATCAATCATGCATATCATACATCTCACTATTTCATGTTATTCAATCAACAACATCAGATATCATCAAAGACAGGATAATAATATACACCATATAATTATATCCATCAACAGTCGTGTAATGCAATGCAATGTACACGACTCAATGCTATATGCCACAAGGATAAAACTTTGACCCCCTACTCTATGGAGCTCACAAACGTCGGAGATAGTGAATGAGAGGACATGTTTCGTGTACGCCAGCCAAGGGCTAATGCTACAGCATTCGTAACGTGCACGTATCTGGCTTTTTCGGAA
This sequence comes from Ammopiptanthus mongolicus, assembly GCA_039655645.1. NCBI lineage: Eukaryota > Viridiplantae > Streptophyta > Magnoliopsida > Fabales > Fabaceae > Ammopiptanthus > Ammopiptanthus mongolicus. Next base: position 41,613,884 of record CM077346.1, read on the forward strand.
AAACACTACACCAAACATGAAAAGTACGACATCTAGTCGAGGATATCAGTGTATTGCTCGGAGTCGCCACCACATAGAAGAGCTACCAACTGGTTACATGTAAGTCTTTCCTGTAACACCCCAATTTTCTCAATCTTTTTAATTAATTAGTATTTAAGTAATTGTATTTTATTGGAGGGTCTATAAAGTTAAATAAATTATTCCGAGGCCATAGTCAGGCTCTACGCTATTATAGGAGGCTATGGTTAAGCTTTGGGCCGAAAACTCAAAGGGAGCCCGATCTATTTTTTCGGATGATAGTGTTTTTCTACTATCAAGACCTCTTTTGACTAACGGTCAGAACCATTAGTCTAAGAATTCGACCCTCTACCTTTTTGCTAAAATGTGTCCTGGCGTCCAAAAATGAAAATAATATATTATATTCGGGCCGATAATCGATCTGGGAGACGATTCAAGCCATGTAAGGGTTTTACGGGACCCATGAGCCGATAATCTTCATGTCAAGGCTGTGTCAAGTCATCTAGGGACTCATGCCAGTGTCGTGATGATTTTCAGAATATCGGGCGTGAATTGACCAAATTGCCCTTGGTCTTTTCACTAAATTACTTTTTTACCCTTGCTTAACACTCAAGTAAGCTTAAGGAAAATATCTAAAATTCTCACCTCACTCACTATCTCTCTCCAATGCCGGTCCCTTTCTTTCTCTATCTCTCATCTTCTTCTTCCTTCTTTCTTCTTCTTTTCCTCCATTTCTCTTCTCTTCCTCCATTTTCACCTCCCTTTTGCTCAGGCTTCCTAAAGCTTTTTCAACCAAATTTGTGAAGCAAAGTTGCTCCTCTCATCCTCCTCTATCACCTAAAAGGTATAGATTTCATCCTTGAGCTCTCAATCTTCATTTTCTCCATTGAAGTTCATAGTTTCAAGTTTTTAGATCTAAACTTCAAAAATCTCTAGAAAATTGCAGAAAAATTCCTTTAATGCCAAACCAATTTCTTTGATATAGTATCATCCCCGACTATCATAATCCAAGAGTTTGAAACCAAATAAGCACTTTAGCCTATTTTTCTTAAAGAGGCCGAATGGGTTTATATTTGCGGGAAATGGGTTTTTCATTCTGGAGATATTTTGCTTAGCCAAATCAAATCGCTTAGCGGATTTCTGATAGCTTTACTTCCTTTCAATTTTCGCTTAGCGAAATCAAATAGCTTAGCAGATTTCTGATAGCTTTACTTCCTTTCAATTTTAGCTTAGCGAAATCAAATCGCTCAGCGGATTTCTGCCAGTTTTACTTCCTTTCTTAATTCATCCTCATTTCAACCTATACACAAAATACAAGGAGTTTATGATTTAATTATATAAATTTGTGGTTGTGTTTTGTGGTATAAAATCGGACAGGACTTGGACGTTCGATCGCGCACCCGATTGACTGTTGCGGAGCCGCATTCGGGATCTCTCGAGAGCTTTACTAAGGAGGGGAGAAAGAACTTTATAGTCAGGAAGGCAAGATTAGTATAGTTTATATATATATATATATATATATATATATATATATATGTGTGTGTGTGTGTGTGTGTGTGTGTGTGTGTGTGTGTGTGTGTAGGGGAACCCTTAAACCCTACTAGAGGTTGAGCCCTGGATAAAATGCTTGGACCCTGGGTGTAGATACTTTTGGTCTATCACCATTAAGTTTATAATATGGATATTGTGATTGATTGAGGTTGTTGTGATTAATTGTTTATTTGATTATCTGTTGGCTTTATTTTGTTGAACTGCCTACATTATGAACTGTTATCTTGCTTTATGATGATGTAACACCCCGAAAATCCTATATCTGTGAATAATGAATTTTATTTGCTTAAATTAGTTTATTTATTTTATTGGGTGCGTTATCATAGTCTATACACTTTTATAAGGCAAATATTATGCTATTGTTATTATTATTATTATGTATTTAGAAAAATATTATTTAAGTAATTTAAATAATATGATTGAAGGAAATTATTTTTCAAACTTAATCTATTTGATTTTAGATTTGAAAATAAAATGGTTTGGATTTAATCAAAAACTTATTTTGGACTATTGATTTCCTAGGTTGATAAATTTAATCATCAATCTCTATCTTATTTCGAATTTTGAAATTTTAGATTTGTTTCTCTTTGCTTTTAGATTAAAGGGTCAAGATTTATTTCTTTTTTTGACTTAATCTCAACTACTCAATTTTTACCTATAACTACAAAAAAGAAAAAAAAAAAAAGAGAAAAGACCCAGCAACCCCACCCCCACCGCCTGACTCTCTCTCTCTCTTTCTTTATCTTTCTTTTCTTTCTTCTCCTTTCTCTTTCTTTTTCGCTCCTGGACGGCATTCTCCCTCTCTCTCTAAATTTTCTCTCCTTCTCTCTTCATTTCCGGCCAACTCCGGCCACCCCTCACAAAACCAAAATCATAGAAATGTTCCTTATCTTCTCCTCTACAATTCTAACCAAACATTTTTCCAAACGGAGAAAGTTGACGACGGGGCCACCGCCACTGTTTGGGCGTTTTCCGGTCACCGTCCGGCCATCTTTCACCAAACCAACCTTGTAACTTTACTCTCCTCACCTTCCTCTACATTTCTAGCCCAACATTTTTGTAAACGGACAACGTTGACGGCGGAGCCACCGTAGAACTGCCACTGTTTTGGGGTTTTCCGGCCACCTTTTGGCCTCCCTTTCTAGAAATGAACCAACCACGTGGAAGGCGGCATCTTCCTCCACGTTTTGGACCAAGCACCGCCACTGCCACCGCCGCCGCCGCCGTGCGCCGCCACCGGGACCGCCGGAGCTGCTCTTTCTTCCTCCTGGGTAAAAATCCTCCATTCATTTATCTTGGTTTTTGATTTCATGAGGAACCCTAACCCTAAATCCCCAATTCAAAACCCTAGCATTTTAATTTCATGCTTTAAATGTGAAATTGATTATGTTTTTATGCAATTGGGTATATCAATTTCAAGTTCCCTATGTCAATTGTTCAAATCCCCCTTTGAATTCGGATTTCCCCAATTTCACTAAATCCCTAAATCTTTATCTTACTATAATTATGAAATTAATTCTGTTTTAGTGCAATTAGGGTAGTTAATTGATGATTTCCTAAGCTAATTTCATATTTTCGTGATCCAATTGGTTTTTCCCAAATTGATTTTATTGGAAAAGTAATTCTGTTGGACTAAGTAAAATATTTAAATCCATTAGATTATGTTTTTAAATGATGATTAGTTAATTGATATATTGGTTGGATGCTGAATGGGCTTGGATGTTATCTCTTGATTTTTGGTTGTGGCTGTACTTACTTGGGGAGCTGGATATGCATTCTTGGAGTTGTTGTGGAGTTGGGACGTCAATGTTACCTTCAGCCACCTCATGGATTTGATGCTTGGAGTTGCTCATCAAAGAGACTTCGTTTAAGGTAAGGGGATAAACCTGAGGAACTCCATTTCCGACAGCTATGTGCTGCATCGGTGTTTGTATTGTATTTAAATATTTAAATATTCTGTATCTGATTGTTGGTTGATTGTTTGATTGACTGCTGTTGATTTACTACTGTTGATTTACTGCTGTTGATTTACTGCTGTTGGTTTGAATAAGTATTGATATAACTGCTGATATAGTGGAATGCATGCTATACTTGCTGAATGGTTATATGGATGTATCGTGTGCCCTGCTGTGGGATTTAAGGCGTTAGAGGACCTAATTTTGGTTAGGATCCGACATCGTGTAACTTAAAAACTTTAAAAGTCTCAAATGTTAAATTGAGGAAAGAAATATGTTTTATTGTTTCTCAGTTTAATTTAAGAGAAAATAAATGAATTATCTCTTTAGAAATAAAATATTTTGAAATAAAATATAATGAACAGCTACTTTTAAGGAAAATCAACTTAACTGAGCAAAGTTGTGAAAATGTGATTTTTAATAATGAAAAACGATGTTTTTAAATTAAATAGGGCGTTAGAGACCTTTATTAGTCTCTAAAGTAATAAAGTTAACCATTTGAGGAAAAACGCTTGAGAAATGTGATTTTCAAAATTTATTGGTTTTATCCAAGGAAAAAGGTTTTTACAAGCTTTGTTTTAAGGTTTGTGTTTTTATCGAAAAACAACGAAAGAAAAGGAAATAGTCTGTGGACTACATTTTATTTTATAGAAAACCGATCTCGATGACTTTGTGTAAGTATCGGAGATTTGGGTTTTTGATTTTCGAGTTTTCAAGAAAAGTGGTTTTAAAAGCTTAGAAACTAGAAATCGAGACGTCGGGGTTCTAGGGTTCTGCAGAACACGTGGATCAAGGATCCGTGTTAGTTGTGGTCCTGTCGGCTTAGGGACAATCTTTGTGGTCCTGTAAGCTTGAGGATGTTTTTATGATCTTGAATCCAACGTCCTTGACTGGTGCATCGGTTAGGGATGTTGGGATTTAAGTTGTTTTTGGGCTAAGTGTCCTGTTTTGAGAAAATGTGTTTTTGAGGCTTAAAGAGTCAAAGACATTATGGTGGTTGTTAGCGTTGATGCTACAACGAGGAAATATTGATGCGACAAAGATCAATTATCGGAAACTAGATAGTTTTCTCATGCATTAAATGCGAGGCAGACGTGCCGTGAAACGGGGGACCTTGATAAGCAAGGAGAACCTGAGATGACTTATTTGTCATGACATTGTGCCTTGATGGACAATGGTGTCATACGTGTTCTGGGAACGTATTGTGCCTTGAGTTGGACAATATAGTATGACCGTATTCTTGTGGAGTACTTCTGATTGCGCCCCCATGTGAGAATCGCGTAGTGTCATGGGATTCAAAGTACTCGTTTCTGGGCCAAATATTGGTGTTAATCTTTAGAGCCTGATCAGCTCATTGCGAATGGTGATGGGATTTCCGGAAATCTAGTTTGAATATTAGCTGAGATATATGGAAGTGCCATGCATACGTTTAGAGGATAACGTTGATTATGGGGTACGAAGCCCTTGTGCCTTTACTGCTATTAGTGCTTGATTATACATGCTATACTATCTGATGTATGATGATTTGAATGAGTTATATTATATGAATCTGTTGTTTTGGATTGGGCATATAGTTGTCGTTTATGGATTCATATATTGGTTTCTCACCCTTGCCTGTACATGTTGGACACCCTGTGTGTTTTTGGATACATGTACAGATGTTTTGTTAACAGTCTTCTAAATCACTCTGGGACCCTCTAGCTTGAGTGCTTGAGGTTGACGACGAAGAGGTGTAGTTTGTTAACGATGAGACCCGGTCTCATTGGTACGACTTATGTTAGACAGTAAGTTTTATGGTCCATAGAATTCTTTTGTCAGACCAGCTCTTAAGATTTATAAATGTGTAAGTTCAGTCGTTCGACTGTGACTATGAGTGTTGTGTATTGAGAGATTCGAGGTATGTATGCCTAATGGCAGAACTAGAATTATTGTCGTATATGATGAGTTTCATTTTGTTTCCTTGGATTGTTAAAGCTTTTCTTTTGATATCAGATTTTCGAAATTACTATAGAGTTATTTTCGAAAAAGTCTTTTGTTAATAAGGGTAAATGGATATTTTGGGTTACAAAGTGACACCCGAAGGAGAGGGGTGTTACAGATGACATCTGTACTGTTGTAATATTATTGTGACTTGACTGTTTGAGTGTTGATGAGAGTATGGTGAGTGATGATGTTGTTCGGGTTGATATCGTTGTGGTTCCGACCATGGAACTGTGGCTCGTAGACACAAAACGTCGTGATGCTAATGCTGATGTTGATGCTGATGTTGATGTTGATGTTGATGTAATGCGATGTGTCGTGGTCGTGGTCGAGTGCATAGGCGTGAGGTACCCGTATCAACCAGCGATGGATGTTTGTTGTATAGCATATCATTGCATACCACAGCATTTTCTCCCAAAGGGGGATGTCCAATTGGGGACGTGTTACTTTAAATCCCAAGGCGGGATGTGATGTGATGTGATGTGATATAATCCCAACGAGGATGTCCAATTGGGGACGTGGTGTATCGGCCGACATGCATATAGGGAAGTCAACATATAAATGGGGACTAGTATCCCTCTTATAGGTTTATCTGAGAGAATGACTTTTGAGATGATTGTGGCGTGTGACTTAAGAGATGGGTGATGTTGTGTTGTATAGTTTATATGTGTTGTGTGATGCATGTATATATATGTTGTACTGATGACCCTCTCCCATATTAATGGTATATGTTTCTTATCTCCCGCTATTTTCTGTATGCGTTACTTTTATTTTATGGGAAGACCCCATGGAGGAACCGCTTGCTGAGGAGCTGGACGGCATTCCGTATGAGCCCAATGTCGGTGGATGAGCCTAGGATCCTAACCTCGAGGGGTTAGAAAGTGATCGTGGTTAGCCAGAGAATGGTCTCCCGGCCTATTTTTCTAATTTCATTTTGGTTTGTATTAATATACTCTGTATGTATACTTTAATACTGTAGCCCTACTGATGGGGCAAGCGATGTATATGATATATTTCTTTATATTTTAAAGCTGTGTACTCTGAAGCGTTGTGTGCCGTAAATTGTTTTGCTTCTGTGCTCAATTTTTCGCTTTGCTTCGTATTATTAAGGCGCGCTTACGATTATAATACGATTAAGGTTAGTTAATATCTTAAGTTCTCCAATGGGACGGCGGGTTGTCTCATTTATTGGTATTAGAGCAGTTCGATTCTAATCTCGGACTATGAGGTCTAGGAAGTGTAATAACTTGATAGTCGGGTGTAGACTTTAGTTAGAAAAAGGGGTAGAGTGTCCGATGAGCAAGTTATCGAGTGTCATAACTGTTTTGTTCGTAAGGCATACGATATAGATATCGGTCGATTAATATAGTATGTTGCTTCATCCTTCTCAGACAGACCTTTTGACTCGCGAGGCGAGCCTTGGTTTCGCGGCGCGAGGCCCAAAGGCTGTTCTTTACTGATCAGTCTGGCCTTCTGGCTCGTGAGCCGAGCATCGTTTTCGCGTCGCGAGGCCGAAAGGCTGTACTTTGCTGCTCAGGCTGGCCTTCTGGCTCGCGGGGCGAGAATAGGGTCGCGATCTGATACAATGTAAGTGCCTAGTTGCGAGGGAACTCTTATCTGTTTTATTTGATTCGGAGGCTACACATTCTTTTCTTTCATTAGCGTGTATGAATCATTTTAATTTGCCTGTTTCATCCTTACCGTGTGAATTGACTGTTTCTACACCTACGAGTGATTCCCTGACAACCCTATTTGCCTGTTTACAATGCCCGATTGTTTTTGAGAACTGATATTTTCTTGTAGACCTAATCTGCCTACTTATGCAGCAGATTGATATTATCTTAGGCATGGACTGGCTTTCGGCCAACCATGTAGTACTAGACTGTTCAAATAAAACCCTCTGCTTTTTCGAGCAATCTGGATCATTACCTGCCAGTGATGGTGTGTTGGGAGATGTACAATAAGGAGAGTGCATGGTACTGTTTTCTTTCGAAGCCAAGGAGACTTCGAGTCTAGATGCTTTGCCAGTGGTGCGGGAGTTTTCAGATATTTTCTCGGATGATGTGCCAAGATTACCACCCAAGAGGGAGGTTGAGTTCGCAATTGATCTTACAACCGGAGCCGGACCGATTTCGATAACACCCTATCGAATGCCTCTAACAAAGTTGGCAGAGCTGAAGAAGCAACTGGACAACATGCTGCAGAAGCAGTTTATAAGACCGAGTGTTTCACCCTATGGAGCACTAGTGTTATTCGTCAAGAAGAAGGACGATAGTTCAAGGTTGTGTGTGGACTACTGACAGCTCAACAAAGTGATGATCAAGAATAAGTACCCGTTGCCAAGGATTGACGATCTTATGGACCAATTGAGGGGAGCAACGATATTCTTTAAGATTGATCTGAGATCCGGTTATCATCAGATAAGGGTGAAGGAAGATGATATACCGAAGATGGCTTTCAGGAGTCGGTACGGACACTACGAGTATCTAGTTTTGGTGTGACAAATGCTCCTGCAGTGTTCATGGATTACATGAACAGAATCTTCAGACCATACCTTGATAAGTTTGTCGTTGTTTTTATCGATGACATCCTTATCTACTCCTTGGACAAGGAAGAGCATCAAGAGCATTTGAGGGTTGTACTTCAAGTTCTTAAGGACAGATAACTCTATGCCAAGTTGTCGAAGTGCGAGTTCTGGCTGGAGGAGGTACAATTCCTTGGACATGTGATAGACAAAAATGGTATAGCAGTAGATCCTGCAAAAGTAGAAGCCGTGGTTGAGTGGGAAAGCCCTAAGACGGTAAGCGAAATTAGATGTTTTCTCGGGCTAGCAGGATACTACAGGAGGTTTATCGAGGGGTTCTCGAAGATTGCATTACCTCTGAGGCAATTAACGAGGAAAGGAAAAACATATAAATGGACAGAAGAGTGTGAGGCTAGTTTCCAAGAGCTAAAAAGGAGGCTAACTACATCTCCGGTACTAGTCTTGCCAGATCCATCAACGTCGTTCGATGTGTACTGTGACGCATCGTATCAAGGTTTGGGTTGCGCGCTCATGCAAGAAAGGAAAGTGGTGGCTTATGCTTCCAGACAGCTAAAAGTGCATGAACAGAATTACCCAACCCATGACCTAGAGTTGGCCGCAATAGTGTTTTCATTGAAGATATGGAGACACTATCTTTATAGCGCTAAATTCAACGTGTTTAGCGACCATAAAAGTTTAAAGTATTTATTCGACCAAAAGGAGTTGAACATGCGGCAGAGGAGATGGATGGAATTCATCAAGGATTATGAATTTGATCTACAGTACCACCCGGGAAAGGCCAACGTAGTGGCAGATGCATTGAGTCGGAAATCTCTGCATATGTCCGCCATGATGGTGAAGGAACTGGAACTGCTGGAACAGTTCAGGAATCTAAATCTCGACGTGAAGTTATCCAGAGATAAGATAAGTTTGGGAATGGTCATTATCACTAGTGATTTTCTGAACTTGATCTGGAAAAAGCAAGGAGAAGATCAGTACCTGCAGGAAAAGAGCTAGATGGTAGAAGAAGGAAAGAATTCAAAGTTCAAGAAAGGTACTGATGGAATCCTGAAGTTTGGAGACAGGATATGTGTGCCTAAGGATAGCGAAGTTAGGAACATGATCTTAGAAGAAGCACACAAGAGCAAACTGAGTTTTCATCCCGGATCTACAAAGATGTACCAGGACCTAAAGAAAATGTTTTGGTGGCCTGGGATGAAGAAGGAAGTAGAAGAATATGTCCAATCCTGTCTGGTGTGTCAAAAGGCAAAGATTGAACACAAGAAACCAGCAGGGTTATTGTAATCACTGGACGTCCCAGAATGGAAATGGGATAGCATTGCAATGGATTTCGTTTCCGGACTACCAAGGACGCAAAAGAGGTGCGATGCAATTTGGGTAATCGTTGACAAGCTTATGAAATGTGCTCATGTTTTGCCGATCAACCAAAGGTATTCTTTGGAGAGATTAACCCAGATTTACATCAGAGAAGTGGTAAGATTACATGGAGTACCTTCGAGTATAATTTCGGACAGGGATCCGAGATTTACTTCTAGGTTTTGGCAAAGTTTGAACAGTGCTTTGGGAACAAAGCTTAGAATGAGTTCAGCTTATCATCCGCAAACGGATGGTCAGTTTGAAAGGACGATTCAATCATTGGAGGATCTTTAGAAAACACAGGAAGTTGGGACGAATTCCTTCCACTGATTGAGTTTACGTACAACAATAGTTTCCACTCAAGCATTGGCACGGCGCCATACGAGGCATTAAATGGACGAAAGTGCAGAACACCGCTCTGTTGGTATGAGACAGGGGAGAATCAATTGATAGGCCCAGAGATGGTGCAGCGAACGATGGAACAAGTTAAGAAGATTCGCGAAAATATGAAAGTCTCACGGGATCGACAAAAGAGCTACAGTGACAAGAGGAGGAGACCTTTGGAGTTCCAAGAAGGCAATCATGTCTTTATGAGAGCCAGTCCAAGAACTGTAATCGACAGGGTAATCAAATCCAGAAAGCTTACACCTAGATTCATTGGACCATTTCAAATTCTTCGCCGAATTAGTCCAGTTGCCTACCAAATTGCTTTACCTCCCAATCTATCCAATATTCATAATGTATTCCATGTATCCCAACTCATAAAATACCATCCCGATCCATCATACGTGATAGAGCCCGAATCAATCCAGGTAAGGGAGAACTTAGAATACGAAGCGTTGCCTGTACGGTTTGAAGACATGAGGGTGGAACTCCGCGAGAAAGTCATATGGGATGCTACAATAGGAGATGGCACCTGGGAGCGTGAAGAGGATATGGAGCAGCGATATCCACATCTATTCTAAAGTACGTCGAATTTCAAGGACGAAATTCTTTTTAAAGGGGTAGTAATGTAACACCCCAATTTTCTCAATCTTTTTAATTAATTAGTATTTAAGTAATTGTATTTTATTGTAGGGTCTAGAAAATTAAATAAATTATTCCGAGGCCATAGTCATGCTCTACGCTATTGTAGGAGGCTATGGTTAAGTTTTGGGCCGAAAACTCAAACGGAGCCCGATCTGTGTTTTTCGGATGATAGTTTTTTTTCTACTATCAAGACCTCATTTTGACTAACGGTCAGAACCATTAGTCTTAGAATTCGACCCTCTATCTTTTTGCTAAAATGTGTCATGACGTCCAAAAATGAAAATAATATATTATATGCGGGCCAATAATTGATCTGGGAGACGATTCGAGTCGTGTAAGAGTTTTACGGGACCCATGAGCCGATAATCTTCATGTCAAGGCTGATCAAGTCATCTAGGGACTCATGCCAGTGTCGTGCTGATTTTCAGAATATCGGGACGTGAATTGACCAAATTGCCCTTGGTTTTTTTTACTAAATTATTTTTTTACCCTTGCTTAACACTTAAGTAAGCTTAAGGAAAATATCTAAATTCTCACCTCACTCACTCTCTCTCTCCAGCGCTGGTCCCTTTCTTTCTCTCTCTCTTCTTCTTCCTTCTTTCTTCTTCTTTTCCTTCATTTCTCTTTTCTGCCTCCATTTTCACCTCCATTTTCCCCAGCTTCCTCAAGCTTTTTCAATCAAATTTGTGATGCAAAGTTGCTCCTCTCATCCTCCTCTATCACCTAAAAGGTATAGATTTCATCCTTGAGCTCTCAATCTTCATTTTCTCCATTGAAGTTCATAGTTCCAAGTTTTTAGATCTAAACTTCAAAAATCTCTAGAAAATTGCAGAAAATTCTTTTAATGCCAAACCAATTTTTATGATCTAGTATCGTCCCCTACTATCATAATCCAAGAGCTTGAAACCAAAAAAGCTCTCTAGCCTATTTTTCTTAAAGAGGCTGAATGGGTGTATATTTGGGGAAAATGGGTTTTTCATTCTGGAGAAATTTTGCTTAGCGAAATCAAATCACTTAACCGATTTCTGACAGCTTTACTTCCTTTCAATTTTAGCTTAGCGAAATCAAATCGCTTAGCGGATTTCTGTCGGTTTTACTTCCTTTCTTAATTCTTCTTCATTTCAACCTATACACAAAATACAAGAAGTTTATGATTTAATTATATAAATTTGTGGTTGTGTTTTGTGGTATAGAATCGGACGGGACTCGAAAGTTTGATCGCGCATCCGATTGACTATTGCAGAGCCGCATTCGAGATCTCTCGAGAGCTTTACTAAGGTGGGGAGAAAAAACTTTATCGTCGGGAAGGCAAGCTTAGTATAGTTTATATATATGTGTAGGGGAACCCTTAAACTCTACTAGAGGTTGAGCCTTGGATAAAGTGCCTGGACCCTAAGTTTATAATATGGATATTGTCATTGATTGAGGTTGATGTGATGAATTGTTTATTTGATTATCTTTTGGCTTTATTTTGTTGAACTATCTGCGTGATGAACTGTTAGCTTGCTTTATGATGACATCTGTAATGTTGTAATGTTATTGTGACTTGACTAGTTGAGTGTTGATGAGAGTATGGTGAGTGATGATGTTGTTCGGTTTGATATCGTTGTGGTCTCGACCATGAAGCTGTGGCTCGTAGATGCAAGGCGTCGTGATGCTAATGCTGATATTGATGTTGATGTTGATATTGATGTTGATGTGATGTGATGTGTCGTGGTCGTGGTCGAGTGCTTAGGCGTGAGGTACCGGTATCAACCTGCGATGGATGTTTCTTGCATAGCATATCATTTCATACCACATCATTTTGTCCCAAAGGGGGATGTCCAATTGGGGACGTGTTACTTTAAATCCCGAGGCGGGATATGATGTGATGTGATGTAATCCCGACGGGGATGTCCAATTGGGGATGTGATGTATCGGCACATATGCATATAGGGAAGTCAGCATATACATGGGGACAAGTATCCCTCTTATAGGTTTATCTGAGAGAATGACTTTTGAGATGATTGTGGCGTATGACTTAAGATATGGGTGATGTTATGTTGTGTAGTTTATATGTGTTGTGTGATGCATGTATATATATGCTGTACTGATGCCCCTCTCCCATATTGATGATATATGTTTCTTATCTCTCGCTATTCTCTATATATGTTACTTTTATTTTATGGGAAGACCCCATGGAGGAACCGCTTGCTGAGGAGCTGGATGGCATTTCGTATGAGCCCGATGTCGGTGGACGAGCCTAGGATTCTAACCTCGAGGGGTTAGGAAGTGATTGCGGTTAGCCAGAGAATGGTCTCTCGGCTATTTTCCTAATTTCATTTTGGTTTATATTATTATACTCTATACTTTAATATTGTTGCCCAACTGATGGGGCAAGCGATGCATGTGATATATTTCTTTATATTTTAAAGCTGTGTACTCTGAGGCGTTGCTTGCCATAAATTGTTTTGCTTCCCCGCTCAATTTTCCGCTTCCCTTTGTATTATTAAGGCACGCTAACAATTATAATACGATTACGGTTAGTTAATATCTTAAGTTCTCCAATGGGACAGCGGGTCGTCTCATTTCCATCCTTCATACCTCCAAGACTATTTAAAACGTCATCGTAAGATTCACATCCGCATCAAGGTGTAAGCTCAACTCCTAGGCTCAAGACCTTACAGACTCATGAATGCCAATGCTTACACACTGCAGATGCGATAAAACAATGTCTATCCACCGGATAAACTTCAAGATTCCATAAGGTTCTCTTCCTTAGCAACTATACACGTCTTTAATTTTTTTTTAAAACTTTTACCCACCGGGTAAATCTCGTGATCCCTCCGGGATTGTGTCATCACAAGACTAAAACAGTTGAACGGAATCCGAATCACCGGTTCGTCATCGAACTACTGTCTCAACCCAAAACGTTTCATGTTTGTGTTTGTGTCTTATGAATTACATCTAAGTCCTAAGGGTTATGAGGAATGATTGAGAATCCTCATAGATAAGTCTTTGATCCTTTCTAAGTTAGAGGTTGCTTGAGTTTCAAGTACTGAAATAAGTTTTGATTCACTTAAGTCTTATGAAATCATTGATGAACTAAATCACAAATGGTATCGTGTATGGTCTTGTTTCACCACATCCTATACTTAATATTTCTTTCTTTTTCTCTAAGTTCATTACTTAACTTAGGTTTTTCGTGCATAAAATTTTACGATTGAGTTGAAAACTCTCAATTAAAGACTTTGTAAACTAAAAACTTTACTAATTGAAAACTCATTTGATTTATAAGGACTTAGTTACTTACTTGAAATAAAGCGATTTAATTAATTTGAAAAGGGTTTTCTTTCTAACTTAGTGTAAAACCATGACCTAAGTTAGCGTAAAAGAAATAGTATTTCATTTAATTTCAAAACTATGATTCAATTAAATCAAAACTTTATGATAAAGTCCTAATTATAATTTTTGAAAGTTGATTATTAAATTACTTTAGTTTTAAAATGGATGTGACATTATATTAATCCTAAGATAACTTTATATAAATATTACTTTCATGAAATTACTTTTACCATTTATTTTCAAATCACCTTTTGAAGTAATTAAACCATGACTAAGGTAAAAACATATTTTCACCCTAAGTAAAAACATAGTGGCCAAAAACCCTACTTAATTTTTGGATCAAAACTAGTTCTTGTATGATTTATAAACATAAGTTATTAAAACACTTATTAGTTTCCAAAAACATTGAAGTTCATGTTCATCATTTTCCTCACATGGAGGCCAAATCCTATACTACAAGAATGTGAAGATTTTGCTTCACCAACATGTTAAGTCATAGCTCAAAATACTCACAATAACATGATGAACAATAATCATACACCATCCAACCATAAACAAACATAAAAATCCTTACTTGATCTAGAGATCAAAGTATGGATTTCAACATACATGAAAACATTTTTCCAACCAAGCATATATCATCATAAGCATAGAAACCATATTACAAACATGTTCTCATAGAGAACTTCACCAACAAAGTGATGAACCCAAACTAGCTTGGGTTTCACCCACAAATCAACCAACAAACCATTTTCACATTCCATCTATTTTGGTGTGATGAGGTTCACTCCCACATACCTGAAGTGAAGAGGTTCACTCCCACATACCTTAAGTGAAGAGGTTTTTGCGAAAGAAAACTCCAAGCCCTTAAAACTTGAAGTGGTCGAACTCTATATGAAAAGGAAAGGCAAGATTTTGAACTTGTTTCATGGAAATGAAAAACTAGAAGATGATTACTCAAGGTATAAAGTAAGAAAATGAAAAGAAAAGGGTTTTAGAAACTCACCAAAGCTAGAACAACTTGAAGGTTTGGATGGTGTTCTTGAGGTTCTAGAACAAACTCCTCCAAATCAAGAAACTTTCTTTACCAAAGTTGATCCTTAAACTAAGACAAGGTGAAGTATGGTTTCAGAAATGGAAAAGGAATCTTGGTTGGTGTTTGGATGATGGCAGCTGAATGTATAGAGAAGAGCGAGAAGAAAGAATTTTTGGAATACTTGAGAAATGGTGTGTTTGATCTTTAGAAGTAAAATGAGAAGTGTTGTTGGGTGTTTTTGGAGAGTAATGGCCGAATGGCCTTAACGCTGTGTTTGGATG